>CM074189.1:9895611-10513111 GCA_037179385.1 Holothuria scabra
CTACCAATTTTTTTTTTTTTTTTTTTTTTTTTTTGGGGGGGGGGGGACATGGTTGTAATAAATTGAATTGGTATCAAATGATAACCTGTCAGCTTTTTGCGCAAAGGTGACGTAGACCTTGTCAAACTTCGACGAGTGTTTGAGAGGTCGTTTTACCCGTTTAAATTAGAGTGTAAGTCATTGAAGATTTTATTGCAAGTTCGCTACCTTAAATATTCGGGAAAATCTTTCGAAAGAAGTCGTATAGCAGTTTTAAATTTTCGGAAGACCATAAAGCAGTCATCAGTCCCTCATTAATTGACGTTCTTGGATTTGATCCTTCTAAAGGATTTTTGAAATTTGTGGCAGTGATAAAGTCAGAAATTGATTATTTATAAAGCAAGAGTTATCGCAACACTTATTAATATATTTCTCTTGGACTTACCCACCAAATCAGGCCCCTTCCCCGGCCCTTAGTTTCTTGTGCAAGTTTCCACACCTGGAAATACCAACCCTCTGGTTAAAACTCAGACTGCGGGCTTCGCTTTTTATTTCATGACCATTGAAGTTTTCAGCTCAGTGAAGAACCTGGAGTGATCGGTAGGCTACGTGTTTTACCATCCTTGTTGATGCTCAAAGGTACATCATTACACAGCGCAGTTATATAATGGACAAATGACACTGAATTTCGTCAATTTTTTCTGAATTTTGCCCAGTCTGTATTTCAGCTTATTATCTACGATGTACATTGAAAAAATGACCCTGTTTCATTAGTTACACAGTTAGAAACAACTTCCAAAATTATTTTGAAGAACTTCTTTTTTCACACAATATTTTTTGGTGTAACAATATTCTAATAACTCGCTGGGTTGTCGAAATTTTGTCCAAAGCGACATTTCATTGGGGGTAAACTTCATATTTAGTCGAATTATGGCAAATTTAGCAGACCATGAGAAATCCTCAAACGGTCGTCGTCTCTGCTACGTATCACGATGGTCAGGTTTTCTCCACGTTATATTTCTCTTGGACTTACCCACTAAATCAGGCTCATTCCCCCCTCCCTTTTTTTTTATTGGTTTCAAACTAGAGAACAAATAGTCAAATACGGACACAATACAAATATAGACACCCTTGTTGCGCGGTTGCAGGCTGCATTCGTACTTTGAGGAGCTTGACACCTTGTCGCGCAAATCTTCGCGCTTCCCCAGTGTTAAGTTTACGTACTTTAGGTAGCCGACCACCACTAACTCCAATACTCGTGCCTGGGAAAATGTTTACTGACAGACAAAGCGCCATAAAAATTTTATGGGATGTTGTTTCTGACTGTGTTACTTACAAAATATGATCATTTTTGCATTTGGATTTTGTAGACAATGAGTTGAAATACAGCCTAGACTGTGCAAAATGCAAGGCAATCTGCCCAATTTTAGATCCATTTTTTTTTTATGCTATTACTCCGCTCTGTGAAATATCGTTTTTGAGAAGCTATTATGGCGGGATAACACGTCCCTATCATTCAAGGCTCTCTAGCTCAAAATTTCAATGGTCATAGTATAGAAATTTGAAAGTGCCATTAAAGCCGAGATTGTGAGCTTCGATCAGAGGGATGGCATGTCCTGGTTGAAAACTTCTACTGGGAGCTAGGGGGCACGGAAGTAGCCAAATTTAATGAGTAAGTCAATGGGACTTATAATTTCAGTTGCTCTGAATCCCTTTCTCCGGAAATTTTACTTGTACGTCGTTCAGCTGCAGACTTAGGGTACAAGTTAAACATGTATTCCAACTAATTTCCTAGACGACTTTTTCTAAAGTCCTCTCGACTAGGCTGGCAAAGAGCCGTTAAGCGTAACCAAACTATGAAACTGCTTCCTAAGGAAGCTACAACGACTAAAGGAACAGACTTAAGTCCCACTTACGCCTTCATCAAAAACTCCAAAAGGCCACCCCCCGCCTCAAAGAGGAATGAACCGTGGCCGAGTATTTGGCTGTAATATTCAGGTTTCTAGTGATTTGCTTAGAGCATTAAACAATTTGTAAGTAGCGTAAAAATGTTCATGATAAAATACTACAGTTATCTTTTCAAAGGTGTTCTTTCTGTGTCCTGTGTTTTAAAATATAGAACTGTTACTAACATCCCATCTCACCTGTCATACATTCTCACCTATCTCCACCTTTTCATCCAGGGCCCAACACTAACCCTTGCATTCTCATCTCATTGACTAACAACCTTTTTCTAAAAGTCCCCATGACTCTCTGGCGAAGAGCCAAGGGGCGAAAACCAAAGGGTTACTCCCGGAGGAGTTCTGCTCCCGTTAAGAGCTTAACGCCCCTTGACTAACAAGCCCATCCAACTCATTCCATCCTTTCATTCCACTGCACTAAGTAGGTTAGTTATTAGAGACCTATTGTTTCTACACCTGGCTGGCTAGGGCAGCAATTTACCTTTTTGTGTTGGTCCAGGGGATGGGCTCTTGATTTTATGGGTGTGATTAGAGCTGTCCTGGCTGCCAAGGTGTGAGGGTCTGGTCTCAGTTGTGATATTTGTTTGGATTTTGTTCTCTTGGACTTTGTTTTCTAGAAGGAAGAGTTAAGTGAGTAAGTTGTTTAAGTTATTTTACCCTTCTTGAATTCCTGCTTCTCTGTTATTTTGTTACCTGAAAGTACAGGTTTTAATTTCTGAATTATATTTGCAAAACTTTGAAGGGAGCCTTCTCTCCGTTTTTATTGTGGTTTTTGGTTGGGAACCCATTGCGGGCGGGCCATTGTAACAAATTTTGGTAGTACAGATGGGGTGGGATTGTATTTTCTAGGGATTTAATTTGGATGGGAGTTGGGGTACTGTTGTTTCGTTAATTGTACGGAAGGGTTTGAGAATGGAGTCTGCCGAAAGTTTAAAACGTCAGATAATTAAGTTGGAAAAAGAAATACAAAAGAGAAGCATAAGAATTCAGGAAGGGTCAATTTTTTAATTCGCCGGCCCTCACACCTGGTAGGTACGAGGAAGACTGGGCAGCTCTCCTCACCAGCACTGGGGTGAGTACAAGTGTAAATAACGATGTTAGTGGCTATGGTCAGGATAAGGGGCAAGGCAGTAGGAGGCCAGTAGTTAAGCCTAGTAATTATGATGGAAAGAGTAACTTTGAGGATTATAAAGTACATTTTGAATTTTGCAGTGAGGTTAATGGTTGGAAGGAGAAGGAAAAATTGCAGTTTTTCCTCGTGCAGTTGCAGGGTGAGGCTGTCCAACTTTACAGGGACGTGCCTGACTCTACTAAATTAGATTATCAGAAAGTGTGCGATTTATTTCAGGTGCGTTTTGGGTCCCATGGGCAGAAAGATCTGTACCGTGCTCGCTTCCGAATTCGTAAGCGCAAGCAGGGTGAAACGCTAGCGGAGTAAGCTGCTGATATTAGAAGGCTAGTAAATGCCGCATACCCTGGTATGCCCCCGGAAGTAAAGAATGAGTTGGGAAGTGATTACTTCATTGAAGCCCTAGATAGTGCTGTGCAGCGTACGGTTGTAAGGAGACGTAAACCCCCGTCATTGGAGGCAGCATTGAAGGTTGCGATGGAGGAGGAAGTAATTATGCAATTGGAAACCTCCAGAAAAGGTCCAAATTTAGTGGCTTCGGCAGGTGAGACTAGCCATATGCAACAAATGCTTAATGACTTAGCCACTCAAGTGTCGCAACTGAATGTTAATGTCCAACACCTAATGCAGGATAGGGTCAAAGCGAAAGGTCCTCAGGTACATGGGCAGGGTTGTTGGAATTGTGGTGAGTTAGGTCATTTTAGGAGGGACTGCCCACATGGGTATGACAAATATAGGGGACCGCTGTCTAATCCACCCCCTCGCAGCCTTATTACCCCCAAGAGAGACCGTTAAACTAAGGGGGTTGCTCATGGAGCCGATGACCAACTCAGGGGTAGTATTCAACATGTGGGAAACAAGGCTCAGGCTGCTGGCTTACGGGCGAGTAAATGGAGTGGATGTGAAATTTTTGATTGACACTGGATCTAAGTGTACATTGGTGCATTCCAATGTATGGGAATTGTTCCCTGAGTCAGTCAGGAGGACTCTGGAACCATGTTATCTTCCTCTAGTAGGAGTTGGGGTGAACCCCTCAAAATACAAGGCAAAGGAATAGTGAACCTGGCCTTGGGGAAAGTCAGAACAAAACACACAGTTTACGTAGCAAATATTGCAAATGCTGGAATTTTGGGTATTGATTTTCTCAAGAGTCATGGGGGCATACTAGACCTACTGAATGGGTATCTTCAATTTGGTAGTGAACGTGTGAAGTTATTACATGAGGACCAGTTGGCAACAGCTAAATGCTGTAAAGTAACTCTAGCTGAATCTGTTACCATTCCCCCCCCCCCCCCCCCAAAGCGAAATGATTCTGCCGGGGAAGGTTCGTGTACCCTGTCCAGATATTAAAGAGGGGGTCATAGAAGTTTCAACCAAGTTCCAAGGATAAGACTTGGGTTTATTAGTTGGTGACACATTCGTTTAAGTAAAAACTAATGCTAAAGTACTGTACCTGTGCGGGTAATGAATTTACAGCGTGAGCCTGTAACGGTATATCAAGGGACAGGCTTGGGGCTTCTGCACCCGTCGGAAGAGGTTGAACTTGATGACCGTAATGGAGGGACGAACGGAGAACGCCAGTCCCCCACTGGCGATCTTTTTAACCATAGTACCGGGGATTTGGGTGATAGTGAGAAGGAAAGGGTATGGCAATTTCTGGAAAGGAACAAGGATGTGTTCTCACTCGAGGGGGAGTTGGGAAGGACGGACAGGTTTTTCCACCATATCGAGACAGGGGATGCAACCCCCATTAAGCAACATGCTAGACGTTTCCCTGTGGCCCAACGGGTTGAGGTGGAAAATAAAGTACAGGAAATGTTAAATGCTGACATTATTACTCCCTCTAATAGCCCTTGGTCTAGCCCTATAGTACTTGTGCGCAAGAAAGATGGTTCTACTCGTTTCTGCACAGACAATCGGAAACTTAACAAGGTGACTAGGAAAGACTCGTACCCCCTGCCTAGGATTGAGGAAAACCTTGAGGCATTAGGAGCTGGTAAGTGGTTTTCAACTTTAGATATTTAGCTAGTGGATACTGGCAGGTGGAAGTAGCCCCCGAAGATCGCCCTAAGACTGCATTTACAACTGGTAGGCAGCTTTTTGAATATAAGGTTCTTCCCTTTGGGTTAACGGGGCACCTGTCACCTTTGAAAGGTTAATGGATAATGTTTTGGCCGGTCTTCACTGGGAGACTTGCTTAGTGTACTTGGATGACATTATAGCTTTTAGTGAGTCATTCAACTCCCACCTAGAAAAGTTGGAACAAGTCTTTGATCGATTGAAAGAGGCGAATCTTAAGCTCAAACCCGCCAAATGTTTTCTATTCAAAAGAAAAGCAAAGTACCGTGGGCAAATTGTGTCAAGTGAAGGTATATGTACAGATCCGGAGAAAGTAGAGGTTATTGAGAATTGGCCCACCCCGAGTAATGTCACAGAGGTGAGGAAATTTCTGGGCTTGTGTAGCTATTATAGGAAATTTGTCAAGAATTTTGGTCAAACAGCTGCTCCCCTACATCATTTGACACAAAAGGAAGTTGGATTTAAGTGGACTGAGGAGCATAGTAAAGCATTTAGGAATCTTAAAGCAGCTTTAACCAGTAGCCCTGTTTTGGCCTATCCTGACTTTTCTCAACAATTTGTACTGGATACAGATGCCTGTAATGGTGCAATTGGGGCCGTACTGTCACAAGTTGCGGCTGATGGTAAAGAACATGTTATTGCTTATGCGAGTAAGAAACTTACAAAAACTGAGGTCAAATACAGTACTACTAGGAAAGAACTTCTTGCAGTAGTTATGTTTGTAAAACAGTTTAGACACTACCTATTGGGCAGGAAGTTTCTTCTTAGAACAGACCACAATTCTTTAAGGTGGTTGTTCCAATTTAAGGAACCTGAGGGTCAAGTAGCCCGTTGGTTGGAACTCTTCAGTGAGTACGAATTCGAAATTGTCCATAAAGCTGGTACCCAACATAGGAATGCTGATGCCCTCTCTCGCATGCCACTTGATAGGGAAGAAATGGTCCAGACCGAGGAGCTGGAGGGGGGCAGGGAAGTTTGTGCCCCAGTGGTCTTAGCTGGGGATAAGGGGGATTTAGTGGCTGCCCAGAAAGCCGATCAGCATTTGAAACCGGTAATTCAGTGGCTAGAAGAAGGGCAAAGGCCTAGTAATCATGACTTATCTGCCTTTAGTAGGGAAACAAAGGCTTATTGGTTCTTGTGGGATCAGTTAAAGCTTGTGAATGGTGTTTTGTCTCGGGAGTTTTATCATGACAACCCGGACCACGGGGTGAAATTTAGGCAAATAGTAGTACCCAAGACTATGAGGCAGGAAGTGTTTCTTAGAGCCCATAGTTCCGTAACTGGCGGGCACCTAGGGCGAGTCCGTACATTTGCCAAAGTACAACAACAATACTTTTGGATTGGCTATAGGGAGGACATTGGCCTAGCTATGGGTACTGCAATGCACGAAGTGTGCGAAACGTAAATCCCCTTCTCGTAGACATAGGGCTGCTTTGTCAAATTTTAATTATGTGGACTTTCCTATGGAAAGAGTAGCGATTGATATCATGGGACCTCTGCCAACGTCAAAGAGAGGGAACAGAATGGTTCTAGTTGTAATTGACTATTTTACTAAGTGGGCTGAGGCCTACGCCCTCCCGAGTCAGGAAGCTTCTACTTGTGCAGATGTACTAGTGAAAGAATTCTTTTGCCGATTTGGTGTACCAAACTCAATTCATAGTGACCAGGGACGCAACTTCGAGAGTGGCCTTTCCCAAGAAGTATGTAAATTGTTGGACATTAATAAAACAAAAACTGCATATCATCCTCAGTCGGATGGCCTTGTTGAACGTTTGAACAGAACTGTAGCCACAATGCTAAGTATGTAGGTAAACGAGGAACAAAGTGACTGGGATGAGTAGCTCCCTATCGTCAGGTCTGCTTACAGATCAAGTATGCAAGAAAGTACACAATACAACCCAAATTTCTTAATGTTTGGTCGGGAAGTGAACTTACCATTAAATCTGTTATGCCCGACGCCGGAACAAAATGAATATAACCCAGATGGTTATGTAAAACATTTACAAAATTGTTTTGAGAAATCTTTTCAGACTGTTCGAAAGCATCTCGGAGACGTTCAGCTTAGACAAAAGAAGCGGTACGACACAAGGAAGTGGGGCCAGCCCTTTGCTGAGGGTGACGATGTCTGGCTTTACGTCCCAGCAAAGAAAAGGGGACTAAGTCCAAAATTGCAAAGTTTTTGGCAAGGACCATGCAAAATTGTAAAGCAGGTCTCAGATGCAGTTTACCGCATAAAAAGACTGGACAATGGTAAAAAGTTTCTGGTTCATTTTGATCGACTTAAGCCATGTTATTCCTCTCCGCCCCCATTAATTCCGGAGGAAACTGTGGATATACCTACCGACGATGTGGGGGGCAGAACTAGACTATGACCAAGAACATTTGCCTTCAACCACTTGCCCAGAACCAGATGCGGCCCCATGGGGACGATTGAGACGTATGCCTGTATGGACCAAGGACTACGATATGTATTAGTGAGTAAACTTTACAATTGTACATAGTGTTGTTTGCGAAAGAGCTGTGGCACGTGTGAACTACTCAACCCTACCTCAAGTTTGAAGTGCTGAACACTGAATAGTGAAGCTACGTTATTGTATTCTATAGTTTGGACAACCTGTGGTGGACATCTAATCTTTTCAGATATGAACTTATGACTCTTTCGTGTTGCATGTGCGTACTACGAATCTCAATTGCTGTTTCAAGGGAGTGTGGAGTCATTTATGCAAAGGAAGTTCTTACAAATGATGCGTGGTGTGCTAATAATGTATATATTGTGTATTGCAAACTACCTCCTGCTGCCTGGCCCTTAAAAAAAATTTGTTAATGCGTATGTAACTTATATTTTAATTTTAGGAGTCGGGGTCGAGTTTTTGAGGAAGGGGGGCAGTGTTACTAACATCCCATCTCACCTGTCATACATTCTCACCCATCTTTACCTTTTCATCCAGGGCCCAACACTAACCCTTGCATCCTCATCTCATTGACTAACAAGCCCTTCCAACTCATTCCATCCTTTCATTTCACTGCACTGCTCCACCTAAGTAGGTTAGTTATTAGAGACCTATTGTTTATACACCTGGCTGGCTAGGGCAGCAATTTA
The DNA here is from genome assembly GCA_037179385.1 of Holothuria scabra. NCBI lineage: Eukaryota > Metazoa > Echinodermata > Holothuroidea > Aspidochirotida > Holothuriidae > Holothuria > Holothuria scabra. The sequence goes on from CM074189.1 coordinate 9,903,860, forward strand.
TCTTTTTGTGTTGGTTCAGGGGATGGGCTCTTGATTTTATGGGTGTAATTAGAGCTGTCCTGACTGCCAAGGTGTGAGGGTCTGGTCTCAGTTGTGTTATTTGTTTGGATTTTGTTCTCTTGGACTTAAGTGAGTAAGTTGTTTAAGTTATTTTACCCTTCTTGAATTCCTGCTTCTCTGTTATTTTGTTACCTGAAAGTACAGGTTTTAATTTCTGAATTATATTTGCAAAACTTTAAGGAAGCCTTCTCTCCTTTTTTATTGTGGTTTTTCGTTGGGAACCCATTGCGGGCGGGCCACTGTAACAGATATAAAAAATCAACACCATCAAATATTGAGAACACAACACAAAGGTTGCACTGTGCACAACATCTTATAATTGTACCTTAAAAATATTTTACATGTTCTATTACTTAAATATATTTGCTACAATAAATCACGCATATGGCAGAAATAGATTAATCATTACAATGATCATAGTAAATACTGTGGTTAAGTGGAAGCTCTGTTATGTTCACATGTTTGCAGAACATTATAGGCAGTTTAGTTGTACATAACTATTATTTTAAAAATTCAAGTGTGACTTCACAGATACAAAATTGTCCTCATAATTAACTTCAGTTTGTGCAAATGGAAATTAAAAGTGTGAACAGTCTGAAAATATTTTGCAAGTTTCCACTGACTGCCTGTTAGGGTGCTGTAATAAATAACTATCACTAGAATGTCTCATTTAAGAACATGATTTTTCATAATTTTGAAAGCCAATTTATCGAGACACTTGTAAGCTAAGCCTTACTACCATACACCTCTACTCTTATGCCATAGAGGCCCGTGTGTTTGGTCTAACGGTAGAGCATCTGCCTTTCACGTGGAAGGCCCGGGTTCGATTCCCAGGTCAAGTCATACCAAAGACTCTAAAACTGGAACCTACTGCCACTGTGCGTGATGCTCTGCATAAGCAATGGAGTAGGGAAAACAAGCCAGTGAGCTACAACTGGAAAAAGGGTGGTGGCCCGCTCAACTTGAGCCAATAGGTTGGAAACTGGGCCGTAAAACTCCATCTAACTAACTAACTTATGCCATAGATCCTTTTCCAAATGAATACTACAAAGGATTGTGGGACATCACCTTGGTGAGCAGCATTTCTGGCAATAGTAAAAATGAATTGACAAATGCAATAAACTGTACCAAAAGTCTGTCCCACAATCATATGTAATTGCTATTTGATAAAGGTACTATGGTTGGATCTGACTAAGAATAAAGAATTATGCATGTTTCCTTATGTCTCCTGTGCCTGTGTGCATGTCCAACCTATAATTCACACCCCATATTACCAGTGGCCTCTCTGGAAGATGTAAACCAGCTATCTTGATGCAACTCTAGGCCTTTTTTGTAAAAAGCTAATACAAAGGATTGTGCGATTGAATATTGGTAGTTATTTTTTTGCCATTGTTAAATGCCATTGACAAAAACAACATTTTCCGAACCCTTTCCCACAATACTTTGCATTTGCAATTTGTCTTTTCTATGGACAAGACATAGTTTGTAGTGACATTGTCTTGAAGAACACTTTACAATAAATATCACAATTTTTCAGCAGACGCATACTTTTTAACAAGAAATTTCCTCATTTGATGTTGCCATTGTACTGTTACAGATTGTATTTCTTTGAGAAGGCTAGGATTAGGTTAGGGATTAGCACCATTGTTAGCCAGTTAAAAAATTTTTTTTCTTCTACTGTGCAATTCCAAAACCCCGATAATTTGCTGGTTTTACAGTATCATTATTTGTCTTAAACAAAGTGATGCAAAAACCTATTTAAGCTGCGACTATGCATTAAGAAAGATTAACACTGAATGCTTAGCTGTCTTGTGAATAATCAAAAGATATGCTTCAAACAAGTCTTTACAACTTAATGATCTCATATCTTTCCTTAAATCTCATTTCTAAGCAATATTACTGTTTTCATTTTATTATTAGTTCTTCTTTTTCGTGAGAACTGTACAGTACACAAATAACCATAAAATCATTTCTCCTTGCACCAAACATTAGCTCGACAAAATTTGATAGAACATATCATGTTAATGCAAAATTCAGACTTATTTAAAAAGTTTGTTAAGCTGCAGTTTTTCTTGGCATTTGCCTTAACAGCCAACACCCAGTGGATATAATTTTGACACTCTTATTTAAAATGGTAGTGCAAATTCCTGTAGTATGTCTGTTGGCAAAAAAACACAATTGATTTTTATGTTGGAACAAACATATTCAGACTTTTTATGCCCACTTTGATGTAAACCTTCATCACATAGCAAACAAACTTTATAGCTAGCTAGGCAAGTTGACATAATGTAAGCCTTATTTCAAAAAAGGTTTTCTTGACCTATCAAAATGAACAAGTTTTCAAAAACAGCTCAGCACTGAAGGAAAATCCTCAAATTAAATAGTCCTCAGCAGGCAAAACACAATGCACTTGAAAGAACCTTTGAGGGTAAGTGTCACCATTTTGGCATGGACACAATACCTGTCATGCATCACTGAACATTTAACACTACCCTCACTGGTGAATGTTTTACCCCTCTGGCAGATTGTTTTTCACCAGCCCCCTTCATCCTACACTGAACCATCTTCTCCATCAACCTATAACACAAAGGCCCCCAGCATCACATCACAGGACCTTTGTAGCACCATCTTCAAATATGGTCTGCTTTTACTCCACTAGATGTCATCATGATATACCAAGGAAGTCCTCATCTAGAGTTAGTTTTACCTGTTAAAAATTAAACATGCAATTGCTGCCACGCCAGCCGCACTGAGGGCAGCAGATGTCATCAACAAAGATTTCTTGTCCTGGACACGTTTTCCTGCTTTGTCTTTGTTAAAAAATTCCACAAATCCCTCCTGGAATTGGAATAAAATGAAAGACGATGACTAATTTTACCCAAAGTCGAGAATTCTACTCATACATGTTTAAGAGGTTGCACAACAAATCTTATTCATCAAACTTTCACTGTCAGAGCTTTTCCCATTCCCAACATATTAAAACCTTTGCTATGTATGGTTTTGCTGCAAAACCAAACTTTATCATTGCTACATAGGTATGGTTTTGCCATGACACCATTGCACTAGAAAAAACTCCTAGGCTTGAAGGAAGATATTTTTACAATATGTCCATGCTCTTGAGCTATAGCAAATGCAAATGTGGAAGCTTTCATTCAAAATGTAGTATTTCGCAGACACTGAACGCATGCACTGTGTATAAGAACCGTACTGTTCCGGTTAGTATGGCTACATGAAACCCTTCAATGGGCAAAAGGGTTAAATGTTGATATTCATTCAACTTAAAATAGTCTATTGTGAATTATTTGTGGCATTCCTCTTGTACAAAGTGACATTACACAACATTATTCAATGGCCTTGAAACCTTCCAACAATAATAATAAGGGGAATGAGCATAGGAGGGAAAGACTTGCAGAAAATATGTGACAACCCTGAAAATTTTGTCCAGGATTGTAGGTGGGTACAGAGTGGTACTGTAACTGCCCACATGAATTTCACTTTTTATGCTTTGTTGGTAGAGAAGAAAATCTTGAAAATGGTACAACTCCCAAAATGGGACAGGGAGTATATGCAGCATGTTTTAAATACAAAGACAGTTTTGTCACTATTGGGGAAATATATTTGTGTGGTGAGTTACCTCTGCCTTTTTGTGAAAGAAGCATCCACAACAGGAATGATTCCTTCCACCTTGCAACCTATAGTGAATATTGGCTGGGTGAGGGTCAAGGAAGTGGGACATTAACAAACTGATTAATTTACATGAGTGACAAAATAAAACCAGGGTTCCCACACTTTTAAAACACAGAAGTTCAAGACTTTTTCCAAACTTTTTGAAGACTAAAATAGAAATATTTGGTACTGAAATTTGTGAAAATATGCAAAAAGTCTACAAACAAATTATCTTCTTTACACATTTGCACAGTATGGGTTAAGAAAGCAACCAACAGCTTTAAAGGGGCATGTTGAATTTAAATCAATAACTTGACAAGGATAATCAATGGTTTTACCACAATTGGTATATTCAGGCAGGTTTTACATTCAACATCAATTTTTTGGAATCCTGCCTTTACATGGTTGTCTGCATACTTTTGGAATACTGTACAGTCACAATATTTTTGAAAACCTTATTGAATCCTTCATTACTTTCTGATAACACATTTGTTTGTAAAGGGGAAAGTTTGATCGTTTGTTTTTGTTTGAAAAAAGAACATCAATTTTTTTGCAAAAATTTCGGGGATTTTATGAATTAACTCAATGTGTTGCTTTAAGAAAGAGTTGAAAAGATAACTTCCCTAGCAAGTACTTACCCAACCATTATGTTCTTTGATCCAGTCATCAAGATTGTTGTCCAGATATGTGGTTGTCCATTCTATGACTGTGGGTACCATTTCCTCCTTGTCATCAGTAGTACAGTGTAATGCTAACCTTCCTGTGAAGGTGATAAGAGATGCAACTCTTCCCCATGATACACCTGCAAACAAATAATATAACAGACAAAATACGTATGAAGTATGCAAAGGATTTCATATCAGTATCTACCAGGTGCAACAACAGAACTATCATCTAAATGAAAAAAAAAATCATCTTTCCAGTTTGAATAAATTTAAACTCTGTCAGCAAATTAAAGAATGATTTTCAGCTAAGAGAATTAATGAAAGAGAATTAATAACCCCTATTTTAATGAATTTTAAAGTTTGTAAGAGGACTGACTGAATGTCTTCTGTCCATTACATGACACACAGGAAACACTTTTCAGGGCAAATGGGAATGATGGGTGAAATATTTCACCTTAGTACTGTATAGAACCCACATTTTAAATAATTGACGTGGACTAGTTACGCTTCTATTTAAATGCATTAAAGGTAAACTGAACCTTCACCTCCCCCCCCCCCAAACCCAAACAGTTGTCTGCTTATTATGTACACTAGTTTTTCATGTACACACAATAGTATCTTCAGCTGGCACATGCAGGAAAGATACATTCTGGCAGACTGGTTTAACCATATGCATGTGCTCACATTTGCGGTTGTTGCTATGGTACAGACGACCTTGTGACCCATCCAATCTTTCTGAAATACTTATCCACAATTGTGGATCCAGATATTCCAAGAAGGGTGGGGGGGGGAGGCTGGCTTAAGAGAAAGCAGGAAAATGAGTGAGTTGCACTGCTAATTTCCTGTATGTTTTATTGTTGATCTGGTGAAAAAGGAAGAGCTGAGGCCGTAGAAGCCCCACCACCCCCCTGGATCTGCACCTGGTCTACATACTATCCTATACCATACCTGGTTGTCCATCCTCTGAATCTTTGAACAATTCATCACCCAGAACTTTAAACTGGTCATAACCTGTGTTTGTGTTGACATCTATTTGATTGCAAACATTCCCAAAAAAGTTAGGATTCATTGTTTCCATTAGGGTACCTGCAAATAATGAAAGCAAGATCAAAGAAATTAAAGGTGTTATTAAATTACTTTAAAGGCAGTCAACTCCTCACCCCAATCTACAATTTTTATAGTAGTCCACAGAGATTCATAATTGGAACAGGTCTTGACTGACACCAAGTTCAAAAAGTGCAGATACTGTAGCTTACATTGTATACCAGAGAGGTTTTGATTACACATCTGGGTCATGTATGCTTACCGTAAAGTAATAAACTGAGATTATGTCAGGATGAGGATGAATTTTCTATAGTTGTATGTGGGACTTATGTAAGTAGGTTTGGAGTATTGGAATTGTTTGTGGTGAGAAGTTGGGCCATCAAAGCCCCGCCCACACTGTGCAATGTGACTTACTGCCACCAGAATTTCCTGTCACAAAGAACGAGTACTGTTAAATTTTAGCCAACTATTTTAAGCAGCAATACAGGTAAGGCCACACTATGCAACTGACTGCAGGTCAAAGGTGTTCTTATGACCTTTAATGGTGACATTTAATACAGCATGTTTTTCATTTGTAAAGTCAAAGAACAAGGATACATTCTCTCCACTTTGATTAACTGATCTTCACAGGCTTCCTTCCTGGAGCCCACTATTGTTGTCAATAGCACACTGCAGTCTCATGAATTTAGTTTCATGAGACGGAGTCTCACGAGACTAAAGGGAACATGTCCATTCTCATGAGACTAAAGCAAACATGTGTGGTCACATGAGACTGTGATGCATGACTGCATGCAACTACTTGCAAAGGGCTGCAAAATCTTCCACACTTTGCAATGCATGAGAATCTCCTTACATACAACTCCTCCCAAGGAGTTAAGACGCAATGTGTGATAGTGTGAATGGGGCATGAGACAAATATAAGAATTTCAAAGTATTGCAGTATTGCTACTATAACATGTGTCATTGAGTAATTCTTGACGCATATGTCCCACAAGGAAAATATTTTCCTGCTGGAAATTATGGAACTTTTTCTCTTACATACATGCCATACATTTTTTGTAATCAGGTCCAATAAAGACTACATATCATTGTGGGATTCCTGCGAAATATTTTGGAAGAGGAGAATCTCCCAAATATTTCGGAAATGGAGAATTCTCCATGCATCTTGGAAACAGAAAATCCCCTTAATATTTTGAGCCCTAAAGCTTGCAAAGCCCTTTATGTTTTTGTGTTGTTATCAATGGACTTGGACTTCCAGATATTTGGAAGTATCTTCTATTATTAAATATAACACATTGTTTCTCAGGTAATGCGATCCATCATTACTCAATACTTAAATTTCTTTCAGGGCAGGAATTAATTGGATATTTGAATGCGGGCATCTTTTTCCTTTTCAAACACATCTCAATCAATCCCCATGGTCTTGATGTTTGAATAAATAATCTACCTGCTGCTTCAACCACAATCTTTTCAACATTTGTTTTTCAAGGCTTTTAGGTTTTATGTTCAGCAAAGACCATATTAAACTTTTAGTACACCTCCTATTAAAACAGTTGAACTACTTTTTTTTTTTTATATAAAATTGCTACGGTACCTCCACCCCCTTTCTGAATATTTTAAAGTTTGTGCTACAATGAATGAATTAGTTACATAACAAGAAACTCCAAGTTAACATTTTTTCTACTAAGAAATGAAAACTGCAATCGAATAGCATATAGCATTTAAACAAAATTTGAAAAAAAAATGCAATTTCTCCTGCAGATAAAGAACATTATGGGAAAGCAGTAATGTAATCTCTACACTAGTTAGCATAACACTAAATTTCTGTGTAATATACTGTAACTCCTCTAGTGTATTTTTACACCTTTGTTTGTTTCTCTTACAGACAGTGTAGTTTCATGCAAGAGTTACATGGAACGACGTAAAAGCATTACAACAGATTCAAATTTCAAGGTCAGCAGCAATAAATGCAGTACGAATCTCATAAGTGTGCCCATTTTTACAAAACATTCTATAGCATTGATGAGAACTGGAGATACCCTTTGACAAAAAGTGAGTTACAAACAGAGCATTGCTGCACAAGTGGTATTGTGTGATTTCAAACTTTTCATATAAAGTATTTACAAATGGTACCCTTTTGAGTAAAAGCCACTTGAATATGCCTTTAACTACAAGCTTTTAATCCCTACAAGTGGTTACAACTAATCTACTCCAGGCATTGAAAAATCCACTGGAACACATGCAAAGACAAGTAAAAAGTAGTTTAAGTACATTTACTAAGTGCATAGCTAATTACCACATCCCACTGGATAAGCAAGTACCCTACCCAAGCCTCCCATGGAATAATCTACAGTAGTGTTAAAAATTTGCATAGTGATTATGAAGTCTCTATAGGCTCCTCTATCACATAATCATCCAGTGTCCTACAGTTATACCATATGTGCAAAATAGGCTACACAATTTCTCATTTGTAAAGCAATTTGTCCATTTTGTGTAGCAAAATGTGATGCAACACCAGATAAATTATTCTCTGTCTCTTCCATCTAGAAAGAAGCCCTGAGGCACAGTAAAAGTGGACTTGTAGATATGAATACAAATTAAAGTAAATGTTTAATGGTTGAAAAGGTTATTGGGAACCAAAAAAGAAAAAAAAATTGAAGAAGTCTGCCATATTCCCATTAAAGGTTTGTAATTTCCTACTTCTGGTGTTTTTTTTCCCCTTCAAATCTGTATTATAGATCATCAATCATAAAATACACAAAAATTCAATGCTCTCCATAACTAATTTCAATAGGCATCGTTTCCAACTTTTGTAGTTAAAGGTCCAGTTCTCTCACCCCAAACAATACCAATTCTCCTAACCTTCTTACTTTAGCCCCTCCCTCCCACATTTGTCTGAAATTCACCCTTATCCTGTCACAATCTCAGTGTATTGCTTCAGGGTGAGTATAGAAAGGTCTATAACCAACTTAAACACCCTCAGTACAGTTCATGCTGTGTAATATAAGCTTTGGTAATCTGCATTGTTTGAATTAACAGTCAATCAAAATGCTGGGTCAATGGAGAGTTTCTTTACCCCCCTACAAGAAGTGTAGTTTGGGGGGAGAGGATTGGCCCTTTAAACAATAATTCACTTATTACATTATTTACACTTTTTGCCTTAGGCATCATCTCCAATTTGAGTATACCTTTCCACACAAGAGGCATTAAGTACATTAATAAATATTTTCCATTCACTAAGGTAGCGTATCATGTTGCTAGAATTGAATAGGACATTTTAGCCAATATTACCACAGAAAAGGGATTTTTCCCCGGTGAAGCTTATCTCTATAATTGCATCAGTCAATCTTTTTTACAAACAAACTTGCTCTATTGACCAAACAGTCTTTAAAATGGTTCAAACCCGTTTAACTTTATTGATCTCAAGACACCTGAACAGGAAGTTCTCTGATAGATTCTGGATTAAGAGTGGTCAACTAGAGATGGCTAAAACTTGCTATTCGTTTCTAGCGTCATGTCGTTATAATTCCCATTAAAGTTTTGCTATTACCTATTTCACGTATCCTGGTAGCTACTGCATTGCATGGCTCCTTCCTCACATGTTCATACTTGTGTATATTTCTACTGTCCAGTCTTATTCTGTACATACAGTAGTCCTCTATGTAATCCTTTGTTGCAAAGACCTTGATAACCTGAAAAAACAGAAACAACCAACAATAATCATAATCAAAGTTGCTTTTGGAACCATTTTTACATAACCTTTCCAGATAAATGCTTAATGTTTCTTAACCAACAGAATTTGTGTGATCCCCCCCCCCCCTGCTCCATAACGGATTCCACACTAACTTTGGCATTTTAGAAAAACACCCATTCTTTTGCTTCTTTGACCCACTGTTCTTTTGCTTCCTTCACCCACCATGACCCCTTCATGTCAGCAAGAACATTCCCTGAATCTCCAAATGTGAGAACACAGAAAGTCCTCACAAATTATCATTTGTGAAGGAACTTAATATTCTGTGACCAATCAATGGTGATCCTTACTACGATTTATACTCAAATTAAATGGTACAGTAAGCTTTGCCTGCATTGCGCATTTTCAGACTACAACACAAGGTTGGCAAATTTGGGGTCGGTGGAGGTTTTAACTTAACCTTACAGAAATCGGAAAACAATCTAATCAAATATCACTGCAGTATGAGTGATACCTAATGTGCCTAATTCTGGGATCTGATATAATAGTGTATTCAAAAAAGTATAAAATGAAATGAATTTGATGCAGAAATGACAAAATTAGGTTCCCTCACACTTTAGAATCACAAAACCATGAAAGTAGCAAGTGACTTTGCAAGGAGTGTGCTTGACGAGGTTACTGGGGTAACCGAGACCACGTGAACTTTCAAAGGTTGACAGAGATGTCTACATCGAGAAGTTGTGTTGGTGTAACTTTTGATCTACAGTACAAGTTGGAATAAAGTGGAGGTTTGGTGCATTATGCAGAAGGTGCAATGTTCTAAAATATCTAAATGACATTTGCTTTAGGCGTGTTACTCCCAATGCACTAAGCTTTTAACACACTATCTGGCTCAAAGTTAGGGTAAGAATTGTCTCAGCACAAGGTATCTAACGTCAAACTTTACTCCAATCTTTAGTGTAAGATATTCCCATCCCCTACACAGAAAATTGTGAAACTACATACTGCAGGTTCCTCTCCATCAGTTTCAGAAGCACCTCCAGAGGATATTTCTGCTAAAGGCTGCTTTTGCGGTCCTTCAATTGATTGCATGGGTGGGAGTTGTAAAGATTTGAGTAAATCCCCCAATTGCTGATTGTCCAGTGGAACTAAAACAGTTAAAAGACAAATTGACAAGGAAATTTCTTAAAAATGATTACAATAGAAATATAATACTTTTATCTATTCTTATGTATACAGCTTCATACCCATGGTAAACCTCAACCTGCTTCAAAAATATCAGCATAACCCTACGGCTTGCCCAACCTACAATCCTGGCCAAACCCCCTCCCCCCTCCCCCTTTCAATGCTGAAATTTTTTAAATTTTGGTTTGGACAACATTGAAATAGGGGAGAGGGGAATTCGGAAGACTGGCGAAACTATTTGGTAGAAGTTGCTACAGTACATTTGTGCCAAAGTGTCCCATCATTTTTGTGTAGGACTGTAGCCTGTTCCAGAGACAATCCCTCCAATTTGCGTCAAAGGCACACCTTCTAATGATAAGCTATTTTATACATAGTCATTTAAAGCCTGGATGGAGGAAAGCAATGGAAATAAAGTGTCTTTCAAAGGACACACACAAGAAGCTTATGAAACTGCAGCAAATCTTACACCTCTAATACAAGGAATTTAATATTGCTTCATTAGACCACCTAACAACTTGGCCATGCAGTCAGTCTCCCCTACCACCAGAACAGTTGGCAAGTGCATAATTCTTGGTAACACTGTTCACAATATGCATGTGCTGAAAATACCAACAATGATCGATAAAAGTTTAATTCATCAACTTTCATACTGAAAAGCTAAAAATTGTAAACCAGTTGAAAAAAGCCGGTGCCTAATTTTTTGTTATTTGAGAGGCAGAGGCTCCTGATTTTCTTCCCTCTCTGAACTAGCTGTGCATGCAGTGCACTGTGCTTGAGATAAAAACTTCCAGTATCTGTCCAAGCTGTCACCTGCCCAAAACAGAGACATCACATTTTTTTTTTTAATTTTTACACTTTCACAATTTTCAGTACCACATGTAGGTTTTGATTTCTTGTAAGTTGTAGCCATGTCTACTCTTAAGTTTACCATAAGGAAGACAGAAAGAATGAAGACATTCATTTTTTCTTTTCCATATTACTCCAGTATACAGTATATTGTTTTAAATTTTCGGTCTGACCTAGACCACCCTCAGAATACAACTGACAATGAAAAGCTAGTTAAAGTACGCTATGAACTGTAGAGGTACAGTATTTAGGTGCACAAGAGTGCTGCCAAAAAGAAAGAGGATCAGAAACGGATTAATGAACATTACACTGGTGAACCTAGGGAGGACCATTCTATAGTCTTGTGCTTCTCTTGACAATCCTTCCAGTACCACATGATTACAAAGAAAGTTTTAAAAATAAAGCACCTGAGTGCGAAATCATGAACAGCAAAAGAGTTCATTTCTTTGCTATTTTCTGCTGTCGAAAAAGCAAATAGGAGGTGAAGCATCTCTCCAAATCTTAACAATAGATGCTAGGAACAGTGGACTTACTACAGGCATCTCCAAAATTTATGATGTTAATCGTAGACTGACTGACAGCTGTGTTTCCTGTACCCACTAAAACTGAGGTAGCATGATAGCTGCTTGGGTTAGGTGGGTTGTCCTAATGAAAAAGAAAAAAAACATGTGAGAGTGAATCATTTCAAGTATTAGTGGCAGATCTAGAAGAAGCATTAGGCAAAATTAAGTGTACCTTAATTCTGAAATTTCTAAAATACAGTCCAACTCCAATATTCATCGGACATTCCTGAGCTACGATATATGAAAAGGTTTATGTTTATTCACTCAATTAAAAATGGTAAAATATACAATGACATGTGATATCATACTTGCACTATTGTATTCAAATTACAGTCTGTGTATTTCTTTGCTTTTTGGGAAGGATACTTCAGCTTGTGGCAAAATGTGAGGGTATTCTTCCTGAAAGTTTATCCAGTTTTCTTGCAGGAAAGAGTACCAAGGATTTGATATTCTCCTTGACACAACTTCAGGAGAAATGTATTGAGCAACCAAGAGGTCTATATGTCACCTTCACTGATCTTACCAAGGCCTTTGACACTATTGGCAGAGATGGACTGTGGAAGCTCCTGCCTAAGTTTGTCTGCCCCCACCCCCTTCCCCGAAGAGGGAAGGGGGTAGAGGAAGACAAACTTAGGCAAACTCAGACTTCTTGAAACATTCATCTGTTTCAAGAAGGAATAGACGGCCGAGTCAATATGTGGGTTAAATTCTCTGAACCATTTTAAAGCAATAACAGTGTTAAACAGGGTTGTGTTTTGGCTCCTAGATCATTTGCACTCTTCATAGTTGCTGTACTGCAGGATGCTACTATTTACCTGGAGAATGGTGTCTTCCTGCAAACCAGAACTAATGGTGGGCTTCTTAATCTGTCCAGACTGATGGCAAAACCCAAAGTATGGAACATCTTGGTTCAGGAATTACTGTAGTTTGGTGATGTTTGTGTCTAAATTGCTCACTCACTTGAAGACCAACACGACATTACCAGTAATTTTGCTTCTGCAGCTAAGAGTTTTGGTCTGATTATCAGTCTGAAATAAAGAAGCCCTCTTCCAGCCAGCCCCTAATTATGCCCCTGATGAACCCACCATTATCCATGAAAATATTAGACTAAATGCTGTAACAGATTTTTGCAAATTAGTCTTTGCATTTTCTGGTTTTGGGGAAAGATAGTACACCTTGTGCCAAAATGTGACCCCTATGTTACTGTTATGAGGTGATTTGACTGAATAAGACCTCTCTGTGCAACATGCTGAGCAAGGAAACAGGAAGTTTTTAAAGTCATCTGAACATGTTTTAATTTAAAAGGGAAAAGTAATGTGAGTTGTACAACAAGAGAATCACAATTTATTGTGGAATGGGCTAAATCAATTCAGGTAAATTTCAACATTTACTACCTCAGCAACAGTGTTGTAACAAGTCACGACTCGAGTCACTTCCTCTCAAAATGATAGTGACTCGATAGAATTCGGGAAAAATTTTCCCATTTAAATAGTACGGTGACTCGAGTCCATGACTTGACTCCAGTCACTTAAAAGTTTGAAAACTGGTGACTCGAGTCACTAATCTAGTGACTCGATTACAACACTGCTGCAGCAAAGAAACAACTTATCAAAATGGGACCTGGTTGAGTAAGACTCATTGTGCAACCTCACGACTTGAGGTACACTTTAAATCTCTTCTGAAGGGCAGAAATAATATATTTTGCATGCATGATGAAACTTTCCCTCCATACTTTTTGCAATGACATTCTTCTCTCCCTGATCACATCTTATCCCCTTATCAAGGGAAGAAATGCTCTACATATATATGTGGCTACTATTCAAAAGTTTGCCATCACTTCCTCCTACTTTCTTCACTGAAGGCCTGATATAATTATTTTGGACTCTACATCCACACAATTAATTGGAGGTACCAGTATACCATACGCTTTAAACCTGCCTAAATTGGAAGAGCAGTCACCCCAACTGGATGGGTGTGGTCATCTGTCCTGTTTCATGATTGGCTCTGATTGCCAGTCATGTGACCATAATTTTCTCACTAAATTATGAACTAGTTTACCTTCAATCAGCAATGTATAAGTCCTGACATGACATGATACAGTAGATGCTTGGATATAAAACATGAAGAAATCTGTGGGATCTCACTGTTCTTTCAAAATTTAATAGCAAAATGCTTTTGCCCTTCAAGTAAGAATCCGAAGGACTCAGAGACCTATAGACTGAACACACAAAATATGTTTAACATTATTTCAATGTCTTTTAACAACCATTTTTTTCTTGGCTAGCTGAGTACCAAATGATGGTGAACATTTGATGGAAAGTGTCATCACAAAGTGCTCCATCTCAAACCAGACACTCTCTTTTTAATATTGATATTCACCACTGAATCTAGCATGAAGAGTAGTATCCACTTGCATGCCCCACCATTCTCATTACTTAAACACCATAATAAACTGCCAATGATGATATTTGTGATCATCTTTTTAAAAAATAATTGTCGTCACCAAAATAAAGCGACAGTTGCACACTGTTTGCACAAAGGAATTGATTTGGAGGGAAAACCCGGTTTACACTATATACTTCATGTTAGCCAGACTCAAAAGTAAAGGGACAAGACACCGACTAATCCTTTTCACTTCAGGCTATTCCGCCTATTTACATTTCTTCAGTGGTTCACTCACCTAAGTATGAGGTAGCCTTACTTGAAGCAACTCCTGGAAACCCTCCATTGGGTTTTTTTTTTTTTTTAATGAGATTTCCAGCATCAGTGGGGAATGAATTCAAACTCTGTTCCTTTTAGGTCCAATTAAATGGATGGTCACATTGTAGAGTTTGTTCATTCAGCTTGTCTGAGATCTAAAAATATTCATCAGAGTTTTGTGAGAAGCTGAGCAGAGGTAAACAGGATATGAGTATACACCTTACTTCCTGTGATTGTATGGGGATCATCAGGTCCCTCGACCTATTTCCTCAGCTTCACCCAAAATATCTAGAGTCTTCTAGTCCATATACCAGCATGAACTTGAAAAATGGTTTTTAAAATCTTGCACCCTGTATTTGATCGATCCAAAAAACTCAAATACATAATAACTTAAGACTAGATCGTAAAGAAGAGGACATTGAAATTAGGGCTGCGATCATGCAAATATCAATTGCTAAACAGTAACATGTGACATTAAAAATTAAGAAAAATGCTTCCTTTAATTAATTTACTATCCGTTGAACCGATTTTATTAACCGGCGGTTAACCGTTTAACCGAAAATGACGTAATGTTCACTGCAACAACACAAAGTCAACATTTCCAAAGAGCGCCATCACTTTTGTACAGGAAAGTACAAGTCTAAAAATGGCGTCGTGAGTCATGTTCGCCGATGTAAGCATGTAGCAAAAATATTGGTATTTTGCGCTGAGTTTATATCATCTTTTCACAGTAAAAGCCCATCCCGCATTAACTGAAGCTTTCTTCAGACCATGTGCACTTTTTAACATTACACCAACTGTTGTATTTTCCCGCCTAGTCCTATGTAATATCGGCAGTTACTTCATGAAATACTCGACAGGACACCGCTGCTTTGATGCAGCTTGCTAACGATGCAGTGTTCAATACATGTACAGCGCTCACGTGTTTGTCTTAGTAGCGACCTGTACAATTGCACTGTAAACGGCCCACCAGCGGCAAACATCACAACCAAGGCCGATTATCCTGCATAAATTAAGGAATTCCCAGCATTCCTACCGTAAAGTTGTTTACAGTAGGACTTATGGAATGTTATCATATGACGTCATTACGAACGAAAAAGATGATGCACGTGGCCCCATGCATGCAGTAGACTTGCGTGCGTATCCGTTTTTACCACAAAACAAGGGACCATGTTTTGCTTGGTGACATCATATGCATACCATCTATTGCAAAATTTGAATTGCCTCTCTATTGTGATTGGATCAAATTCGTTGATTCTGAGCCAGCCAATCACAACTGGCGCCATGGCCTATGGGATTTAGTGTGTGAAAATACCAGACCTCAGAACGAATTTCCCCATTGAGTTTGCATGATGAAGATCGCACTTCCGAGGCTTACATAGCTGCCTGTGCAGCCGGCCAAGCCCCGTGCTAAATTCACTGAGAAACGGTATCACAAATCTCTGCGTGCGTGGATTTTTCGGGGACTGACTAAAGTGCATTTCAGTTGCTGATTATTTTTAAACATGACGTAAGGTTTGGACAAGAAGTGCCAAAAACACGGGGATATTTATATCAGAAAGGAACCATAAGATACGTTAATCGAGTCCATTTTTTTTTGCTGTCCAGAACGGCTAAAAATTAGAGAGTTGCGTATTTTTATGTGCATCGTAGGGTGGACTTCTAAAGTACAGTTCATTATCGCAACTATACAACCCAGGCGGTTCAACAAACTGAGTATGCTTATTCATAAATATCAACATGGAATGTTCCATTTTATATGATATTGGGCAAACAACAAAATGGCGGGAATTATCTGGCGCTTACGATCGTATTTTACGGGTTAAATTTTTTCCAAATACTGCTACTAACAATGAAAAATAATGAAATTTACGGTGGTGCAGCATGATAAAATATTTCGATTAGCTACAAGAGCTTTATTCAAATATACTTGTGCCCTAATCATGGTCTGACTAGCAATGAAAACTCGACAAAATCCAAACTGCTTTTATCCATTTTACAGCCTTTCATGTTTTATGGTAACGTTATGTAGTATGGCGCACTCTTCGTGACCTTTGCCAGACGCCATCTTGTTGTTTACGAGCAACTCTCGCTTCCTTTTGTTATAAATTCCCAGGGCCCTTCCTGTTTCCCGTCACGTGTTACCAGTGGACGTGACATATTTCATTGCTGTAGTTCCACGTGCACACTGTAACCCACATTTTCGAGGTGTGGTCAATTTCACTCACTCGCAGCCTCCTCACTGGCTGATATGATTTCATCATATTTTTAATATTCATTTTAGGTGTGCGTCACATTTTCGAGGTGTGGCCAATTTCACTCACTCGCAGCCTCCTCACTGGTTGATATGATTTCATTATATTTATAATATTCATTTTAGGTATGGGTCACAACTTTTATCCAATCGGGTTACAGCTTTTAGTTCTGTCATCTCGCATGGCCCTCGTGGCTCGAACGCACTAGGAAACCCCGCAGCACGCAGCTAGTCAGTTGTGCTGCAGACCTCTAAGACGATGCACTAACTCACCTGTAAATAGTAATTGTCACCTTTTTGCCAGCTTCTGATTAAAGATAATTTTTGAAGGAAGAAGAAATGGAATCAATAATAATCAAGAAGAATTAATCAACTTAATGAGTTCTGTGAAATTTTTTTCTTGTGCGGAGCTAAACAACTTCAATGCTCATCAGCTAGATCCCCTACCTAAGCCTTCGTTATACGATTGGCCCATTTATCCAACAGTAATCTCTAAAACGTGCCGCTTATTTTGCTAAAGTTGTTCTTGGGTGTAGCTATTGATGGGATTAGGAGGCAAGCACACGAAGTTCTGCCAACGAAAGTAACAATGGGTGCGCCACTTGTCACTCATCATTATGTACTTAATTCAGGGAGCTACCGCGGACTTAATCCGTTCAATCGAACAGCCGATTTTAAAACTCTTTTTACAGTTATTGTTCGGGCGATAATTTGTGGGAAACTGACACTGTTTGTTGCGCAATGTTTGTGTAACAATTTACTAACAAAGCCATGCCGCGGCCACTGAGTAATTGGCAATACAAAAGCAGTTAATCTATGCCGAGGAATGACGCACGGGTAACCGACGGGTCGGTCGGTTAACCGGTTAACCGATTTACCATCACAGCCCTATAATGTACCATGCCATACCTTATAGTTAGTTACATGGAGTTTTACGTCAATAAGCAAAAATTTACTAAAATATTTTAAAAACTCAAAATTTCTTTACCTTTTGTTCTTCATGTTGTATTACATCACCAGGACCACTTGGCATTATTTCACCATCACTGGTTTGAGATGATTCCTTGAGCTGTAGTTGCTTTCTCTGATGTCTAATAACCTGTTCTGCTCGTCGCAAGGCATCTTGATCAGATTTTTTCTCCTCTGCCCAATGATCCCCTTCTTCAGAAAGAGATATGTTGTTGTCGGTCTCATCCTACAGTATGTGCAATAATGCAATTAGGGTTAAATATTTCTATAACATTAGTCAGTTTCAGTAGCAGCTTGTTTTACGGCTAAATTTCTAAAAAATTCTTCTCAGACCAACTGGTTAGGAACTAGGCTGTATAATTCCATCTAATATAACTTAACCTAGTCTTCTAAGTTGGGCCAGCCACTGCTCTTTGCCCTGGTTTGTTAAACCTTTTCCATTTCTTAAGATGAGCACAAAGCACAGGAATTTACCTTGCCAAAATCTTCCTGTGACAATTTCCATACATGAAAATAACAAATGAGATTTCCTCATCAAAGAATGGAAATTATCCGAATAGGATTTTGTTCAAGGATGGGAATTGTCTCAGAATTATTACTTAGATTGGCATGTTTTATATTCTGGGGGAACTTTCCTATAGGTAGTCTCCAGCATAGGGGAACCACATTAAAATCTTGTTTGGACTTAAAAAGTGTCTATGGTTTTCAGATTAAAACCTCAATGGTTCTGTACAAAGTAGAAATAGGGACTACTGAATTGTTCCAACTTCTTACAAAAGCTCACACTCCATTCCATCAGCACATCTTCACAGACTCATTATCAGAAAAGGTACTGACAGTGGGCTGCATTTTTTCCAAGGGGTGGGGGATTTCTCCAGGAGGGGGCACATAAGAAAAAATGTATGGGGTTGATGGCCAACTTCAAACTCTCCACTAGGGCAAAAAAAAAAATTCAGGGGACTCCCAGGCCAATATAAAGGTTAATTCTTAATGGTACTATACAAATTTGACAATAAAGTAGAGACAAGGATTTAGACTTACAAACAAATACAAGATGAAACTTAAATACAGTACAGAAGGGTACAAATGAAGTGCAGCCTTTGAGGAAAGTTCAGTTTGACTTAGATTACAAAAACATTATTTAATTGACAATTGAATAGTAGGGTTGGGCGATACCATAAAAATATTGGAACTGGTACTGTAAAGCTCGCAGAAAGGGTATTGAGGCGGTACGGGTTGTCAAATCTCGGGAAGGAATCTAAACTGTGCACGGCACCCCTGTTATCCTGTACTTTGATGCAGCTGGGCATATGATTGCATTATTACCGTGTAGAAACCCCTGCTTTGACTTTGTTTACCACATTCCTTTACAGTCATGCACAATCGTAATTAATACTCCTGTTTCCTACCTAGACCTTTCCTGGGTATTTTTTTAGTTTTTTTACCAGTATTTTTTCAAGAACCGGTATTTGAAACCCACCAAATATCTTCGGTATTTTTATTACCTGTACCTCTTGTACCCGTATTCACATCAGTACCGGTATACCGCCCAACCCTAACCAATAGTATTCTGCTACGAAAACCAACCTCTGTCTGGTTCAACTCTGATTTGACATGATGCAACGTTGTTTCCAAGAGAGTCAACTTTTGCGACATGCTCATAGAAGGGTCTGAAACTCTGAAACAATAAAAAAGGTTTTATTTCATTTTAGATAGAATGGAGTAGTCTTAGCCTTTTCAGTGGGAGTTGGAAAATTTGAGCAGATTGTTCAACTCTATACTGGCTGGAGATTAAAATAGATACTACACTAAAGAGTACAATTAGGTTCATTACAACACATTCATTACAATCTTCTCTGCCAATGAGGCTACCCAAAGCCCCTGCTTTGGCCAAAGACATAAAATATTTACTTCAGTAACATTAGCTCCCTTGAAAGCTGTACTGCACAAATTGGTTTTAAAACAATGGCAATTAAGTCCTCTTGGAGAGTAAACAAACAGAGACTAATGAATTACATCTACAATTAAAAAACTCTCTGTATACAGTAGTACTTTTGGTTACTGTTAGATATTATAAACTGCACTGTTGGTCAACATCAAATAATCAAAGCCAGATATATGGACAATTATCCGTGGCTCGGTCAATCAATCTTCTGCACCCACGGGTGAATCCTAATGCATGCGGTACAGCAGTTTTGGTGGTAAGTTTACTATGAAGTGTCAAATTATTACACCTGCAGGGAAATTTAGGGCCGTTCCTCAATGCACTCAATTGGTCACCACATCAACAACAAGGAGCCATGAAGTGATAACATAACCACTTCTACCTACCAGAACATGTACACAAGGTTGATAAATGTAACACACTGCTGGATACTCCTCCTGCATCTATTTTAAACAAATCTTTTTCAAATCCCATACAGAGAGTGTAAAATGTAACTACTCCTGCTACTACCACTGCACATGCCCAAAACTTTACCCAGGTGACAACTTTGTTAAATTTTACACACTGGACCCCCTGTTGAGTCCAATATTCAGTTCAACATTTTGTTTAGGTTATACATTACATGGCAATGATACTGTATGCTCACCTACATCACAGAACTGGTTCAGACATATCCAATCAGGACCAATCTAAGCTAACAATTTCACATGGTATCATCAACCACAATTGTAATGATCCACCCACTTTTTCAGTTTAGTCAAGTTACAGTATTTGCTACATTTAAATACCAAATT
The DNA here is from genome assembly GCA_037179385.1 of Holothuria scabra. Taxonomy (NCBI): domain Eukaryota; kingdom Metazoa; phylum Echinodermata; class Holothuroidea; order Aspidochirotida; family Holothuriidae; genus Holothuria; species Holothuria scabra. The sequence goes on from CM074189.1 coordinate 9,924,242, forward strand.
TGACCCAAATTGTTGAACTGGTTGCCACCGATGAGAACTTAGTTGTAATTCATATGTGCCAATGGCTTCTTCCACATTTGTGGTTGCTTAGGGTTGTAAAACAACTGCCCTTCAAGGCCTAAATTTGACTTAATAGGCAAGTCATTTACTGAAGTAAATGCACTCTTTCTATGGGGAAAATCATGATATTAATTCCATAAAATTATCACCTGCCTCATTAAATTATCATTTACAATAGCAGCTTGATTCAGCATCTCAGTATTCCCTCTTTGCTAAAGAAAGAGGTTACGAGAAAGGGCTGAAGGCTAGGGCAGAGGAGAAGGATACCAGCATTACCATGTCAAGTATTGCTCTTTTATACAGATTTTGACAGAAATGGGCAGCCATGCATGTAAATGCTTACTTCCTAAACCCTCTGTCCAGTTACTTCCTTTTCCTAAATGCAGTTCTTACTCCTCCCCACAATTTATCTTTCTTCAAAAGAATTCTAAGCAGTGCCGGCATCACCACATAGCTTATTTACATAAGTCTGATAATATCAAGCATGTCTGCATTATGTGCAGGTGCTTCTTACTATTCCAGAGTAAACATTCTGCTGAAAACCAAATCTATGTACAGTAAGGTCCACATATGGATTTTAGATGTGAGGGTTTCTTTGTCATACAGTAGCTAGCCCCATATAAAATATTACCTGTTAAATAAAGCTAAACACTGATCAACCTTGTCAGCAATCTCCTCTACTTTCTGAGGGACTGCAGCCTTTGGCTTATCTGACAGAAGACTGCAGGTCGATATTTGACTGGCAAAGCCATCTTTCTTTCCAGTTGAGCTCTTCTGTCTCCCAAACTCTTCTGACAGCTGTTGCTGAAAAATGAGAAGAAATGAAATTTGCAATCTACTGGAAGCTGTCAAAGGACACTTTGGAAAGCAATAAGTGTTTGCTTTGAAATAAACTATATCCAACAAAATGAATATAATAAATTGGCTTGACAATTTGCAAAAACAAAACATGAAAGATTGTACAACATCCAGTAACCACAACCAAAAAGGCAATTAATGCTTTTGAAGAGCTTCAGCAATCAGGGCAAACATGGTTATATCTGTGGCAAAGTTAATGTGGGGGGACTCCAACGAGAGACCTACAGGTACAGTACAGGGACCTCATCTGCACAGCTATATTGTACCCTACATCTGAAACAGACTGTTCCCCTAGCTTGCAGTGCAAACTCACCTCAGCCATACTGGACAGTTGTCACACACAGAACATTAAGTGTTATTATCCAGCATCCAGTAAGCAGTTGAATGTGAAGTTCTTGAGTCAATGCATCTCCTGGAAAACAAAAATGTTATGGTATGAGATTATCCCTTGTTAGAACTATTCAGCTATTTTTGGCCGATTACATGAAATGCAGTCTACATTTACAGAATATGCAGACATGAGAAGTCCAAGCCACAAGCAATGTTGAACCATTATTTTTACGCACTGATGCACTTGGAGTGATGACTCACCCCATCTGCAGAGAGATGGAGTTGAAATTGACTATTCCCTTTGACATCCTGTACTCCCCTGCTTGAGGAGACCTATGGCTATGATGTAATTCTTTGTTTATGTGTTGCGTTAGTGTATGTAGTAGGATTGCCCGCACACCAAATAAAATCAAGCACTACAGAGTAGAGATTACTAGTGTTGCATGCTTGAATGCATGCAGTGCATGCCCGACGCACGCATTGTGACTGTTGTTGAGCATGATTCCGCAGGGAGTAGGTTACATGCAAACAGCCTATTTTTTGGGAGAACGCCTCTGTAATTCTAAGCCATCCTGCCATTAGTTTTGTTTACTTCAGTCCGAAAATGTAACCCTGTCCGAGAATGTAATGTTCAAGTCTCTCTGTGGACTCGCCTTGGCATGATTTCTGGATGCCTACACTATGCTATCAATCCCCTGATCTTCCTATCAAATAGTCCTTGGAAAAACCAAAGCCATGTACAACTGAATATCCACACATGCAAGCTCCAAGTAATGCTATCCAACCACAATGCACAAGAAATCTCCTTTGAATGAATGGTACCTGTATGTTCAAATTGGGGGACACAATGCACACATTTTGGGTGCATTGCTTTCTTGGATGTTCCAGCTTAAAATGAGTGAGAAGTGCATGGGTTCAATAATCTACTGCGGGAGGACTTGGTTCTGTCCAGGCTTATCTAGAGCAATGTCCATGGCCTTTTTTCCAGTTGTGGGCACTTGATTGTTTTGCCCACTACATTGTTTATGTGGAAAGAAAATGTAATCATGATTGCAATCACGATTACATTACAATGTAATCACAATCATAATCAGTTACTTTCACTTTTAGCTGTCATCGTAATCATAATCGCAATCGTAAAATATGAAGTAATCGTAATCGATTACATTGAGATGTAATTGCCCCAAGCCTGGTTGGTGAAATGTGGTGAATGTTGGTAGAGTAGTACCATAGTTTCTGTTTTAGAAGTGATTCGACCCCAACAGGGTAAAGTATGACATTTACTTTCTTATCTACAGTACTGTAGGTGCGTGTCAATTTATACAGTAACACATTTGTTTTGGTATGTAATTAAATCCCATCTTAGAAACATTAATTAATGCCCCCATTTAATTTTAGAAAGAATTTTTTAAGCCATTTAAAGTACTGCTGGCCTGGTCATGTTTGCAGTTCCCAACAATGGCAATTAACGGGCACTCCAGAAATGCATGGAGTGTGTTAGTTAGTAAGAAAGATGAAATCTTACAGCCCAGTAATACACACCATGGTGAGTGTTAGATAGAATGAACAGTACAATACAATGTTAGCTTTTGCACGTTCTGAATGAAAGAGAAATGCATTCTGCCTTTAAATGTTACTATGTAATTTTAGGCTATACGTAGATGCACACTTAACAGATCCATCCAGTCAAAGGTAATTGTAAGTAGTGTAGGTAGTGTTTTCCAGACTCAACAGACAAAGATTTAGTTTTGTGTGTCGAGTTGCTGACATTTGGAATGGTCTCCCTTCAAGAGTAGTTTCAGCCTCTAGCCTAGTGTATTGTTTTTCAGTTTGAGCAGGCTTTGGACAGGTTTGGGTTGGCCAAGAGCTGTTAGTTAGATGGAGTTTTACAGCCCAGTTTCCAACCAATTGGTTCAAGCCAAGCCGGCTACAAAAGCCTTTTTTCCGGTTGTGGCTCACTGGTTTGCTTTCCCTTCTCGATTGTTTATGCTTAGCACCAAGCACAATGGCAGAAGGTTCCATTTTTAAAGTCTTTAGTATGACCTGGCCAGGACTCAAACTCCCAACCTCACAAATGCACGTTGGATGCTTTAACCCCTTGACCAAGCAGTTGGTCAGGAGCTCTAGATAACCACTTGACCATGCAGTCGGCCAGGAGCTGATCTAAAATGTTTATTATGTGCCTAGCATGGCAGTCACCCATTGCTTTTCATTGTGGCAACTACAGTACTGCAGTGCCAGAGGGTACAGATGAAGAATATATGACATACAGCCATAGCCCGAGTCCACTGACATCTACTGGACAGTATCCACTGTACAGTATTGCATCCTTTTGCAAAGGCATTAGGCATCTCGCACAATACACTCTCCTAGGTTCCAAGATGGTACTGTAGATGTGGGTCCAACTCTGATCTGTCTGTCGGTGGATCTAAGGGGAATAAGAAGAGAGGGCTCCCCCTCCCACTTTCAAAAATTTTTAATTTCAGTGTCAACATGCAAAATGGTGGCATTTTTTTGGCAAATAATTCAACACAATTTTGCTAGGTTGCACAAAAAATTCAGTAAAGTACTGAATTTTTCGGGGTAACCGAGAGAAATTGTGTTACTGTAATTGTGTTACTGTAATAGATACTGTACTGTACTTGAAATTACTGAAAAATTTCCAAATCATAACATTCATTAGTTACTGCTGCCATAATTTTTGGTGCAGTACAGTTCGTCACAAGCGAGGCACTCTGCTTATTCTGTGAACATCAGCTCCATAGTCAGCGACAGTCAGAACATGCTGCACAACTGCAAACACTGCATGCAGCGACAGTCAGAACATGCTGCACAACTGCAAACACTGCATGAAGGACTACAAGCATGCCATTTAACTCTGACTTAAACACTAAGGAAGAAAAAAATTGAAATCAATGCAACAGCTCGTAGTTTTGATTTTTTAACAATAGAGGTACTTACCTCTTACATTTGACATATAACAGCCCAAAACACAAAAGAACAGTTTAGGCAGGTAATTCCTATTTTTATCGACACAATCACTTATAAAATGGTATCTTCATCTTTGTGTTTAGCAGTAAGGGCCTCGGTCCATTGATCCAGCTGCTTTTATGTATGACACATGGTTTCCAGTCTTTGCATACCTCGCATGGTATTCTAGCTACGAAAACACACAGTCAAGGACGTTTGTTTGTTAGGATTAAACTCTCAGACAAGCCCCACCTCTAGTCCACAACGCAGGCATTCATAATTGCTATTATAAGCAGCATTGCACGTTATTACACTGGGCATATACACTATTAACACAGTGAAAGGAACATTATCGAAACTTGCTGCCAAGTTTACAGTAGCCAATAGTGATGTTACAACATCAAACGCTAAGTGCCTTGGTATTGACAAGGTCTGAATGTATTGTAATTTGCAGGACAAGCACAGTTCTTGAATGTGCTGTGAGATACATTTACTAAAGTTTTAGTTGCCAATAAGCTGAATTATTGGTTGATTTGTGTTGTTTTCTAACTACGGATGCTACAGAGATTTAAAAAGCAGGTTTTTCAGAGGGCTGGGCAGGTCAGTCGGTTTATGTGTTCAAGTGTGGTTCAAATCTGTGAAATGCAGGTCACTTGGGAGTTACTGTATGCATACCAGGGTGCATTCCATGTAATCCGTATCTGTATGCTTATGCTTCTACATGTATACGTGTACATAGTGCATACATTGGTCATTCATTGGCAATACGAGTGCTGTATTAGTATCGTAGCACAGTATACTGTACTGTACTTTTATCATATGATGGGAACAAACCAGCATGCCGGGAGTACCGCTTGCCCGCCACTATGCTGAGAAGGAGTCAGTGCTCACGCCAAAGATCTTTGTGTTGGAGTGCACAAAATGCAGACTGGTATGCATATCCATATACTGAACAAAATAACTGAAATTGGCAAATAGGGCAAGGACCAAAATACAGTATCATAACTTATAGCTAGTACTTACTGATAGCTAGCTGGTACTTACAGATTCTAAATTCTTCTTCTCCTTTCTAAGTCAGGGCAAATGCCTAGAAAGCTATCCCATCCTGTTACATAATGTCAGGCTCAAGTTGGATGATGCAAATTAGTTACTGTATACAACAGTAGCAACTTCTGAATGCTTATGGACAAGAACTAACTCTTAAAAGAATCTGCAGAAAGGGCACAGAATACCTGCTCAGGTAGCAAATTCCATCTGGACTGTATTATATGTGGGTAAAGGGTAAAGGGATTTTGGTAATTTATTAGAAGAAAGGTGGTGGTACAAGTATAAACCAATAGTGCAACGAATAATTGGGTGGGCAGAGCTTGGAGAGTCAATAATGAATTTATAGCCACATAACAAAAACTAAAAGTCTGGATCTGGATCTGGAAGAATACTGCACAACACTCCTGGTGGAGTCAAACGTGCAGGGTTGAGTGTGCCCATGTAGTTCGTCGTCCCGTCTGAGGATCCTCAAGGCTGTGCTCTTGAACTTCTTGGGGTCCTCGAGATCTGTAATGTTCTGGGGGATTAGGTTCCAGTCTCTGACGGTCCGAGGAAAGAAACTGTGTTTGTAGCAGTCCTTATTGGTTGGTATATTTGTAAAATTATTCCTAGACCAGCCAATACTGTGCAAATGCAAGGTAGGCCTTAGGGCAGGCTTAGGCCTGTAGGAGTAGGCCTATGACTAGGACGAAGCAGGCCAAGTCTTCCCCAAACCAACTCGTCCCCAACCAACTCGTCCCCAAGCCAAGTCGTCCCTAAGCCAACTTGTCCCCAAGCCAAGTCGTCCCCTAGCCAACTCGTCCCCAAGCCAACTCGTCCCCAAGCCAAGTCGTCCCCAAACCAACTCATCCCCAATATGAAAAATGTTGTGATTTTTATGGCGCGAGAAAGGGGAATATTACCAACCAAACATAATCAAACAAAATCAAAAATGACATATTTATGTGACAAAGACAATATTTATTTAGTTGCTTCAAACATTAGGCCTATATTTGTAAAACAAATTTGCAATAATAATACAATTGTAGAAAGAGTATGTTCTTAACAAGATATATACTTCCAACACTTGAAATATATATTAGTAAAGAAAAATTATGTTTACACCAAAATATATTTGCAAGAAAATATATCTTTCTTGAAAAAGTTACCATGTTCGCCACAAAATTATATTTGCAACAAAAATATTCTTCCAACCAGAAATATATTTTCAAGAAAAAGAAATAAGTTTGCAATATAAAAGTGTATCTGCAAGAGACATTACTTTTGCCAAAACATTTATTTGCAAGACTAATTATATTTTCCAAACTAAACATATGTCCCCATCAGTTGTGTTTAAAATATATGTTATCAAACTCCAAAATATATAAGTTATTGGTTATGATGGGTAGGCAAATTGCGACAATAAAGTTATCATGCTCTATTTTAAACCAGTTGTCATTCTCTATATATGCATAAATCACAGCTTCAAAAATTAAAAAAAATTAATGTGTCACGAAATCTCCCTTTTAACTAGCAAAAGGGAGGAAAAAATATTGAATTAACAAACCAAAAACAAATGCAAAGTCGCTGCTGGTCTCTTGAAATGAGATATTATTTTCCACCAATTTTTCACTAATTTCTCATATTGGGGCCGACTTGGCTTGGGGACGACTTGGTTTGGGGACGAGTTGGGTTTGGGGACGAGTTGGTTTGGGGACGACTTGGCTTGGGGACGACTTGGCTTGGGGACGAGTTGGCTTGGGGACGAGTTGGCTTGGGGACGAGTTGGTTGGGGACGAGTTGGTTTGGGGACGACTTGGCCCGAAAGCGACTAGGAGTAGGAGACTAAGCCTGTACTGGCCTAGCAATAACATTAATAATAGCCTAATAATACAGTTTACCGTACCATAGCCATTTAGCTAATGTTAGGGCCTAACACTGACTGAGCTTGACCAAGCTACTTAATACACAAACACAAATTACTACTTCATACATGTAGTGTAACGTTAGGCCTAACGTTAGTAACTAATATTATTGTTACGTTAGGCCTAGGCTAACGTTAGTTCAATCACGTAGCCTAGTTCTATTGTTAGACTAGCTAGCCTAACTGTTATTGGTATAGCCTACTCAGTACTGTACCTTGTAAGTTTGTAACTGTAAGCCTTTAGGCGTTAATGAGCCAGTAAATTGGCAACATTTCCTATTGTAATCTCATTTTAAATTACACTTACAGTTCTTGTTCCTGAGTTGTGCCTGTACGGTACATATGACATAGGCTTCTACGACTACGAGTAGTAGGGAGTACTACAAAGATTTCGGTATTGGTGTTGTTTCTGTATAAAAGTAATTGCGTAATCACCTGTTGTGGTTTGATAGGAAGAACTACGTAGCCGGCGCCATGTCTGGTACATTGCCGTTATACTGCTATGCGTTTTCAACCATTTAAGCGGTTGTATTTGTCTCTAATAGAATTTCGCAATACTATAGGGGAAACACCTGTGTAACATTTTTCTCTTTTCAGGGTCGGACCGACTTATTGCACTGGCAGGCTATCATGGTGGGAAGTTTCAGTGAGGCTTGGATCAGTGCTTTTATATAACAATACTGGGGGTGGTGTGGGGCATATGCTGTCCACCAGTCGCATAAACGTCCCCAGCTGGCACCTTATTTACCCAATGAAATTTTGGAAATCACAAATCAGGAGCGAAATGTCGAACCCAAGCTTAGTGCTTCTAATATGGGGGCTCTATAACTATATGATCCAAAAAAAAGGAACTTGAAGCCATGGCAGAAATGTATCTGAACTACTTAACCCTTTACCGTTGTGCTCCGATCGGGGCATATTTGCGCCCCTCGGGAGTGGGCGGAAAAGCGGACGTAGCCCGCCCCGCATCGGCTTCCGTAGGCCATTGACCCCGTGACCTTAAACTATTGTCTCTCTCGTTGTTGTGGCCGAAATTTCGGGTAGCTACTCGCAGTTTCGAGCTCCGCGTGAAACAGTAAAGATGGGTGACAGCCGAGCTCTCCGCATGGGTCCAAAAGGACCCAAACAACGGTAAAGGGTTAATACATTACATATACAGGTTGACAGGTTTTTCCATAGCTGTGGTAGAATCTGATTGTTTGGGGCTGTTGTCAAGCTTTGGTGGTTTGACTTTTGATTAGGGCTTGGACTTCAGGGCATCTTATGGGGCCTTGGTCCTCCTTTGCTCTTCAACCTGTTATGTTATGTTATATACGGCGGAAGAATTTTATTGGGGGGGGGGGGGCACAAGTTTCGAGCAGACGACATGATGGTGACGCCGTAAGGCGTCCGGTTTTGCCACTTGAAAGCGCCAAACCATTGGCATGGGGTCCAGTGGCCCGCTTAAAGGCCCCTGGTGGGGTCTAGCGGCAAAGCCCCGGCACTATACAGTAGTTTTTATAGGGGGAAAAGCCAAAATGTTGGAGCTACTCAAAATTGAACATGTGATTGATAATTTGAGACAAGGCAGTTTTAAGAGATCCAGCTTGGGTTTTGGGGCATTCCATAAATCGGTAGTTCTATTAAAGGTCCCCAGAAATATGCGTGGGGTCCAGGGGCCCGCTTAAGGGCCCCTGGTGGGGTCTAGGGGCAAAGCCCCGGCAGGGGTTCAGGGGGCGAAGTCCCGGAGTCTCAGCGATTTTAGTCTCAGTGATTTGAGAGGCTCCAAATGGTCGAAAATCATATCCAAATTAAGGGTTCTAGTAAACTATGAAATTAATTTAGGAGTGGGGTGAGGTAATGGACGAGAATGGAATCGGGAAGTACTATGGCATTTGATTAAGGAGAAACATACTTTACAGTAGTAGTTATAGGGGGAAAGCCAAAATGTTGAAGCTACTCAAAATTGAACATGAAACTGATAATTTGAGACAAGGCAGCTTTAAGAGATCCAAAGGGTTTGGGGGCATTCTGTTAATAGGTAAATGGCAGGATCACATCAGTAATGAAGAACTTGTCCAAACATCAAAGATGACACCACTGAGTAAAGAAATAAAGCGCCGCGCGCAGGTGGAAGATGATTGGCCATATCCTCAGGCAGGACCCAAACAATGATTGCAAAGTAGCAATGACTCGGACTCCAGAAGCAAGGAGAAAGGGGAGGACCGAAGACCACGTGGAGGCGAACTGTAGAGAACGAAAGAAGGGAAGCTGGACGGATCGACCTGGAATGAGGTTCGAGCCGTGGCAGGTGACAGGGAGGGTTAAAACGCTCTGTATGATGGGTGAGATGAGTGAAGCTTTAACTTAGCCAAGAGTCACAATAGAGAAGCATTACCATATTTTCAATTCCGTTGTTTGGTTTCCTCGAAAAGAATCAAGACCATTTAATATAATGGTGGCAGTAATTTCCTGATTACTTAGAATGTTCCTGATTTTTTTCTAAGCTTACTGCAAACAAAATCTAACCTTATACATGTTTAGATTCTCCACGCATTTTTTGGCCATCCGAGGGGTCGCGATCATTTTCCAAATTCTCTATGTTCTTTACCAACTAATGGTGGCGCTCCGCTTAGATAGTCTCTCGGGCGAAATTACATTTTTCGGGTCAAATTATTTAATAACTTCCTAATTACTTTGCAGCTCACGAACTTATTTTAAAGTGAGCATTATATTAAGAGAAGATAGCGACTGCTTAGATTCTTCGTATGGGTCTGGCCATGGAAAATGCTATTTCCGGCCATCTGAAGGTCTGATTTTTCAAACTTTTCTCTATACTCCGCGCAAAATTAATAATAGAGCCCTGCTTAGATAATCTCTATGGCAGAATTACGTTTTATGGACAAGAAAAAAATCCAAACTAAAATACTCCCCTACGCCTATACCGATCGATGCTCTTTTATTTTGACATCCTAAAAGTATTGAAATTTAATGACAAGTTTTACTTCGAAAGGTAGTAAATGGGATAAGACTGCATGTAAAGACATAAGTTTCAGTTTAATCCTAATGAACTACTGTACCACAATTCAACCTTTAACACTATTCCCGTCAAAGCAGAAAATATTGCAGCACCATTTTGCATCTAAGCTCCTTGAAAAACCCCCGACGTACGTATGCAACTGGTACGTTCTTTCTTTCTTTCTTTCTTTCTTTCTTTCTTTCTTTCTTTCTTTCTTTCTTTCTTTCTTTCTTTCTTTCTTTCTTTCTTTCTTTCTTTCTTTCTTTCTTTCTTTCTTTCTTTCTTTCTTTCTTTCTTTCTTTCTTTCTTTCTTTCTTTCTTTCTTTCTTTCTTTCTTTCTTTCTTTCTTTCTTTCTTTCTTTCTTTCTTTCTTTCTTTCTTTCTTTCTTTCTTTCTTTCTTTCTTTCTTTCTTTCTTTCTTTCTTTCTTTCTTTCTTTCTTTCTTTCTTTCTTTCTTTCTTTCTTTCTTTCTTTCTTTCTTTCTTTCTTTCTTTCTTTCTTTCTTTCTTTCTTTCTTTCTTTCTTTCTTTCTTTCTTTCTTTCTTTCTTTCTTTCTTTCTTTCTTTCTTTCTTTCTTTCTTTCTTTCTTTCTTTCTTTCTTTCTTTCTTTCTTTCTTTCTTTCTTTCTTTCTTTCTTTCTTTCTTTCTTTCTTTCTTTCTTTCTTTCTTTCTTTCTTTCCTTTTCACATTTACTGGCGAAAAGAGGGGGTGCATGTGTCCCCCATTTGCCCCTGAAGTCGCCCCTCCTCGTTGCTAGGGCTGGTGGTGGCATATAATCCTAGCCTGGGTAGCGCCTCTGTGGCTGCATCCCTTTGGGCTGCCGACTCTCAGAAGTTCTTCGTAGCGATGAGCTGAACGAAAAAACTTCGCCCGCTCCGAGGGCTACATTAGGCCTACTTACCCCCCCCCCCCCCCAAAAAAAAAAAAGGAATCAGCCTTTCGACTGAATTTTTGGGTGTGTCGGTGTCGCGGTGCGCCGTAGGTAAAAACACTGTCTTATTTTATGCAAGGAAGGGAAGTACTACAAAACGAATGTATACAGAGTAAAATTAACCTAGGAAAGCCTCATTTTTGCCAATTTGGGCTAGCCCTAGCCAACCACTTTCTGAAAACTACTTCCATAAAATATGGACCCAGTTATGGTCGCCGTCAACGGCGTAGATGGCTCTTTGTCAATCATTGTAAAATAATAACTTGAAGGAGATTTGTCTTGTTGACGAGCTCCGACCGCCAGTTATAAGCAGGGAACCCACGTTATCCACTAGAAAGTAAGGAGAGAAATGCCGCCTAAATGACTTGTATGAGTCGATCTCCCTCCTTCTTAAGCAACCTTACCTTATTAAGACTTAGTTGATTATCATTGGCCCAGTTCTCTCACCCCAAATGGTACCAATTCTCCTAACCTTCTTACTTAAGCCCCTCCCACAATTGTCTGAAATTCATCCTCATCCAGATACAATCTCAGTTTATTGCTTCAAGGTGAGCATAGAAAAACTCAATTTATAAAATCAAAACACTCTCAGTACCGGCCATGCTGTGTAATATAAGCTTTGGTACTCTGCATTGTTTGAATTAGCTGTCAATCAAAGAGCTGAGCCAATTGAGAATTGAGAGGTTTGGCCCTTTAACTCTATAACATGTTAAAACTTGTCCCAGACGACTGACCAATTTGTCACAGCAAAATTAGGAAGGAAATTGGTCCAGTATCAAAATATTGACAATACAAATTACCAAAGGTACTTTTGAGAGTTCCAAACACACCTTGTGTTAATATATATTTACTTGACTTTATGTGCAGATACAGTGGGTTGGTTCTGGGGGTTGGACTCCGCCCAGTTCATCATTAAAACACTGTAGTTAGCTATTGAAGGACATTTGATTCTGGGAAAACTTTTTTTTCAAATTCAGCCCATTTATTTCCGCTGTATATCATATTATAAGAACAAGTATGTTTGCATTGCAATGAGGTACTAAGGATGTTTGCAATGAACGTTTTGATTTCACATGTAACACCAAGGACACGTCAAGAACTTCCAAGCTTTGCTATATAGTGTCACCATGCATGCACAGTTACGATTTCGATAGAAAATGCAGCCAGCTACGAGCTACCGGATTTTAAGGGACGACGCGTACTGTTTAACAAGCAATTTCTTAACTGGCTAACGATAACCCTAATATCTAATCTAATCCCTTACCCGAATAACGAATACAATCGAAACAATGCAATGGCAACAGCAAATCGAGAAACACCTTGTTAAACAGTGCGCATCTACCCGATCTTGAGCGAAAAGTTTATTGACATGCGTAGAGTGGATCTGTATGAAAGGATGTGAGAGAATCAAGAAATTATTTACTTTAATGAAAGCTGCACTCTAAAGTGGTGAAAAGTGTTTTGAAGGTCTTTATTTCCTAAAGACCTCTTTTTGAGTGTATGCAGTGTATCTAAAGAACACTTAATAAGCGATGGAAATGCGGAATTTATAGTTCAAAAAAGCATAGCCGCTCAAATAAAGTGCATAGCGTGTGCGCAATTTGGTCCTTTTCGAATAAATCAGTCCCAAAATAACATTGGCGAAACTGTCGGGAGACTTCAGTGGACTCCGAGGTAAACCTCCGTTCTTTTTCTTACCACTCAAGATTGTATGGCTCTTCGACAAGAGTCCAAGTTCTGGAAGTAACCTCTTCCTATACCCTGGCTTGGGCCACAGTAAGAAAAGTAATAGCGTAAAGCTCGTTTTATTTAAAGTTGCTCCAATGTGTAAATTTTGCTTCGTTCCTCATCTACTTTGCATGGGTCATTATTGATGGTGTCAACGGATGGAGCCTCTAAGCATTCGCTTTCAAACTTGCGATATTATACTTTTGTAACTTGCGTATTTCAAAACACCAAAGGAACATACCTTTTTTCTTCTATAAAATGCTAAAAGTCAATCTAAAAGTTAAAACCTAAAAAAATTTTAACTTTTAGATTGACTTTTAGCATTTTATAGTATACCTGCTCCTACTTTGTTGAGCACTCTACCATCTGTGTGGTCCCAACCTTCATATTCCTAACTACCTTTTTTCTTCTGCAGGTAACAATTGGCCTAGGCTTCCGTACTTCAATCCAAATCAAATTAATTTTGCCTTATGCATGCACACTTTGATGACAGCCCATGCTACACAAATGGAGGTTTCATATATAAACATTCAAGAAGCACAGTAGAGTTGAGGGACTGCTAAAAAGACACCAATAGTCATTCTGGCACGAAATGGTCTTCTTAAAGATGTGGCTTGCGGCATTGTCAAGTCTTACGCCAAATGTCTATGGCGGCTTATGAAGCCTGTTATAGTTTATGTTTTGAGTTGTTATTTATAGGTCAATGAAGTACAAATTAAATCGAACAATTGAAACGGAGAATCAACCCGTCAACAAAGCTAATGAAACATTTGGTTGGTTGATGGAATTTAATGTCTTAAGGTTGTCAGAACCATAAATTGGTACATATGTGTCCATGTTTCACAATTCGGATTTGGCTATTGTTTTTCCTGTCACAGAGTTTTCCTAGTTCTTTTCTTTTTATTCAGTCGTTTAATGTGCTGGTATCATCCACCTCATAAAGATTGGGCTGCTTTAAATTCAAATTCTACTAAGGCTACTCTAAGTTGTTACTTTAAGTTGTAACACTACATATTATATAAGTGTATAAGGTTAACAAGTTCTTTTGTTAAAAACCTTTTCTAATATCATTACATGCGTATCACTGATTACATATCCTTGTTGCAGTGAGCTGGGAGATATTACTGTAGTTAATAAAAATAAACACGATTTGAGTTCTTTAACCTACGCGGGGACCGTTTTGCACAATTAAATGCGCAATGCATGTTCATCCCTAGCTGCATATTGCGTGGGCCTGTTAAAATGTTGATAAACGACTTTCGTTCCTCTTCCATGACGTACAGTATCGATCGAGAATGTCCTGCTTAATGTGATCGATAGCGATGACAGAGTGGCTGTCCAGGAAGACTACTAAAACAGCTTTGACTCTATTTAAATTCGCTTGTTTTGAACAGATACAGGTTGAAGGGGTGACATGGTACATTGGAAATAGTTCATCAGGGGCATTCTATCATTTACAGGTCATTAACTTGTAGATACACTCGGTACTGCAACATTTCCGTATGTGCGCGTGTCACCAGATTTGTATATACTGCCTTATATTGTGTGGTGTTATTTTACATTTACAACCGCCACTCCGGGTCGTCGAAACCGTGTTGCTGTTATTGTTTGCCACTTTAGAATAGCTGTTTTTTTCCTTTGTCTGCATTGTAAGATAAGAGTAAGTATACAAATGTATAGAAGTGACTGAATACAGCCATAGGCGTCACCGGTGTGGGGGGGGGGGGCTCGGGGACATCAATTACCTTTCCCCTACTTGCTGCCACCATGCAATTCGAATGTAAAAACTATTTGGGACGAATGAGTCCAGGAAATAAATCACAAATATTGCTTGAAAGTATGGCTTTTTAGTACCCTTTTTTACAAAGGATACTAAAACTAGATGTCTAGAGACCAAAAATTGCAGAAGGAAACAAAAACTTGACATAACATTTGAGCCAACTTGTTAAAATGCCTCATTCGGTAAAGCTTTCAAAAACCAAGAAATGCTAATCAAGTTATTAGTTGTGAATCAGGAAAAGGGGAAAATGGCAAAATTTGCAGAGAGCTGAAACTCAAAAGGCCAGAGAAACTTGAAAAGGGCCATTGCCTGTTATTTGTTTCAGCCTCAAATTTTCTGTGCGCTACGCGTCAACTGATGGTGGCGCGCTCCGCCTTGATAGTGCCGTTACTTCTTGCCCCACCACTTAAACTCTTTGAATCTTCTCAGCCTCATATAATGTATAAATATAAAAATGGCAGCTAAGAATTTATCTTGAAGGCAATCTGAATATCGCTTGTTGCTACATACTATCAGTAATGTGAACCAAAAACCAAGTTTTCTGCCATTGGGTAAAGTTTGAACTAAATGATATAAAAACAGCTGGTGTAAATTAAATGTCACTGAACTGCTTGTCATCTTGTTACCATCTGGCCATCGTGGATTTGAGCCAAGGATAGCGGCAAATTACACCTTTTGGCCAATGGCGCGAAAATGAAATTTAAGTTTATTATAACTGCAGTGATCAGGTCAAAGCTGTCACAAAATTCAAACCCTGAGGAGAAAAAATATTGAAAAAACTATCACGCTCAGATTATGAGAATATAGTTGTTAAACTTATTTCGATGAACTTGAATTGTTAATTATGACGAACATTGTATCTGGTTGATTTCTCATTTTCTCATTTTAACATGTTTACAAATTTTCTTATTCAAGCATAATTCATTCCATTGCTTTGGGCTTTTAAAAATATCAAAAATACTCATGATGTTTATACCAGAAAGTTCAAACGATACTGTTGAAGTGTAGCTCTGTCCTTCCTCCCCATGACACTCCGTTCAATATTATTGCACGTATGACGTCACAAGATGGTAGTAAGAGAACTACTGTGAACGTCAGAGAGACTGATCTCGTCAGGGATTTATAAACAGTGACTTATTAGAATTGAAACTAATCCGAATCTTGCCTACCGGCCTACTTCATCAATAAAATTCTTCAAAGTTTGTTATGAACTTAACTTGATGGTGTCTTTGGGAGTTTATTAAGTTTTACGTCTTTTCTAATCGATTGGGTTGAATATTTTCAACTGATCGACTGTTTCTTCTTCAATTTTTACTGGCGCAAGAATCAAAGCCGAAATTCAATTACAAGCTTGGTTTTTTGCTTGCTTCAAGCAATAATTGCGGAAAATAAGTTTAAGCATTTTTCGCGAGGTCGAGTATAACTGTGAGTAACATTTATAAAAGATATTTTGAGACAGATTTGTCTTATTCGAAGAAAAATTCAACAGATCGTAAGATGGGACTGTCACGTAGGTTTCAAGTTTTTCTGCCTTTACTCCTACTTGTGGGAACACATGGTTTAGCATGGAACGAAAGAGGAATGTCGCCGAAACAGCTAACAGATGAGCTTCTAAAAGAGGACACATTTTTCTATCGACAAATTAGAGGTATGTACAGTACGATATATGCAATTGATCACTTTTGAATTTCAATTTCAGCAAAATAAACCCTACATTGATTGATTTATTGCAGTTTGTTCTCATAGAAATATAGTACACTTAAATATCAAGATTTCTCTTGTGCAAATTGTAAGGTGAGTAGATTCTCTGCATGGCAGTTTGAGACTGAATACATAGGCCTCTCCCTCCCTTTTTTCTTGATTCCTTCCACTTTACTTTTTGCACCTCATCGAAATTCACTTTTGGTCATTATTCGCTCATCATATTTAAGACGAAACTGGCAAATGTTTTACTTACCACTAGCGTGGGAGATATTTGCATTACGACGGTTCCGGCAGAGTTTTTCTAGTTTTTTTTTTTTTTTTTTCAAGAAGAACCTCTTCTACCTAGTACTTTCTAACTGTAAAAGAGTCATCTTTAGTCACTCTCTTATAGAGTGGAAACTGTGTATAAATTCACTCTGCAGGGTCCCTGATTACAGGGTTAATTCACTCCGGGAAGAGTGATCTTCACTCAGAGAAGTGACATTCACTCCACAGGGGTGGAGTTTCACTCGGTGAAGTGGCTACAGTGATCACTCTTTAAAAAGAGTGATAACTGTGGATATTCGTAAAAGAGTGAATTTGCAGTCTTCTTACAGTGACACTTAGCCTCTTTGGAGTGAATCCCACATTTCCTTGAGTGAATCTACACCCTAATGGAGCAAATTCAAACTTTTCACTCTTTTTTTACGTTTAGACTGAGTGTAATGAGCTCCGACACTCTTACATACATCCCCACTAATGTACTGTTCGTGATTTACCGTACTTGCCTTGATTACCTTTTACAGTCTCTTAAATAAAAAAAAGTGAACTTATTCACTCTCTAATAGAGTAAATAAAGTAAATTTACTCCATTAGAATGTACATTCACCCCACGACAAGTGAAATTCACTCCAAGGATAGTCAAGTTCACTCCAGGAAGAGTAAAAATCCTTTCTTCCCCAAGTGTCTACAATGATCACTCATTTTTAAAAGGGATCACTAAAGACACTCCATCAAGATTGAAACCTCGCTCTTTCAGTGGAATTTTACTATGTTTGGAATTAATTTTACTATTCTTATATTGAATTAACATTCTAGTGGAGTAAATTCACGCTTTTCACTAAATTAGGCAGTGGCTACGTCTTTTTAAGTGTAGAGTGAAACATTTTTGTGCATAATTAGGCCTATTATTTTTTATTGTTCCACCCGTCTGTTAATTATATAAGTTATAATAGCCATAACTCCACATATTACACTCTACAAAAGGGTGTTTAGCAATGAAACATCTATTATTTCGCCCCACTTTGGAAACACATTTAAATTCTAAACATTTTACCTGTTTAACAATAAATGTTTAGCAATTAATCGTGTTGAAAAGAGAAATCTTTAGGAATTAGAAACTGTGTGTTTGGGGCGATGCGCACTGTTTAACAAGTAATATCCTAACTGGCTAGCGATAACCCTAATCCCCCACCTAATCCACACTCCGAACAAAGAATACAATCGATACAATACAATGTCAACAGCCAATCAAGAAACACCTTGTTAAACAGTCCGCATACCCGTGTACTTAGCATCCCAGACGTGACTACAAAAATGGGAACAAAAGTGCATTGAAAAAGAAATGAGAAAAACGTTTAATTCCTAAACATCCTTTTTGAGAGCATACCTTCACATTTTCATGCATAAAATGGAAGACATGTTTAACCAAGGTCCTTGGCACCATTATACCATGCTTTTTCACCATGCATATGATAAGCATAACACAGTTCGGTGCCTTTCTGTAGGAATAATATTTCCTTGCATTTTCTATCAATTGCTCACCTTTTTTAATTAAAAACTATCCGAAGAAAATTCGTTGATGGGTTCTTGGCCAGAGGTCGATTAAATTCATATCAAATTATAGAGTGTGGTTTGAAACAATTTGTTCCCAATGTGGTAGCTTTTATATATTTAAGACATTTCATATTTAACATTAAAACACTTTGTGGCACTCTTTTTTCACCAGCTTGTCCACGTCCTTTGTTATTGACTATTTAGGAATTAGTCTGACATTGAATCTAAAAGTAGTTGATCATATTTTCTAAAAGAAGGAAAAGGTGCCCATTGTTCTATAGTACTGTGTACACAAAATTATCACTGCTAAGTAATAGCTCAACTCTTGTCCCATTTATTTCGTTCAACACACAATTACCAGTACAGAACAAAAAAAGGTTCCGTAACTGAACCATGCCACACAGGATACAACTACAGACAGCTACGCAAGCAGGATTCAAATGAGATAAACAAACCAAAAGTATCTGAACCTACAAAAGCTAGCTTCCTGTCCACTCCCAAAGTGTTGATCTCCGAGATTAACGTTAATGCGCTACTCTGACTAAATTGAAGCTTTCCCGCTAGCTCATATATTTGTGAAAGTATCAAATACATCTTCCTCATTTTTTTCATATATCCAAATTGGCGTTTTTATAACCAAGTGGTCCAATGATTTTGTAAAAAGAAATTTACTGTTTTTTATACTTCATCGACCATTGTAACTTGTGGGAAATACAGCTTTAACACCATTTTCAGCCAAAGACCACCCTTTCTCTTGTATTGTATAAAAGTTAAAAGTATATGACCTCTACTCATTTCCACTCATAACATTTGACAAGAAGATGCCCAGCACGCGCAGTTCCTTGCCTTTACGTTGTTGTTTTCTCAGAAACACTTACGGAAATTGTACCACGTATTTCTAGATTTCCTGTTGATACCCTTGTCGATGTACTCTTTTTGAAAAAATAAAAATAAAAGTCCAACCGAAAGCCTTAATTAATAGATAATGTTAATTTTGTGTCAAGATATTTCATGAAAATTAATAACATTAAAAATTTAAAATATATAATTATTAATTTTCTATCAAGGTATTAATTTGTGTATTTTACTTCATCGGCCATTATAACTTGTGGGAAATGCGGATTTTAGAATTAAATGTTTAATCAACGGCTACCCTTTTGTGTTTATGGTAAACAAGCCATAAGGCCTCTATTCACTGCCGCTGTTGACCTTGGCCAGGGAACTTCCCCACAGTTCCCTCCGCCGTGACGTTTTTGCTTTCTTAGAAGCAACCAAATAACCTCAAGCACTTACGTCAAATGTACGAGATGTTTCTACCTGTTTACACCCCTATCGATGTGTTCTTGTTTAAAAAAAAATCCCACCGACAACCTTAATTAGATTATACATGAAAGAATTTAGTAAAACGGAAACTTACAGAGAAATAAAAAAGAATCCCATGCGTCTCTCTTTACGAATGAAATAGGATTCCCCATGTTTAAACATTAGTTGATTATGAAGCGAACTTCCCCTAAATGTTCCTCTCAGAATAAAGCAGTTGATTTTTAATGTAATTTTGAGGTCCATTGCAGATAAATGTTTTAACAACGAGGCTTTTTGTTGGGAGAACCACGAAGCTATGTGCGATGCATGGGACGATTCATTTGGGTGTCACAGTAAATTTATTGATGTGATTGGGGTTGGGGCCGGAAAGTTCCGGCTATCTTCTATTTCAAAGTACAGAGCGAGGAAACCTCCAAACTGTTATTTCCATCAAGTGGCACATAACTTAATATTGGTCTACCTGGAATATTTGCCTGGTATGCCTTATCAGACATATAAGGGGAAATAAAAGGTTGACATGAATAGAGGTATGAAAATGGCTTACAAAACCTTTTCCTCATTATATAAAGTTTCAAACAGCTTTCCTTCTGTGAATGTTGATTACATATCACAGTTAAATAAAATTTCAATTTCATTTTCAATTTTTGTGAATAATGTATTCAAATTGGGTTTCAAAGTTTGTTTATTTCATTGAAGATTATAATTATTTTGCACTAGTGTGAAGTTAAAAACCACTTTTTCTGTAGTGATTGTTAATTACTATTTTAGTAGTATTAACTATGATGTTTTTCAGTGAATGGTAGTTATTTTAGAGTTCTATTAAATTTCAAAGAATACTTTCCAATGAATGCTAATTATATTTAATAAGTTTAAGGTAATCTTTTAGAACTGTTTCAGAAGACATTTCTCTACTGGACAACGATATCGCTAATAACTAAGTCTAACAAAGATTCCCCATAACATATGATGACGAGAGCCAATCAAGAAATTCCACTGATCTTATCCAGTGTGCATCAGCTGTTTGGCAATCGATGTTCATTCAATAAGTCACCTTAACTTTCTCTAAATCATTCAGTGAATGTTGATTATACCTTAGTTATCAAAAGTTTCAAAAGTTTTCTTCTTTGTTAAATATTTTTTGTTTGTTTTAAAATTCATTATCACCCATATCTTGCTTTACACCACCTTTTATTCCTCTAGGATGAACGTTATATTTCAAAATTATAAATACTTTGTTTCTCATTACTAAACCATTCAACAAAACTTGGGTTCTTTCTTACCTGAGATTGAAAGATCTTTTAACTACATCAAACAAAGTCAGATTGAAATCCGATCTATTTCTCTGGAGTGTGACCTGCCCTTCCCTCCTCCACGATATTTTAAATAACAAACATGATAGTTTTTGGTTACCTTGTGTCCAACTGAGTTTAAAGTTTTAAATGATAACCCTATTCTCTGACTTAAAAGTTAATCGGTGTCGTGGCTAAGTGGATTAACGAGGTGTCATTCAAAGCAATAAGGCTTAGAAACAAGAAGATTTTTGGCTCGATCAACTGAGTCTTTCATATATGTTCTACTTTTTTACATCTGAACTGGCCTTTCAAAAGGACAGTAAAAGGGAGTCAACATTTATCCTCACACTATATTTTTTTTTCTACAGTAGTCTACAGAAATTTTTATTTGAAACAGCTGTTTGACAGACAGCATTTCCAACAATGTAGAGTACTGTTTCATTTGACAAAGTATACGTACTGTACTGCGAGTGTTCTGATTACATATGAGGGCTTTGTAAATACCTTCACGGCGTAGAAGTAAACTGACTGAGATTGTATCTGGACGAAGGAGTTTTAGACAGATGTGGAAGAGAAGTAAGTAATAGAATTGAAACTTTCTGAAGTGACAAGATTTGACCTTTAAGTTTATGAAAATGATAGTTCTGTTTCTGGTAAAACTACATCATATCTTCAAATATGACCTCCAAACTCTGTGTCAAGTGTGAATCACAGTTTAAAACCACCTTCAATGCAGTTATAAAGTATAGGCCTACTACGCCTGCGCCATATCTTTTAAAATATCAACAAGATTTCAGAGTAATAACTTTTTAAAATTAGATCAAAGCAAGAAATTCCGGAGTGTCAATTCGATCGCAGGGTTTTGAACGTTTCAAATACTCACAATGCACATACTAACACTTAAACTGCAAATACCAATACTTGAAATGCAAACAGAAACACAAATATAAATACGAATACAAATACTTGAAATACAAATACAAATACTTACAATGCACGTACTAACTCTTAAAATGTAAATACCAATACTTGAAATACAAACAGAATCACAAATATAAATACGAATACAAATACTTACAATGCACATACTAACTCTTAAAGTGCAAATACCAATACTTGAAATACAAATACAAATACTTGCAATGCACATACTAACACTTAAAATGCCAATACAAATACTTGAAATACAAACAGAATCACAAATATAAATACGAATACAAATACAAATACTTACAATGCACATACTAACTCTTAAAGTGCAAATACCAATACTTGAAATATCAAAAGAAAATACAAATATGAATACCAATACTTGAAATATCAAAAGAAGTACAAGAACAAATACGAATACAAATACTTGAAATACAAATACAGATATTTACAATGCACATACTAACACTTAAAATGCAAATACCAATACTTGAAATACCAAAAGAAAATACAAATATGAATACCAATACTTGAAATACCAAAAGAAATACAAAACAAATACGTATACAAATACCTGAAATACAAATACAGATATTTACAATGCACATACTAACACTTAAAATGCAAATACCAATACTTGAAATACCAAAAGAAAATACAAATATGAATACCAATACTTGAAATACAAACACTATAGAAGTATCGCAAAACATTAAACAGGATGATAGAACAGACACACACAGCTCTAACGAAACTAGCAATTCTAAAGGAAAATAACCTAGCCTAGTATAAAAAAAAATGTTGCGTTTAAAATGGTTTAAGATAGCATTATAAAAGTAAAGAAAAAATCCGTTTTTTATTAATTAAATCACCAAATGTGTAAAACATTTCATACGTTCATGTACTGTTTTCTTACGTACATGTACTGATTTCATACGTACATGTACTGATGAACGTATACATTTAGTACATGATCGTATGAGATCAGTACATGTACGTAAGCAAACAGTACATGAACGTATGAAATCAGAACATGATCGTAAGCAGTTAGTACATGAACGTGTACTTTTACTACATCGCATTCGGTGAGCCTTTTGGCGGACTTCTGGTACGCCGAAAGGCTCACTCTGTATGGCGTGCGGAAGAGACAATAATAACATGATGATCTTACGTTTTTACATGTACAACGTGTGTTTTTAGATGTACAACGTGTGATTTTACATGTACATCGTAACATTTAACATGATGAACTTATGGTTTTAGTACATGATGGTGTAAGTTTACATCATGGTCATATGAAATTAGTACATCATCGTATATTTTTGGAACATGAACGTGTAATTTTAGTACATGAACGTGTATTTTTATAACATCATAATATTTGGTGAGCCTTTTGGCGTGCCATATAATTGAACAATATTTTGTGTTGTCATTTGTAATATACTGTGTCTTCCTGGAAAAACACCAGCACTTTTTTGAGATAATGTAGACTGACGAAAAGCTCCCTGATGTGCCAAACAGGTTAAAGGAAGCTGCTACATTATTCGTTTTCGTGATCTGTATTTTTTCTTTTTTTTTGTGAAATGTCACAGATTCATCGTCAGAATACGAAAACGAACTGTAAGAAAATTATTTATGCACAGCAACTCGAAAAAGCCTTCGTCTAATAGTTTTGCTGATGGCATGACGATGTAGTTACCACAATCCCCCTATGCAAATTTAGAACTAAACTGCTTTTAATGCCACGAAGTTAAATCGGAGTAAAACACGAAGCAATCAGCATCTTAAAGGACCAATCCTTTAACTCCAAACTACAATTTTGTAGGGTTTTACCAAAATTCTCAATTGGCTCAGCTCTTTGATTGACAGCCAATTCAAACAATGCAGAGTGCCAAAGCTAATATTTCTCAGCATGAACTGTACTGAGCGAGCTTCGATTATATACATTGAGCTTTTTTATACTCACTCCGGCAGACGTTGGTTTTTCTTAGCCACGAGCTGAACGGAAAAACTTTATCAGCTACGAGGGCTACACATCATGTTACAGTTATGACCAAAAGCCCCCACCTTTATTTGATATTACCCTACCATTAGTGAAAGAGCACCATCTTTTAACCAGAGTTGCGAATCATCTAAACTCTGACGAGTTAATTCTACAGGGCGCCACCAACCCTTAAATCATCTCATTAACGGACAGCTTGCAAGAGTTATGCTTTTACAGATCCGTTGCTAAACTGACGTTTCAGTATTTCTCTTTCCGTGATGAATATCTTTCCCCAGACGGTAATTACTTTAGAACAGTATGTTCAGGTTTCACAGCTAACAGTACCAAATAACGGAAAGGAACAGCATGTTTCCTACAATAGTTGCAGTTGTTTGCTTATTGTAAGGTTTTACCGATATATTTGTTCTTGTGCATCGTGGTTATCTCGCAACACTATAAAACTATGCCAGACAAGTGTTCACGCCGTTGGGCGAAGACTATATTCCGTACACTATTAAAAATTACAGAACTGAAGATTTACAGAACAAAAAATAAAGACATACATAAAGATTACAGCAAAAGTGCTTTCTATTAAGTTTCAAAAATTGGCAGCACTTTTGTTATCTCTTCGTATTTCTTTATTTGTTGTTTTTGTAATTCAACGACTTCCAACAGCCATTTTGAACAGTGTAGGTAGGCTAGCAGACGCTGAGAGAGCAGTGGACGGTCATTAACAATACGGTTCACGATGATAACACACTTGTTTTACTACAAGGGTTTGTTTATGAACTTAGTAAAACAAAATTGATAAGAAAGTACATTAGAAGAATCCTGAAATATTTGTTCTCCTAAGAGTAAACAATATTAGCTTTTAATAACGTGGGCTAAATGTTGCGACGTTTTCGAATCATTTTGTTTATTTTTTCACCTTATACCGAGACAATCGATTCCATCAAGATAGATATGCATAAAGGTCTCTTTTCCCAGTGTGACGTGATTTGTAATAAGATAAGCATTTGTGAAATTTTTAGTTTCACCTAGAGATTTGTCTACGACGTATTCCAAAGAGACCCGATGGCGACTATGACCTTTTTGTACCTTAAAAGTTATCTTACACAAAAACTTTATCTTCTTTTAGAGCATGAAGATTCGAGAGTTGAAGAAAAGTACAGGATTTAAATTTGTAATACTGAAGAGAGTGAAAGGAAAAATGGGAATGTTGATGAACGTCGGCGACAACTGTCAGACTGTGATGACAAATATGAAATAGTTTAAAGTTGACATTAGAGAATTCTACCCCCTTGAAAGTGAACGTTACGACTTGGCCCATAGAGTAACGTCTTGGCCGATTTCACCCAATAGAAAACCGCAGACCACAAAAGGCGGTCCAATGGACCATGTAATCCGGAACAATGTTGCTTTTTGTCAGTTTTGTAACAAGCAAGGACTTCAGGGACAAGATGAGTTTGTCCAAGAGTCAAGGGAGTGGATTGTCTACACTCTAAAATCAAAAGAGTGAACTTATTCACTCTTTGATCGAGTGAAAAGTGTAAATTCACTCCATTAGAGTGATGATTCACTCCAAGAGGAGTGGAGTTCCCTCTAATGGAGTGAATTTACACTTTTCGCTCGATCAAAGAGTGAATAAGTTCACTCTTTTGATTTTAGACTGTAATGACAAATCTGGGTGAGATCAAAAGCAAAGGACTTCATCGAGATTTGAACTCAGGACCTCTCGCCTTCAAATGCGGGTGTTTTTGTGTTTGGGAGCCACTGGCTCACCCATTAGAGATACGACTCAATTGTTCTTCTATCTTGATTGCTACCTTCACCCCTTTTAATGTCCCCTTTTAAATCCCTTAGAAAATACGAAAATAATAAATACGTATCTTTAAGTTTTGTTCTTGACGTTTTCGTTTCCAAGTTATTCTTTTAAAATCGACATTTTGGTGATTTTAATAGTAACTTTCGGCCCTAGATGAATATTGCTGAATAAAACACTTCCCATTATCAGTTAAAAATTTCCCTGTAGTTTCTTGTATATTCTGGAAACCAATTTATCATTCCTAATTTTTAATCTCGTCTCATCCTTTTATCCTTGTTATTGCAAATATCTCACCATCACGAGAAACCCTTTTTTGAAACCACTCATAGGTCGCGTCGTTACGATAACAGCGACGGCAGACCATCGGCTAGCATTCAAGCAATATCAACAGGCCGCTAACGTTAAGTGGATCGCTATTGACAAGCTCAGGTCATCCGTGTAATCATAGAAAGCAGACCTTTTACATGACTTACCGACCACACTTTTTATATCATTGATAATTGATTTTTGTTGTCAGTCTCTTTAGTGCCCTTTCTTTTCTTAGTGAACGTCTTAATGACTAGCAGTTGATAATTCCCGTCATGCTTCGTTTCTTAAACTACATTATCAAGTATGTACAACGCTGACGTACTGCGCATGAGTAAAACTGTATTTTTTACTTGGTTTAAATTTAATGGTCTTTTCTTTAGACTAAAACTTCCCAGGGTCTGCTTTAATGGCTGAAAAGATGGAAGAATGAAGCAGTTGAGGTTTTTTTTTTTTTTATTTTTTTTTTATTTTTTATGAGTCAAGTTCTTCTGAAAGAGCTCTGTAGTTTAGCTGATGTGAAAAATGTGGTTGTTGAAAGCTGGCAAAGGATAAATGCCAAAAATTGAACAAATGGAAGCTAACCTGGTTACATTATTGTTGTCTATACTTGAAAATGATGGTCAAGTGATTGAGAGTCCGACTTGTAGTCGGCAGATTTGGAGTTCGAATCCTGCTGGCCCGGTAAAATGGAGGAATTTAAAATTGGTAACTTCTGCCACTGCGCTTGGTGTTTCGCATAAGCAATGTAGTTTAAAAAACAACCATTGATCGACAACTTAAAAAAGATCGTGGTCTACCAAACTTTAAGACCCCATCCTCTCATCCCAACGAGTTCCAATTTTTTTTAACATACTATCTGCTTATAAGTCCTCCCACAACTTTCTAAAACTCATTTTAAGCAGGACACAATCTCGGTTAATTGCTTCAGGGTGAGTATACAAGACCCTAGTGTGAAATCAAAACACTCTCAGTATAGTACATGCTGTGTAATATGAGCCTTAGTACTCTGCATTTTCTGCATTTTTTTTAATTTGCTGTCCCTTAAAGAGCTGTACCAATTGAGAATGTTTGTAGACTGCAAAAGTTGCAGTTTTTGTGAGAGTTGACTGCCTTTAAACCATTGGTTAGATACTGGGCCTTAAAGGCCTGATCTTTTCACCCCAAATGGTTATAATTCTCCTAACCTACTTACTCAAACCCCTCCCACAATTGTTTAAAATTCAACCTCATCCTGACACAACCTCAGTTTATTGTTTCAGGGTGAGTGCACAAGACCCCAGCGTATAATCAAAACACTATCAGTACAGTACAAGCTGCGTAATATCAGTCAATGAAAGACCTGAACCAATTGCGAACTCCTGCAAACCACTACAAAAATTGTAGTTTGGAGTGAGAGGATTTGCCCTTTGAAATTTCAACTAACTAACAGACTCAAATGATGGGACACCTATTCATTTACAATGTCCACAAAGGGATCCCACAAGTCCATCCTCCTAACTCCTCACGTAGAGAACGGGTTAATGCAAAGCATGATACTACATCGTCGTCCTCGGGATAACTTTTACGATACCACGTAACTAATTGGCTTGATGGTTGCCCAGATGCTTTGCGTCTTACTAGATGCGTTCTTTTAAATGAAACAAAGTATTAGCACATGTGTAACCATATTTTCCACATTGAACTCAAAAAGTGATAACAAATACAGAGGATTTAATAATAAGCTATTGTAAACATTATGTTTACAATGATACACACAGGATCTGAATCTGAAAGAGAAGGCGCTTTTTAATTTAGGACTTATAATCCTGAAATATTTCATAAAAACATTCATTGTTCCGTTATTTTTCTTTTCATCAAGGTTTTGGAGATCGTCACAGTGACATGTGTCTCGCATTACCGAATCTTCTATGTTTCTGTAGTCCACGTGGGAGAATCAGAGGATGTTACCGCAGCTTTCTGGAACACATGAAGGGGTAGCGGTTCCTATGACGTCACCTGGACGGTTGGGTATTATGCCTTTTTAGAAAGGTTTGCGGAAAGAACATCTTTCGTTATTTTTTGTTATATTCAAATTCATGTATGCACATTATACATAAATAGGGGAATACAACCATTGTGAATTGAAGTTACTTCTGTGACGTCAGATAG
Organism: Holothuria scabra; assembly: GCA_037179385.1. Lineage (NCBI taxonomy): Eukaryota > Metazoa > Echinodermata > Holothuroidea > Aspidochirotida > Holothuriidae > Holothuria > Holothuria scabra. The sequence goes on from CM074189.1 coordinate 9,952,177, forward strand.
TCTCTTCATGACGAAAGTTTTCCTCTTACTCTTTTAACATCCAGCTTTTCTGCCTGATTACACTCTAAATTCAAAAGAGTGAACTTAGTTAGAGTGAAAAGTGTGAATTCACTCCATTAGAGTAATTATTCACTCCAAGAAGATTGGAATTCACTCCAACAAGAGTGAAATTCCCTTAAAACTCTTGATGGAGTGCCCAAAGTGATCACTCTTTAAAAAAAAGAGTGATCATTGCAGGCACTCGTGGAAGAGTGAATTTTCCTCTTCCTCTAGTGAATTTCACTCTTTTCGGAGTGAGTTTCACTCCTCTTGGAGTGAATTATCATTCTAATGGAGCGAATTTACACTTTTCACTCTATCAAAGAGTGACTAAGTTTACTCTTCTGATTTTGGAGTGTACCTCTTATCGCTTCAGGAAGGAAGTGGAGCTTACTACACGCATACTTGATATACTCAGGTTCCACATCTGATTAGTTGATTGACATTAACAGGTATATTCAAATACAAAGAAAGTTACGTTACATTTCGGGTTCACTAACAGGCCAGTCAAGCATGTTTTAATTGCTTTGTGCGCATCTGTGAAAACAATAAAAGCAGATCATTTGAGGGCACAGATCATATTAAAAACTCTGATACTAGTTACACCCTACACCACTTTTGATCTGCCGTGCGTCTATGTTGCTTTCTAAAGAACCAACGTCACGGCATGTATTGATACGCTGATCGTCACTGAGCAAGCGCGTAAATTGAAGTATTTATTGACATGCGATTTCACGGAGGCTTCACCTTCAAAATAGACAGACGTCAAATGCAGCGACGTCGGTAAAAAAAACATCAGAGAATTTTGGTAAAAAACAGGAAAAAGGAATGAAACGTTTTTGGACTTACAATAAATTCTGTTTCCTTAAACATGTGCAAAGGGTTATGGCATACTATGACACCATTGGTTTGCACCATATTTTGTCACAGTAAACTACAATTGAGTAAATGATTACTACCAAAATAGTTATTGCGATGTGGAAAAGTGTCAATAGCAGAGAAAGAGGTAAAATGTAGGACAAGAAACAGAAGGAGACATTCGCAAGGAGAATATTGAACGAATTCGACCACCAAGTGATGGTCGGCAATTACTGGAGTCTGCAAAAATCGGATAGAACTGCTGGGGTACAGACATACACAATTCAGAGGATAGCCCCAGATATAGCTGACAAATCGAGACATTTTTGAAAATGGACTCCAGGATCCGTAAATTGCCACGTCTTAAAATAGTTGAATGAATTTAAATTTGGATATTAGCATTTGAAATCTTAAAGTTTACTGAGGCGTTAGTAAGCAATTTGTATGCCCGACTTCAACTGTTCAAGGGTTGGAGAAGGCACCGAAACTCCCAGTAGAAAAATCCGAATTATATTTCATACATCCCTCAAAATTAGCGTACCATTGAAAAATATGTGACCCGGCGCCCCATTAAAGTTTTTAGCCTTCAACATATTATCTGAGTATTACCTTTCAACAGAATCGTTTTTGAAATTTCCGACAAGTTTTAAAATTCATTCCGACCTCTCCCAAAACAAACAGTCGACAGTTAGGTTAATTTTACCCTCTATTGCACTGTGACAGTAGCTGCAAATATACAAAATTAGTTCCGTACCAAATTTACATCAAGTGAATGGATATGTGTTGCCTTTTTGACCGACATTTCGTCACCTTTATAAATCAGTCACAGGTTAATGTCACGCGACTGTCTTGAAATTTAATCATTTTACACCATGACAGCGTAATAATGACATACATTTAAGCTCAACGGATTGTATACCCAACACTATAGACGGTGAATGAATTTCAAATAAGGCGCACAGTGTTTATTCATTAACGACTCACTTGTTATCAAAGGTTCAAAAAATTGGAAAACTAGGGCAGAATAGCAATTTTATTTTGAAAATGAGCCCTTCACACACGTTTGTTTCAGATATGTGGGTCAAGAACTTCAGAAATTGACCCATTTCCCCTTTAGTCGAAAAAGACAGTTCTTGAGTATGCTGTATGGAAACTTTTCGAAGGGTAAACGTTGTTTTCAACAATTTCTGTTTAGGTTACGGCATTTTTACCTTTTAAATCTTCGATATTCCCTTTTTTATGAAGATGTCCAACAAAGTCAAAACTGTTTTCGACATTTATCGTTCTTAATACAATGATACCTGATTTACAGACCGATTATATGGTCAAGTGGTTAGAGCATCAGACTTGTAGTTAGTCGGGAGGTTGGGAGTTCGAGTCCTGGCCGGGTCATACCGAAGACTTTCGGAACATACTGTCATTGTGCTTGGTGCTCAGCATAAGCAATGGAGAATTAAGGGAAATAAGCCCATTTAGTCACAGGTGGAAAAGTGCTGTGGCCTGCTGGACTTGAACCAATCGGTTGGAAACTGGACCGTAAAACTCCATCTAACTCACCCTCCACTTCTATCTCCATACAACTTCACCTCCTAAAGGCAGTCAACGCTCACCTCAAGCGTCAATTTTTGTAGTCTGGTAGTAGTAGTCCACAGAAAGTCTCAATTGGCACAATTCCTCGGTTGACAGCAAGTTCAAAAGATTCAGAGTAGCACGGCTCATATTACACAGCATGTACTGTACTGAGAGAGTGTTTTGATAATTGATTACACATCGGGGTCTTATATACTCATCATGAAGCAAAATGAGATTTTGTTTGGATGAGAATTAGTTTAAGACAGACGTGGGAGGAGCTTAAGTGAGTAGGTTAGGAGATTGTTTCGGGTGTGAGAATTAGGCCTTTAAAGAAAGGATAAAGGTACAAAAATAAAAAGCTGTCTGATAGAAATCAGTTTTAGCGGAAATGGTGAGGTTGTCAGAACTTGAACCAATTCCTCCTCTTGACGAAAAGGGCGGTTCTTGTGCTTAAATATCGAAAACTTCCTCAGGATAAACTTTGCTGTTTGCAATAATATCTGTTTTGGTTGTAATCTATGTCGCTTTTGAACTTTCGATTATGGCTTCTTTTATGAAAATGTTTTACCAAGTCAAATCAGTCTTCGACATTTGCCGTTCTCAGTACCGGATCAGCGCCCACCCCTAACTACACTGCCTTTTATTTGTTTGTCAGTTAGTTAGATAGAGTCTTACTGTCCACTTTTCAACCTATCTTCCCACCCTTTTTTCCAGGTGCGACTCACTGGCTTGTTTTCCCTACTCCATTGCTTATGCTGTGCACCAAGCAAAAAGGCAGTAGGTGTCGTTTTTATAATTGTATCACACAATTTCACCTTGTCTCCAAACTTTGGATCAGTTTATAGCAGACCCTATGTTATTTCATGAATATGTCCTGAAAATCATGTAAAAATATAATTGTGCAATTTAGAAGGAATCTCTTTCTGAATTACCCATGAGTAATATCATGAGATTTATCGAAAGAGTAAAAGAAGCAAAATCGGAAGAGGTAGATAATTTTTTTAAAACAAGTCCGAGCTGCTTTTCCCCTTTTAGTCAATTAGTGATGGACACATCGTTTTTCATACAGATGGCTTCCCAAAATGAAAGCATGACGTAATAGCTTTTTTTCAATGAGGCTATAGAAATTTAAAGGAACAATGCATAACTGTTAAAACTAACAGGAAATGGTTGGAGGAAAATTTGAACAATATTAGTTTGCCCTTGGCTCAAACGTGATGCATTATACTTATTTCTAGCGAATTGACTATTATTGATATTAATGCTAGCATAAGCCCACCGCACCAACGCACTTACGTTGTTTCTTAAATGTAGTGACGTCAGAGGATGTCCGCTTTATTTATCTTATTTTTCCAAAAGTCAGTATTTAAAACAATTTAAAAAACACTTTTCATAGCGGAAAAGCCACCAAAGTATTTTATTATTTTGCTGTTCTTAGAAATGGTCAATTTTTGTCCTTTGGGACCTCTGCATCTTTTGAAGATTTCTTATGTATTGATCCTCCGCGTTCATGCACGATAAAACGTGTATTCTCCTGAGACGTGAAAAGTAAACATTAGTTGTACACATGTTAAATATGCAATGCACTGATTTTTATTTTTCCCCTTCCATTCTTGTAATAGCTTTTGTGCAATAGGCTTTTGGAAATGACGGAATTAAAGTCTTTTAAGAAATAAATGAATTAAAGTCTTTTTATTTTAATGTGAGAGGGATATGGGGTTCGAAAGATAGAAACTTTGAAGGCAGTTATTCAACGTCCCATGCATTTCCAATACTCCCGATTAGCTACACATACCTCTAGCCCCTCCCAAATCTGTCTAAAACTTATCATCATCCAGATAGAACGCTAGTCTTTTGCTTTAGAGCATATCTGTAACAATGTTGAGCACATAAATGGCCTGAATGTGTCATCAAAACGCTCTCACCATATGTTGTGTAATATGGGCCACTCTTCTTTAATATTTGATGTAGCCTGAACGGTTTTTTTTTTTTTTCCTTTTTAATTTCATGTTAATCAAAAAGCTCTGCCAATTGAAAATTTCAGTATGCCGTAAAATTTCATTTTTGGGTGACGAATGGCTCTGTTTGATGCGTTACATTTTACACGCTTTGGAACGAAAAGAACTAAAGCGTAGAAGAGGTTGTAAAACCGCACCATCCCAACCTTGTCCGGTGAAAAATACCACATCTTCAAGAGAAATTTCAGACTTGGGGGCAGGTTTCATTTGAAGTCGAGCAACAACGTTCCCGAGTGAAAAACTTGGTTGCCAGGCAATACCTCCCGGGCAATTAACATCAGAATTCCCTGTCAGACAATTGGCAGCCCGGACAATTATTCCCACTCCAAACAGTTAACAACTCGCACAACCTCTACTTGTGACGATTTCTACCCGGACAGTTTCCACAAGGACACTTATCAGAGTTACATGCTTTTGTTTTTATTATTTTTCATTTCCTTCAGTATGGCGGGCTTTTGGTGAAACGCACATTTAATGTTCTTTTTCTCCTCGTTGACTTGAGATAAATTTGACATTATCTTTCTCCTGTTGGCATAATATTATAATGATGTCATAAACTAGCTTACTTTGAACCTAATTATGTAGCTTATCATAAACCATACTCATCGACTAATAAATATTTCATTTTATATACTAAGTCAGTTGTCACCTCACAAGCAACAAATAAACCACTTTTTTTTTTTATTGTAATAAACGTTATTAAGCACTTAAAGCCTTAACAGGAAGGTCTGGTTTTCATCATATTTGTCATATTATAATAATGTTTTAATTTACTCAGTGATATTGATTAAGTATGACGTCCAATCGGCGTATGTCTGGTGACAAACAAACAGCCCATATTCCCATATTTATCCATAACTTACATTATTCTAAAAATTGTCGTGTACAAACAACATTATGTCGCATTCACCTCAAACAAGCCTCTAGCTGTTTAATATTTTCATAAGGAAAATATTTGAGTTCATTATAGCGAAACAAATCATCTTCCTAATTCGAAGTTGTTTAATTCTTGTTGCGGTATTAATGATTTGTCAAGACAAGAGACAGTTTAAGCCTATTAGAAGTAGTCGACCGTATATTCTTGAACAAACCAGGATAGTGCTATGTTTCATTAGGTGGAGTGTTTTAGTGTTAACTCTTCGTAAAAGTTGAAGTATACTTTCAAGTTCATTGACACAATGAAATAGATTCAATTCCAGTTTCTTATTTCATTTTGGAAAATTTTATACTTTTGGAAGGGAGAATTTGAAATCAAATACACCTTACAAGTAATTTTAAATCATCACAAAAAGTCAAGAATCATTAGGAAGTACGAATTCGGGACAGGTGAAAATCCTTAAAAAAAAAGTTATGAAATTGAAATTTAAAGCTCTCAAATTAACATATTAGGAACGAAGAATAATTGTATATAGTATACAAGAATAGCATGTCATGAATTGTGAAATTCCAAACGAAAAGACGTTAAAGCACGGTTAACACTAAAGCCGAAGGAAGGCGAATGTTTTGTCGTGGGTGAAATATGGGACACCCCTAGTCTTGTACTGAGATAAAAAAAAGAGGGAGGGAGAGATTCCTCAAAGCGTAGTAGATTTTTTACACTGGTGTGAACGATTCCTAAGTTGAGCCAAATAGTCTAAGTCCCTACACTCTAAAATCAAAAGAGTGAACTTAGTCGCTCTTTGATCGAGTGAAAAGTGTAAATTCACTCCATTAGAGTGATAATTCACTCCGAGAGGAGTGAAGTTCCCTCCAAAAAGAGTGAAGTTCGCTCCGAAAAGAGTGAAATTCACTAGAGGAAGAGGGAAAATTCACTCTTCCACGAGTGCCTGCAATGATCGCTCTTTTTTAAGAGCGATCACTGTAGGCACTCCATCAAGAGTGAAACTTCACTCTTTTTGGAGTGAACTTCACTCTTTTTGGAGGGAACTTCACATCTCTTGGAGTGAATTATCACTCTTATGGAGTGAATTTATACTTTTCACCCGATTAAAGAGTGACTAAGTTCACTCTTTTGATTTTAGAGTGTAGCTATTAACCACCGACTGATTTTGCAAGTTTAAGTTGGAATATTATGTTGCTACAGAGAACTACGTGAAATGCGTAGCAAGATGAAAATACACAATCACTCACAGTCAGGTGCCACCAACATGGGTCACTAATACGCGTGTGTCTTACGATGTTAGGTAGGTAGAATGTTTTTTTTTTTTTTTTTTTTTTTTTTTATTGATCTTGACATTTTCTTGTCTTTAAATCACAACAAAAATATACATCACAATAATACAATAAAATTGAAATGAGTAATAAATGAAAATACATAACAAAACAGACCTAATGTAAAAAAAGTTTGCACCATTTTCTTAAGTCTAAATTAAACTCAAAACAATTCCATCCAAGGTAACCAATATTTCTCCCAAATATTTATCAACATTATCTTTTGGAAAATACACTTTTGCAGGGCAAAATAATTTTTTAAATAAACAATGGCTCCATGAACACTCGGGTGTCCTTTTTGTTTTTTACAATTAAATATATACATTTTAACCAAAATAATAACTAAATTAGATATTCGATCCGAATTACAACCAAACAAAACCGTAAGTTCGTCATTAAAATTAACTTGAATATCAATTTTAGAAAAAAAATTCTGCAAATAAACCCAGATTCTTCGAGAGAAAAAACATTGAAAAAACAAGTGTGGAATAGTTTCAACAAAGACTGAGCAGAATGTGCACATATTTGAGGGGGCAACCTTTATTGTGTATAAATACTTATTCGTAGGGATTATTCTATGCAGTAAGCGATACTGAAACCATTGAACCGATACATCATTGGAACAATTAAAAGGCACTACACAATAGGAGTTCCACGACTCCTTTGAAATGGGAATGGTCTCAGACCATTTCAAATACGATTTACAAATACAAGTTGATGAATTAAGCATCTCATTGTAAATACCCTTGCATTCAAAGTACCCCTCATTCAACAATAAATTATAATAGTTATTAACAGGGTTACTTAAGACATAATTATTATCTTCGAGAATATGGTTCCATGAAGCCTTAATGGCGTGTATAACGCCATAGTACTTTAAATAATGAGTCTGAATACAAAATTTCTTTGAAAAAGCATCAAAGGTTAGGAAGCCTCCATTTGGTGAAAGTAAATCATTTAAAAAGAAAATCCCCTGCCTCTTCCAATGTGAATAATCTATTACTTTATGCCCTACTTTTATACTACTATTATTCCATAAGGGCTGAGCAAGGAACAAATCTAAACAGTTACTGGAAACTGGTGAGTATAGTAAAGTTTGCATATACTGGTAAGTGCAATTAAAAACATCTACCCAGAATGGATTTTTAACTTTAGAACTAGCAAAATTAATGTAAAAGTCACCATTCTTACAGAATTCACCAACATATATGTTCTCTCTTTCCAGAAGAGCACCTAAAATACTTTCATTAGTAATTTTCAATAATCGTTTGAAAGTGGTTACCTTAATAGCTATGCAATAATTAGCAAAGTCCACCATTTAAAGACCCCCTTTGGAATAATTTTGAGTAATCTGAGTACGACTTATTCGGTCCGGATTATTTTTCCACACAAATTTAAATAAAGACGAGGAAATCTTAGAAATATAGTTCTTATCAGGGGAAGGAAGCGCTGTTAGATAATATGTAAAATTTGGCAAAATTAATGATTTTACGACGGTGATTCGACCCAAGCTGGAAATGTTTCGCTTACTCCATAAATTAATAATATTGTTTATTTTAGAAAAGGCTTTGTCTTAATTTTTGGTAACCATGGCGTCAAGATCTGTATTAAACTTAATCCCAAGCAAAGTAAAGTCGTCTCCAGCATTGCAACAAGAAGCGTTCCGTAAACAATTAAAATGTAAATGTGACCCTGTCAAAGCCCCCAACCCAACATAAAAGGATTTACTCATATTCAACTTCAGACCTGAAAAAGATCCAAAATAATCCAATTGGTGAAGAAGTTTACAAAGTGACCTTTCACTAGGTTGAATAAAGAAAGTGGTGTCATCTGCATATTGAACAAGTTTACACTCATTGTCACCAATCTTGACGCCATGGATATTGTTATCTGTGCGGACCAAAATATTCAGTACCTCCGCACAAAGAATAAATAAATAAGGGGACAAAGGGTCCCCTTGCCTACATCCTCTTTCGAAAGGGAAAGTCTGAGAAACAAAACCATTTGAAAGAACAGATGAGGTTACTTTGTAGTAAAATGTATCAAACCATTTCAAAATCGAGGGACCAAAGTTAAAAAAATCAAGAACTTTTCGGACAAAACTTAAATACTGTCAAACGCTTTCTCAAAATCGATGGCAAAAAGAAATCCAGTCTTTTCTTCCTTTCGCAAATTAAACATTATATCATAAATTGTACGTATGCTGTCACCTATATATCTTCCTTTAATAAAAACCACTTTGATCCATAGAAATTAGCTCATTCATCACATTTCTAAAACGATTTGCAATGCAACCCGACGCAATCTTATACGAAACATTTAAAAGGGTAATAGGCCTCCAATTTTTTAAAAACTGCCTTGGTTTATCCCCCTTCGGTATTAAAGTAATTACCCCATGCTTTTGGGTTACAGACAACATAGAATGTTCATAACCATAGTTTAATGATCTTACTAGAAAATGTCCAATATCCTTCCAAAAAAATTTAAAGAATTCAACGGTAAAACCTTCCGTACCTGGGGATTTGTTATTTTTCATATTTTTCAAAACATTTTATACCTCAATGTAATTTAGTGGTCTCCCCAATGCATCCGATTCGATTTTGGATAGTTTTTGAATGTTATAATTGGATAAAACTTGCTTTAAATTTATATCTATCAGGGAATGATCTTTGGATGTATAACGTTTTCTATAATAGTCGTAAACTTCTTTTTGAATCCCCTCGTTATCATAAATTTGAGCTCCGTTCTCATTAGTAAGCTGACTTAATAACTTTTGAACAAAGTTTCTTTTTTCCAAATTAAGAAAAAATTTAGATGGCTTTTCACCCTCTTCCATCCATTCCACATGGGACCTGATAAAACTTCCCATAAGCTTTTTCTCCCTCAAATCTTGTAATTCTTTTTCAAGTTTTTCCAAGCACATATTTGCAGCATTTTCATGGGAATGCTGGCAATTTTGTTCTTAATACAAGAGATAATGTCAAGAGCATATTTATATGAAATAACACAACAAACACAAAAAACAAACAAAACGAACACACTAACGGTAACACACAACAAAAACAAACCATCATCAAACAAAAGAACCTTACTGTCACATGACCACTTTTGACCGCTTAAGGATTAATTTTCTCCAAAGGCACTTGTTCAGCTTGTGAGCTTTTCACGTCCACCGTCTTGTTTTACAATAACCATCGATGCCGGGACCGACCAGGAAACATAGGCATACTTAACATTAGGCTGTTGACGTATCTGAGGCAACTTTTCACGGAGTATCTTTCGAGCTTTACGTACGGAAAGAGAAACATCATCACTGACAAAAACTTGCGAACCTTTATATTTTTTACCTTTAAGTTTCGAAGGAGCAGCTTTCAAAACGTTGTCTCGATCATGGTATCTCAAAAAACGGACATAAATTGGCCTGGGTTTAGAAGCTTCTCCTCTACCCGGAGATCGATGAACGAGTTCCAACTCTATGTTTTCGAGTGCCATCATTGAAGCAAGAATGTCCTGTTTAATGATCTGTTCGCAAGATTCGTTTAAGCTTTCTGGAATTCCATGGAAAATTAGGTTTTGTCTCCTTGATCGATTCTCCAGATCATCCAATTTACTTTGTATTGTTTTCTCATTCTCCGACACAGTTTTTGTCAAATTCTCCAGTTCTACCTTTTCCACTTTAGTCTTTAACTTTTCCTTCACATCCTCCACTTCTTTCTCCATAAATTCGACAGAATTGGACATTTCTACAATAGCAGTTCTTAAAGACTTTATTTCTGTCTCCATTGCTTTCAATTGCAATGGTAGACCTTGCAGTTGCCCAAGCTGCTCCATTATTAAGTCGAGTTTACTGCCTACTGTGCTAGCATCTCTACCGCTAGACATTTCGGGTGTTGACTTTTCCGGATATTCAGAGTTACACCTTGAAGGTAGTTTCCTCAGGCTGTAGCGACTTTCCATACACAGAATACCATTTTGTCCAAAAGTACAAGCTTCCAAAATAATAGAAAACTTGAAAATATCAGATTTAAACTTCGACAAACAGTAAGGTTACTTCTTTGGACTAGGCGTAGCCTAGTCAAATCACATAGGCAGATAGGCAACGTAGTTAGTACCTTGACGTAGGCAGTGGCGTAGCTACTGGGGGGGGCAGGGGGGCAACTTGCCCCCCTGGAAAAAGTTTTGGGGAAATTTGATGAAAATGGGGAAATTTGATGAATCTTCTTATTATTACAAAATTTCACAAAAATTTCTCAAAATGTTTGTTAGATTAAGAAATTGTGAGACATTTCTAATACATAATTCGTATTTTCATGCAACAAATGAACTCAGATTTCGTCAGTGTCGCATGAACCGGCCCAATTCGCGTTCCACAGAAATGTCCTCGCCGCGTAGCAGATTGAATGTTCTCTTGTGCTTGTATACGCACGGGGGTTATGATCAGTGCATTTCAGTGCACAGAAAGCTGTTATTCAGGTGATAATTTGGTAATTCAGTAAAATGATGTGAAAACTGACAAGTCACTACCGTAGACCTCCGAGGTTGTTATGTTCTTCTACAACAGGGTTGTCCAACCTACGGCCTGCGGGTTACGGCCCGGCCCGCGAAAAGGTTGCGTCCGGCCCGTCAAAAATAATCTATATTGCAAAATTATTCAGTAAGCAGATTAATTGATGACAACTTTAGGCTTCGCCGTCCGCTATAGCATGCTTACTTTTGAATGAAATAATTCATCTCTAATGTCTGCTACATGTCTAGCCACATTGGAGTGTTATCCACAAGGGCGGGTTGAGAATGATTCAGGAGGAATATGAAAAAAAAACTTTGTCCGAACATTCTGCCCAATACCATCAATTTTTGCTAAAATTTATTTATTTGTTCAATCAAAAACGAAAATGAATCAGTTTTCTCTACGCGCAATGATTGCATTTTGTTGCCTTGGGCGTCGGGAAAAAATTGAAAAAAAAAAAAAAGTAGGCCTATAGAATGCGGCCCTTCGTCCATTATAACCATTACACGTGGCCCACCGCTGCGAAAGGTTGGACAACCCTGTTCTTCAAGCCAGCAGTAGCTGTACGATTTTACTCTGTGTACATAACGATGGATTGGGCTGAAACAATCCAAGGCCAACGATCAAATTGAAGGTAATCTAGAAATTAGAATTAACGGGATCCGTTGGCACACTTAGATTTTGTTACTTACCATAATCCTTGGAGGCTTACAAGCTAGTTCGGGAAAATAGCTTTCTGCTCACTTTGAGTGCAACAATAAATGGACAATGAGTACCTTGTAGCCTTCTACACTTAACATACTGCTTTTCTCACAGGACATCCTGTGTGATCGAGCCACTATTAGGCCTCCTTAGTGGCGTGCGAAGGGGAGACCATTGGGCCATGCCCCCCTCACAGATGCCATTTTTTCTTTGTTCTTAAAAATACGTAGTCTAACTTTATTAACTCAGATTTTACTTCAAAAGATAGCATATGTGGCACCAGATTGCTTATAAGGACACCCAATTTTTCAAAAATTTTCAAAGGGGAAGGATTGTCCCTGCAAGGTTTTTCAGTGATGCCAATTTTTTTTAATTCCTACAAATAGACCTAGACAAATTCTGTCAAATTCCAATTTTTACTTTAAAAGGTAGACTCTGTTTCCCGCTGGTGGCGTCGATAAAAAAGACTGCATGTTTAGATTCTCTTAAGAAGCATAAATACGCTATTTTGACCATCTGAGGGGTCTGATTTTTCGAAATTTTCTTTACGCTCCGCGCCAACCAATGGTGGCGCTCCGCTTAGATAATCTTTATGACAAAATATCATTTGTGGCCAAGAAAACCCCTTCAGAGAAATCTTGCGTACGCCACTGCGTTAGTACATACAAATAAACCAGATATTGTTTACCAAAATAATATACTTTGTTATTTCCGATTGCTCTATGTTATACTTTAAGATTAAAATGCAGGTAATATTACAAAATGACATGGTAAAGTTGTTATACTTGTAAGTTTGCATATTTTATATGAAATACATACACATTGACCGCGAAAAGTTTTGGGGAAATTTCATACCTTTGCCCCCCCCCCCCTGGAAAAAATCCTAGCTACGCCACTGGACGTAGGCTTCTTCAATACTGCTAAACAGTATAGGTTTAGGCTTGGTAGGGTACTTGGAGTAACACCACGCAAACTGAAGTAATCTCCAGTTGTAATATTTTGGCAATAAAATGTCCTCTTTCCTCAAAATTCCAAGCTCAGGCGGACTTCATACTCTATACTTTAAGAAAATATCAATTTTAACTTCGACGGAGCATTTTGAATACATAAAAAGATTGAAAAGCGGGAGCGTGGTCAACTCACGTGCTTCACAGGAAGGCCGCCATCTCCTTTCTTTTAGGTAGAATGTTGTATCTTCCAAGTTCAACTGGTCAAATGTGGTTGTATTCCCTCTTCAAATTTTCGTATCTCCATGACAGACAATAAATATCGTGTGCATATTGACGAGCATAACCAGTCTCTTACAAAATAACTGAAACTTCCCTTAAACCTCATCTTGAATACTTTCTGTCTAAAAAAGAACAGTTCTGAACCAAATCTTTTTGACATGTTAAAGAGGGGTAATCCTAGGCTTTCTGGTGGAATTTTTATTTCAATTTGTTACTTATATTCAGTTCCCAAAATTTTGCAATCGAATGTGACAATTTTTTTACACGGAATGAACTTGAAACAAGCAAGCGTGATATCATGGATTCACATTGTTCGCAAATGTTTTCCTTTCTTTCATAATTTACCACCAATTTTATGAAAATCAGTTTTGGTATATTTATACAATAAGTACATTCTGAGAAATGGAATTTTAAAATTAAGGCTTTTGTTCTAGACTAGTGCATCCATGATCAATCCAAGGTGAAAATAATTGATTGAAAAACAAAAACAAAACAAAAATTGACAAACAGTGTGAATCCACTACATCACATTTCCTTGCTTCAGTTCGAGTTCACGTTTTATGTAAAACATATCGTCTCATCTTTTAAAATTTGAGACGTAAATTTTGTTCTCAATTATTGTTATAAAAACATTCTGAAAAAACGTCCAAATTGTTTGTGAAATTGCACAATGAACGATCAGATCTTGTATTGATTCTGCATTCCTTGAAGGCTAACAAAGAGTATACAAATTGGAGGGTATTACTTACAGTAATCACACTTACACCATTTCACACACTTTTAAGTTATTTAAATTTATTTTGTGACAATTTTCGTCTACAAAATATAATTTGTGACACATTTTGTAATGATTTATCAGACCCAGGTCACGGTTAGATTGAAAGTCCAGTCGTACCCCACCAACATGTTTCAGCTGAAGTACACCTTATTCTTTTCACAGAATGGTCCCAAAAATTATCTCAAAAGTCCTAAAAATAGAAGCATCGGAGTCATTACCCGATCTTAGAAAAAGTTTGGAGGAGTTGTTAATTTTCAGGGGTACGGTACTCATCAACTGAAACGTCAAACCACTTCCTGCATGGAAACAATGACGTCACTACACGTCATATATACATGCCTAACAAGCAGTTACACTTCTAAACATTTTCAGCTCCGATCAATACGGCATAAACAAGACTACGTTTAGAATACGCGTGGGTTTGAACAGCGAGTGCCTTTTCGGAACTACATTTTACAGAGAGTTGCACATTTAGGTACTATCTACGTCACTGTAGATAACGAATGTAAAAAAGATTAAAATCTTCATTGTACTACAGTGCTATTGCTTAAATGATTACATTGACTCAAAATGAATAAAGGTTAACATAGATCCCGAACTTACTAAATAAACAATGGAAAACATGTTCCATAAAGCGAAGATACTGTCACCAAAACTTGAAGCTACGTAGTAGACTATCCTATTTCAAAATTGGTTCTTTTTGCCTTGTGACAAAGCCATGTGAGAATTTTTTTTCTCTCTTCAAATGTGAAATTTATATATTGCCTTGTTTACCTTTAATGTGCAATATCGAAGTGCTAAATTATTACTATACCGGTAATGAAAGATACTTTTACGAGAAAAAAAAGAAAATCATGAAATTTAGCTGTTGCTTCAAAATAAGTTTGGGCGGACTACCTTTGGCCTTTAAATGAACTAGAAGAATATTGACAGATAACATACTTGTATTCAGGACACTTCTATTCATGCAGAAAAATCCCAAGGTATTGAAGCGGGCTCCCTATAAGGAGATAACAATCTCACCTTGCTTATATTTGAGTTTATTTTGCAGGTAACTGTGAAATAACATAGGCATTCACCATAAAGGGCAAAGTTTCATCGCCTCAACACACTTCATTTGAATGTAGCATTCAAATGTTAGAAACCTAAGCGTATCTGCCGATCCATCAATCTCAGAACCTACAACCCTGGACAAAAATACATGGTACAGTTCCCCGCTCCCCGTTCAGTGTTGGCATTCTTGATATTTTGGGTGTGTTTTGTAGAAGACAACATCGATTTAAGGGGGGAGGGGGGATTTTGGAAGACCGGAGAATCTGTGCAAGTGAGTGGCTACATTTTGACAAAACTGCCCCATCCTTTTTGTCCAGTATTGTAGTCACACAATCCAGTAGACCGATATCATGTTCTAAGCAGGGAGCTGTTATTACAGTTCCATGCTTAGACTTCGTATGACGTCACATGTGATCTTTGAAATGCGTCGTTGATATTCCCGCTTGGAGAGTTGCTGGGTGGCGATGACCATCACAAAACGCTCCAGACAACTGCATGTCGCATTTAAATCACCTCTCTGGACATTTTTTCATAGGTGACGCGCTAAAACAAAATAGCGACATAACTCGTAAGAAGTGTGTCTAGTGGCCCTACTTGTAAGCGCTAATTAAATCACAACTGCAGTAACCATCGCTCAGAAAGAGAGTGAAACTTCACACAAAAATGAAATGAATTATCGTTCTGTTTCGAATGAATAATCCCTAATGAAATCCCCTATAACTAGGAGTTATCATGCTCAAAGCACTTCTTTTAGAATTCCGCTGAGTCTTCTGTTTTAAAAGTGTTGGGCTTCTTTTCAAATAACAATTTTCAAAATTTTATGGGATAAAGTCATGGTTTGCTTGGCAGTTGGCAGCAATGAAATGCAAGATTGCAACAAATTTTCAAAAACAAGGATAGGAAACCTTAACTATAATACCCTCTACATAGTATTTTGCAGTGAACACCTATTTTGGCCCTACTTTGCAAAGGCGTTTAAATTTAACATGTTTACCGATTAAACACTAGCTGTTTAGCAATTACAGGTTTTTTCAAACGAAATGATTAGGACTAGACTCGCGTGTTTAGCATCTAAACATAAAGTGAGTCCAAAAAGTTTTTCTTAATACGTAAAGGACACCTGTAATTTGCGATTTGTTGTTATGATAAAACGTATCACTTTGTTTAACTCTTCGAAACTAGGTTAGCCATTAGGTGACAATTTTCTTTGTCAAGAGGAGTCAATTAAAGTAATATTAGGCTGCCACCATCTGTTTCACGTTGAATTCGTATTCTTAAAACAAACATGCCAATTGTTAAAACCTCTTGAAAGATTTCAAATCGTACTTTTATGTAATACTATAGAACCAATACTTTCTAAGGAAACTAAGCTGCTACTATTAGAGAAATAGTTAAAAATATTCGTCTGACCAATAAATTATGTCACTTTTCTGAACTTTCCACAGAATTTTCTCTACCAATATTCGCTGATATCACATCCCGGAGGGTATTATGAGCACCATGTCTATTGGAAACCAAGATATTTCAACGATAGACGTAGCGCCTAAGTTCTACGATGACTATCTGTGCGCAGTATAAGCTTCGGTCTTTCAAAAGCTATACACTATCGTAATCAAACGCTTTGGGCGAGTTTTATCGATATTTTCTGTGTTTAATGACAACAGATTTACATATATTAAGACTAACAGACTGCAATTTGTGCCTGAATAAACCAGGGAGAGCTTAAGATTTGTTGTTGTATTATTAGGTTAAATAAAAGAGCTCACGTAACAATGTTTTCGTGGAAATGAAAGTAGCCATTTTATTTTGGTAAGATGATAAAAAGGTTGTTGGATAGTCTTAGTGGGGTCAGTTTAAAGAGGCAATCAAAGCTTGTTTGATCATTTCTTTTCACAACTTTTGTACATTGAGTTAAAACTAACAAAATATAATCCGTGATCACGGTCCAACGTCGTAACTTTCTAATCGTTGCATTTGTGTGGACTTTATTTTACCCGACAAATGTTCAGAAACTTTTGTTCAACAGTCATTAACACAACGTGAATGTTTCTTTTAACCTGAAAGACATTTTCAATGTTTCTATATTGTGGTAAAGAAGGAATTCAGAGAGAAAAACGAGGTTACAATAATATATACTCTCTGCCAAACTCTGATTGCCCCTTCAAGAAAAAAATATAGCTCATTATAAATAAAAATATGGAGTAGTTTCATGTACCGATGAAAGTACTCAATATATTTTTATATAATACACTCAAAAGAGTACATTTGATAACCCTCTAATAGAGTGAAAAGTGTGAATTAACTCCATTAGAGTGTTAATTCACTCCTAAAATATTGAAATTTACTACATGAAGAGGGATAATTCATTCTTCCACGAGTGCCTGCAAGATCACTCTTTCGTTAGAGTGATCACTGTAGACACACCATCAAGAGTGAAACTTCGCTAGTTTAGAGGGAATTTCACTATTTTTGGAGTGAATTTCAGTCTTCTTGGAGTGAATTATCACACTAATGGAGTGAATTCACTCTTTTCACTGCATCAACTGGTGCCTAAGTTCACTCTTTGATTTTAGAGTGCATTAATTTGAAGGAAAAACATTGTAACAAAGATATATACTCTCTGTCAAATTTTGATTGCCTCTTTAAGAAAAAGAAATATGTCATTATACAGGGGCTTAAATATACCATGTATGTGCCGATGGTAAACAAAAATAGAATGACTTTCCAGAAATGGTATTTTCGTTTAGCTTGAAGTGCATTCTTACTGTTTTCAATACACGATATTACTGATATCATTACCAGCTATTTTGACATTAACTATTCTCGTATATATCCAGAGGCGTTTGAACTGTGTCGCCAGAATCGGAAGTATTGCTAAATAATAAGGGCCAGCTCATATCAACACTAGGCGCAACGTATTTATACTCAATGAGAATAACCAGTTGCATCAACCCGACCTTGAAGCGTGAAACCAGTTTTGAATATTTTCATGTAATTTCTCTCAAAAATATATTTACAAATAAACCATAGAAAAGGATAATGCAATAAAAGGGGAATTTTGCCCAATCTTTTGTTTGTTCACATATGGTCACAAAATGACCAGTAAGGACATTGATGTATCAGATATTTACATTTTTAATATTTGAGTGAGAAGATGAATTACCCGGAACAGACTTAACTCCCAACATAGTAAAACTACTTCTAACAAGGATTGACATTACTTTTCAAATTTAAGCAACCATGATTCATCTTTGCAAAGATATTATTAATATATCTCCTGATACCAGGTGTTCGTAAACATCCAAATCATTGTAAGTTTCTTAAAAATTTTGTTTTCGTTTTTGGTTTACTTTTTTTTTTAAATTAACGTAACACACGGGTATAATATGTATCACATTATAAATTTTGTCATGTCGGTATTCCCACACCATATTGTTTATTAGCTAGTTATGAGGCACCCATTTTGAGTCTAGCCAAATTGGTGTTGATTTTTTCCAGTAGACAGAAGTACAGTACCAACGTCAGTCGGGGAATCACCGTCTTGCTTCTACCTCACAATCCCTGACCACGCCCATTGTCTCCTATGATCTGTGAATACGCGTGTTTAAGTTGAACTGTGACTGACATTAGTCTTAAACCAGTGCAGCGTCAATCATTTCTCGAAGTTGGTGCATGACCACTTCTGAAGTCAAAAGGCATGTTCCAAAAAAGGGGGTAACGTGCCCCCTACCGGATTGCCACCCGTGCTTTATACTGCCTTTCGCTGCCACTGAAAACCTCCCCTTTTGTGAGATATGGAGTCCTGCATACCGTTAAGAAAGTAAAACTCCCCAATTTCGAGTTACTATAGACTAAGGTAAGGTAACTACCTCAAACGTATGAAATCAAGCTAGGAATATGTTTCTCTTCTAATGAGTTCAAATTAAATAGCATTTGAGGTTAATTTTACCATTCGACACTGTACCACAGTCACGGTGTCGAATGGAAAATTAACCTCAAATGCTTTAATTTGAATTCTGTTTGCAGCAAATTAAGACCTCGCACTCTTGGTTGATCCTCTCTGCAAAACCAGTAATAAAATACTTTCGATACCTGTTTCTTTTCTCATTGTTCTTAGACATATATGAAAAATTTAAGTTGAATTTGAATATACTCATTATCTTTCCAAAAATTCATTTCAAAGTGGATCACGTGATTGTTTTTAAATTGCTGATAAAAAGGCAAACGTCCGATAAAGCTTTCCAGTCTATTACGTTTGATCATTGTAGACTCGATTCTAGCTTGGAGCCATTTGGACAGCTGTGCGGGGGAAGGTGTTGCATTAAGCGCCACGTTACGCAAAAAACCCTACAGCTATTTTCACCAATCGTCGCCCGATCTAACTTGAAATCACTTCGTAAGTCAGGGTATCAGGAGGCAATATAAAGAAAGACGGTTCGTTTCTCATTAAATCCTATTTTGGTTCTGAACAGTGGCAATAAATCTCAGAAAGCTTACAGTGGAAGCGACAAAAAGATTCGAAGTAGCATAGCTCCCTCGGTTTCCCCATTTGTCATCAACAGACTGAGGACAATGTGGTAGACACCCAAGAGGAAAAAGAAGTGAAAAATTTCTGAGAGTTGCACGGCAAAACACAGAAGTGTCTTTTTGAATGATTTAGGCGACAGGCAGTTATTCGTCACCGCAAACAGATTCAGTTTTCCCAATCTAGCCCCTCCCACACATGTCTAAAACTCATTGTCATACAAACACAATTCTAGTTTGTTGCTTCAGTGCATCTCCTGGTGGTCAAACACGATCCTAATGTGTGACCAACATACTCCCAGTGCATGTTCTGTAATATGAGCTACTCTGAATTTTCTGAATTTTATGTCAGTCAGAGAACTGCACCAATTGAGAATTTGGATATACCCATGCCTACAATTATAGTGTGGCTTGCAGCGGCTGCTTAGAAGTAGGCTACTCGCATGCCGATTAAATAGCGAATATGAAAAAGAGAAAACAAACACGCATGATAAAAAGTTCCACTACAAATAATAATCAAACTTCTTCCCCTTTTTTCTGAAAAAATATGTGTGGAAAAAGTTATGGGAAGACAATAGATGTATTTACAGTAACATGTGTGATAATCGTGACTAGAGTCAAGCTCGAAGAAACAGGAGATTTAAAATATTCGTGGAGAAAGGCAGATAAGACTCTGGAGGATGTTTTGGATGTCATCTTCTTTTTCCACTCTATGTATATGAGTGCCCAATGCTGTTATGGTTTTTGAAAATGTTATTAGCTCTAGGTAGTTACTGAGATTTATCGATGATGCACTTAACAACTGTAAGAAACACCATACGACTAACGGAATGAAAGGCCAGACGACTTAAAGTCGGGAGGTCAGGAGTTCGAATCCCGAATAGCCGAAGACTTTAAAAACAACACCTTCTTCCAGTGGGCTTGGTGCTCAGTATAAGCAATTGAGTAGGTAAAACAAGCCAGTGAGCCACAACTGACAAAAGTCCTTTGGCCCGCTCTACTTGAACCAATTGATTGGAAACTGGGTCGTAAAATTCCATCTAACTAACTAACCGGGCAAGGTAGGTCAGTGTTCGTTGGAGGCGTCAAACACTGTCTCCGTTAATTATAGACTCATTTACGCTTACGTCGACACTGGTTGGCATAGAGCATGCGCAGGAACATATACGTGCACGATCGGTTTTGGGCGTACAGGGATTGCACGCAGAATCAACGCGAATAAGAATCTACATTTCATTCTGACGAAATAAATGCGTACTTTATCAACCATGTGGCCAAGCAGCCTTGACGTCATTTGTTTGTAAATATGAATAAGTCTATTGAAGAAACATTGTATAAACGTTTACACACGTTTTCTGTAGAATACGACGCACCTATACCACACATGTAGACCTTATCAGAGAAATCCTAAGCTTCAGCTAAAGTTTTAGGGTTTCTATGCATGTGATGTCACAGAGCAAAACGTATGTCCTTCTTTGGGAGCAAAACAAACCAACACGCACAAATGCAGACAGTTTATTTGTCAACCAGTCGAATACACATGTTGTCTGCTACACGTGCAGGGCGAATTCTTATGCGGGAGGCCACATGTTCCATTGTTTTTCCCACAAGGATGACGTCAGTGTGTCGTCAATGCATAAGTGCTATAACACCGCTGTGACGCACCGTTCGGAGACACCCGCTCCACAACACGAACGAACATGGCGCACACTTGACTGACCATGTCCGGTGACCAGATATGGTGCGTCTTACAGCTGATAAGTCCAAAATATGTAACACAATTGTAGTGCGTTTTATCTCTTCGTTAACAGAACAGAGTATTCAACAGTACAAACATTGTGACAAAACACAGTCAACTATTTGGAACAATTGAACTGTAATTCTGAAATCCATATTTTATGATTTCTTCTTCCGATAGATTTAATTTTGCATATTTTCCCCTTTTCTCTTTTCTTCCTAATCGGAACGGGTACTTTTCTCTCGTAGGACGGTGAAGGGAAAATTGATCTATCAAAAAACGATTTTAAATTTGCTTCAAAATCATGGTAAGGGTTAAAAGTAAGGTAAGGGTTACACAGGCTAATGATGTTTGACGTGAACTTCATAATTCTGTGTCAGTGTTCCAGAACTGGTCGAAAAGTTGTTATTATGGAGTAAGAGGCGTGGCTAGTTTACATGTAACTGATAAATCCATATGCATGAATAGATGAAGTTTCCTCGCTATCTTTTCTTAAATAAAGGGGAAATTTAAGATTTTATTTTCTGTGACTCGAATGTTACTAGAGCGATTTTTGACATACACTATCTTAAATTTAAAAACTAACAAAAACATGTTATTATTAATGCATGATGTTCCCCCTTGTGTGATATCTGGGGATTATTCACTCACGTGACAAAATGTATGCAACCATGAATAAATTTTGGAAACTCTTGGTTTCAATTTTATTTATATTCTGTCAATAAATTACATCTGAATGTCATTTTAGACATGTGCCTAATTTGTCATAACAATTACTCACTCCCAACACAAATCAACCAACAGTGCCTTTCTTAATGAGTGCTTATTAATTTGTTTGCTGCATACTCAGTCACAAACAATAAATTATAAGCAACCCTTTTGTAAATCCGGTGTTCTGCCTATTTGGGCCCAGGGAAACAGCCTCCTTCGAATTTTGACAAGGAAGTCATAAAATTTTGTCTTGAAATAAGTTTGAAAATTCTTTTAATACCCGTCGAATAATTGGTATAAAAATAATAATCATAGAAGTTCAAATACAGCTACAGTTATCATTAAGCGGAGTTGAATCTCTTAAATAATGGGTTTGTTATTAGAGTCCCCCCCCCCCAAAAAAAAAAAAAAAAAATACTCGCCCGAATAAACATTTTCACTACCGAAACGCCCTTTGGGGTGAATAACAATCCTTTTGGATAATAGACTCATGAAGAAGGGCTTCATTAAAATCTCATGCTTTCAAAACTAATATTCAACGCACAAATTGAAGGGTTACAAGTGAAAGTTAGTGAAACAATGTTTAGTTTCGATTATAGAAAAATATTTAAAAGAGCAACAACATTTCAATCAAAGGGGAAACTTTCAATCAGTATTAAACCGTCCGGTCATACCCTCTCAATTCCTAACAGTAACAATCGCTCATTTAGATTAAAATTATAGGGATCACCCTTAATTTGGAGTGAAAATATTGACTAATTACAAGAGCAGAGTCTTTTTCACTTGTTTGCGTGGATAATCAATCTCAAATTTGGGGTCATCTATCATACTGTTACTCTATTCAACTACGAGAGGAACTTCGGAAAAATATCATTCGAAAAGGAGTCATTTTTAATTTTGCTCTCAAAAAAGTAAGTTGGTGTGTAATTATCTTAAAGTGGGTTGTGCTGACGTAACATTTACCCTCGTAATGTGTACTTTCACCTGCGGACCTGTAAAAATGTTAATTGAATCTGCATGTTGGGTACATTAACACAAACTATCTCGCAATATATATACTTTCACAAATTAACATATTTTGTGACAAATTGTCCAAGCATAGAACACGTTTAAATGGGTTTAAATACCGGTACCACTTTTTAAGGTGTAGAAAAAATCATTCTACAGGGTAAATATAACGTCCGCACAGCAAGTCGTTTTGGGGTAGTAAAAAGGTCCTATTTATTTTTAGAGTGCATGAAGAGAACATTTATTCATAATTTTGGGGTCATCCCTAATCTCACTCCTTGAAATGTATAGAATAACTATAACTCCAATTATATCCCCATTCCCTCAAAACATAACCCTAAGGAAAAGATTTATTGACGTAAATGATTTGACGTTTTTAGAGTCTAGGTGACCACATTATGCTAATGCAACAATAAACCGAATTTCTTCGATTTGTGAGACACTTATTCCCTGAAAGGAAGGGTACTGCACAGGATTATTTTTAACAATCTATCACCATTCTGTATCAATAAACATTGGTTTAAAATGATGAGTGTTTTCGATTAACCAATAGCGAGATCTGTGAGTGAAAAGTATTAAACCACTCTAATAGCGATCATAGTAACAGACAAGTCGATAACAGACAAATCGATAAAGTTAATGTTACAACTTTACATCCATTATATTTGCTTATACTTTAGCTGAGATAGCTGAACCTCTTAGAGGATATCCACACTTCACTTCGATCGATATTTCATATCTTGATCAATAGTTATAGTGACATAAATCAAAGTTACTTTAATCTTTTATCGTTTTTCTAATGTTCGTAGTTTCTGTAAAGACTTTCATCATTGATTTTCATCGGTATGAAAAAAAATTTAAGTGATTTTTTTTTTTTTGAAAAAGAACCACATGAGCAAGATTCATAACCAGTTTTCAAGAACTAAAAGGAAAGAAAAAAAGACCTGCAAAGAGCCGGAAACACAAAACAGGGACACCCGGGAATATGTCACACCATAAGCAAAGTTTACATGTTATTCGTACGAATAACCCGTAGCTGTTTTAAATATGAAATTTTGTCAGAATTCTTCAAAAAATTATGATCCTTCAATTATGAGCACTCACGATATGTGGAAAACTAAAATTTAAAATAAGAGCTTTTACCATTTTCTCCTCAACTCAAGTTCAATATGCCATTACTTCCCTTCCGAATGGGTACTCAAAACTGCGCTCCTGTTTTTCCCTCAAGTGCATACAGGATTTGCGTTTAGGGGACATTAAATACCATGCTGATCGAGAGAGCATCTCTACATCTCGACAGAGCGAGTCTTCTCTAAAGCCATATTTGAGTAATGAAAATGACTATCCATTCCGTGTATCAGTTTGGGATTATGAAACTCTATCCTTTTTTATATCAGACTCCTGGCATATTAAATTAATGTAGTTGAGGTTATAGCCTGACATTTGGGAAAAATTTCTGACATTCAGAAGAAATTCCACTTTAAGTCAGATCAATAGTTGATACAGAAACGGGATTGCAGATATCACAGGACACGAGGAGATGAGGAGATACGGCGTTTATGAAACCGACTAAATAGAACAAGAAAAACGTCTCGTTGCGCCATTTCCCATGAGGAAAATCAGTAGCTTCTGGTAAAGATGGCATGTTGAAGAAATTTCAAAGAGATCATCCAATATATGAAATTCACCCAAACGCTCTTCAAAATCGTGTAAACTAACGCTGCCTTTACATATATTCGTTTCATTTTATTATTTTATTTATTTTTTTTTTGCAGGTGGGGGGAGGATTTTTTTGTTTCTTGTTTTTTATCCATCATCCGTAAAATGTGCTCAGTGTTAAGGTATTGTTCCCTTTTCGTACGTCCGTCGTCCATCATTCGACATACGTCATCCATCATACGTCTCCATTTATTCGGTAGGCGAGCCATATTTTCATATCAGTAAATTCTCATTGTGACGTAGTTGTTTGAGCTTTCCAAAAGTTAGGATAAAAAACACCACTTCCAGAGATGGTGGTCATTGTACTGCAACCAAGTTCTTTTCTACATAGCTTTGGAAAGTCGGAAGAAGAAAGTACAATCAGGGAGGTGTTACTAGACACCTCCCTGCTACAAGAATGCTTTCAAGGTGGCAAGTCTCTAGTGTAGTATAGTCAGGGTACCTGGTAAAGCAGATGCAATGGTACCAAAGGAGATAGCATCTCAGTTCCAGGTGTTAACAAGTATTTAAATGAACGTTTTGCTAACGAAATTCGTGACCGTATCCTTAATAAATTACACTGAATGTAGTATGGTAACCCAATGCCCCACATCCAATAAGAGTTAAATCGCATCGATCTCGTCGCAAACATGCAAAGACACTTTACGTGCGTTAAATGACGGATGACGCAAGGGAACCCGGATGTACAGGAAGCAAGCTGGAAGAAATATTCTGGTGGTTTTTCACATGGTTCTTGTAAGAAAGACAACACTATTCTGACCACAACCTCCATACCCTGTCGCAAAACCATTTTACTAACTCAAGATGTCTCATTTTTAAAGATTGGTCGTTTTTGTTCAAATATACCTACACCTTTTAACACAGCCACAAAACGCTATGCGGTATGGACACATTGATTCAGATTTCATTTGTTTTTCTATAGAGTTGAATGTTCTGTTTGTCCTTGAAATTTAATACAGTTGCAATGTTTGAATATTTTTCCTGCAGATCTAGCACTACCCGCCTTACACGATGTGTAAGGTGGTAGATCAAACAATATTGTTCTATAATTCCATGCAGCGGTATCAAAATTATAAATAAATTGAGATTAATTTCAAGTCAATCTGTCGAGATGGCCTCACAGATTTTCCACAATGCACTTAATTTCAAGACAATATTGCATTCCTTTATAACTTACTATCTTCCGAGCGGCATATGCTTTTAAAGGTCAAGAGCAGTCGCCCCCAAATTATTTTAAAACAATTACTAAATTTTGCTATTTTTCTGTCATTTTTCTTCCAAGAAACTTACAAGATATTTTAAGGCTTAAACATTCAACATTCACGGTTAACCAAGATATTACTACTTGTAAATTTCACAACTCAGTGAAAAACACATTGTCACATGATTGTCAAGAGCACTTCGCAAACCAGTATAGACTACTATCCTTGTTCAAATTTGGGTGACTGCATTTGCCCATTAAAAATGAATTTTCGCAGCCTGAAAGAGAAAACTGTTTTGCATATTTTGAAGTCAATGAAGTTTGTCTCCGGGTATCCAGGTATGCAATCCGGGTATGAATGGATAAATAACACAGCTTCGATAAGTGTTGCGCAATTCACTTAAGCTTAAATAGACTCAGCTAATATTAAAGGACAAGAACTGTCATCCAGCTTGACTTAGTGTTATTAGACTGCCCTATGTCATGATTGTCTCTTGAAGGTCATGTGACACTATTTTAATGTGGAATTTACAGTAACTGCTTGGTGTGCCTTTAATATGCAATATTGTTCTAACCATAGTTATTATACCTTCCCCTGGATTGGACACTCCGCGAACTAAATGCTTATGTTGAGATTCCGTGACGTTGATAGTACAGGAGAGCCTTGTTGTCGGACTCTTTCCACGTACTGTATAAATGCAGACAGGGTAAACTGATTTCTTCGAGAGTCTCTTGCGAACAATTATCAAACTGTAATGACGTATTTTATTGCGAAAGGTTTGGTTTAGATTTCTGTCTTACATTAGAACGGGCGTAATACGAGAATAGCTGTACCCAAACTAAGATAGCGGGACAATCGAAGGCTGGACTAGCAACAGTAACTTGGTAACTTGGCACACTCAACAGTTCCGCGAAATTGCGAAGCACGTAGCAGCCGTACTGTATAACGTTTGACTAGTTGGATTAAACCATTTTAACAAACGAGTGTAAGGCTTCATCAGACGAGTGTATTATACAATATTTTTCAGTAACTATGGTCGCACAAAATTTTAGGAAGCCCACCTAGTGTAATGATGCAGGTCTACTTCACCCTTATCGCACACTGACTGCGGTATGATAAGCCTGTAGTGCCCATTGAATGTCCTCAGCGAAGGTCTCCAAACGTCAGGCCTCGGAACCAGTATTTTACGCTTAAAGAGAGAAAATGAAACCCGAGAACATAGGATTTCTTCATTTATTCAAAAATCTTAAAAACGTACTGATTAGGAGGCCGTTTGCAGTTCCCTTTTAGCCCTTGGTTCAACTTTAATTCCATTTCCCAGCAGAAACCATCCATGGAGCCATATCGCTACCGATCGATCGTGTGCATCTTCAAAGTCAGGTGATGAACTTTTTGAAGAGCTCAACATGCTTTTACGGACTTTTTTGGACCCACCTTACAAAAACTATGAACGTTCATACAGCTTCTACGGCTGCGCATACACAATGTACATAGGGAGTTTCCCAACCAGGAAAGGTATAATAACTATGTTCTAACATAGTATGAAAGATACTTTGAGGAGATATAAAAAGAAAATTTTGAGATTTCGTTGTTGCTTCAAAATAACTTTGAGAGGACTGCTCTTGCCACTTAAGGAAGATGCTTTCATTAATATACGGTAGTAACGTATCAGTTTTTGAACAAGTTTTACATAAACATAAAACTTCGAAAATGTAGGTCACAACAAAAGGATAAAAAATCCTCAATTAAGAAAGTGGGGAGATAACCATCATCTGTCGATTCGGTTTCGACACCCTATAGATCGGAAATAAAACAGGTGTGCCTAGAAATCAAGATGGGGGACATAAAGAGTTTCACACACCCGCGGCTATTCTTCCTTTAATTCAGAACTGCAGAAGTGAGGATCTACTGTGTATGCAATCGTCATGTTTCATAACAGTGAACGGTCGAGTAAATCGAGAGTGTGCCATTGGCAGAAATTTCTTACGCTTTTATTTATACAAAATGTAGCAAACGTGTCAAGCTATTATAAAATCCATCTTTACTCTCTAATAAGTTGCCTTAGGCGTTTGGAGACCTCATCAACCTGTAAATTCGAGGCTTAAGATTAAACTCTCCTTTTTGGCTTTCATAATTTATGGATGGCTTTCGTACGTCGGGCTCATATCTCACCTGGTAGTTATCAACCGGCATATGAATGTACAATGATCTTATACTCAATATAGATGGTAAAATTCAGCTTAACTTTCTTTCCAATTGACTACTCTCGTATGAAATTTTGTTTACACAACGAAACCAAAACAAAACACCCAAATAATGCCTGTTCGGGCAAGCGATTTGCTGATGCATTCAATGATCGATTTTTGAAGTATTTTGACAGTATTTTAGTTAAAGTACATCCAATACAGCCTCTCTCAAATCTCAACCCAACCACGATAATCTCCCGATAGCCGCAAATAATGCTTAAGCTTAAGTGGACATAAAAGCTGAAAGTCGGAATCGATACCCATATATGGGCCTCTAGCTGTAGTTTTGGAAATAAAATAAGAGTTGCTTAAATTAGAAGTAGACAGCTTCTATTCAGCGAAATATCTAGTACTTGGTGGCTGAAACTTCAGATTGAAATGAGATTTTTTTAAATCCAGTGGTATAAAGCTCATATGTTCAAAGGGCTGTGGGTGAAGTACTCATGTGACCTTTCGAAGGCGTGGTAACAGTCTAATAAATATTCCACGTCACAGTAAATCTCATGACATCACAGATTAGAGTCAGTAAACAGGTGATATATAGATGATTCCTATCAGCGCTTGTGTTTTGTGACTGTAGAAAGTCATAAGTACAGTCCATCAGCCATAAATCGTCTTCATTTATTGTCTACATGAATTTCAAACCCTCATATTCAGTGAAATTGAGGGAATCAAGATACATTCAGTGTACAACCATCCATGATACAGGCAAGTAAAATAATTGAAAAAACTATTGGTAACGGACCCCACTTATGTCCTACTTAAATCAGTCCATCACTTGACTGTCCGAATTCATCTATGTATTAAAGGCTTTTCCCCTGGATCTTGTAAGAAAAACAAACATATTCTAAACCATGCCCTTCAAACCCTGTCTCAATACCTTTTTCCTAACTCAAGGTATCTCACTTTAAAGATTGGGCATTTTTGTTTAAAAATACCAGTTTGCCTAACTAAGCCAGAGATATAAATGTAATGTGGGCACAGTACATTGGGTCAGTTTCCTCTTGCTTTTCTTTATAATTGAACGTTCTGTTTTTCCTTGAAATTCGACACTGTTGGAGTGTTTGAATAACAAGGTGTTTCTTGATTGGATGTTGTCATTGTATTGCATCGATTGTATTCTTTGTTAGGGTTAAGGATTGGGTTAGGGATTAGGGTTATCGTTAGCCAGTTAAGAAATTCCCTGTTAAACAGTGCGCATCGCCCCATCTTATAGCATTACCTTTCACCATACGTAGAGTGCAAATTACAATGTTGCTTAATATTGCCTGCAACAGAATCAATTGTATTAATAAATTGAATGCAATATCAAATTAAATTGCCCCGATGGCATCACAGGTTTCCCATGATGCACCAAATCTAAAGAAAAAATTGCATTGCTTTAAAAATCTGTATCTTCTGAATGCTATATGCTATTGAGATGCCGAGAAACTTTTTCTACATATTTTCAAGTTAATAACTTTTGCCTCCAGAATATACCTTCAAGGAAGTATACCAAAGAATGAGAAGTACATACATATTGTGACAGAGTGATAAGATGAACACAAGTGGACGATTCTCTGCCTTTTAAATCTCATATATTATTAGTTTTTAAATGTTGCGATTTCACCAGTCGGTCTCTTCTGATAAGCAAATGGTTGGATGTCAATTAACAAGAATAACGGTGAAATTCCTTTAAATCTCAACCCCGGAAACTTAAGATGAATGGAGCTCAAGATGAAAATTCCTTTGAATTCAAGTTACTTTTTGAAACATTTTATATCTCTGCCTGATTACATCTTATCGCTTCAGGGAGGAAAAAAAGCCCACTACACACATACTTGATATTCCCAGGTTTCACATCTGATTAGTTGGTTGATAATAACAGTTAGATTACTAAAATTGCATAACATTCAGTGTTAGCTAACAGGTCAGTCAATTACGTGTGTTAATTGTTTTTCACATAGTGTAAACAAAAATGAAAGCACAGAATATGAAACGAATCAAGATACCAGTTACGCCCCACACTGCCTTTGATCTACTGGGGTGCTAATGTTGCTTTTACAACAACCAATCTTTGATATATAGTAGGCAATTTTATTTTGTTCAACGTTTTTAATTATTCTTTGCCTTTTTTTTTTGTCTTGGATTTTTTGTGCTAAGACGGGTTATTGAGGCTGTTTCTTTTTTGTTAAAAGTCAAGAGCAGTCCCCCAAACTTATTTTGAAGCAAAAGCTAAACATCACAACTTTCATTTTATTTGTCTTCAAAGTATCTTTCATCATATTTTTAGACTTCAGTATCGCATATTCAGAGTAAACCAATTAGTAAATTTCACAATTGAAGGGAAACGATGATGTCACATGAGTCTAAACAACCAATCATGAAACAGGACAGTATACTACACTAGTACTTCAAATTTCGATGACTGCTCTTGCCTTTTAATGTTTCTGTCGGTACTTGTTTTTTATTTTGATTTACATTATGTTTTGTGTTGTGACTTATGTTTTTGTTATTTAAACTTTAGGTTAGTTGTTTACAAGTTTTTTGCCTTGTATTGCGACTTTCAGATTGAAGTTTTTGCAGTCTTGCGGGATTTGACTTCCTATTTGGCGGGAGGTACGAAATTTCATGTAGCAGGTATACTAATATTCCCCATGGTTAAATAGTAAATAGTAATTGTAATCAATTGTGAAAGTTACTCTTTTGAAAGCGAAATTAGGGATCACACTAAATTTTGGAGTAAAAAATGTTGATAGGTAAAAGTCACCCTCGCCCATTGAGAGTTAATATTCATCCTTTTGGAGTCATTCATAGTTTTTTCTCTTTCGAAGTTAGAAACAAATGACTGAATGTGACTGCATGTGAGACAAATGAATGTAAGGCAAGACATTATGGTTAGGAAAATGTTTATTTTTTAAATGCGTATAACTTTTAATCAATTTCAATTACACCGTAGAAACTTTTTCTTGAAGATAAAACTTCATGGATTGAAGACTTTAACCAACGTCACAAGACGTCTTGACTGACGTCAGTATTGAATTACAAACGTGACTACCACATAGAATTCAACGTCTTTTGTTTGGGGTTGCATCTCCCCAATGGCTGAATTCAACGTTCTATTCTTAAAAGAAAGCTTTTCCCCATTAATTTTGAAACCAGTATGATACATCGTTTCCGATGACTGAGTACACTTAATCAAAGGAAAGTCAATGAGATGACATTAACTATTCACCAAATATTTTTGTCGTAAAAGTCTTTAAAAGAATACCATTTCTTACGTCGCCGACATCCATTGATAGATAGCTCACGCGGCTTTTATAGATATCTTTCGCTCATATTGCGATTCGGAATGATGAAGTAATACCAGACGGCCAGCAGTGACGTTGATCAAGCTGTGATCCTTCTTGATTAGTTTATAAACACGCTCTGCTACATTCCAAGTACAAGGACAGTAGTCTAAACACGCCCTCACTCTAATCGTTTAAGAACATAATATCAAGGTTTTTCCGACCGAGATGCGGATCCGTTTTACCGTTTTGCCATTTTTCCTTTTCATTTTTCCTGTCTTCCTTATTATTTATTGTTTTTTTTTTTTGTTAATTGAGATCGTAAATTGAGGCGTGTTTTAATTAGGCAACGTGAATGACTCGTTAACGTGAGTCAAATATTGTCTGTCCTTGCATCACTCAACAAAGACAAGTATCCCGCACTCAGTCTGGTATTTCTACAAATGTGGCAGTCACGAAACTTTCCGAACATTTACAAGAGATTGTTTGTTTTTATATTTTCGGTTGCAAGATCTACAGTTTTGAAGATAGAGCGTGGAAGGAAGTTCCACTACGAACATTCGCTCAAGTAAGATAAAGTGTATTGGAGAGGGTTGACTACATTTTGAGCCCTCCCACTTTCAACCCATGTGGTAACCAAACTTGATAATTGACTGATGTTTTTTGTATCGCTAAACGTAACAGAAAACTATTTTTTCACTAACTAAATGGCAACAACATAAACCGACTGATTAGTGAAATAAACTTGTAAATCTGCACATGCGTGTATAAGTACGTCTTCCTGTATAGGGACATAACTAGCATGTGTTCATCACAACAATAAAAGGGGGGGGGGGGGTCCCTATCCACCATCCTTTTATGATTGGACGAACAAAGTAACTATAGACGAATGCGGACATTTAAGTGATGATCTGATTTTAGCGGACATAACTGCATCTTTTACCTTTAGCCTTTCAATTTCCTTGCTTACCTGTATCATGGATGGCTGCACACACTGAATCGTTTTTTGATTCCCTCAATTTCATTGAATCTGAGGGTTCGAAATTCATGTAGACAATATTTAATACAGGCGATTTAAGGCTGATGGACCCCACTAATTAATGGCTGCCAAAAGTCAAACACAAGGGCTGATAGGATGCGTCTATAGTTTTTATCTCACCATAACTTACATAACTTCATCACTGACTTTCAGTTTTACGCTTTCTATAGAAATATCTGAAAAACTATCTTTGAGATCTCTACGACCATACCCAAAAGACTCACATTGCTCTGGATTCAACGATGTATCTTCCTCGCCTCATGTGGAATGTACTTACCTGTTTGCGTGAGTTTTGTGTTGCCATACCCAGGGAGGTGTTGCCCTACTAAAACCATGGAATATTTACGGACAATGAGACTATCCGTATTAGTTTCGATGCTATGACATAAAACTCAAACTGTTTCAAATCACTGTCTCGACAGCCGACAATTTAGCAGATTCGTTGATGGTTAATCTATAATTTAAGCCACGGTTGTAAATCGACAAGAAGAGTTTCTGCTTAGCAGTCTTCTTCCATTGCTGTCAAGGCTTTAAACCGCAGTGAAGTTATAGAGGGCGCTCCTCTTTTTGGACTCTTTCTTTACCTTTCATCAATACACCTCGACCTTGACGAATACTTCACCTGTTTCTCACTAACTCGAGTCCAGTGAAACGTAACTACTCAGTTGGGGTTCTCCCCATGTCGCTTGACGGCGTTAAAACAATCTTCTCATCACAAAATTGTCAACCATCTCGCAATTTTCTCAATGTAACTTTCAAGATGTTCGTGTATCCAAGGCCCAACGAGACTCGTAATCTTCGATTCAATAAAAAAAATAATGAGAATCTCTGTGATTTCTATTTTAACATCTTGTTGCAACTCTACTAAATTGGATTTCGTAATTTATTTCAGGACTTAGCAATACACTCGACCACTCCTTCAGGCAATTTCTTTCTTACGTACTGAACATCAAATTTCGTTTTTATACTTATATTAATAGTAATCTGTTTTACATCCAGGAAAGTCATTTCCCATGATCCCACATCCATAAGAATAACTATTCCCACATGGACATCTAGCCAATTAATGAGTGTGGCGAACTTGACAGAGTTTGCTTTCTAGTGAGAAAAACATTCTTCCCGGTTCGTGTGAAATAATCAATCTTACGTCATCGCGTTATGTTTATACAGTTTAAAGATCGGAAACTATTAGAACAGGAATAACATGAAGGGCGATCGATTTTCTTGGTTTTAATTTGTAATGGTACTTTAAAGGATCGATTAACATTGCTGAAAATATTTTGTCAAAATAAAAAAGAACAGTCATTCTTTAATGGCATATTTACATTCATAGACCAATCTGCACTCCAAAAACCAGGGCTTAAGTCGAGTCCGAGCTCGGACTCGTGATTTCAGAATTTGAAGGACTCGGCCAGAGAGGTTGATTTTTTCTTCAGTGAGAAAGCACAGGGACTCGAATCCTTGAAGCTTAAAAAATTGGTGGACTCGTGACTCGAACACTCCGCACTCGACTACAGCACTGCCACTAACAAAAGAATGAAATTCACTTCAAAAAGAGTGTTCTGAGGAACCATTCATTGAGAGAGTTAATTTCATCCGGAATGGAAAGAAAAGTCAATCCTGAATGAGCGATATTTGATACGACATCAAATATCGCTCTTTTTGGAATAAATTTTCACTTGACTCCGGATGAAATTCACCCGAGTGGTC
Source organism: Holothuria scabra (assembly GCA_037179385.1). Classification (NCBI taxonomy): domain Eukaryota; kingdom Metazoa; phylum Echinodermata; class Holothuroidea; order Aspidochirotida; family Holothuriidae; genus Holothuria; species Holothuria scabra. The sequence continues at coordinate 9,986,310 of CM074189.1, forward strand.
CCACTGCATACTTTAGGGAAGAACTTTGCTTTTGCTATCACTATCACTGACTTGTATCCATTGTAAACTAATCGTGTAGACAGGATTTTTTCATGGGATGGGCTTTGGGAGCACGATAAAGGAAAGAGGAGGGAGGTTGTGTCCTCATCCCATCTGGAAGAAAAAAATCCGCATAGGTCTCCTAGTACGATGTGATGTTATGTTTGTGCCTCAAACGTAGTATTATTATAGGATCTCTCGTTTGCTGTTACCTTTGCTTTTTTCAACCTTGAGTCGGTCCGGGATTAAATCCCTCCCCTTGGCTACGAGCCTGCCATAATATAAATTTCTCTTACCATTCATGTGGTTTTTAATGAACAAAACACTGAAAAACGGTTTAGACACTTTATATGCACGTGCAAAATACCTATAAGTAATGCGATGATTTATCATTTGTTCGTCACTCTTTTTAAAGGATTCAGCAAGCTTACAAAGGGAAGACGAAGTGAGTTGTTGCTGGATATTCATTTTTTACATGACATTATAAAACAGAAAATTAATGAGGGGACATCGAATAAAAGTTTTACACAAAGCTATAAACAAAACTAGCTAGCAGTGAAACGTTTCATAAGAGGTTTGGGTTTGTCAGCCTGTGTATACATGCTTCATTTGTGTCTGATACTATTTTTCGCCCACCCCCGTGCTTTGGGAATTCAATAATAAACCTACGATATTTCTAGCATCCCAGAAGGGGCGACTAAAGAGGGGGATTGAACCTACCATGGGCGTAACCAGGGTTGTGTCATGGGAATGTTTGGTGTCATGGGGAAAGGGGGGGGGGTTGGAGCACGACATGTGGGAAAAGTCTAAGGATAGAGAGAGGAAGAAAGCTATTTTAGGTGTTTTTGCATTGCAAGGTTGGGTTCTGGGGAGTTCTAACCCCCAAAACCTGCCACTGGAACCTACCTATACGGGATTGGAAACCAAGTTTTAACCTGATTCGTATTTCAAACCGTATTTGGACCTTACTTTTTACATAGCTGACACTAACACAATATAACGCATTGTTGAGATGCTAAACTAGCTTTCCTAATTCCTACAATTTTTTTTTTTCAAACATGTTTAATTTCTATAAACACAGTGCCTAGCTTCTAAACATTTTTAAAATCTAAACGCGTTTAAGTAGTTAATGAACGCGGTTTTTGGAGTGCATGCAACTTTGATTGTAAGCTTCGTTAATATATGAGGTCAGTTTGCTGTAAGTGTGGCCAGAGACAGGGCTGCAACTTATCCATGTGGTTGTCAATCTAGACTTAAAGTGTACCTAAAGTCGAAAGATTCAAAAATATATATTAAAGACCATGAAAAATAAATTCCAACAGTCCAACTTCCATCCTCATAGGACATTCCTGAGCTGACATATTAAATGTTGAAGTTTATTCGCTCAAATTAAAATGGTACATTGCGCAATAGTTTGTGATGTCATTCTTGTACTACTCAAATTACAATCTTTGTATTTCTTTGTTTTTCCGAACGTTACTGCACCTTGTAACAAGGTGTGATAGCACTCTTACTCTTATGGGGTGACGTAATTAATTAAGCCCTCCTTGTGCAACATGCTATGCAAGCAAACAGGAAGTGTTCAAGGTCATAAAAACATTTCCAATTTTAAAGGAAAAGAAAGCATTTTATGTGAGTTGTACAACAAGAAAGACACAAATTATTGCGCAATAGACGAATTTGTTTTAAGGAAATAAACTTCAACATTTTATATCTCAGCTCAGGAATGTCATATGAAGATGGAAGTTGGACTGCTAGAATTCATTTATCATTTTCCTAAATATATATTTTTGCATTTTTTTGACTTTAGGTACACTTTAAGCCCAGGTCATAGTACAACAATATCGGATCGAATTACTATCAGATTTCTGTGATTTTTAGTTAAAATATCCTTGATCTATCGTAGGAAAGAACCAAAAGTTTGCCATACTATGTAAATATATGATCAGTATGAGCGGACCACGGAAATGAAATATAGGCTAAACTATTTATTTCGTGACGTCACATTGACAAGTACCGGTAGCTTTTATCGGACTACGCGTATCCGATAGAAGCTGTCTGCGGATGTGACGTCACGGAATAATTGATATAACTTTGAATTTCGTAGTCCTGCGATACGATTCATATATCTGCAGAGGTTGGCAAATGTTTTCCTTTTTTACCAAAGATGGAGGAGATATTAATTAAGACTCACACAAATCGGAGCGAAATTTGATCCGATATCGCTGTAGTGTGCCCTGGCCTTTACCCTACACCAATGTCATCGACACTCCATGCGTACAATCGGTGCGATGTCTTTCGGAAAAATTCAAATTTAATTCTGATTTTTTATGTTTACTTGTCACTGATATGATGTCAAATTATTCAAGGCAGTTATTCATCACTTCAGACAGTTCCGATTCTCCCAATCATCTACTTTATATACGTTTTGGACACGGTAGTTGTAACTGCTGAAGTCTTTTATTGGCCCATCTTCATTGCAAAGGAGTCCCCGCCAAAGTTATGCTATCCGCGAAGACAGCCCCCAAAATGAAGCTTTTGGCGCTGAATAAAGACCAGCCTGTTACCGCTCCCACTCAAGTGCAATATCGAGAATCTTTGCCCTATAAGCGTTTTAACACCGTCAAAGGCCCCATTGCCTTCAATTTCCATCCCTATCACCACTTTCACAATTACCTCCAGCATCACCGTCCATAATCCGTTTCATCGTCATCGTCTTCGGCATCATCATCGTGTAGACATCAACTTCGTCATCGTTACCGTAATCTTCACCGTCTTCGCCATCGTTATCATCAGCGACATCAACTTCGTCACCGCAATCGTTGTCGTTATCTTCAACGTCATCGTCATCTTCATCACCGGCGTCATCTTCATCGTTAGCGTCGTCATCATCTACAGCTTAATCGTCATCGTCATCATCATTTCCATCGTCGTAGTCATCATCAGCGTCATCTTGTCGTTTTCTTTCCTTGTCATTGTCATTACTATTGTAACGGTCTATGGGTTCATGTAACTGTTTGTTTATCACAGTCTTGGAAAGTCTTTGATTTATTCAGACGTCAGTATTCTTTTCTCATTTTATAGTATCTCGCTATCTGCTAAAAACCCACCTAGCCTACAACTTAGCTTATTTCTTAGTCTGCCGATTCACAACAACTTGCAAATCATGCTTTTTTGTACAGTTGAACAATAACAACTTCATTATTTCACTACTAAGAAGCGTATAGTTAGATCCTAATACTTTATATGACTGGCTGGTTTTGTTTTTATCCGAACCAACGCCGACAACGAAACCTATTTTGGACGTCTTCACGAGCTGCGTATCCTCACGACAACTGACTTGTGTCAGGAAAAGCAAACCATTGCTATAACAACAAACTAAAAATTTCCATTTTATGCATTGTTTTTAAACTAATATTAAAGGTGAGCTCGAATGCAACTTTCTGAGCAGCTTTCGAAAGATCAGAATGCAGCTCAGAATTACCAATGATTCGACAAGGAACATAATCGCTCATTCCGACATGTTCATGTCAAATTACTTTTTCCTCCAAAGAAAGAGTGTTCAAATTTTTAAGTGGACCTGTAATTTAAAAAGAACTAACTTTCCTTTTAGCAATGTGAAAATAAAAAAGAACATTTCTGATCTACCGCATAAGTGAAATGTCCGTTGCAATAGTGTAGTTGTTAGCATTGCTGTTCATCGAGTCTTGGCCAAATATTCTACGACTAAATGGGACCTCCTTTTATCTGAAGGAATGCCTAACGTGACACTAAAGAAATGAAACACCCCAGTTAATGTCGTTTCACGACTCCCGCCAACATGAAAGCATCTAAGGACGAAACTCTTTGGGACACCCGCTCCCCTTTTCAATGCTGTCGACTGTAATGCTGTTCACGGTTAAAAGCAACGTTTTTCGACGCAATATTGGGCTGGAAGGGGGTTTTATGTCAGCATACTAGCTGAGATTTACGAATATTATGACAAAGTGTCCCAACAGTTTTGTCCAGGATTATAGTTTCTGAACAGCTTACGTTCGAAGTGGCTCGTGAACTACTAGTCGATCTGTCCGTGCAAATGCCTAGGACGTATTCGATTGTTGTTTAGTTAGATTCGTTGTTCTCTATACATGAAGTTACCATGACGTTAACGCTTATGTAAGATCTATCACCATAGGGTCCAGCAGACACGAAGTCAGGTTTATGTCACGTAATTTTGATGGTGCCCTTTTCCTTAGAGAACAGATTTTTTGTAGGTCTCTCCAGATGCGACATGGTGCAATGCTGTACGTATTTTTTTATTTTTTTTTTTATTTTTTTTTACGGTGACTACTTTTTTGGAATTTTTGCGATTATTGTATTTTTCAAACTTGGGTCATGGGGAATCTAACCTTGGAGTCCCTCCCCTGGTGACGCATCTGGAGGCCTTTAAGTGTGGTTCCGAAGTTTATGTAACAGAATTTCCTTCAATTCAAACACCGAACAAAAGATAAATCTACTGGCGAGCTCATTCAACTGTCAGTCAGATTATAAAATAAAATGATGCTAACAGATGACACACAATTACATGTAACCGCACAACGACTTGTTGCTTCATAAGTTGTTTCTTCTACAAATGGATTGAAACGACTAGTTCTGAATACTCTTAGGTAAAATCTTAAGGGCCCTTGGGATTTAAGCAAATATATTGATGAGGTTGGCAGAAGGGTTGTCGAATGCCGGTATAGAGGCTTTGCAATTGCGTCACGGAACCGCCATGCTGGAGGACCTGCATGCCAAATACACGTGGCTTTGTGCCGAACGCACTGCACAGTGTGTACTGTGATATGCACGGTGTGTACAAATTCAACGAGCAAGCGCGTCCCGTATGGTTTACTACGTAGTTGCATGTACTCCAACATGGCCGCCGGAGAGTATTATGACGTCATGTGAAAAGCCTCTATTGTTTATAAATGAGTTTCAGAGAAGTCAGTCACTACATCTTAGTGTGCATTATCATATTATTCAGATGAAATTTAAAGACACACCAACAAGAATGTGTTATATATCAATTACATGAAAATGTTAATGTTTGTAAGGTTCAAGTTCGGGTTCAAGCACAGTCCATTCACAGTGCGTGGATATGATATAAATCAAAGGTTAAGAAGAGCACGAAATTGTTAAAAGTGAGGGTAATGACCATATTTTGTCTGTTTATACTATTTCTAAGATGGAAATGCCGCTTTCTTATACACAGAATTAAAACTCATTTAAAAGAAAGTAAGTTTTTCGAAGGAAACTAAATTGATTTTTTTTATTTCTTACTCCTATTTATGCAGGTCTTACATATGAAAGTTCACTTCATACAACGTACATTATCTTCAAAACAAAGAAAGTGGTTAAAATAATTGCCTCTCAGCAGCTCAGTGGAAAAGAAATAACACGTGACTTGAAGTGATTCAGAGGAATCTGTTAACCGTATGGTTATCCTCCGTAATTATGGATACCAGAAGCCTATCAAATTCCCCTATTGTGTATTTATGATCGCAAACAGATATGAAAACATGTCCATTCGAATCAAAATCGACAGCGGGTACTCAATTTACTCTCAAATGGCTAGTTTTTCTACATTCCTGACGTAAACAGTGATATCATACAGATATCATCAAAACAAAAATTGTTAATGAGTCCTGGGAATTAGACAAGATCACCAAGGAGCATAACATACTGCCTTTGACACTTTATCAACTGTGAAATTCATTACGTAAATTCATATAGCCTTTCACTATTGACGAAAGAGAATTTCAATTCATTTCATTCAGAACACTTTGCTGCCATCTATCGTATATTGGAAATAAAAAAGCAATTTAAGAATCATATTTTCACACAATTATATCTGAGCTGTCAGCAAGCATTACGGTCATCTACAGAAATGCATTTAAGAGAATGGTATTGCACGTGCACTGCTTCCATACGCGAACCAGATATCTAGAATGGAATGTGAACATCCAAGAATCTACCCCAATCAGTTGGCTCGAATTAAGAAAATTTGGAAAGATCTCGACCCAGGTAGCCAGTAATGGTACTTCTCATGCTTGCAAATATAATTTAAGCCGTCCTTATTTGAGCAAGTTTATATTTCAATGAAATATGAACCAATTTTTAGATAAAATGTGCCTTGCATACGCACATTAGAAATAAGTTCTAAAATCTCTAGTTAACGTGCAAAAATCCTTTTTAAACTTCAAGGGAGGATGACAGTCCGGCAATTCGTCTCATCCAGCTACCTATCACACATAAGTTTCATCGAACTTTTGGCCAGAGGAGGCGAGTCTAGAATGCAAGAGCATGTTAAAAATTTCCTGCTAAAACCTAAAAGAGGCAACTTTGGTCGGTATCGGGCCTTCGCCTCCCTAACAATATGGGCGATCAGTACTACTTCTTAGCTCAGAACCAGATCGCTTACAATCCCGAATTTATTTGAGTAGAAACTTTCAAACTTGCATACATTGTTCTTACACGCCATTGCTGTTCAGTGTCCCTTTGATGATGACCTTGAGGTAGTGAAGTTTGTATTGTTGGTTTTCCTCCTGTTATGTCCAGTTACACACATTTTGATAACCTGGGATTCTTTGAGAGTTATGAACAAAAACTTAAAAATTTTAAACACCAAGAGACTAGATGTTTGCATATGTCTCAGGTCTATTTGCTCATGGAACCACATATCTTATTTTAATTCACTCTTCACCAAAACGCTTTGAATAAAACTTACGAAATCAATATAATTTGTCTAAATTCAACTGGACCAATCGAGCTAACCATTTCTTCAACTAAAACAGGTCGATCCCACAACAGGGCTTCGACATTTACTCGATGAAAGTACAACTTGTCTAGTTATATCAGGGTGTACTAGGGGTTATCCAACTAATATCATTCCCCTCCATAGCTGTCTGTTGAAGACTACACAATGTGAAGACTTGATACATAATCATTGGCCTACATGTCTTCTCAACCTCGTTTTCCCGGTGGGCTGAGGGTTGTAAGATATTCCCACGGTATTTCCAGTTTGTCGAAAGAGGCGACTAAATGGGAGGACTTGCACTGTATTTTAACGGTATTTGAAACCAAACTGGAACTTTCACCGCATTAGGAACCTACGTCTGCATCTTTTATCCTAGTTGACGGTTAATTACACATTCGTGTTGGTGTGTCGTTAAATCCCATCTAATTACGGTAATTACCTAATCTATTCGAACTCTTCGAAAGACGAAGCTCCCCGTAGAGATTACCGTTTCCCTCTCCTGAAATACTTAAATGACTTTTGCCTTACAATACATGTAGGAATAATCCCCTCCAGGACATTTGTGGCCTAGCTCCCCTTCAGTACCTTGTCCAACAACGTTATTGCACACTATCCTCGCTAAACCTGGTATATTCCAGTAAAGAGATGTATTTCAAATGTACGGGTATATCTAGATTATGTCTGGGTGAGTTAGTTAGTCAGTCAGTCAGTCAGTCAGTCAGTCAGTCAGTCAGTCAGTCAGTCAGTCAGTCAGTTAGTCAGTTAGTCAGTAAGTTAGTAAGTTAGTTAGTTGGTTGGTTGGTTGGTTGGTTGGTTAGTTAGATGTAGTTTTTCGGCCCAGTTTCCAATCTATTGGTTTAAGTCGAGTCGGCCACGGCCTTTTTTCCAGTTGTGGCTCACTGGCTTGTTTTCCCCACCCCGGTGAGGATGAATATCAGACATTTGTGGAGTGGGGGCTTAAGTTAGTAGGTTAGGAGAATTGGAAATGTTTGGGGAGGGAGGATTTGGCCTTTTACTTAAGAGTCACATATATCTCTGAAAAGTAAAGCTTCACTCTAAAAGAGTAAGTATAGTGTACTGTAACGTGAAAAACTTATAATGTAATTCAAAAATCGTCATCTGATGTGTCCGAATAACACTCCATTTCAATATGATGATTCGAATTGCATATTAACTTAACATATTCGTAAGTTTGAAAGGCAACGTGATAACTTAGATGGGATTTTCACCAGCATTGAGGGGGATGGGTTCCAGAATTTATTAAAGTTCGTCACTAAAATAAACTTATTCTTAAACAAATTCAAATTGCAGTTGCTTCTACACAGATTACCAAAGTGTGAATTGACTTGTGTCCTCCCCAGTGTTGTAATCGAGTCACTAGATTAGTGACTCGAGTCACCAGTTTTCAAACTTTTAAGTGACTCGAGTCGAGTCATTGGCTCGAGTCACTGTACTATTTCAATTGGGGAATTACTCCTGAATTCTATCGAGTCACTATCATTTTGAGAGGAAGTGACTCGAGTCGTGACTTGTTACAACACTGGTCCCCCTGATATGTGTCAGTCTCTGAGCGAATCGTTTACGCTTGCACCGATCATCACAGTAACTGTGATAAGTAGAGCAGAACAACTTGCATTATTTGGACAACTAGTACGTCATGGGTTACCCACTGTTCGTTTCAATAATTTGACCTAGTGTCGGTTTTCGTTGCTCGATCAAATCTCTTCTCAACAACAAAATCAGCTGCTCCCCTCAATCTCCTTGTAGCCTTACACTTGTCCTGAAGCATTTATTAATTAGCTATAGTAAGATTCATCTCAAATCTCTAGATGGCATGTATAAGGCCAAATGAAGGGTGTCCTAGCATTAATAAAAAAATATCACTGCTCTGTAAAATGTAAGAGGTAATGTTTAAATGAATCCAGAAAGCGTCAGAAAGTCTAGTGAACTTTTCCCTTTCGCGACGTTCACTAAAACAGCGAAACGAATTAGGAAATATAAATAAGCAGTGAATAACGAGCAGTTGGTTGCTATCATTTATGTCCAATAGGTAATTTCATTACGTCCATTCCGTTTCACCATTTTTCTCCCAAATTAATAAGTCGGTTGTGGCACCGTTCCTAAAACCGGAGCATGCAACATTTTCTCCAAGACGAACCATCTTCGTCATCGAGTAGAGTAAAACAAATTTTAGAAATCAGTCTATCCATTTTCAAAATAAATTTGTTGACAGGATTGCACTTAGCGAGAAAATTTACCATCGATAAGTTTACCTTTGGCGAATGCAGCTGAAGTGATAATTTCGTCACTGGAGCAGATAAAAGGAGGCATGTTAAGGTATGAAATTTTACAATAAATGTGAAATTAAAAACAAGTTGCTTGGAAAAGAAAAGTCAAGTCCTAAAGTTACAATTATTTCAGGTCACTTAAGCTAACTGTCGGCTACTATATCAATCATGTTACCATGCACTGTAAAATCAGTGTTTAGCAACTGAAAACTTTTTTTTCAAAACCTATTGTTCCCACTTTTGAAATATGCTTACAATCTAAAGACGTTTAGGAATTAAACACACCATGTTTAGGAATTAAGAATGTATTATTAATACTGGGGATGTTTCGAAAGTGGGAGCAAAATCACATTTTCCAGTCTACTGCACTGTAGTATATACTCTAAAAAGCAGCAATCTTTTGTGTCTTGTGTAAAGTTAGAGAGGCGCAAATGGCTTCTAACGGCCAATGTAAATAGTCAGAGAGATGAAATTCGAGACATATTCGAGCAGTATACATGTCGGCAAAATTTTGCAGCTTTTAATTTGAATCACCATGGATTGTCACCGTGAAAAACTTGCTTAAAAGGCAAGATAGTCTGCAGTTCTGTGAAGCCAAAGTTCTGGCAACCGTGTGAAACAAAACGGCATTGTAAAAAAATATCCTCACCTTTTGTTAGCTACACATATAAATTGACGGGTAGCATCAGAAGATCTTTTCGTGTGTCTGACAAAAATTCCCTTAAAACCACCACGCAACGTGACGTGCCGGTTTTTCTCGAAATGCGTAAATAGTAAAATCATTGAACAGAAATAGGGATGTTCTCAACTTGTTCTATAGTTTTTCCCGAAAAGATACAGCATTACTTCCTTAATTCAGTGGTTTATGTTATTAGCGATGTAGCCAGTGAGAAGAGGGGGGGGGGTGCTTCCACAAAAATTTGGGGAACGTAATGGACGATGCTGATAAAGTTAAGGAGACCAGGGGGTGGTGTGAGGACGGAGTGATGAAATGCATACCACCATTCGTATCCAATCCTTTCAAGAACCCTGCGAATTTCGAAAAGGGAACCAACCCTTTTCCTTATTGGTCTGCCCCGAGAAAAGGGCTGATGGTGTACTGTGCCCCTCTCCACACACGCACACTAAAATGACTACGATCTACATTTTACAAAGTAATGTTACTATCAGTTTGTAAATATAGCCATTAAAGAGATTATTGCAAACGAAAGCTCAATAGAAACAACTGCTTAGATTCTACTACAAGCCTTGCAATAAGCTTGTTCGATAATTCGTTGTCGCGTGCCATTGTGTGGCACAACTTCTGATATGCAAATCGATCTCAGTATACTAGAAAGAAAATGGAGGTCACTTAACAGTCGGCAGTTAAAGTGCACATTCTCACACCGAAAAGTCAATTTAAATACAGTTCACTAAACAAAATTGTACTTAAATCCCTTCTTGCATTATAAATCTAGCCTACTAACAAACAAATGATTCTTAAAAATTTTCAAGTACCTTCAGATTTTGAAACACGACATGTAGACACGAAGAAGAGTTTTGTTTTATTGAGACGCACAATTTGCAGGATGTGCACGTGTGCATAGCCCCTAAATCGAATCCCCAACTAGCATACTGCCATTTCCAACAATCTGAGGGTCTAGAGGTTCATCATTTTCTGTACGCTTCACCCTGACTAATAGAAGCCGTCGTCGACTTTGATAATATGCCGATAGCAGCGTTCGTCTGTGAACAGCATATTTCAAACAAAGAATCATGTGCCCCTCTTCTTGCAAGCGGAAATGCCCCGGTGAGCCTATGTTTGTAAGGACAACGATTGAACTTACTTCACCTTTGGCAAAATTGCAAACAAGTCGCCTACTAACTTCTGTATCTAATATAGCCCAGGGCATGCACCATAGTCAGATAGTGGAGCTACATTAGTAGATATAGACAGACTTTCAGAACACTCTCATCCAGTAAATTTCAAATTGCATTTTATAACATATATCTTCCACTTGTCCATCAAATAATATTCACCTTTAGAGATGTAGAGTGTAGTAATATATGTAGATCGTGGAGAATTTCTTCAAGCACGAAGCGTAAAATAAATCGAGATGATTTTTTCAATTTTTGAAAATAGCCACAAAGTATTCAAAATGAGAGGAATGCGTCTGAATGAATATCGCATGATTAGTTGACCAGGCACGCGAAAATATCATGGAAGGCTCTGACTCACTTAGGGACAATGTACTTATCACAGTGGAAGAGAACATTGAATGTGAAGTAAACATTCCAATAGCTGAAGAGTGAAGACTGGAAAGGGTAATTCAGACACGTCTATTTTACTTCAGCAATCATCAATGCCATTAAAAAGTAAACAACAGTAAATTGTGAAGACACGAAGACCGATCTTTATTACTCTTAGTCTCTATACATCGTGTGAATAACCGTCAATGTCACTTCGACTCATTACAAGCTATATAGACAACTATTATTTACACGTGGCGAGGAAATTCAGGATGTTTAACAACTTTTTGTGATCTTCTTCTATAATTATGGTGTAAAAAGAGGCTCACTTTCTCTCTTTTGGGACATGTTTGAATATTGGAGGGACACCGGCGGTGCCATAATTTCAAAACTGGGGTATGAGAGGGGCGATAGACTTATTTCAAAGGCAAAGGATAATATGGGGGTGTCTGGGCAAAGAGCGAAACCGAGCCCTAAGCGCTCGTTACTGGGTGGGTGGGAGTCCAAGGAGAAGCATCAGGAAGTCATGAGATTTTGACTTATCTCTTGACGAAGAATTGAGTCCCTGGAGAGGTATATTATTTATTTTATTTTTCGTCACATGTCAGAAAAAATACCCTTAGAACCATCTCGTCAGGAACTGTTCTCAGTATTCATTATATGCCCATTTAAGCATTTGAAAATGACCATAAAGGTTGACATTTGATAGCACTTTTTCTCAGAATAAACTGAAAGAGGGTGTAGCCCTTCAGTGCACTTTAAGCAATTTGATTCCCTTTTTGCTAGCACTTATTTCAGGATTTGTTGTAAGTTGTTGTTTGAACCTCAGAGTTGTTGGGCTTCTATTGTACCAGAATGGTAATCAAATCTGTTGCTTATTGGAGCAGCCAATAGGAGTAATGAACCAGTGGTCGGGTACTGTAATTGGGAACCGCAGTTTTTCCCTAAAAACTGTGGTAGCCATGACGGATCTCTTTAAAGGCTAATATCCCGTAATATTTAACCCAACCCCTGGGGGATAAGTGGGAGTTGGGCAAGAAAAATCTGTGTGGTAAACATATATCCCCCTTGTCCCCCCCTCCTTTAGCGCGGCCACTGTGGATAGTTGAAACATTGTGCGTGACTGACGTTAATCAAAAAGTAAACACCAAAGCTGGAACGAATGGCAGGTACTACTAACACAAATCAATTAGAAGCTGAACCTTAAAACCTCATCTAACTAACTAACTAAGGAAATTTCTTCTTAGTTAGTTAGATAGAGATTTTCGACCCGGTTTCCAACGATTGGCTCAAGTTGAGCCGGACACGGGTTTTCTCAGTTGTGACTCACTGGCGTGTTTTCTCTACTCCATTGCTTATGCTGAGCATCAAGCGCGACGGCAGTAGGTTAATTCTTAGAGTAGACGGAAAAAGATTTATTCAACCTACCACATCTTAAACTAACAGATTTATTTGACACTCTATGTTTAGTAAAAAAAAATAAGTTTAATTTATTTTCAGTTTCAGTTCGGTGTCGTCTGTTCATTCATGTGACATTTATGTTAAAAAGGAAAGAAAAGTTCCATTGGAATATTTAAAATCATTAAATTGAATGCAGTCTAAGGTGATTCGTTTTCAGTTCTTGTGAGAAGAGCATTGAATAAGAATCACGACCATAAAGTTAGTGTCTTTATATTAATGTAATTCAAATAAAATGTCGAATTGCCAGGGTGGTATACTGACCCGCAACCTGTTCAAAATTCACCAGTGTTTTTTCTCATTTTTTAGAGTGCACTGCTTTAACCACTGATACGGTCAGAACATCGGTTCCATATAGTAATAACGCCCAAATGATTCAAGACTAAACGAGGAACATAAAGATAGATCATTCTTCTATCAAGAACTGTCTTGATTATCCTCATTAGGCCTACGTCATTTTGACTCAACGCCAACAACAGCAGACACCGTGCGACTGTGTAAATGCGAACATTTTCAAGATACCAGTTAAACGAAATAGTTGCGTACTTCAGTCCCAAACTGAAACAACCCTATACAATTACCTCCGTACAGATTCCTCTGTTAATATTGTCACTCTGGCGGATCCAGTGGTGTCGTGGGTGCAAGTGGTACTCCAAAATTTCTAATATTAAACTTTCCACCATCTAAAGACTGAAAGAGGACTTGGCTCTATTTAAAGACACCGTTGTATACCATGGTCTCGTTCTATAGTGTTTACTTTTAAACCTCACGAGACAGGGAGGCACACATAGAATTACGTAAGGTAGTGCACCTCCAAATAAAATCCTAGACACGTCCCTGTGCCAGTAAGGCCAGGTACAAGATAATGAGGTCTGACGGGAAAACTAAGTCATGGTTTATAATATAACCCCATTCGATCACAACGTGTAGTTAACGTTGTAGCCTACAGGCGGACAAGGTTAATGTGGGCTCCTATCCCCGGGCTGGTGTTAACTTGAAAACATCATGAGAGCTTTTTTCTACTCAGAGTGACGAGTTAATAATTTGTATTTTGGTATTGGAAACTTTTAGTTTGATCTTAAAATTGGTTGGAAAATATCTTTCTTGGGAACGCTAAAGTTGAAGAACCTACGTTCTCTCATGCATTTACATTGAAAAGGCATGAAAAGATTGATAATTGTTTGCGAAATGTAGCGTAACTGTTTGTGTAATTTAGTATGTGTGGTACTGAGAGTCTATTAATCATATGTGAACCTGACTATGTAGAGTATATACGTACGGTTTTCCATTTCCTCCGTACGGCGATAAGATGTAATCACGGTTATCAGCAGAGAAGGACCACTTTTCAAAAAGTAAGAAGACAACTTCCATCATACTTTCTTCGTTTTTGTTTATTCGTTGGACATGTTTTTATTTGTTTTTTATTCTGTTAGATTGACCTTAACGGTTATTATAATAGAACCTTCCTGAGGAGAATGTAATTTTTGTAAAGTGTTCATGCCAATTATGCAATCAAATTGTAGTAACATGTGATTTTTGAGGAGAAAATTTATTGCAAAGTTTTGGAGAAAAGAAAACAATTGGTCATGCTAGGATACGATGTATACTTGCTTCAAGTTTATTTTTTGTTGAAATACAAATAGAAGCGGTTGATTGTTTTAAACAGTTTGATACGAGCATCCAGACTTAGATCATATAAATTGAATAAGTGCACCCGCAGATGTCTCTTACACGTCACCAATATTTTTTCTTATATATTTCCATCAAATTACTGATATACAATCTCTTGAGATAGAACGATTGCAAACTCACGGATGATAAAGATGAATATTTAGAATTTTACAAGTTTAATTCAAATATTGGTCTACATTCTGAACGTTTTCACGATTATGAAGTCAAAAAGATTGATTGTGCTTTGCTTCCCATAATTCGAGGGAAATAACAAAAGTCATGCATCAAAACTTCCTTAAATTACGAAACTGGTAAATATTATCCATGTTGGTTGCAGTTCAACACTTGTGACGTCTCTATGTGGTTAGCTATTTTAAAAATACGTTCTAGATTAGCCTGAAATTGAAGGTTAATTATCCAACAAGATAAATGGGGTTTAGACATCTGTCAGACAGGATTTAAAGCACCATTTGAATCGTTTTAATTACTCAGTCATGTCCTATTTACCCAAACGAAAAGTGGTTTTCGGAACTAAGACGGAAGTACGTTTATGGCCGAACTTTAACCTTTCTCTTACAAGTTTTCCCTAAAAAGTATCATGATTCTAGGAAGAAATTAAATCAAACTTTTTGTTATGAGCCAGCATCATTTGTAAATCGTTTCAAACCAATTATTGAAAATTTCTTTAACTGTTTAAAGGATTTTATACTGAAGACGAAAGTGCGTTTATTGGAGAACTTCAACCTTAGTTTCCTTTACAAATATCCTTTAAAAATAAATAACTATTCCAAAAAGAAAATAGTAGGATACTTGGTAAGACGAGCATTTTGTAAAAAGGTTTTATAATTGAAAATTGTATTACTTGTATGAAGCGACTTTTAAGCTGCATTCTTAAAATGAAAAGTGTTTAGGAACAAAATCCTTTTTTAAACACCCTTTTCCGCTTTGCAAACGTGTTAAGATTATAAACACGTGAGTTATTGATAAAAAAAATCTTTTTAAAAACGTTAAATTATAAACATTAAGTATTAAATTGGTGAACATGTTTAGAATTTAAACGTTTTTACCGAGTGGGAGCAAGATAACTGTTTAATTGCTAAACTAATTTCTTTTTTACAGTGTGACACAATTAAAAAAGAAATAATTAAAGACATTGTAAACTGTAGGCAAGAGATACTTGGCATATTGGTGCGGCTGTATTAAAATGATCCAGGAAGCAGATAAGCATACATGGACGACATTCATATTAACTCATCCTGACAACCTGAGTGAAGTGTGAAAGTTATCAAACTTCGTCCGCACATTAACCTACATTGATGAAAGAGACAACAAAGTCGTGAAATCGCAATTATACTGGCAATATATATATTTTGTTTCCTTCACATGCACACCATGTGATAAAGCTAATCATACATAATAGGTTTACACTAAGGAGTATCAGGTTAATGAGATTGTTTGTCTTAGAGTAGCCCAAGGTGTGAGATTTCGTTTTGCAAGTTTTTTTTATATATATATATGGTCTTGAGCAATAAGAAAAACCGGAGAAAATTACCAGTGTATTTTTGCGTACTTTTGTAGGTATAAATAAAGTCTAATCTAAAACACATCAGAAACATAAGGCTGATTTTAAAGTAGAATACTTTTTCAACACGTTACTTACTACCAGGTTAATCAGACACAATCCTGGTTAATTTTCGCAGTTATACTTACTCAAATCCTGTTTACTTTAACGAGAGTTGTGACAGTTTAAACAGGATTTGCGTAATAACTTTATCGAAGTAAATAAAACACCAATCTAGGTTAAATTTCACTCCGGTGATTTTAGAGTGCACCAACTGGACACTACACCGAACGAAAACTACTAAAAGATTTGCATTTTTCTCAAAAAACAGCATTATGAACCTTATAACTTTAACTCAGGTGCTTTAGAGGGTGTTCCGCGTAGCAAGGCAGTTTTCTCCTTAGGTGATAATGACAATTGCTATAAAAAATTAACAGTTGTTAGTTGTAAAATGACTGTCACATAAATATCATATGCACATGTTTTTCTTTGTAAAGGTTGCATATGATTTTTTTCTTTGTAAAGGTTTAGACATCGTGTTTTTTTTTTTCTAGACATCTGCCACTCACGTTGAGGGCCTGGGTTCGATTCCCAGACTCATAAGCAAAAGAGTGGGGGAAAAAGCCAGTGAGCACCAACTGGAAGAAGGGCCGTGGTTGGCTCGACTTGAACCAATAGACTGAAAACTGTTCCGTAAAACTCTAACTAACTCACTAACTTCTTTAAGCTTTGAACACATACAACTAAGGTTTATATGACCCTCCCCTTCCACATACACATGTCACTAACAAATCGGGGAATATTTAGCTATCGTTGAGCTGTATCTCTGGTTATGGCCAGGAAATCATGGCCAAATAGTTGAGAACATTCTGCGAACCTTTGTCAAATATCGTCAATACAACGCTGAATATTTTCCGATACATCGGCAACGGCCGCCGATTATCGCTGATAAATGTTGTTCACGGTCAACAGATCTATCACTGTTTATCGGCGAACTTCGAACTGTCGCCTTATATCAAGAGTGCATTTACAGAATCATCTCCGTTGAAAATTTCCATGGGACGGACTCCACGTTTTGTACAATATTCTCCCCCTGGGAGGGGATTCCCTTTTTCAGCTCCTGAGAAATATGACTACACAAGGAATATGCAGTCAGTTACGCGGATGAACATTTGTGTCGCTATCCATCACAAGGCATCACAAAACTTTTCCAAATTCCCCCATCGGAGAACCATATTCGATTTCTAATGTAACAATGGAACTGAGGTATAAGATACTCTGCATGACCGCAATAACGAGAAATGAGGCAATCGTGTACGTAGTTGGATTATGCTTTGTCACAGTTTAAGCCAATAACTGACCATTAATCGTTTAATGTTTAGCGCTCACTGTTTCTATGGTAACACATGAGGTCCTATCTGGTGCACAGTTTCCAAGCAAAGGGTCTCTTTGTCTTTGTTGCTGGCAATTTTTATAAACATGGGAAGTTGGGAACTGAGTTCATTTTGTCACCTCAAAACCGACTTAAAGCATATGAGGTTACTGCAAATGTGTAAGTATGTAAACTGTAATCTCTTGAGCTGATGGTACTGGCACTGACAGAACTTTGGTTTTGGGAAGAATACTGCGGGATCTGGGAGTCTTTAGACATATTTGAACATGTAAGTTTTCTCGAGTACAACCTGGTGCTACTTATAGAATCATTAAAAGTCAACATGCATTTTACATTTTTTTTAATTCTATCGCAGGCAATGGTCTCTCTGCTCCCCTCCTTACAGGAATGGCTAACTGTATCAACTAAGCTGTACATCTGGTAACACCCGACAGTTTTTTGTTTTCTCAAATTGAATGTAAACTATATGTAGCACATCAAAAACCTTTTACCTCGTTCTTTCTAAAGAGGAATTAAAAGTAAACATCAGAGGTAAAAGGGATAGGATTTTTTACACAACATTTACACAACTACCCCTTGGGGAAGGTTTAATTTGATATTTTTTATAGTGCCGTTCAAACAATCAAATTCTGATAACATACGGTTGTTGAGAAGAATTTGGTTGCGAAGTTAAAACGAAAACAAACAAAAAAAAAGACTGATTTTTAATGTGCTAACGTTATACATACATGCTTGAAGTTCACTTGGGAACAAAATTGTAGTTAGTAACTTCATTTGCTTATATCTCAAAACATAAATATCCGGTCTGGATTGATTTTCATCAAATTGTGTAGATTTAGTTCCTATTTCACATTTTCGTTTAGAATTCCACTTTAGAGCAAACCTGTTTTTTGTACTGTCCATGACGTCATGGACAGTACCATAGGCACGCTTCTCATTTTCGAGGAGCAGTTCTTTCGTTCAATGTTTCTGGATTCTCAGTGAGTTGTTTGCTCTTCAATTGAGCTCATTATGTAGAGTGAGTCATGTAGACGGGAACGAGAGTTCATGGTCACTTTTGGTTATGAAATGGCCCAAAATGAGCGAATTTTATAAAGACATGTATTTTATTGTTTTTTAAAAGAATGTTGAGTAAGTCAAATTTGTGTACAGTATGCTTGCTCATCACACAACGGTCGCATTCCCGCATTGCACCTGTGGTATATCGCGCACACTGTCGCTTAACGCGAACTACGGTAGTTAAAGAGCATTATAGTATTGTGACACAGTGCACACACACTGCACGGTCGTATCTCGAAAGTGCTTGTAGTTCGGAGAACAACCTTGACATCTACGTTCGCATCTAGGCCTAGGTTTAATCATTAATCTTAGCACTTGACGTTAACTTTCTTCAGTGTTATATTTCTCTCTTGAAAGCAGTTACGTAAGGCATGACTTAGGCTTGCCAAATGGAAGGTGTATCTTGAGAAGTAATAAGAACTTCAGGAAGCGAGGGGCTGGGGGATGCACCCCCCCCCCCAATAATTTTGCCATATGTAGTTTTTTTGTTTTTTTTTGAAGTGAACATTTTAATACAACGAAAGGTCAAAATTCTTAGATACTATTAACAAGCCCGGCTGTCTGAGGGGTTGCGATTTTTCAAAATTTGAAACTGATGGTGGCGCTCCGCTTAGATAGTCAACCCGAGTCAGCCCCCAATCGAAAATACCTTCCGACGGCACTGAACTTATACTTCTCTATGCACAAAACCATAGCAGGCAGTCATCTCGCTATAATAACACGTACGGTAGCGACAATCTACTCATATGACGTTCGTGCGGTCTGCTCTCTCAATGTGTATTGGAAGTCTCCATGGTTATACTTAGCTTTTGTTGGGTCTAGCACTGGCAGTCAGCGACAATACATTATCACCCACGTACGTATGGTTTTGTGTACAGTAAGAATTTGGACTTTGTGAGTGGCTAAAATCTACAGATTTTGCAAGAAAGTTGTTACATTTTGGAAATAATGTAGTACGTTTAGATCAAATTAACCAAACGAATTGAAAGATATGATATTGGTTCCCATTCACGTCCAAATTAAAGTTTGTTTGAAATATTGCAGGGCTCTAAGTTCGTCGTCAAATCACGCAAAAAGTAAAAGCTTCTCGGCGGCCGTGCTATCTTTTGGTTTGAACGGTGACGACCAATTTTCCCATGATCCTCTGTACATGTATATATAGGAAGTCTGTGGGAATAACATACGCCCAAAGACCCACGGCTGTTTGTGTATTTTACCATTCTCTGAATGATGGTCATTCTCAGGACTAGCATAGGGCTCTATACTTTTCATTTTGTCTGCACTTAGGGTTACCATAGGCCTAATTATTTTCTCGTAAGGAGGACATGCATCGCCACCCTGGTGAAGAGGTCTAACTTACGAGTGGTGGGGTGGGGAGTTTCAGTGGCGTAGCTACTGGGGGGGGGGCAGGGGGGGCAAGTTGCCCCCCCCCCTGGAAAATTTTTTGGGGAAATTTGATGGAAATGGGGAAATTTGATGAATCTTCTTATCATTACAAAAATTTCACAAAAATTTCTCAAAATTTTTGTTAGAATAAGAAATTGTGAGATATTTCTCATACATAATTCGTATTTTCATGCAACAAATTAACTCAGATTTCGTCAGTGTCGCAAGAACCGGCCCAATTCGCGTTCCACAGAAATGTCCTCGCCGCGTAGCAGATTGAATGTTCTCTTGTGCTTGTATACGCACGGGGGTTATGATCAGTGCATTTTAGTGCACAGGAAGCTGTTATTCAGGTGATACTTTGGGAATTCAGTAAGAGGATGTGAAAACTGACAAGTCACTACCGTAGACCCCCGAGGTTGTTATGTTCTTCTACAAGCTAGCAGTAGCTGTACGATTTTACTCTGTGTACATAACGATGGATGGGGCTGAAACAATCCATGGTAAACTTAAAGTTAATCTAGAAATTAGAATTAACGGGATCCGCTGGCACACTTAGATTTTGTTACTTAGCCTAATCCTTGGAGGTTTACAAGCTAGTTCTGGAAAATAGCTTTCTGCTCACTTTGAGTGTAACAATAAATGGACAATGAGTACCTTGTAGCCTTCTAGTTCTACACTTAACAGACTGCTTTCCTCACACAGGATATCCTGTGTGATCGAGCCACTATTAGGCCTCCTTAATTAGTGGCGTGCGAAGGGGGAAACCATTGGGCCATGCCCCCTCACATATGCCATTTTCCTTTGTTCTTAAAAATAAGTAGTCTAACTTTATCAACACAGATTTTACTTCAAAAGATAGCATAGGCCTATGTGGCACCAGATTGCTTATAAGGACACCCAATTTTTCAAAAATTTTCAAAGGGGAAGGATTGTCCCTGCAAGGTCTTTCAGTGATGCCAGATGATTTTTTTAATTCCTACAAATAGACCTAGGCAAATTCTGTCAAATTCCAATTTTTACTTGGAAAAGGTAGACTCTGTTTCCCACTGGTGGCACCTATCAAAAGACTATATGCTAAGATGTTCTTTACAAGCATAAATACGCTATTTTGAACATCTGAGGGGTCTGATTTTTCGAAATTTTCTTTACGCTCCGTGCCAGCCAACGGTGGCGTTTCGCTCGGTCTTTTGGGCAAAATAACATATTTGGGGTAAAATTAGCTCTTAACTCTCTGATCACTTTGCAGTTTGCGAACATATTTTGAAGTGAGCATTTTATTGCAAACGAAAAAAGAAGAAAGCGACTGGCTAGATTCTTCGTATAAGCCTGGAAAATGCTATTTCCGGCCATCTAAGGGGTCTAATTTTTCCAAATTTCTTTACGCTCCGCGCCAACCAATGGTGGCGCTCCGCTTAGATAATCTTTATGACAAAATAACATTTTGTGGCCAAGAAAAACCACAAATACCGATCAGTGCTCTTTTATTTTGACTCCTAAAAGTGTGCAAATTTAATGACAAGTTTTTCTTCGTAAGGTTGCATAAATGGCATAAAAAGAAATGCATGTCAAGGCACAAAAGTTTCAGTTTTATCCTCATGAACCACCACGATTCAACTTTTAACACTGTTCCTGTCAAAGTCGAAAATCTTGCACCATTTTGCATGTAGGCCCCTTGAAAACGTCAAAAAATTTCCGGATACCCCTCCCCTTGACCATACTGCATGCCCTTCCCCCTTCAGAGAAATCCTGCGTACGCCACTGTGTTAGTACAAACAAATAAACCAGATATTGTTTACCAAAATAATATACTTTGTTTTTTCCGATTGCTCTATGTTATACATTAAGTTTAAAATGCAGGTAATATTACAAAATGACATGGTAATGTTGTTATACTTGTAAGTTTGCATATTTTATATGAAGTACATACACATTGACCGGGAAACGTTTTGGGGAAATTTCATACCTTTCCCCCCCCCCCCCCCCCCTGGAAAAAATCCTAGCTACGCCACTGGGGAGTTTGGAAACTTTTTGTTGGCTTTTCGCAGTGGTGTCTTGATGCAAAAGATGGTGACATAAGTTGTTGCTCAAGAGTTTCCTCTAACTTGATTGAAGCAAAATTAGGGAAAACCTGTCAGATCATTAAATACATGAAATTCGGACACTCATGGTGGCGGTTATTTTAAAAAACCGTCCGGACACCAGCACGAACAATAAAAACAGGGCGTGTCGTGGTAAAATCGAACCCCTACCTGCAGTGCCACTGTGAGCACTGTAGGCATACTTTGCGACTTCCCGTTGATCACTACCATTACAACGGCATTGCATGAATAGCCTAAAGGCCTAGATGGTGATTTATCAATTAGCCTGATAAGCATTATGAGAAATAGTGCATTCCTGCATCATTCATGTGCATCACGAGATTCCGAGTCGAAAAGTTACAAACGGTTGATGTCTACAACAAGCAACCAACACAGTACTGCATTATGTTCAGGTATATCACATCGGCCCCAAAACGTAAAAGGGCGATATTCCAAGCTTTAGTACGTACCCGGTTACATTGGCACAGTACTAACAATCATGGACAGTAAGTGGTTACGATTTTCGTAACCACATTTCTAGTTTACCTTACGTCATTGTGCAACCAGTTATCTCATCTGTATGGGATTACGTGCGTAACGTAAGACAAACAATGGTCACTCAATGGATGACGTCACTTTGTCCCAACAGACAGAGATAAACTTGGGTTTATGAGTGTAGGCAGTTTGCCTTTAAAACTGCATTTTAACAAAAAATATTTCTCTTTCCTTGTTCCCACAGGGACATCATATAACTACCATTTTATGAAAGCCATAATAAACTGTGCAAATTTTACCCCGTGTGGACGATAACGTGAAAAACTCTTTCTGTCCTGAACAAGTTAAACTACTTTGTAATCTGATAACATGTTTCATTTTATCGTTCTGTCTTGAGAGACCTTAACGTTCTCTTTTCCTTATTTTCCTTCTTCCGGCGTTTTGTCAATAGTAACGTTAATTATTTTTAATGACTCCACCCCGAGCACCCGAGCAGAATCATGAAAAATTTACTCAAAAACAGAGATGCTTCCTTGAGGTATGACGCTCTCAACTTTCACATCACATTGGTTTCTGTTTAGCTAGAGGGAAGTCATTCATTTGAGAATATCTGAGACGAGGGTTATCACGGTTCTGTCAGGTTAAAGGGTTAATACAAATACAGCGTGAAAGAAGACAAGTGAAGAAAAAAGTAAGGATATGCCCCAATTAAGCAGTTGTCAGTATTGATAAGTAAATCCCTGATATGATCTGTTTAAAAAGTAATCTTTGGAATGATTTAAATTAGCAAAGATTCGTTTTCGGTCCTCCAGATAGCGCTGTTTTTAAAAATAACTATTCTAGAAACGCTGCAGTTGTAGTTGCCAACGTTTACAAAAAAAGATTAGATTAAAAAATTACCAACACTGGAAAGTATTCACCAATGAGCTGTTAGCCTAACATAGCTCCTTCGTATTAACAATTAAGCATATGTAAAATGAGTTAAATACTATAATTGCCCAACTCATGATGATTAACGGGTTGACCAAGCGTTTGCTTACACAATTAAGTGTGACATGTCCAATATAACTGAAGTTTTGATTCAGTTGAATTGAATGTGTGACTGTACAGATATTTCTTAATGATATAACATGCATGGTCTAGCAACAACCTATACTTTTGTCAATGGCACTTTTTTCTGACAAAAAAGACACGCAAAATTTTCTCCAACAATACAAGCCAATCACGGAACACGTTACTTCTTCGAATTGGGTTTAGATATTACATTTACATGTACTCCGTTATGGCCAATCAGAGTGGATGGTATAGCCTATAATGCAGATTGATGCATGATTATTACCCTCTGTTGTGCCAGGTAGGTTTAACAGGTATAGAAACATTTGTTGCCTTCGACTAGGTAATATTTGGAAAATGTATAATATGGCAAAATAAAGTTTATTAACTTCAACTGAGTAGCTTCTGGGGGTTAAGATTAACTCAGATAGGTCATTTTTTCTATAACGTTCAGTTGAAATAGCCAACTCCAGACGTTTTACAGCCAACTGAGTAGTATAATTGACATACTTAGACAGTTTCTAGGAAGACACAGAACTGTTTTTAGATATATTTTACAGCATATCTAAGGTATGCCAGCGTTCAGATTGGTCAATGATAACACTAAATAGACCTAGAAAAACAACCGGTTCGTTCGTCTTTTCGCACGTGTTTTTCTGAGTCATATGTAGGCTGATTTTTGTTTCTTTTTCATTTATATAATCATACTAAATTTCCATTGATCTATTACTGGCCAGTTGACCCTGTTTTATACCGAGATTGACTCACGGTTGTAAATGAACGCACTTACTCTTAGACTACTCTGTTTTACTCGGGGTCGTTCTTTTACATAGATTACGGGGCAAGAGCAGTCCCCCGAACTTATTTTGAAGCAACATTGCCCTTTAATGAAAACAAAGTTGCCATTTCGTTTTCGTCTTTAAAATGAAAATATTGTTTTGCGAGAATAAACAAAGTTGAAGAATGAACCTTCCTGTACATTTACACAGGGTAAAGTACTGATTGGGGGTAATGCTAGAGGTGCTCGAGCTTGCCGCGAGTCGCGTTCATCCTTTGAAAACATTAACCCCGTTCATGCATTATTCCGTCTTAATGTATGATCGTTTAACCTATATGATCGTGGTTAATGTTTTCGGCTTGCGCCAAGCTCGAGCACCTCTAGCATCAACCCCAATAAGTGCTTTATCATGTTTAAATGTACAGGTTCAGGGTTCATTCTTCTGCCTTGTTCATTCTCGCTAATCATATCATATTTTCATTTGAAAGACCCGTCTTAATGTATGATCGTTTAACCTATAGATATTGCTTTTGTTTATTTCTGAGAAATCGCAATATGCAAAATAAAATGACAGGAAGTAACAACTATTTTCAAAACATTTGCCCACAGGAAAAGAAAAAGACAAAATCTGCAGTAAATAGAAAAAAAAACCGCATTCTTCCAAATCAATCCGGTAAAACTGGGTCTGTTTACAATCTGAGAAAACTGTGAATTTGTTCGATTGTTTAACCCATTGTGACTATAAAACATATGAGTATGAAATTCACTACAAATTGGTTGAACGGCTACTTCCGTCAATATATTTGGAAATTAACCAAAAATGCCTGAAGAATTTGATAAAAATGGTAGAACACCATCAAGAATGTCTCCATTCGGGGGCAAAATCGCAGGTGGAATTTCCCAGCTGCCTCCCTTGGGGAAATATTTGCCCTTAAAGATTTTTTGCGGCAAACTAATTAAGGATTTCTTGTCACCTGCGATTATTGGAAGATGTACATCTGTGATAAGCGATTTACCCTATACGATTGATGTCATATAAAAACAACTGTACATCACTAACGTGGTATTAAATTCCAAATTTGTTTGAAGGTCCAACTAACCACCAAACAGATATTAGAGTTCCATAAAGTTCGATAAAATTGTAGGAGATGATCAGATATCTTTATCATTGAAATCTGAAGAACGACCAATTGGGAGATTCAACTGTTATACGAAAATACCACAAGCTAGTTGGAATGTATCTCAATGGCTTTCTTGCTGTTTCTCTTAAGTTCGTAAACACGTGATCAATATTTCTCAGACTTGTTTTTAAAGATTCCTAAAGTTTGTTTTTCTTTTAAATAATCTTTAGCTGGAACGGAACCACAAAGAATTATGTTTGTCCTTGTCCTTTTAATTTTTGTTTTTTAATTTCATCTTGTATTTCCCTTTACACAAAACGTCACGTTTAGACAAATTTTCTTCCACGATCCCACTTGTCTACCTGATCTTAAAATCATAAAACAACCCATGATTGCAATCACCGTGTATGATCGAACAATTTATTTACTTCTGTAAATGTCAGGAAGTCCGGCCAAAACTTGATATGAAATACTGGAAAAGACGTTAAGAAGTCTATATGCATCATTAGTGTTTGGCAGTATGCCAAATTTTGGTTTCAATCATGCTTAATGTAAGGATATAATGGAGCGATTTGTATTTATTTGATACTTACAAAACAATCTCTCAAGACAATGTTTTTTGAAAAACATGGGTGTCTGGGTCCAGGGGAAATGGGCAGAGTACACTGTCTAGTAGTCTAGTATGGGAATACCATTTTAGGCTATCTGTGGGCGGCAATTTTTCAAAGTTTTCTGTACGCTTGTTCCAATGGTGGCGGTCCGCGAAGACGATCTTCCTGGTAAGCCTCCATATTTCGTGCAGATAACAGATAGTCCTCAACCCCAGCCAACAGGGACGTCGTCGCTTAAATAGGTCCCACCAAAAGCAAAACATCTTCCCGTTTCTCAGGTTTTGTAAATATGCCATCATTTGATGGAATTGAGTATATTTTTATATATACTTTTAGGGCTTCCCCTTAAGTAGAAGGGAACGTATAAGCCCACGAGGAATACTTACCTGTCTAAATTCTGCTTTTTATAATTTTAGCCGTTGTGTTTCACACGGTTAACGCTTTCAAACCAATTTTGTCACATGAACTCATGTCCTGTTACCTTTACCTAGAATCATGAATAACTTCTCACGATATCAATGACACTGCTTTTATTTTGTTTGAAATTCCTTTACGGTTTTGAAGTGCTATAAATATCAGAAAACTCTGCATAAATTTAAGCCAAAAGTACCTGAAATTATGCTGACATGTGTGATGAATATGTTTTTTAATACTTTGGCCTTGTGCCAAGTATCAGTTTTCATAAGTTAGTTGGTTAAATCATAGTTATTATACCTTTCTCTGGTTTGGAAACTCCTTACGTACACTGTGTATGCACAGACGTAGAAACTGCATATACGTTCATAGTTTTTGTAAGGTGCGTCCGTAACTGTCCGTATACAGGTAAAAGCATGTTGAGCTCTTCCAAAAAGTTCATCACTGGACTTTGAAGATGCACACGATCGATCGGTAGCGATATGGCTCCATTGAGTTATGTACTGTTTCCGCTGGGAAGTGAAATTAAAGTTGATTCAAGGGCTAAAAGGGAACTGCAAACGGCCTCCTAATCAGTAAGTTTTTGAGATTTTAGATTAAATGAAGAAATCCTATTTTCTCGGTATTATTTTCCCCTTTTTAAGCGTAAAAAGCTGGTTCCGATCGAGGCCTGGGTTTGGAGACCTTTTCGCTGAGGACATTCACTAGGCCCTACAGGCTTATCATACCGCAGTCAGTTTTTCGCTAAGGGTGAAGAAGACCTACTTCATTACGCCAGGTGGGCTTCCTAAAGTTTTGTACGACCATAGTTACTGATGAATATTGTATAATACACTCGTCTGATAAACCGTTACACTCGTTTGTTAAAATGGTTTAATCCAACCAGTCTTGACGTGAAACAGTACGATTGCTACGTGATTCACAAAATTTAGCTCAATGGTTAAGTGCGCTAACCAAATTACTGTTTCAACTCAGCCTTCGATTGTCCGGCTATTTTAGTTTGGGTGCAGTTATTCTCGCTATACGGCCGTTCGAATTGAAGACAGAAATCTTATTCAAACCTTTCGCAATAATAAACGCCCTAATTGAAGTCATTACAGTTTGATAATTGTTCACAAGAGACTCTCAAAGAAATCAGTTTACCCTGTACGCATATATAAAGTACGAATGGAGAGCCTGACAACAAGGCTCTTAATGTACTATCAACGTCACCTAGCTGATGAAAACCGGAGTCTCAACATAAGCAGTCAGTTCGCGGAGTTTCCAAAACAGGAAAAGGTATAATAACTATGGTTAGATGGAGTTTTACGAACCTGTTTCCAACCTATTGGTTCAAGTCGAGCCAACGGCCCTTTTCCAGTTGTGGCTCACTGGCTTGATTTCCCTGCTACGTTGCTTACGCGGAATTGCAGTAGGTCCCATTTTATAGTATTTGGTATGAATCGACCTGGGTATCGAACCCGGGCCTTCTGCCTGAGAGACGGATGCTCTACAGTTAGACCAATTACGCGATTTTCACATAAAACAGGGTCAAATTGCAATTGTTAGTTACGTGGTTTTAGGCACAAATTACAATATGTTGTATCTGGGAACTTCAAAAAACAGATTTACCCCCCCCCCCTCCCCCTTCAGTCTCTTAAACCATTCTTTCCAGTCTCTCTAGAAAACTCCTCCTATGACAAAATACTTTTTATGGGCCTGTTAGGGTGTGTAACCATTCGTTTCAACAACAAAAAGAGTATAACACACCTGCAAGTCTTATAGTAAGAAGAAATCGACCATTGCCAACAACTTGGGTGCCAGGATCTTTCGGCAATCCCGGGGATGACCTGAGCCCTTTACTCAAAGAGCATACAATGCAGAGCGCCACTAAAAGAAATCGAACGAGTAACCAACTGAAATTAAATGATCAACTTAGTTAACTAGTTTTAGACCACAATGAACCATTTTTAGTTACTTCAAATTGAACAATATCTTTTAAAATAATGGATCCTTTTCCAGATCAATCTGAGTCGGACGCATCTATTTCCGATGAGCAAGTGGAACCCGTGAAGTCAAGATATCATTACATGGATTTGTCATACGACTTGCAATAAACCACAGGATCAGTTCAAAGAGAGAAAAATTTGCCCAACCTTTTTCATCCTCTACAGCAGGGATTGGATATGGTCGCGCTATCAGTTAAAGTGGTTGGCTTTACATTAGGTCATCTACCTACGATAATGCATGCGAAAGCTCCATCTGAGAGACTTTTCACGATCTCTCTGAGATTAATCTTCAGCCATTGATCTAAATGATCATTTCGATAATCTTCACCACTTTTTCTAGTTCAGTGTAACCAAAGACGTCCCACCGCGTCATTTGACTAGTCCGCTCTTGCTGCGTTTGACCGTTCCGTGTATTTATTGCATTATCTACTCCGATTTTTATTACTTTTGCTGACGGTATCATTTCCGTCTCCCTCATTTTATAGCTTGGCCTGGAAAAGCAAATTATCCTTTTAGACTGCTACTAAAAGTCCAGCAGTTTATCATTTGGGCGACTAATCATTTCTTTCGTTTCGTAGAAACAACCGTTGGTGTACATTACCCGCTGTGACTGAGAAGAGGCCAAGTTGGCCTCCAAGATGTGATAGGCCTATGTTAATATCGTTTTACTTTCGCAAATCAACAGATGCCATAGTAAAACTATTTTCGAGGATGAGTTTGACCCCCACCTTAAAGTGGAACAAGTGACTATATTTAAACATATGGTTAAATCAACTCTCTGGTTAAACTAGGTTACGAACTGTGAAATCCAGGCTGATGTAGTCTCAGTTTCTTGAAGGTTTGGAGAGCCTCAACTTTTAACCTTCTGGTTTAGTACGTCTAGGATGATGGTTAATACATGTGTCTTTACACTAACTTTATGAGAGAGAGAGAATCCCTTAATGCACTTCACTCGTACATTATGGCCTAGGAAAAGAAAAATGGAAACGCCTCTTGCTCAGAGATCGGTAACACATTTTGCCAACATTTTGTCGCTTAAAAGGTGTTCTCACAAAGTCATATATGAAGCACAGAAATATTGCACAGCTGCGACAACGATCGACGGTTCTTTTTTCAAACGCAGTTTTTTAATGTTCGCTGGCTTGGACTTATGACTGAGACATTATTAACGCATAAAATAGTTCCAAAGCATACCTATCGATGATGGATTGAGGGGGAGACGCATCCACTCATCTTTTTTTAAAAGAGGTGTGGTTCGGAGAAGGGTCCCAACAACTTTTTAAAGGGGTTGTCGAGAGACATTTCCAATGAGTCCTCCAATTCTTTAAAACTGATATAAATCAAAAATTGTGAAGAATTCAACGATCCATTTTATAAACTTTTAAACACACTTTTAGAATTTACACGTCAACATTTAATTTAAGCATGTAGCCAGACGGTGGTCATTTGATTTCCCGACAAAACTGATGAAAGTTTCGAAATGGGTTATGACATCTGACGTTTTCATCGTTCCTTTAATCGTGATAATTAATAGTTCCTCTACCAGCGAATACCTTTTCGTTTCACTATAGACCGATTTGGAATCCAGACATAGTTGTATCAAAAGATGACGTTTTGAAAAACGTCAAGGTAGTCAAGAGAGATACAAACAGCTTTTTCTTCTTTGCAACACCAAATTTGTCACAATATTCAAAATTTCAACGGTTTAAATAAATAGCAAATTTTACTGCGGGAAAGTGCATACCGAAAGGCTCACTCAGTATGACATTGCGGAAGTTACAATAATGATCGCACTTTATTGTATGGGCAACATGGGTGTAGATGAAGAACGTATGCTTTTACATATACATGGCAACATTTAACATGATTAATGCATGGTTGTTTTACACGATGGTGAAAATTTACATCATGGTCGTATGAAGTTAGTAAATCAGCGTGTAATTTTGGGTACATGAATGTGTAATTTAATTACATGGACGTGTATTTTTAGAACATCGCCATATGTGGTGAGCCTTTTGGCGTGCCATATTCATAGCCGTCGATTTTTTTTAACTTATATGATATGAATTCAATTATAATATAGGTCAATCTCATAGAGGAAAAACACAAGTAATTTTCAACAACGTGTTAGCGAACCACGGACTCCCTATACTTGGACAGAGCACACAACACGGTACATTGTCGCCGTCTGATCTTGGTGCACTTTTTGTTTGTCACACTGCCGGTGACGACCAGCTACGGATAGGACGCACACGTTACATGCTGTGTCCATGTATATAAGTCCGTGTAGCGAACACACAGGCATACACTATTCGCTTTCACACTTTTGCAAGGGGAGCAGCATCTAAATTTGCGGCTAAGTGGAGTCTTAGAATAAAGGCCGAATCAAAATTGATCGAACATATCTCAAACACTGCACGTATAACTACGAAATAAAATCCGACTTAACCTTTTAATTGTTTATTTTTCTTCGATTGCCTATTAAAGCAATTTGTTTCTCAATATGTCAGAATTTCCTTATCCTAGAATCCATAAAAATTCTAGGTTGTTTGAACGTGCGTCTCCGTTGAATAAAGTTACGCAGCAGGACCCTTCACATTAAAAGCATCAAAAGCATATTTCTGGTGTTTTTTTTTTAATAAAGTCTTATATGACATACAAAAATATTCCACACCATGTCCTGTAGTGATATGATAGTCTGTCCACAATGCAAAACGTTTTGAAGGTTGTTTATTTTTGTTTAAAAATAGCTCCACTCCTCACCAAAGTCACAAAATGTTACGTAAAGTTGGCACATTGTCTCTGATTGCTTTTATTTTTCTTTGCTATTCAATGTCGTTATTGTCCGTTAAATGTGATACTGTTAGAATGTTTGAATAACTTTTCCTGTAGATCTAGCAGAACCCTATTCCAAATGTTTTGTTTAGCAAGCAATTTTATCGAATATTCCAGATAGCGACGTTTAAGTCATACACAATTGAATGCAATGTAAAATTAATGCAAAGACCACATATATTCCCATAACACTGTAGTATATGTTGCATATTGTATATATTTCCACATTATATACATTTTTATGTTAAAATAATTACATTAATACAGTGGGGAGATCTATAAAAGCTTTCAAAGGCAAAGATAAAGGAAGGGGTACAAGAGAACGTAGTTAAAATTATCTTGAGGAAGGAAATAAATTTCTTTGAAAGTTGGTACCTTCAATTTGCTTTATACTATTGAGATGCAGTTTTCACCCGGAGAAAATTAAATATTTTTGCCGTTTTTTAAGACAATGGATTTTGTCTCAGGAATATGACTTTGAGGGAATTGGAAAAGTCCCCCCTGTCAGCGTGGCAAGATTTTATTACAATTAAAAGGAAACCATATCAACCACAAGGGGTTCATCCCCGCCCTAACTGCATCACTAGCCATATTTTTACGAGGGTGAAATCGGCTAAAACGTTTCTTGTAAAACATTTCTTCTCTTTGCTGGAAACATTATATAAAAAAGCTTTATATTAAAGCATGCCATTAGGGATAAAAGGAATAACGCCTTTAGCATGTCTTTTATATTTCAAATTTAAATTTTAAAATATCAACAACAAGTACGCTGGTGTTACCGGCCTACTTTTCATCAGAAAGACAAGCAGCTTATTGAAATGGATGAAATAGTATTTATTATGGTTCATCGTCCGAAGATTTATTAAAATGCATTTGTTTCTTTGTACTGATCCATAAATTTTGCGATAAGACACATTGTGGTTTTTTACATATTTGGCAAAAGCAGTTCGTTCTGGTTGTTTTTTGATTCGGTAAACGTGCAGCTAACATTGACTCACTTAAAAACTTGGAGAGGTCATATAAAAGAAAATTCTGCTTAATTGTGTACACATTCTTAATTTCCGTGTTTCGTTTTTCAGCTGTTGTGTAATTGCACATTGCATTTTCCAGAAGGTATCAGTTAGTTAGCTAGTTTGGTGGACTTTTACGGCCCAGTTTCCAACCTATTAATTCAAGTCGAGTCGGCCACGGCCTTTTCAAGTTGTGGGACACTAGCTTGTTTTCCCTACTCCATTGCTTATGCTGACACCAAGCACAATTGCAGAAGGTTTCGTTTTTAAAGTCTTCGGTATGACCCGGCCGAAGTCGAACTCCCAACCTCCCGACTGCAAGTCTGATGCTCTAACCTATTGACCATTCAGTCAGGCCAAGAGCTTGTAGAAGACTTTTTAGGAGCGTATATCACATTAGTTGGCATATTGGCGGTTTGCAGTTTCTGGTTTATGTTTTAAAAGCCCCTGTATCTTCTAAATGAGACAGCACCTTTTGCTTTGAGACACTACATGTTCAAGATCCGTAGACCTTATGTCGGTGATGTCACAATGGAAAAGGTACGTCTTCTTTAGAGTAGCGTAGGTTTTACAACTCATATTCTAGCGGAATGGTTTAAAGTCGGGTCGGTCTTGGTTATCAACAGCCAGGAGTTAAATTCTAGACTTCCCGGTCCTCTTCGGAGTAACATGTGTATCATCAACTGAAATTTTCACCAACATATGCAGACAGCTGATTGGTCAACCAATCGGATGCGCACGTAAGTCTGTTACATACGTGGAGTCATTGTCTTTTCTTCAAACAAGACGTCAGTGTGATGTCAATCCATATGGTATCCTAACAACAAGTAACTGCCAAACGAGCTACTTTGTAAATCCGTTCCTTCTTTTCTGCGGTGCGAGATGGTGAGTAATCACCCTCCCCTCCCCGTCTTTGGGTAAGTTGCAAAAACAACTTAAGGACGGTACACACCACCACGACTACCTACGACGCGACAAGACTTCACCTGTCGTAGACAATCTGCATAAATCGTAGACATTCTGGCGCCTTCCTAAACCCACGAAAATACCATGTCACACCGCTCCGACACTAATCGATGGAGCGACGCTGCACGTGGCGCGCCATCAATCAGGCTATTCCAGGTTTGAGATTTAGGCCCTACAATAAATTTGAAATGGTTCATTTTTTTTTTTTTTTTGGCCTCTGGGTCGCAATTAAGAAATTATTAGCGTGTACAGGCTCTAAAGTAGGCCTTTTACACTGTCCAAAGTTTGCGTATCGTGTCCTTTAAAAGATTGAACTCGGTATACGAATTAGTAAGTTAGATGGGCTTTACGGCTCAGTTTCTTACCGAAGTGTCAAAGTCGGGCTGGCCACGGCCTTTTTTCCAGTTGTGGCTCATTGGCTTGCTTCTCTTAAGGGCTGTGATTTCCCTGGGACGTAGGCTGGAGGAGGGGGTGCGTGCGGACGCACCTCCCCGCACCAGCTGGAGTTCCACTCAAAATGAGGCAAAAGAATTCTTCAAAAAACATAAGGCGAAAAAAGAAGCTCAAGAAGACTACGGTGCTACTCCCTGACCAGGGAGGTGTTAGGACCTCTAACACCTCCCTGCTCTGACCGCCCTCTCCACCCAGCACGCTTGTGCCTACATGCAAGAGGATGAATACAAGTCGGCTATTGCAGATTTATCTGCCAGCCTTCGTAGGCGAACGAATGTCTTACAAAGGTATTAACACTTGTTATTTTGAAAATAAATATAGAAAGAAAATATTCCCCTTAAAAAGGAAGTAATTT
Source organism: Holothuria scabra (assembly GCA_037179385.1). Lineage (NCBI taxonomy): Eukaryota > Metazoa > Echinodermata > Holothuroidea > Aspidochirotida > Holothuriidae > Holothuria > Holothuria scabra. The sequence continues at coordinate 10,020,332 of CM074189.1, forward strand.
CTAATTGGCTCGGTATTCTAGGCCTACGTAAATGCTTGAACATGAACGCACAATGACTGGTTTGAAGTTAACGGACTTGTTCCGTCTTTTTCTGTGCAAAGTATCTTCAAGTGACGCACTTTTATAAGTGCGTTCGTTTTCCGAGCACGCAGAAGTTTGCATCAACTAAAATCCTGATAATACACTGAGAAATGTCTTCTTCGCGTATGTAATGCGTTGTAAAAGCGTACGCACACTGACCTCTTTGAACGATGGATTTTTTTTTTGCTAATGCGGCTTTAGTTTTTACACGAATCGCCGGTTAGATAGCTGGTCAACGCTAGGTCTCATCTACACTTCCACCCCGATATTTACGTCTCTATGAGGAATCAATTTCAGCAACAGTGTAAGTAAACGTGTGGAATGTATCGCCATGGTTACTACTAAAGTAGTGTGGAATGTATCGCCATTGTTACTACTAAAGTAGTAAGCCTGCAGCTGTAGCATATACTGTAACATGGTTTGATACGTACTCACCTGCTCTCGGTGTTGCGCAATAAAAACATGCCGTAACTGGAACTGTGTACCATGGGTGAATGCTGCGCTCTGATTGGACAAACAGCATGAGGCCTGTTTGTCGCGTCGAAGACGAGTTCACACCAGGGAGCTTTCGATTTGCACGTTCACCTAGTCGACTGCTACGAGATTGCGTCAATTTTAGCCCCTGCGCATGCGTCACGTCGTCTCCCTCGTCCACTAGCCAAATCGAGAACGTGTCCACCGCGGTTTTGACGTTCGTCCCAAACTGCAACGAACGTTCACATGTGTGACGTCACAGAATGTCTGAAAACGGATTAAGTGACAAGAATAAGTGCTAGTTTCCCTCCTTGTGATTTGTTTTGTACAAATGGGGTCACTTTTTACCTAAAATGCATATGGGATTGATATTTCATTGGGGAATGTGCTTTATTTTGGACGTTTTCTTGCAACTTCAACAGCAGGAGACTCAAAGTTGAAATATGCTGTATTCTCCATGAAAACATACCAACGTACTTAACTGGCGTCCGTGTAGTAGACATGCATTTACATCGTTGAACAAATTTGAAAAATTGCACAAGGCTAGACTGCAAATTCGCCATTTTAATACGACTCGTCCACGTCGACCCTAGCGCTGGGAAATCGAAACAGGCTTTAACAGTCGACGCACCATAGCAGTGGACGCGTCCAAGAAGGCAAGCTGATCGACTAGAACGAAGTCCACGTTCACTCAATCGAAAGCTCGGTACCAACACAACGAGTACCGCCTAGACCCGACTACGATTGAACATGTTTAATCTTGCCGACGGCATACGACCCGACGGAATCGTAGTCGTGGGAGTGTTCACACCGCCCATACCCCAGCCGACGCGTTGGGTGGTCGCCGTCGTGTCTTGGGTCGTCGTGGCGGTGTGAACCGGGCTTAAGAAGTCTGGAACGATTTCTGTGGAAGTCTTTGGTGTCAGTTAGTTCTTTGCGTTATATCTCACTCCGTTTAAATAAAATACAAAAACATTAAGGGTATATATTGTGCAGTGAGGACTCCATTCTTGGTGCAATATTAACTTAACTTCATTACGGCATTTTTCTTTTGTGTGTGTAAAGACGGAAACATTCCCGGAGAACGGGATAATAACTCCTTGCCGTTCGCAGATCTCCTTTTCGTGCTGTTACCTGTAAGTGTGGTTGCGCCGAACGGCTCTTTGCCAAAGAGTAGAGAGGACTCTAGAAAAAGGAATAAGTTTCGCCAAATGGACCAGTTGTTTCATTTCGGGTTTGATAACATAGCTTCATTACAAGGTAAAACTTATTCGAAAATAAACGTTTGCTTTCACTAAACAGTTCTCTTTCAGAGAGTGAGGAAGATTGTAGAAAAACATGTGTAGAAAGCTTTCACGTGGCACAGTTGGTTAGCCACGCCCACTTCCGGGAAAAATCTGTTGAAAAAATGTCAATGCAAGCATCACACGTGGGTCGTCATATGCTTCTCAGATAGCGACATACATGCGTTTTACACTAGAATTTGCCTGTCAAAAGGGGCGGAGTTTATGACGTAAGTGTAAGCATTCAAGGCTATACGATTCCTAGGGTAACTCGGGTATAAAGTCTACGAAACAATCAGTTAAAAATCCCACATGTAATAATGATTAGACGTCTTTGCATGACTTATAAAAACAAGATTTTAACAAATAAAAGTCTACCATACTGCTAAGAGGTCCCTCTTAGTAAACGTATAACTAAATCTGAAATTTTTATGATATTTTGTAGTGCTAACATCATCGATATAAGCCACGTAGCTGTTTCAGGAAACGCAATCATGGTCATGTACAAGATTGACTGAATATAATGTAGTCCGTAGTACAGCATAGAGACAAGCAAAACTTAATAACGACGTGATTCGTGTCTTGTTCATTTCTGGAACAAACGATGCACACGGAAGCCACTAATTATCTATTCCATTAAGCTGAAATATGGTGGCAATTAGATATGTTTAAACGGCTGATGTAACGTCTATTGGTAAAGGTTTCAGTTGAAGTGGAAGAATGACATTAAAAAAGTTTTATAGACCCCACCACAAATCATTTTTGGACGACAGGATGGTTCTTGGTTACAACTCTTCGATTTTCATACCCGTATTTGGTTGTATGCCAAGTTATTCTGCGAACCCACGCATTATAATTTCCGCAGTTTACTTTCTGCGTAAAACAACAGATGGTTACTATTTGCCTAATAGCTAGTTTTAATTACAGATGAATGAATTTCAAAATGGTTCATGCTCTTACCCACTCAAAATATATATTCTTCATCTAGAATCAATACCCGTCTAATTATTTTATATTCTTTTAAATAAGTCAGATTTTTATGATTTTAAGTGCTCTATATATCAAGTTCCTAAGTGGGAGTCTTATCTCAGTAACAGATTCCTCTTCCTACGAGAGGACCCGGTATATATAAATGTTAAATTCATTTTTCCAATTGAGTTCAAGTGCAAGATGGCATACATAATGTTATGAGGGTACCTCCCTTTGTTTAATTTGAGGAGAGAGAAAATAGAGCCCTTTGACGAAAAATAAAAAAAAATAAGCAAACTCACACCAAACAGGACCCACTTGGTAATAAAGGTGGATTTTACCCGAAATAGAAAAAAATACTCTCCATGGAGTGAAAATTCATTTCCAATAGAGGCATGCCTCACACAAATGGAATGGAATATCGCTCTATTTGGAGGGAGTTCAACACAGGTGAAATACACGCTTCCTACAAGTGGTCCCTCAGCATGCTGCCTTTTAGTAGTGAATTTCGCTCTGTTAGGTTTATAATGGAACTTCTTGTATTAGTCAGTCAGTCAGTCAGTCAGTCAGTCAGTCAGTCAGTCAGTCAGTCAGTCAGTCAGTCAGTCAGTCAGTCAGTCAGTCAGCCAGTCAGTCATTCAATCAGTCAGCCAGTCAGTCAGTCAGTCAGTCAGTTTGTTAGATGGAGCTTTACGGCCCAGTTTCTAATCTATTGGTTCAAGTCGAGCCGCCCACGGCCTTTTTTCCAGTTGTGGTTCACTGGCTTGTTTTCCCTACTTCATTGCTTACTCGGAGCACCACGCACAACGGTAGTAGGTTTCCTTTTTAGAATTTTTGGTACGACTAGACCTGGAAAGCGAATCAGGGCCTTCCGCGTGAGAGGCAGATGCTCTTAAAGTTAGACCAAACGCGCGACTTCTTTTATTTGAGGAACATTAAGTTTGCTTCACAAAACAATCATTTTTAACCATTTTTTGTTGACACAAAGGGATAAAGTGATCGTTAGAACGCTAATCGTTAGATTCGGCTCATAAATTAAATCAATAGTTAAAGTTTTGAACCATTTCTAATCATTTTTGAAAACAAATCTTTACAAATATTTGACAAAATTCCGGTTCGTGTACCCCATAGACTGATTGTTTTCAAAGTGAATGATGTACACATTAAATAGGCTTCTCAATCAGGCTTCTCAATTCAGTAAGTTGTAACCCTAGAATATCTATTACATCCAATCTTTCAAACTTCAAACGGTGCAACCTCCATAACTCTTCTGATATATAGTCCTTTTACCTACGCAACACGCTCCGCCCCTTTTAGCGGGCAAATCGAGTGTACGCATTTAGTGTAACTACATGAGTAGCAGCTGACGACCCACGTGTGATTGTTGCACTAAAAAACTGTTGATTTTCCCACACAGGGGGCGTGGCTTACCAATTATGACGTAAAGTGATAGCACTATTTAAGAAGGTAAACCTGCTGCTAGTTTTAGTTGCGATTGAATGGTTTGATTATGCTTACAAATGTCTTCTCTTCGTTCCGTGTTGACAGACAGCCGTCTTTTAAAAACAATATTTCTATTTAAATTGTCAGCGTTGTAGTGTCCTAACATTAAGTATATTCTTGTTACTGGTTGTAAAATGAGACTTGTAAAGCAGCTTTCAATAGTTCCCGTCAACGGACACAAGAAATTTCAATGAAAAGGCCACACCTGCTAATTTGTTAACGCGTATGAAGTCATAATGTAAAGCGCACTTCTTAATTTTTAGTGAATAACAAACCAACATCAACAAACGCAGACAATTACGTAAAGTGAAGACTCGAGAAGGAGAAGCATATTAGACCCATTGGGTGGCGTAACGTTACAGCACTAAGGTTGGTATAGTATCAACAGAATTTATAAAGGTAGTAACGTTAAAATAAATTACATTTATGGAATTACAAGAAGCGACACATTAAAATTAAAGGGCTTTTTCTATTCATATTCCCCTTCAAGTCAAATTAGAAAGATATCAGGTGTGTTGAAGAAGATATTTTTTATGGATGGTCCGAACCTGTGAACATACAACCTAGGTTAGCGCAGAGAAAAGTTTGGGCGAAAAATCCCCCTGAAATTGCTGAGAAAAACGTTCTATGTCTAATTAACTGAAATATAAATAGATTTACTATAGCAACATGATAACATCATAAAATCAAAGACAAATTTATATTGCTCAAGGAGAAGGCCTTCATCTGGCAAGGCAATTCATAGATTTATTGTTGAACATATGCTATTTCCCATTCATTTAATTCAATGAGAATAACGCAAAAGAACACTAAAATAGTTCATTGACTCATTTTACCACATATAAACTTTTTCCATGGAAATACTTGGTAGAAGTATTTGAATTATTTGCATCAGAGATTATTAACGTTAAATTTTTTTCGATCAAACTTGAAACATAACGGTGACAGAAAAACGACTGAACTAAATTGATCATGTATATTAAAAGGCGTTCATATATTGCGCACGTCATAAAGCTTTGGTTTTGTTAAACTCTCTTTCTAATACCGAATATAAAATGTTTCCATAAATTAAAATAAAATATTGTCGTTGTCTGTTTTCCTGTAAATCACCGTTCAGGAATACCTTTAAAAGACTCACAACTAATTGCAAAATATAAAAAAAAAACTTTTTAACACGGAATATACATTGAAGTTTCCGAATGACATTTTGCACCTTGCAACAATGTCACATCACGTAAATCATTTTGTAAATCAACGGAAGTAGATACACGGTGACGTAATTTCAACACATGACACGTATGTCTCTGTTGATTGATTCTTACCACGAATCCTTCAGCATATCATTGCTCTTTTTGTCAAACTCTAAGTCTAATTTCAACATTTATTTCATGTCACGATCAGTTTTCTTATCTTCTATGCCATGGAAATTAATTTAATCAGCGTAGCTGACTTTGGTGGCCTTTAAATCACAAATAGCTTATGGTACACTGGTAAAGCCAGAAAAGAAAGACAACCTAAGGCAAACGCTCAGTCTCAAGTTAATCTATGTAAAGGGACTGTAGTGGGGTACGCAATAGGTACCGTACCTCTGAAAAAAAAATGTTTTAAATATTTCCCTTTCATAGCTACAACTACATGCACGGATAGATGCGCACTTTTCAACAAAGTGCTTCTTGATTGGCTGTTGCCATTGTATTGCATCGATTGTATTCTTTGTTAGGTTTAGGGATTAGCCCTGTCGTTAGCCAGTTAGGAAATTTCTTGTTAAACAGTGCGCATCGCCCTGCATGTACACTACACTCATGTGGTGGTTTTTTGTTTTTTTTTCGTTTTTTTTTTTTCTTTTGTCTTTTTTTTTTTTTTGCTATATTCCTTTACATTTGCCCTCTCTATTCCTTTAATTGGAAAACCTCAAATTTGAACTGAAAATTTAGAAACGAATAAAATTTATTCTGAATTTGTCCGATGAAAAATTTCACTTGAAATTATTAAATTGTCTATAAATTAAAACCTTTTAAGTAAGAAAGTGGTCTTATTGATATGATATCCCATCGTCCATCTTGTTAGAGGCTTCAAAGTAATACATAGGGTTTCATCTTTTAATGTGATTATATATAGCTGGTTCCTCGGGCTTAAGGTGAGACAATGTACTTGATTTGAATACAATGGGAGGTATTGTAAGACTGCGCAGTCATTCGCTGTATAGATCTCCTTCCGGTTTGAATAAAAAATACGTTGAGTTTGAAAAATGATACTGTCAGAACATATGTATATATTATTTCCTAATTCCCTATCAATCAAGTTCGATGCACAGGCACCGGTTCCTTTCCTTGGGGTATAAGATAAGTGTTATGAATATGTTTGTCATCAATTATGCAGTTGTGAATGGGTATGAATAAAGCGGCCTCTAATATCAAGTTACGCCCGTTGAACATTTGTTAGGAATGTCAACAATTTTTGATACATTGAACCACCCTCCTTCAGGCAGTTGATTCAACATTTGGTAAATTGTAACGCACGATTCTTGTAGAAGATAACGCATCTATACTAACGCATGTATTAAGTTGCTTCTACGTGACACTAGGCTGGATCATTGACTCTCATGCGGCTCATCTTTGACCGACCGAGACACACATTTTACAAACCACTGCCGGGAGGTAAATGGCTTGTCTTAAGCTAGCCCCACACAATACGACTCTACACGCCACAACTCAACTCAATCGCCGTTACAACTGTGATTGGAAATGTTAATACCGCTTTTAAGTCGCACCGACTTCAGTCGGAAAGAGCCAACATGTCGTTTCTTCGCGACTGAAATTGGCGCGACTTAAAACTAGTCTTGCAACTGCCAATCGCAGTCGTAAACTCGCGCACACTACACGACTGTTGGAGATCCGACCATCGAGTTAAGTTGCCGTGTGCAAAGTCTTGTAAGTGTGCAGCTAGCTTCACATTGATTAGTGCATTACATAATTCCGAATATAGGAACTACAGTGCGGATTCTCCGAAACAGCTGTGACTGCATGACGACCTCCAGGACATTAGTAATGGGGGCAAAAACTTTGGTACGTTCGTATCTGTATAATATTGTAACACGTACACATTACACAGATCTTCGTGTTCAGTCTTGTGCCATAAATTATATGCATTTATCAGAGACGACAATGGTGTAGTATAGAGGGTCCTTGGTTTAGGAGAGACCGACGTTTTCACCCGATGCAGCAACGATAAAGCCCTGGTATTAACTGTAAAGTCATGTCTGTGTGTTGTGCCAGAGTCAGTGGCACTTTTCGTCACTCTCGACCTTGGAAAATCGCCAATCTGTTATGGAAATTGTATCAATGACTTCGGACATTCGAATAACATTTTTGACCATGTGAACATTCTTCGCATATTGTCAAAGTATAGTTGTGTATTTTGGTCAATTTGTTCCTTCTTTCCGGCACTATATTTCTTTGGAATCTCACTACTTAGGTAAATTTGGTTAGTGTGGTAACATTATGTGTAAAGATCAGCTTTATCTGCAAGGACCTACACTCACTGACTGAAATGAAGAACCTCGAAGAAAAAACTGACATAAGAAAAGTGTTCGGTTACCCTTGTCTATGCTTACGTTAAGAATTGGTGAATTTCCAAAAGTCGCTGTGTGAACACAATGTTGTGTGTTAGGCAAAAGAGAAGTGAGAAGAAACTGATTTTTCAGCAGTTATAATGTCTGTTTCACAGGTCTTCTTGCTGTGTGACGGCGTCTTCACATACAGAGGATACATTGTTTGTTCAGGATTTTTATGTATGTAGCTCATCATCTTTTGTTTTCCTGTTTTAGCGGAGGCAGTGGTCTAAAATATTCAAGTGGAAAAAGCTGAGTTTCGCGCACTCAAGGTCCTGTATCAATTAAGGAGTTAGCGTTTAGAATAATTTCAATTTTGAAAGCTCTATTCAGCAGCATTTCAAACGAACTAACCAAGGACTACATTTTACTTCTTCTGAAGGGGTGGCATTTGGAAGATAGTAAATTTTAGAAAAATGCAGTTTTCGTACTGATTAATTTTATTTTGGAATTCTGTAATGGCATCGTGATTTCACAATATTCATAAAAAACAATTAATTTTTTTTACAGAAATGTTCCCTTTAAAAAGCATGTTTAGCAAGAACGCTTATTTTGTAAAAACTTTGTAAACAAGTTTAAAGTCTAAAAATACATTACCTATTTTGCGCTTAATGCTTTGCAATTAAACGTGTTTCTAAGACTTCGATACATGTGTTTAGAAAGTGGATTTGCTGCAAAAAAGTGTTTGGAAAAAATGAACTCCTAAACAGGTTTTTTTACTACACCCATACCGTATAACTTTATGTTAGATCTATATGGAAAGATGTTCAGACATTCCAACTGTGTCATATTTCAAGGAAGTTAGCCTACAGTGACATTTTGCCACCTTGATGATAAATGGAAATACTTGTTCTTTTTAATCTTTATATTTCGGCATTTTCGAATAATTATAGCAGACTCCGAGTTATCCGAATATAGAAATGTCTGACAAAGTGTAAGCTGCATTACATAGTCATTACTCTTGTAGAGCTAGAAATCTAACTTGACTGTTTCCCGACAATTCCTGTGGACATGTTGGGTGGAAGGGAACTCTTCTTCTAATGTGTAAGGGTTGAGGGACATTTTGGTTATATCTCCAGCTTACCGACGAGCAAAACAAAAAAGCAAAAAAAAAAAAAAAAAACTCTGCTGCCAATTGCCCAGTAAATTTCTACCATATAGTTTGAACAAATATAATTGCACGGTGAAAATTCTTGCCCCCCTCCCCCTTTTGAAAGTGGAGGACAGATTTCAGTACGCAGAGTGCACTATCACTACCCGACATTTAACAGCAGTGTTTCATTCAAGGACCATCATCCGACTTCACATCCATTTTCGCTACTGAATTGACTTGATATGCAGAGAAAAAATAATTCAGACTGCCAGTTGACATTGAACATATCACAAAGAAAACAACCTTCTCAGTTTCAGTATATTTCCACTATTATATAAAGTATATTGATTTACTATATTTTAAAATGCTATGTAAGTGAACGAGTCCTGTAGAAGCTGTATAGGTTGTGAGAACGACTCATGAATACACTCTATATACAGTTGAAAAATAAAATAATTCTATCCAAATATGAGGATATTCCGGATGTTGGGGCACTAGGAGAAAAATCATTAGAGCAAAAAAGTGGTGTGATAACTTCCCTTTATTTCTTGTCTTTGCTTTAAACTGATGTAACAACCTGCCAGATTACTGCGCAGCCATCGCACGTCTTGTGTGTAACTTGAGTTAACGTCTAGCCCCATTCACCACCGCAATGTGAAGAGCGAATATCCTTGGATATGCAACTCTGTGTTTGTGAAAATGTGCCACTTTTACGATTGTGTAGCATTTTAATAACCTTTTACTATATGGCATAATTGTTTAATGAAACTGTATGTTTGGCCCCTGTGTTCGAAAGCTATCTAGTACTATTTTGACCTTGTACACTTCCGTTCGTTTATTCATCGTACACCAATTTAATCAATTTCTTCATATGTCTCAGGTGTTTTACCTTTGCATAAATTGGTCATCGAAAAAACTAAGTTCCAATCTAAGACAGACTTACAATCATTCCAAGGACGCCAGGAAAAGCAGGCGTTCCATCAAATTAGTTTCGTGACCATAGCAAAAAAAAAAAAAAAATGCTCAAGGAAGAACAAAAGAAAAATATCAGGGTTAAGAAATTAGAGGAATTCTTGTTAAATGGATAGTTGTTTGAGTATGTGATTTTGGAAAATATTGATATATACCTTTATATATATATATATATATACATATATATATATATATATATATATAGGGCCTACATATATATATATATTTGTATATATATATATATATATATTTATATATATATATGGTTAAAGATAGCGAAACAACACTGGATACAGTGCTCAACCGATGGGAGCGAGTATAAATAGTAAGAAAGTAAACACTATGAATGAATCGCAGCTGATGATGATACCCACTTTTGTTGAGAGCGTCCTGATATGGCGGTGTATATATATATATATATACACAGCATGAAAAACTAGAATTTCAACTGCACACACATAGATGACATAGCACACCTTGAATCGAGGAGCTTGCGGCTATTTAATTCAGCCTTCTTCAGCTCGAATGAAGCAAAACTTAAAACGCTCAATGTAAAATACCTGAATAAAAAGCATTCTAAAAAAGATACAAGCAAGTTAAACGGTCCTAATTAAGAAAAACATTCTAAAAACTAGCTTCATAAAGGAGTAAAGAAGATAAAACATATAAGAGGCTTAGGATAAGAAAAAAACCCAACTTAAAAAAGATAAGAATGCTAGAATTTTTATCTTTTTTAAGTTGGGTTTTTTTTCGAAACGTTATTTGTGTAGTGATCTTCTTTGTGTATCACCATTTCGTTGGAATTACAGCATTATACTTCGTATTGACACTATTTAGTTTTTTTTTCCAACACACGGTATATGTTTATTCATATAACTATGTTGTATATATATATATATATATATATATATATATATATATATATATATATATATATATATATATATATATATATGTATATATATATATATATATATATAGTGAAAAGAATAAATGAAATCAACCTCAGCGAAAAATTGACCACCTTCACTGGGACTCGAACCCAGACCTCCTGCTTTACGTGCAGGTGCCTTAACCAATTAGGCCTTGGCTGCTCTCGTCACAGAAAGATGACAATCTCTCACTGAGGGGGCGCTATACAGAGCAGTGGACGCCTCGTCCTTTTTCGACTCTGTTTGCACCGATAAGCCCGGAGACCGGGTGATTGAAAGTGTACTGTAAAGTAAATATGTAAATAATTAGAAATAAATAGGAAACGATTGCTTTTCCCTGAGCATCGTATAAAGTGAAAAGAATAAATGAAATCAACCTCAGCGAAAAATTGACCACCTTCACTGGGACTCGAACCCAGACCTCCTGCTTTACGTGCAGGTGCCTTAACCAATTAGGCCTTGGCTGCTCTCGTCACAGAAAGATGACAATCTCTCACTGAGGGGGCGCTTTATATATATATATATATATATATATATATATATATATATATATATATATATATATATATATATATATATATATATATATATATATATATATATATATATATATATATATATATATATATAGTGAGACAACAGAAAAATAAAAACTCGTCAGACGTAGCTTCGCGTTACTCAAATATTAAGATTTAATCAAGCTTTCTTTAAACACTGAAAACAACCAGCGAGTACCATTGGTAATCACTTACTCTCCTATACTCACTAACCTCCCAAAGAAATTACAAAAATGTTCAAAAATATTGACTGATTCACCAGAACTTAAATCAGTTTTTAAAGAACCCCCCATGGTTGCGTTTCGCCGTCCTCGGTCTCTGAGAGATCTTCTCGTGCGGGCTAGGGACCCCTCACCTAATGACATTCCAAACACGGATTCAACCGAACGAGTTTTTTTTTTTTTGCAAATCCAACCGCTGTATGCTCCATAAATATATTAAACAGACAGATAAATTTTCTAGCACTAAAACGGGACAAACTTTTCCCATCACATCACACATTGATTGCAAATCAGAATGGATAATTAACTTAATTACTTGCACAGCCTGCAATAAACAATACGTAGGCAAAACAGAAACTACTCTTTACACACGATATAGTAATACGAGAACAGAAATGATAAATTTTAACAAAACAAGTTCAAAACAACTACCTTACACAAGACACTTTAATTCCCCGTCGCATTCCATAGACAATGTCACACTTACTGGCATTGAACTCATCACAGAAAGATCACACACTACAATTCTACACAGAGAATCGTTCTGGATTGAAAAACTAAAAAACCTAAGCCCGAATGTTATCAACGTAAATAAATAAATTCAAATGACACACTGCGTCACCAGTCGCAACAGCGGTTTCACCAATTTACACTGCGCACTTCCGTAAGTTACCATTTCTCTGTTTAAGTTAAGCCGATTGTTTTAATGTACGTTGTGTGACTGTAGCATCAATTTGAACACTGAATACCTGTAATATGTACGTAGAAAGGTTTTTTTTTTTTTGCATAGCAGCCTCTTTTTAATTAGTAATCTGTTTTGGTTAGCTAAGTGTAATATAATTTGTTCACATATACTACCCGTTTTTTAGTCATTTTCTCATTTTTTGCTACTGTAAATACTAAGTTTTCCCTTCTCCCTTCTCTCCTATATAGTATCCTGAAGAAGGCCGATACATACTGGCCGAAAGCTTGATTAAATCTTAATATTTGAGTAACGCGAAGCTACGTCTGCCGAGTTTTTATTTTTCTGTTGTCTCACTCTATATTATTATGACTTGGCACCAGTTACGTTTTGGACCAAAGCAATTTCTTGCAATTATATATATATATATATATATATATATATATATATATATATATATATATATATATATATATATATATATATATATATATATATATGTATATATATATATATATATATATATATGTATATATATATATATAAAGTCGAAATGCTGCGGAGCACTGTTGAAATGTGTATGTCGAAAAGAGGTAGTAAAAAGTGCTTAAAAGTTTGCGGAAAACTCCACGACGTTTCGGGTATAAACCCTTCATCAGGTGGAAAAAACCAAACTGAAAAGCAACAGTAACAATTGGACACGACAAATATCAAATCCGAAGCGATCGCTGTAAAAACATAACCGAACGAAAGTGACTGTCAGAAAACATGAGTGCGAAGGATGAAACACCAATCAAAAAAAGAGAAAAAGCGTCCTGGATGAGAAAAGTGCACGTACAAATCGAACATGGTCGGAAAAAAAGGGGAAAAAGTAGACAATAACTAGGTCCGGAAAAAATTATAATAAGGGCTACGCAGTAAAAAATGAGCACGAACGGGTAAGTGTAAAAGGAGTAAAAACTGGCTCAAAAAGGGGTGAATATCACAAAAGGTCAATTCTAACGTTAAGACCGTGTGGAGCGAGTGTACCTAGCCTCATGATCAGTCGGTTTTCAGCACTAAGGCGGTCACGATCGTAGCCTCGGCACACTACAGCTGCCGTAACAGTTAAATGCTGTATAGAACAAGGTGAAGGGGGATTAAAATGTGCAGCCACCGGGTATTCATGGAGATTCTGTTTGATGGACCTAAGGTGCTCGGTGACTCGATCCGCGAGGCGGCGCTTGGTCTCTCCGACATACAACGAGTTACATCTCCCACAAGCTAAAATTTACACTACATTTGAGGAAATGCAGGAGAATCTTGGTTTGACAATAAAGCTATTGCCGTTGGGGCCAGAAATGTTGACGAGGTCGTGTTTGCCAACAACTGGACACGTATTACACCTCGGACTGTTACATGGAAAGGTACCAGCCGTGTCGTCGAAAGAAGTTTGTGGGTGGGAAGCCCGAACTAAATTGTTGGCTAAATTTTTCTCAACTCTAAAAGCAGTGATGGGGGATTCCGGGAAAACATCACGGGTTGAGGGGTCTTGTCGGAGCAACTCTACATTTTTGTGGATAGCGTGTAAAATAGGACGGACCGAAGGGTGATAAGAAATAACTGAAGGAATACGTCGATTGGTACCAGATTTGCTCTTTTTCTCCAAGGCTTCCTTTCTGCTGGTTCCTTGAATTCTGCGTAGGGCATTAGAGAGGATTTTGGCAGGGTACTGGCGTTTTTCTAAAAAGGACAAAATTTTTTCAGAGGCAGTAGAGAAGTCAGAATCCTCCAAATAAATTCGTCTGGCTCGCAAGAGCTGGGAATAAGGGATAGATTTAGTGCAAGATTTGGGGTGGTTGGAAGGGTACAAAAGGTAGTTATGCGAGTCGGTTGGCTTGAAGTGTAGGTTAGAGGTAATTGTACGGTTGTTGATGGACAGTTTAAGGTCGAGAAAAACAACAGATGAGTCCGAGATACAATGGGTAAATTTCAAAAAGGGGCAAAAGGAATTAACAAAGTCGATAAAAGTGTCTAAATCACGACGGGATCCAGTGGCAGCTCCTACAATATCATCAATATACCTTTTGTAAAGTATAGGTCTTGGCCCGGTATACTGAGAAAAAAGTTGTCCTTCAAAGTGGCCCATGGTCAAACAGGCAACAAAGGGACCCATTTTGGTTCCCATGGCCACTCCTTAACTTGACGGAAAAAACGCCCATTAAACTGAAAACAGTTTTGCGTGAGAACAAGTTCCGTTAAACGTAGGAAGGTGTCAGTCGGTACAAGGGGATCACGCCGTTTGTCTAGGTAGTAACGGATAGCTGTTAAGGCAGCATTATGAGGAATTGACGTGTAGAGGCTGGACACATCCATGGTTAATAAAAGATGTTCTCCGCAATTTTCAGGAAACTCAAAGTCACGAATAAGTCTCAAGAAATGTGGCGTGTCTTGAACAAACGACGGCAAAGCTGAAACTAAAGGGGAGAGCACAGAATTCACATACTCAGAAATAAGTACGGTGGGGCAGCTGTGTGAAGAGACGATAGGTCTGCCAGGGTTGTTGGCTTTGTGGATTTTGGGAAGCAGGTAGAAGTTAGAAATCTGTGGGCAAGGGTAGAGTAGAGAAGTAGCGTTTTGGGCAAACTTTCAAGCACTTTTTACTACCTCTTTTCGATCTATATATATATATATATATATATATATATATATATATATATATATATATATATATATATATATATATATATATATAAATATATATATATATATATATATAAATATATATATATATATATATATACATATATATTTATATATATATATATGTGTGTGTGTGTGTGTCTTCGACAGTGGCGGGGCAGAATGTGTAGAAGTGTTGGGGCAAGTCATAACTAACTGTTTGCCCTCACACGCAATCCGCCTTTAGTCGCTATGTGCATGTGCTAACAATCCAAACCAAGTTCTATTGTTTGAGAGAAGACAGTTTGCCAAAACTTCCCTTAAGGGAAGGTAGGAACATTCAAGGTTACCTAGAAACCTTTTAAATATCTTATTCTTGAGATTTCCATTAGAACTAAGCTCAGATTAAAAAAAAAAAAAACATTCAAATGATTTCTACCGTCTGCTACATCTCCCGTATATAAAATTACACGATTGCATAGCTAATTTGAATATTGCTAAAACAACATTTTGCTATTCACCCCAAAACGAGTTTAGTTCCTCCAGTCATGGTGTCGCTTGTTGTCACTGATGATACCACATCGGCCTGGTCTAATTTTGAAAGAGATTAGGTTAGATGTATTTTTTCGGCCAAGTTTCCAACCAATTCTTTCAAGTCGGGCCTGTCATGGCCTTTTTTTTCCAGTCTTTACTCACTGACTGGTTGTCACTACTCCCCTGCTTTTACGCTGAACACCAAGATCCATGGCAGTAGGTTCCGTTTTTAAGCCTTCGGTATGACAGAATCGAACTCCCGACTTCCCGACTGCAAGCCTGATGAGCCAATCACTTGACCATACATTCTCTTTTGAAAGAGATTTAGATGATCGGTCAATTCAGTAAACTGGAGGAAGCTTTCAAAACGCAATAAACGAAAAAGGCGTCTGCTTTTCATTTTATAAAGTCTCTTGTATGGACATTTGTACTGAGGTGTCTCTAGTCCACCGTCATTTCGAGCTTTATGCATTCACATATAGGCTACATCACACCAAAGCATTGTGTCCTGCATGAGTCACCCGTTAACGGATTAGTGGAACGATGTTGCTTCGGGCAGTGACGGATATCAGACTGGGAAAACAAAATAAATAAAATAACTAAACCTGGGCCGACTACACAGTTTAACTTGCTCGAATGATTTTATGAGTTTTAAACAATCAGCAACACTGCCTTTGTTTATTGAAATTTCTGTGATATCTCCATCCAAATGTTACCACGCTTTTTACCATTGTTTATTTTTCTTCATAAAAGAAATTGTTTCTTTTTTTATATCTAGAATTATCGATCAATACTGCATCACCTCTTTGGCGTAGTATTTTCTAAAGAAGAATGCAGTTCATTCATTTTGCCTTTAATAAGTAACGCTTAATTCCCTTTACAGGGAGTGACATCCCGCAAAAATCCTTGACTTTACTGGGCAGTCGCTTTCCTGATGAAAACATCATTTTTAATTATGTCAGAATCTGTTATGGTCGTCTATATGAGCCTCTTCAAAATATAAATGTTTTTTAAGCAACCTGTTGCTTTTGCTGTAATCATGTGGGGTGTTGTACAGTGTTGACATTTCTTTTTTTAATCCTATACTAATTATCTCTTCAATACTCATCAAATAGAAAGATGGTTTGGTTGATGATAGTGATGTTTTCAAGGACACCATTTAAAATTTCATCATAAAGTCCTCATGACGTACCATTATACACTTGTCCTTAAAATAAAGATTGCAAGAAGACATACGGAAACTTCTTCCATGTAAGCCATATCCCTCCCTAAACACCAGACGATTTGCATATAGAGCTCAAATGGATGCATTTTGAAAGCAAAATCACAAATGACCCTCTAAGACGGTCAATTTTTGTCGGGTTTTGGTGTAAATTGTGGCAATTGTCTTGGTTTTGTTATGATTTCCATAATACCCATTTTTTGTTATTTTTCTGGCACAAGACCTTCAATATTCTTACGTTAAGCAGAACTTTGTTTGTTAGCACAGCTGGATACTTGCTCTAAAATTCTATGAAATTCATTTAAGAAATTTTCAACGTAAACACTGGTGTAAATCTCAAAGTGTCGGTGGTTCAACACGATATATTGGAAGGATAACCCAAACCGTACATCAAATGAAAATGGATAACAGTACCGTGTCAATTGAACAACCATACGCAATCATACCAAGACGACGGTCTGCCCTCAATATCATGACGATCGCCACCCATGAGTAACTGCAATTTTACGCTTAAACTTCTCAAGCCCTTACCTGGTTCCCACGTTTTTGTCATGACATTTTACAACAGCATATTGTAATGCCTCCATCCTTTCAAAAGTTCAGGAGAAAGCAGCTTTGGGGAAAAATGGGTGTTCTCCAGAATGGGAGAAAATTGGCCTTTCTCAACGTAATGAATGTTTATGAGCACTTAGTTTCGACTTCTTCACAGTGGTCTATTCGTTTAATAAAGGTGTCACATGACAATGTTTCCCTCTATATCGCGCAGAGTAAGATTTTTCGCCGAACTGGTCCGTGAGCTGGCACCGGAAAATGGTATTTCGTAATCGAGTTCATAGATTTCTTGGCTTCTTTCGAATTATATGTCAAATTGACGAGGGTTTTCTCTGTCCAATCGAAAAAAACCTTAAAATATACTTTGGAAAGATATGTTAGTAAATTTTTAAACCACTTGGAATTATTTGACTAATAACACTCAGCAAGAATTATGGCCAGTTTTGCTTGCTGAATGAGATAAAAACAGCCTAAAATCAGTGTTAGAACAATAGAACAACCATATAATCACCTATTTTTCAACTGAAAATTGATGATACTTGAGGGAAATGAAACTCCTGCCAGTTTTTAATTTTTTATATGTTTGGGAAAGGGCCTATAGAGTTCGGTTTATTAAAATGTACCACGTTTTCATACTTATTCACCCAGTTAAGTGTGTACACTGAACACATGTGCACTAAATATTCCGAAATGTTTATTCAGATATGGTATCATGGTTCAGACACGGTGGACGAAACCACAAGGGACCTCCAATAAGTGTTTATAACCATAAATGCTGTCACGACCTTAGTGCACACCTTTTATGTGGAAAATAGTGCAAAAGGTTCGGAGGCTGCATTAAGTCTGCAAATTGAGCTTAGGACAAAAAATGTAGCAAAATCTCTCGATTTCTCAAAATCGACGTGTTGCCCTATAAGGGTTAATTTTAGCCATTTATCATGACTGTAGCCTCTTTGAAACCACTTATTGTGTATGCAAACGATTCTACTTTCTATGTCAATGCCTGCCAATTAATGTACAGATTACCATTTAAGAGCATAGAATATTATGTTGTAGGTTCTTAATAGCCATGAGATTTTTTCCAAAGTCCAGTGTAGCAGCATTTATGCAATGTAATGCATACACATTGCTTCCACCATGACAAGTTGACGGAAAAATTTAGAGACAATATGAATTAGTGTTTTCATTGATATTTACCTGATCATGCCATTGTGTAACTAAGGTAACCTTTATTTTCATGTGACAACTCTTAGCACATCAATTTGTTAAGTGCAACAAATTTACTGTCATAAGGTTTTTGCAACAAATTTTTACACTGCTTTGAAATGTGCGTCAGTTTTAAGTGGTTGAACATTTCATTTGCACAAATAATCAAAATTGAAGTTAAATTTTAGCTGTAAACATTTAGTTATAGTTTCGTGTAATCCCTCAGACAATCAGGAATTTGTTTGTTACATGGAAGATTTTATTCAATTCTGATTCATTCATTGTCAATACGTTATTAGCTATCTAACAGTATCTGATCTGGAGAGGCAGGGTCATAAAATTTAATGATTTTAAAATGCTGTGTCAAAAATGTTTGATGCAAACGTGATGGAATAAATGTGTTGCCATTGGCTGCCTGCAATTGGCCAATTTAATTTTATGTGTTGAATGTGTTCATTTTGACTTCTGCATAAGCTTTTCACAGTATGGCTCCTTGCTTTAGCCATAGTTTAATTGCAAGGCGACCACAAGAGGATGTCTACTAAATCAAGGACGCTCAGGCCAACATATTTGCAACCTAACCTGGAGATGACGAATATCGAAGATGCTTGGGTCAGCATTCAGGTTTATGCAGAACAGCAAGTCCCTGACCAGAAAATATGGTTTTCAACAATTGTTGTTTGAATACTTCACACAACTGTTGTGAAAATTGATTTCACAACCTGTTGCTTAAATTGATATTTAACAGCTGTTGCGTAAAACGATTACACAACTGTTGCTTAAACTTTACACAACTGGGGTTGTGCAACCTGTTTCTACAACAGTTGAATGATTCACGTAGTTAACAGTGGTTGTGTAAAAATTTTACCCAAGTTGTGTAAAATTTTAAACAACAGTTTAAATAACAGTTTGAACAACCAAACATGACGAAGATTTTTTGTTCCTCTACCACCCAACAAAGATTTTGAATATGCCAGAATTTGTCGTTCCTACAATCTTTGAAAATTGCAAGAATGTTTTGATCGTTCTTTTCCGTTGAATTTGCTCGGTAGGATCGTAATGCATGGTAGGAGATGTTTGAAAAAAGAAACAACCCATGGCGAAATAGTCCCCTTATCGGTTGGAAGTAGAATTCTTTGAAATCAGTTATCTCCCGAACTGTCCAGTTAGGTGAAACTGTTCTGTCGTTTAAATACAGTCGTACATTAATAAACATGATCTAATTATCATACTTTGCTAATTCCAATGGGTATGTCAGCATTTTTTTTCTTTTGTAGGTGTACCACAAACTTGTAGTTTTTTCACAAAAAAGTGCTACAGATGCAGAGTTGCATTCGAATTTAACGATATTTATTAGTCCTGTGTTACACAAACTTAACATTCTTTCAATCACATTTCATCATATATACGGTTACAAGTTAAAACGAGTAATATTGTTCATCTTTAACGAAAACGACGTTTGATGTACACTACCAACTAAAAAAGAGTTTTGATTTCAAGGAAAGGACACACTACTTCCAGTTTAATGTTTTATAGGTAAATATCGATTATAAAGATCAATATATATTACTTTTTGTAATCCGTTAACTGCTATTGAAAATTCTCAGATATCAGTAATTCTTGAGAAAAAGTGGCACGACCATGCATTTTCCTTCATAATGCCTGTGGAAAATGTATATGATTACATTCAAGCCATTCATTCAGATAATATTCCTGTCAATCTTTAGGCTACTTCCTTCCATTGTTGAACAGAAAAACGCGTCTTAAAGATTAAACGATCATATTTCGTTATCCCACACTTTAAAGTACAAGTGTCAACACTTAACTTAGGTTTGAAATATTAAACCGATGTGCCTAAGGTTAAGACGATGCACCTAGCTTAGTATTGTAATATAAAACAACTGTGCCTAAGGTTAAATCTCAGTATCAATTATGACAATTCGAAAGTTCTCATGGATTTAAAGTTCAGTGCTAAGTTATCCTTTGGCCAAAAACTTAAGAAAGCATTTCAGTTTTTAAATCTTGTTTACAAAGTATATCCCATTTTCGTTACTACTTATTTCGTATAGGCCTATATCAAGGCTGTCATTCTGTAACTTTTCTGAACTGAACTGAAAGAAACGTTACCGTGCCTGTGGAAAGTAACTCCTCTCTCCTCACAATTATATTGCTTTTTTGAAAAGCCTGGATTAAAAAGAGTCTCATACTGTATTTTAAAATGTTAAGTACGTCCCTTTACAATAGTTATTCAGTGTTTTACCAACCTTGAACGGAAAATTTCACAGTTTTTCCGTTTTAATAGTTATTAAAGGGGCTTATCAAAACGTGTAACGTGACGATTAATAAGGAACTACAAGGCGTATTTTGTTTTTAAAGACGACACAGCGCACTTACATAAAGGAAAACGTGTGGCACACTACATATTGTCACACATAATCACACTTGACCGGGTATATGTAAAGAAATAAGCTCATGAGGGAAAAGTGTGGTAATAAGTGGTCACATATGTGGCACTGGAACCAAGTGGACATAAAAGACCAAGGTCACTTTTACTGTCTTATTGTAACCCCTGCAATTCAGGTCAAAGTGGAATAGTCTGTGTGCGTTGAGTTGACACATATGGCAAAACAGAATAGAGCCTGGGAGTGCGACTGAAAAATGTAAATTAAAGGCGTTATGTCGGTCAAAACGTGTTTTTCCTCACTTTGTCATTCATTATTAACATGTGGTCATACAGCACAGAGCATGATATTTGGAAAAATGGTTTAAAATTGCATTAAAAAACACTCTTTTCGTACAACGTATCACTGCATTTCACTTTCCACCAGTTTGACACTATACTACCAAGTATGGTATTGAAATTTGTTACACAATAATTTTTTAGGGCTTGGACAGGCCATCATTTGAATAAGCATATGTACACTCTTAAAACACCTTGCGGGATATGACAGATTTTGAACACAGGATCTCCTATTTTGAAAAAAAGGTGCCCTCTTAAAGCTTGAGCTCGCAACCATTGCACACAGAACATTTCACACATCGGGCACACTAGGCACGGAAAGTTTTGAATAAGACACATTTTACGTTTACAGCAAACTTCGAATGCCATACACTTGGAACCTGGCACTAAATGATTTTTTCTATATAATAGTTGCCTAATTTTCTGATATGATTACTAAGCCTATAAAAAGCACGGGACACTCTTTAAATGGTATGTTTTGAACAATAAAGTCTTCGGAAATTGCGCATTATGACAAAAACGTATTTTGATCATGTGCAATGTCGACTTTTCAAATAATGTATAATCCATCCCCCGTGGAATTGAAATTGCGTCTATAATTTTCTTTGTCAACTCCTCTTCATATTTATGGATTTGTGTTGGCTCTCCAGCCTTTCCAAACCATGATAAAGGTCTTCTCAACTACAAATTCTATTTAAACCATTGCTGCAGCTATATTGCATCCGGAAGCAACTGCATTCACCTGATAACATAAATATGACACCCACGATAAGGGCTTAGGCCATCCTTCGGGACGTTGATCATTTTAAATAGAAAGTAAGATTTCCAAGAACGATTTTGCATCAATTTAGTTGCTTCCGTTTGTCTCATATTAACAGATTACAATCAGTTTCATGTCTTGTGGGTTACAGGCTACCTTGCATTGATGTGAATGATATTTCATGAGACACATGTCTTTCAAAACATGCCCTGCACAATAATGTGGAAGTATGTTTTACCTAGTTGCAAGTGAAAAAATGCCATCAGGATTTTCTAGCTTGTGATTGCCAGCGTCGACAAGGTAAATATGTTACTTGTCCCATTTAAGTCAAAATCCTAAAAATGGCATGCATTGGAAGCAAATGATTCCAAATTGAAAAATTCTGCTAATTGGACCTTACGCTCATGGAACGGCAGCCGAGATTACACCCAAAGTAATTTCAAATTCGTCTTCATATTAAATCGTTCAACAGTACATCTCGTAAGTATTCTTTAGCAGGTGCATGTAATAAGAAGAATACGGAATTTTGCCTGGATCTTCATGATGAAAAGTTTCTTCTTACTTTTTGTTACAACTTCCTTCTCTTCCTGATTACCTCTTATCGTTTCAGGGAAGAAATGAAGCACATTTCACGCGCACTTGATTGAGTCACATTTCACATCTGATTAATTGATAGACAGTAACAGATACATTAGAATACCAAGAAGTTACGTAACCTTTTGGATTAGCCAAGAAGCCAGTTAAGCATGTGTTAATTGCTTTTTTCACGCAGTGTGAACACAGTGAAAGCACTGCTCCTTTGAGGGCACAGATCATGTAACAGGCTCAAATACCCGTTTCACCCCACAACGCCTTTGATATACTGGGGTGTCTTTGTTTCTTTCTCAAGGAGCAACTTCACAGCATGTTCATCTTACTTCTGTGAGATTTATCCCTTGAATAGTTTGGTGGGCAACCTTTTTTCTCCGTTTTCGTTTGGTATCATTTCAAGAAGTGGATTTATTCCCTTCGTTCATTGTGGTGACCGTAAACTCTTAAAAAAAGTGCGCAAATTTTGCCCAACTTTTTGACCAACACTGGGCATCTATTCAACAACGTAAACAGTTGGGAAAAACTTTAACCAACCAAATTTGGTAAAGTTTGAACCCAACTGTTGGGCAGGAGATTACCTAACTGTTTGGTAAATTAGCATTTAAAAACATACCCACTTGTTGGGCAATTCTTTTATTAAGCTGTTGGGCAAATGCATTAACCAAATGTTGGCTATATGTTAATCATCTTTTCTTTAAACGTTGGTGCTTTCTTTACATGTTAAGTTAAAAGCCCTGGCTTAATATCCCATTTGGTTTGTTACTGAGTTCCGTATAAGTTCGTCCAAAACTATCATTTTTAAAAGGCACTGTATTTTTAAAAGTCACTGTAAAATGATGTTAGGTTGTAGGTTATGGCAGGGAGCTGTCACTGCAGATCAATGGTTATGGCAACCCATCGGTCCCAGTTAAAAAACCCTGGCTTAATATCCTATTTGGTTTGTTACTGAGTTCCGTACAAGTTCGTCCAAAACTATAATTTTTAAAAGGCACTGTATTTTTAAAAGTCACTGTAAAATGATGTGTGTAAATGATGTGATGAAGTCTTGTAGTTTCATCAGTGCAATAATATATAAATGCTCATCGGACGTGAAAGAGAATATCCCAGATCCTGACCTCTCATTGGATAGCAGTTTTGCGCCAAATACGAATCATGGAATCGCATACAAATGTGTTCTAGTTTGTAGCACTATTTAAAGAATTTTATGGAATAGAGATCGATTTCATGGTCTAAAGTAATGTACGAGTTTAGCTGTTTGGCCAATATAAAAGATGTCAAAGAGAATTTTTAGATTATGGTACCATGTCTGATTATGAGAAGAATTGTGAAACAAATAGGTTCAAGTGTACTGTTGTTTGGTGAAAACACTGCAACCAACAATATACCCAACAAATTGGCAAAAAATTACCCAACAAGTGGGTAAAGGGAAAATATGCTCAACTGTAGAATAAAATCTTATCTTCATTTTGACCAGTTAGTTGGGTATTACAGTATACGCGTGCATGGAAGGGGAAATTTAACCATTATGTGAGCAAAGATTGACCAACACTTAGGCCATTACTTTTACTCAACAAAAACTTTGCCCAACAGTGCACCAATTAGCCTCAAAGTTGGGCAAAGTTTTACCAACACATTTCATAAACTTCTTTAACCAACGGATATTTTATCCAACGTTTTAAGAGTGTAGTGTCATTGCAACCGTTAGACACAAACAAGTTCCAATTTCAAAACGGATTAACCCCACCCTTTTTATCAAATATGCCTGTTTTATCGGGATTAAGGCCTACGGGGACAATACCCAGAGGAAGTTCCACTTCTGGCAATAATCGTGTCTATTACCGTATGCGTCAGGTAGCCAAGTTAGTCCGTTCGTCCCAGCTACTTTTAGCACCTGCTAAATGCAGTCTTTCCGTGTCTGGGGGCATGTCATTTTGGAAAATAATACTAGGCTGTTTGTCGCACGTGTGACAAGGAGTTGGTCCTTTTCCCCCAAAATAGCGTCCAGAATCTCATACTTTGTTGTAATTATGTCAAAAAGATAAGAAGTTATGCAAAACTAGATGCCCAGATAGAGGTAGAATATCCATTTTGACTGACCTCTGTAAAATTATTCCACAGTGAGACTAACGAAATGAACTGAATTTTGTCCTCATTTTAAACGTGGCTAAAAGGGCTTTAACTTAGGGTGTCAATTTCACATTGACTGTTGGACGACACTGGGAGGGCTTTTTCAATATCCCCATTTCATATTAGCCACGTTGTCAGGGCATTATACCCTTATGTTTATCACCGAGGCACTCTGTCCGTAAGGAAGGAACGTATTTCCTTTTGCCCAACTATTCTTTAAAACTCCTTTCAAAGTTTCGTCCAGAATTTTGGGAATTGATTTTTGACTCCTACTCCCTTTTGTTTTCATATCTTATCTCATGCCAAAACTAGTGTTCGTTAAAACAGCTAAATGGGATAATGAAATCGACTTAGGGTGGGGAAATTTAATGACCGTTCATAAACACTTTTTGAGAATGCTGGCTTGTGATTGGTCAGTTACCCATGTTCTAATCCAGTGTAGAGACATAGGGTGTATGGAGAGAAAGTTTTTGATCAACATGACCATAAACACAGCTTTGCTGACAAGCCTCAAGGTATATGTAGGCTTGACTACATAGTTTTAGGTCACATACATAGCACACATACTAGCCCAAATACTTCATTATGGTGTCTGACGTATACGACTGTAAATTACCCCATAACTGTCCAGCTTAAAATGTAAATATATTTGGTTGACCCCAATGTTGTGTGTACATTGAAACGAATAAATAAGGTCCAAATCAGATTTCAGACCTTTAATTCAGAGAATATTAAGTGAAGGTCTTGTTAGTGTTTCAAAGTCCACAAAGGGCCTAGGCCTAGGCTTAGACCCCGATCGTGTAAATATTGATATGGTACGCAGTTGATGAGAAAAAGACATATAAGTAGGACTACATGACTTCCTAGGCCTAGGCCTACCTCAGTTAGACTCGAAACCTCTAGCCTCTCTGGGGCGATGAAAGAAAAGCAGTTTTGAAATGAGTGTCCGAGTATAACGTTACTCACTAACCTTAAAAGCCCATCTCGAATATTCCATACATAAGGCTTGGTCAAGTATTCTGTGCACCATTAGCTAGGCCTAGTTTAGGAAATTTAGCACCAGAATCGCCAAAGGAAATGCAGATGTAATAATATTAAGAAGAGCCTTAGCCGGCCCAAGTAGCCTGCTTACTGCATCGACAATAAACGTCATCAAGATTGTGAAAGATTCTCTCTGCAATGAAAACTTTAGGAATAGCGACAGCCACCGTTAGTAAAGGCAAGTATTTCTGGTTCCATAAAGTTCCACTCAAAAAGGTCAAGCTAGTTTACTGACTCAGCCTCATTTCGAAAACAACGTAACCCTAATTTCAAAGGCTAAGTTAGGTCTAACGTTATGTTAGCCTAACGTTAGTTGTTTAGTCTGTGTTCAACAACGTACAGCAGGACGTTGTCAAAGTCAAACGTCTCAGTGAGCAATATAAACCAAACCACAGATCCTCAAGCTAGTATATAATTTTAGTGGAACTATTCACGACTATAGTCCCAAATCCAAGAGATAAATCGATCCAAATATGACCTCGTTCAAGACTTCCAGAATATAACTTATTAGTCAAATAGACGGCACAAAGTAGGCCTATGACTGTATCATTGTATGACTATGAGTCATGACTGTGTACATACGGTACGTACAAGCGACGTAGGTAGCGTGTAGCTAGCTAGCTACTCTACTGTGCATTGCGGTAATATTAATACAGCTTTTCGCTACGCTATCCAATGTCAATGTCATGGTAACGTACACCTGTACGAGCACTTCATGCATGAAACTTAAGGAGAATAATTGATGATCAATGGAAAATTCATAAAAAGAAAGCTTTTCCCTTCTAAACTTCTCGAAATTAAAGTATTTATGAATGGGAATAAAGTCATGGTGCCCATGTCTCTACATCATATTCGAACAGGCTATGACGTCACGCATATAGGCAGAGACCCTCGGCTTCGCCTCGGGTCTCTCAGCCCATATGCGTGACGTCATAGCCTGTTCGAATCTGATGTAGAGACATGGGCACCATTGACTTTATTCCCTAAATAACAGTTGCCACATATGTTGTTTCAGTTATTGACTTCATAGAAACCGAACCAAAATTGTTCAGCAAAGTAAGGTTACCAGTTAAAATTCATTCCTTTAAGGGATACAGCAGCACGCAGTTATCTATATAGTTTATACTGAAATTACATTCACTATTTCTCTATTTCCACACCGTAGCTATCTATGTATGAGCCAGTTTATGGAAAATGTTGCACTATGCGCCTAATTGCGGAAAAACCAAGAAGTGTGTGGATAGCTACATGTGCACAATGCAAGGTAGTGTCCAAACTCCTTGAGATTTATAAAACAGCGAAGCAGATAGAGGCCGTTACATACGTGTAGCCAGGATTGCGTCACATGAGGTGTTTTTGGAGTGTGACAAGGGGAAGAGGCATCGAGAAAGGGGTCTCTTCCACCCCTCTGGAGTAAACTATTTTAAATTAGGTCTCCAGATGCAAAATGGTACAACGCAGAAAAGTTTATAGTGATGACACTTGACAATTTTGCTATAACTTTTTTTTCATATTTGAATCATAGGGGATTAAACCCTCAGAACCCTCCATTTGCTACTCGCCTGCATCCTCATATTGACGTTGTTTAGTTGGAGACAGGAAGTTGCCACTAGTGTGAGTAACTCAAAACAGGAGGACTGGACACCGGAAATGCGCAAAATTCATTCGGTGAAATGACCTTACATGGAATAATATCTGGTCGTCCATTGCCCTCTTCTAATGACGCAGTTCTGTTATTCGGTTCAGATGTTAAACATCATTACCCTTTTCTTTCCTTTGTGAAGTTTCAACAAAATGAGCTATTATTCCCAAATTTATCCCACCATCATCTCCACCTTTCAATCACCTTGCCGTCAAAGTGATAATTGCTGACGTTACTAAATATTGCGCAGTGTTGGATGATATGTTTTGTTTTCCTGAGTATTCACGGTCTTTGTTTCTCTATGTTGACACGTTGTCGAGTGAAATATCATCTCTCCACAAACATCCAAATCTTTTCCAATATTTTCATACATCAATGAGTGGTTATAACAGCGTTAATATTGGTCATTTATTAATCTTAAGTCATTACTCTCCGACAACTGCTACGATCCCTGCAGTCCATAAACTCTAATTGGATTTAGCTGGTCTGCCGCAGGCGTGAATATACACAGACGTTAACCCTGAATGCAGGAAAACGCGTCAGCTTCGAAGTTGACAATTTAAACAAAAAAGAAGTCGTTATGATATATCGGACAGTTTAATAGTACCTTAAAAATTGGAAGTAATTGATTTACTCTTAGTGGATCGTTAATACTACTAAAACAATCGGCAAACATGTCAGAACGAAAGGTCTTTTGAGATAAATGAAGACAATAAGATCGGATTTAGATTACGATACGTCATATATTCATTATGACGTTTATTAACTGTTAGCATAAGAGAAGTTAATAGCTAGCCATCTGATGATGTAAAAGATTGTACTGTCGTCCCTTCCCCATTCAAAAAATACCCCAAACATATATTTAGTTTTAGTATGTTGAACATAGTCCGATCATTTTATTACAATCTGTATTTTCTTTGGCCTAAATGTCCACCTAATTCTGCAGAACTTAATGTAAGCAAGGTTACGTTTCAAAACAAGATTAGATTTGATGGAGTTTCACGCCAATCTAGAGGCCCACAAGACCTTTTTCAGTCGAATAGCAATGAAAAGTTCTCCGGATGCGCTTATCTTGCACAGTGGACAGTCTTTGGTATGATCTTGTATGGCGATTGAACATTTGGCAGCACGGATGGGTGTCGGATTCTCTACACATCCATGGATCAAACATGGTAAAGATTCCCATTTAATACCTTACTTTGAGATCTGCATGGTACAATCAAAATATAAACTTTGTCATATTTTGTAAAGAAAACGAACTTTGAACTTTCACACTACATGGTATATGGTCTTTCAATTTGTTACTGTCAACTTAATCACTTTTTGGTCTATAAACTTTGAAAAACATATACAATGCTCTGTTTGACCACCCCTCCCCCCCCCCCAAGCTATTGAAAATATTTCAGATTTTTTCTTATATTCTTTTTAATTTCTTTACACCATAATGTCGAATTTGCTTCTTCCAGTTTCCTCAGTACTTTTTTATTTCGGGACGAACTGTACGGCTGCATCACAAGTATCCAGAACCATGGAAGTTCGACTTCTGGCTGGGTCAATTAACCAAAGACTTTAAAAATGGAACCTTCTGTCATTGTGCTTGGTGTTCACCTTATAAGCAAAGACATTTATTTAGTTAGATGGACTTTATACTGCCCAGTTTCCAAGTTTCCTGGTTCAAGTTGAGTCGGCAAACCAAAAATGCAATCCAAGTTAGCAACATGCTAGCGGTCCACCAGCGGTCCGCCGGCAGTGACTCTGGCGGGCCGCTAGCGTAAAACGCCGGCGGTTCGCCACCGAAATGGCCAGCTTTTCTACGGTGGTCCTCCGGCGGAAAAACGCTAGAGAACGCCAGTGGTCCACTGGCGGATCACCAGCTGTAATAGGCTTGTAGTATAGGGTTATTCCATTATTTTAAAGAGGGTGATTTTTCATTCATCATGATATTTCATTCATTTCCTTCATTGTCCATTTTGCAAGAGAGTTACCTGAACACAGATTGCTTGTTACAATGACCCCATAGGAGATAATGACCGTTTCAAACAACATGGTGTCTATGCCAGTACAGAATTAAAATGCTTTCGAACTGTAACTGGAAATAATCATGCAAAATGGCCTTCATTTCAAACTGGTCAGCTTTATTACAGTCCAAAAGTTCAGTCCAACAGAATTTAGTTATAGGGGTAAGACTCCCATCAAGTAAAAGTTCTAAAAAGTTTTCCAAATCTTCACAAGTAAAAAACAAATGTGTAAATCCTGCATGTTCTCTTTTCCATGCAAAAAAGGAATGTATTTCTTCAGCAATGGTTAGACCTTCAGCAACGGTTAGGCCGTTTTACGGCCATGCCCTACAGTAGTTGTCTCAAAGAACTTGTATGGCCAGCAGTAGAGAATTCACTGATCGTTCCCATATGAGGTAAGTTCCAACAACAACATTAGGTCTACCATCAACACTCTACGATGGTGGCTGCTAAAATATCGCTTGACAAAAGTAGTGTTCTTTGCGCTGACTGCATAAAACAATTGTGTGCAGAAGTTGCTATACCTGTACACTGACCGCCAGCAAATGGTAAATCCATACACTGCCTTTGTTATGTGAATAGCCTATATACAGACCAACATACTCCACCAGAAGCTTCACACTACAACGTCAATGAGCTTGCATTTGACTTTGAAAGCCCCTTTGTGTTGTACACACAATTTCACTGACCAATCAAAATGGACTTCCTGGATACTATTGTTAATGCATGAGCTCAGTGCATGAAGTACAGCTAAGGATGTAGGCAAGCTGACCTGTTTATGTGAAACAATTCCTACCAGAAGTAGGCCTAAAAGTATCACTTTTATTAAAAGTCTTCGGAAGTGGGTAGTTTGATAGATTTTCTAAGAACAGAAACATGTGCTTTGTACTAAAAATTTCACCAGTGGTCCACTGTTGGTCCGCTGGCGGTTTTCCGCCAAGACACAACTGCACAAAAGCGTCTGCCGGTGAGCTAGCGGGCCGTCAGCGTTAAACCGCCAGCGTTTTTCTGCCATTTACCGCCAGCGGACCGCTAGCATCATGCGTACTGGGGTAGGCAAGTAGAAACAAACAAGTCGGTCACAATCCAACAAAAAAACGCATCCCCTAGAGAGTATGAAATTTGCATTGACCGAACACATTTTATGAATTGGTCCCTAAACATTTTTCGATCATTAAAATCCCTCACCCCCTTCAGTTACTACTTATGAACTTTGAGGACAACAGTCAGGAATTCCTATTTAGTATTTAAGCTATTTTAAACTCAGTTAGAAGAAAAGATCATAAGATCACAACAAAGAGAATGTGCTCAATGACCAGTTAGAATGAATTTCACCCGGAGAAGAATGAAAATTTCCAAAGAGAGCCGTAACTTATTCCATGACCGTGTAAGCAGATTACTACTCATATCTCTTCAGGTGAACCCCCTCGTGTGACGTTGTGAATAATTTACTCTTAGTTGGAGTAATTCACCGTGGCTGCATCACCCTCTTTTTGCAGTGAGATTAGATACTTTGTGTACAGAGTGCGTTCATAACTTGGACTACTTTTACTTGATTAAAGTTGATGAAAGTTGGGACAGGGTTTCAGTTTCAAAAAAACCTTTTAACTAAACGACTGGCAATGATAATTTAAAACATTAATTTCTTTAAACTTATACGAATTAGTAGTGTCGTATGCTATCAGCATTGTTAAAACCCTTTGCCATTTTCCCCAGTTTTGACACATTTCCCGATAGCTTTTAAAAATATTCGAAATGTATGTCGTGATGAAAAATCTCCATTGAAGTTAAGTGAAATTGAGCCGATTGTGACCAATAACGAACAAAGTAAAAAATATCATACATTTCCAATTTCCATGTCGACTTGCAACGGAAAGTTAATGAAGACAAGAAAATCGGTGTGGATTTATAATGGCATTTTTACAATTCATCAACGGGTGTAGTTGATAGGTATTGGGATAAGAATTTGGAGAGGAAGAGCAGGGTTACCTTCCGTTAGAAGCATTTCTCCAAAGAATCTACAGAAGATTATGTCTTCATCCTACTTGCTCAATGGTATAACTATTTGCCATGCCCTCTAGTTGGGACGCCAACTTGGCCAAGGAAATTGTTACTTCTACTGTTAGCGTACTGGTGACTTTGATCAAAAGTTTCACAAAGAAAAAGTAAGTGGGCCTATACGTTGTATAATGGGCGTGGTATGTGAATAAAACTAGCATGAGTTCATAAAGTTCGTTAACCCTATAAGCAGCTATCCTTGACAGGTAACATTTTTCTTTATTTGTACTCCAATAACTGTTCAAGGTACCCTCCTCGTTACCCTCAATCTTCATCGATTTATCCGCGGGTGCCATTTTTACGTGCCTTTAGTGAATTTTTAGGCTGGATGCAAGTATGTATTAGAATTTTAATCAATCAAACGTTCGTGCTCGAGGGAAACTAAGAGTAATAACACTGAACTACCCTTTCAATTTTTCCGAGCAAACTTTAAGAAAATGTGAATGTGTGTGCCATGTCTAATGACCTAGACGATGTAAAACGCATATTTTTAACTCCTTTTACAATCATATATTTTACAAACTGACATTCTTATAATTCGTAAGCCTAAATGATTCTTGATTGTCCAGAAGTATCATTACGGGGGGGGGGGGGGATTCAATCGCAAACTCTTCAAGCCTTATCACCCTTCTTCTACTTTCCCTGTCTCGCCATTCTCACTGTCCAAAATAAATTTGAAACCAAAGAATTGAAGGACTAGGCCGACATTTTACATTAAATATATGCGTCAGTATCCACTCTTATATTTCACCGTGTGCGTTAACGCTTTACCCTTTACAACCCCGTTCCTCTACACCCGTTCACCTGCAAAGGTAATTTTGTAAGGATGGTTTATGAAAATCAGTATATTAGGATGATAAAGGATCGAAATCTTTAAACATGATTTTGAATTCACTTCTCACGGTTAATCGACATTTGTTTTAATTTGTGCGGTTTGAAATGCGACATCAAATTGGTACTCAACAACAGTTTCGTTTTGTAGAACTGTTTTAATAACGCCAAACTAAAGAAGGGTTACGTTACATCGTTACTATGATGCCGATGACAAGTTCCAAACATTTCCATATGTACAGGGGCAGATAATTGCAAATGTGGAATCACTAAATTTGTGTACATTGCATCATCGTGTTTGAATTTTTGTAAAAATTGTTTTTCATTTGCTCTTTTCAATTTTATTTTATAAGATTACTTATGTAAAACGAATAGGAGGAACGTTTCGGCTGGCGCTTATCTAGACAATGTACTGAAGGTATGAAATGACTTCCAGAAATGACAAAATTTTATGGGGAGTGGCCAAATGTGTAAATTATGTTTTATGAGTCAATTGAAAAGGGGTAACAGATCCACCAGCGGGTTTTAAACGTACGTTAAACTCGTGGGTCCAAATGTATGTTCTTTCGTATGAACTTGTTACCAATACGCTAGATGGAAATGTGACACTTCTGGCTATGTCACGAGGTCACAGTTACCTCTACGACCACTTTGCCTGTGTGCGCATGGACATAGTAACACTCAGTGAAGTTCATTAATCCTGCTCTTACACTGCATGTATTATTGCTTCAGTTTCACATGATGCTGTGTTATTTTATACAAAATGACAAATAATATTTAATTCCTTCAATTTGTTTGCTGCATTTGATCTGCTTCGAAAATAGTACAAGTTTTCTCAACATCTCGATACCCAACCACTTGAGAAACCCAACCCCTTCACTTACAAAACTTTATCATGTATCATGTTGTTGAGCCTGAACACGCAGGATGGCAATCTAGGCATATCAAACTTAATGAGACATACACTGTTCAGACGTAAGGTAGTGGTTTCGTTTCGTGTCCTTTATCATGTTCACTTTTAATGACACTTGAGCGACTTGCTAAGGAACATTAACAAAATCAAGAAAGTTTGGAAGATCTCAAAATGCAAAGCTTAGTTAAGGTAGATCTAGCTGAGAGCATATAGCATATTTATGACATATATTTGTATACACAAGGAGCAAAGGGCAGATAGGGGAGATTAGAAGAGAGATGTACACAAAAATCAGAAAAAGACGAAAAACACATTCTCTAAAAACACACACAGAATAAGGGGGGGGGGTAAATGGCCTAGTCTACTAATCAAGTTAGAAGGTCTTTTTATGTCTTACGAACTTTTTGATAGAGGTTATTTTCTTAATGTTAGGTTTAAGTGTACTCTACAGTAAAGCCCAATTTTTCTAACAGATGTTTTACCCTTTTCTCTTCGGGAACAATCAATATGAAGTGACATTTTCTTGAAAAATGGTTATGGACATAACTTTTAGTGTTGGTTGGATGGGGTTTTACGGTCCAGTTACCAACCAGTTGGTTCAAGTTGAGCCGGTCACGGTCTTTTTCTATTTGAGGCTCACTGGCTTGTTTTCCCTACTCTATTGCTTACATGCTTAGCACCAAGCACAAAGGCAGTAGGTTCCGTTTTTCAAAGTCTTCGGTATGACTCGGCCAGGACTTGAACCCCGACATCCCAACTGCAAGTCTAACGCTTTAAGCACTTGACCTTGCAGTCGGTCTCAATAAGTTTTGGAAGTTACATTAAAGGTTTTTTCATTAAAACATGAAACATTACGGATGGGATTAAAGCACCCTTCTTTCATCTGCTGCCACTGCTGACTATGCCTGAATGTAAGCCCTTGAAAATATATACCAAATCAAATTGATTCAAGACTGGCTGTTATTGTTATTGTCGTCTTCTCGATCTCAAACAGTTCTTTGCATGATTACAGCTAGTACCATAACATTGCCAGTTGGAAAAGGAAAAAAATTCTTCTGTTTTATGTGATTTTACAGTTTCTTTAAGCGTTTAGCATAACTTCTATTTGTTAGTTAGTTAGATGAGATTTAGCGGCACACCAACACGAATTTGTTATATTGTGTCAGTCAACTCGATAAAAAGTTCAAAGTTTAAATTTTTATTCAAGTATGGTTCACGTGCGGAGTTTGGTTTCCCTTTAGTCACCTCTAACGACAGGCAGGAAATGCTGTGGGCATATTACAGCCCGCCCTCAGGAGGACCATAACTACAAACAACTTATCCAACATGGAAATATGTTTTTTACATTTCAGGAGTAATGCTGAAATTTTTCAAAGCTATTATGCAAACGTTAGATTTTCCGTAACTGCTGCAAACTAGATCAATTCCGATAAAAAGTACAAAGTTGAAACTTTCATTCAGGTATGATTCAAGTGTAAGTTTATTGGTTTCCCTTTAGTCGCCTCTTACGATAGGTGGGAAATGCCGTGGGAATATTCTTACATCCCCATTACACAGGGAAGCAGAACTGTAAACAAATTATCCAACATGGAAATATGTTTCACATTTTAAGAGTAATGCTAAAATGTTTCAAAGCGCTATTCAGAAAGTTATATTTTCTCTAACTACTGCAAAAGATGTTCTTTATTTGTTTTCGAAATTAAAATAACAAAAGAATTAGATTAATTTTTTCCAGAAACGTTCAAATTTCGGAGAGTTACATCTTGATAACCGTAAAAGATATTGACATATCTCCAACCAAGTTTTCCTGAGGGAAGTTAATTCCTTAACTATCAAGTAAAGGCATGGTGCAAGCATGTCACAATTCATTTAATGGGGAATTTAAAGCAAAACTTTAAATTTCATATGTGTAAGAGCAACCAAATATACACAGTGTGGTGAAAGTTTGGTTCAAATCAGACACGTATGTCTCGAGATATTAGTAAATGAAGTCAGTAGATTTTCGTTCCAAAGTTTTGAGGTCAGCATAGCCTACATCACCTCCTCACATTGACAAAGAATGCTTTGTGTTCCTTTGTTTTACAGACTGTTGTGTTGACCTTGAAATTAAAAGGAATAGGACCTCACTGAGGGGGATGAAAAGGCCATACGTGCTTGCTTCAAGTTCACTTTTAGTTGAAAATGTGAAAAGTTTACGTGCTCATATCTTGAGAAACACACATCTGATTTCATGCAAATTTCACCAAAATGTTTAAAGCACCCATTTTACATATCAAATCCTGTTGTGACCTTAAATCTTTAATTTAAGCATATTTGGTACTTATCGCGAAACATACAGTGCAATATGATTGGACTCCAAAAATGATGAACGTGTTTTAAGGTTTGGCTCTGTTTCAATGCAGGGTTGTTTATCCCAATATTTTTAAAATAATATTGATTCTCACAGGAAGAGAAATGACATACATAGTTATCGTAATAATCTTAAATTAGAAACATACGATAACAAGTAAAATCAACCTGGAAAACATAAAAGCCCGAAAGGATAAATTGTTTGCCAACTAAGTCCGTATTTCACGATTGGCTTTTTTTCAGAGAATCATGTGACAATATTTTCTCACTAAATTATAAAGATGAAGTATTCATTTAATTCATTGATTTACCTCGATTATGCAACAATAGTGAAACTGTACCAGGTGCTCATTTCCCGATAAATGTAAATGGGTTATCTTGACGAATCTTTACAACAAACATTTAATCTATATTTTGAATACCGTAGTCTAGTTACATGAAGCTCAGTTTTGTTCAAAATCCACATCTAAAAGCCTAGTTCACGCACGTTAAGAAAAAGAAAGCGATGTTCAAAATCTCTTGCGCCATCTCAGATAATCTAAAATCTTCAAGGCAAGGCAGAGTATCCTATTTTTTCATCCGCAGAGAGAGTGTGATAAAGAATATATCATCCAAGATCCAGGTTTAATATCATTTCGTTTTTTTTTTTTTTTGTTTTTTTTTTTTAATTCTGTGAACGGTTAAATTGCCGTATAAACATTTGACTTCTTAGAATTTATCCAGAAAATAATTTTAACAACATTCCTGACTTCCGGCTACCCCTTGTGAATATTTTCAGATCAACATCAGCTTATGGTTCATTTCAATAAAATGGAATTATTTTGTTATTTCAAATCTTAAAAATAGCCAAGGTATTTTCTAGAACTGACAGATACTTATCAGAGCCGTAGATTAGAGGGACAGGGGTACTTCCCCTGAGATTACTTAATTGTACAAACTTGAACCCGCAGGATAATGCATCTCTATTATAGGCAGTGTGTGAAGGGTTTTGCCTGTGAAGGCTGAGGCTCTGCTAAAATACATTTGAATAAGCAGGAAGATTTTTATTGTTGTTGCCCAACACCAGATATTTGATTCACATTACACTGTTCCAGGTTACGTCACTGGTAGACAGTGACTGGCATAGATCACCTGCAATATATAGGTGCCATGAATGATCGGCTTTGCGGGTGCAGCCTCTCGCAATTCCACGTAGAATGTAGGCGAATCAGAATCTACATTTTATTGCGACGAAAATGTAAGCGCACCTCATCTACTCCATAGTCAAGCAGCCATGGAAAAATTTGTTTGTGAACATGAATGTGTCTTCACCGGGATAATAGTTTTCCGGTATATTTCATCAAGGCTGCTTGACAGTAGAGTTGATGAGGTGTGCTTACATACTCGTCTCAATAAAATATTACAACAGGCTTTTCCTCATTGAAGAAATCGTTGTTCACCATCGAAAGATTTTATTTTATGTATTCTTTATTAAATTTGAACGTAGGTTGACATTTGGTCAATCAGAAAAGAAGGTTAAATACTACTTACACCAGATGTAATACAAGCTGAATCGCTGACACCTCTAATGTATTCATGAGGCCATATTTCGCTTATTTAGGGCACATTCTAATTGGAAAGACGTGTAATATACGGAACAGTCATGCGATGCCGTGCGTAGTCTAACATCCAAGTGCTTAACAAAGTTTGAAACACATGCCCAACTGTGTGTCTTCTGTTAATCTGTCCTGAAGAAACTCTCGATGCAAATTATATATAAAAAGGTTAATTAAGAAATATGAGAAGTATTGCAATCGTTCCCACTGTTAGGCATACCCCCGTTCCCTTCCCAATCCTAATACAGAGCTTTTTTAAAACGAAGCAGTAGATAAATAGATCGTTCAGATGTGCATCTGTGTACGTGTAGCCTGAGAAGTTGGTTCATTACGTAAGCCATCATACCATGTAACCAACCCATCAACTTAGTTATTCAGTTAGTTAGTCAGTCAGTCAGTCAGTCAGTCAGTCAGTCAGTTAGTTAGATGTAGTTTTTTGGCCCAGTTTCCAACCTATTGGTTCAAGTCGAGTCGGTCACTGCCTTTTTTCCAGATGTGGCTCAATGGCTCGTTTTACCTACTCTATTGCTTATGCAGAGCATCACGGACGATGGCAGCAGGTCCCATATTTAGAGACTGGTGTGACTGAAATTGGAATCGAACCCGGGCCTTCCGCGTGAAAGGCGGATGCACTACCGTTATACCAACAGGCGGTCTGTGAGGACTCTGTGTCATTTGTTTGGGACCATAACAGGAAGAGACGGTGCTACCGATATAGCCATGTAGCTTATTCAGCCATAGCCGATTTACATATTGGGAGGAAAGCTTATGTTCTACGTAAAATTCACACGGTCATTTTCGCAATCGCTGACAACCAAGTACAAATGGGGTTGTTAAAACTTTTTTCGAGAGCCTCGAAAACACAGTGAAGGTTTGTAGGAAACTGAAGGAGACCAGTCTTTTCCTTTTTTATTGACAAAATGAAAGCTTTTGGTTTAAATTGAAAAGACATGAAACTTTATATTTACAGAATGGCACTTGGAGCTCGGAAAAAGAGTAACTTTGGGAGAACCTGGTTGCCATTGCTGGGAAGTGCATTTATATTTAATCATGTCCAGTTAAGATACCTGAAAATCACAGAAGTTTTCTGGCATAAACTAGCCCTCCTTTCTTTTTCTCTACCTGTTGCCTCCTTGATAGTGTAAGAAAAGGTGTCTATTATATTTCAAAATGATCACGATAGTGAGGCCAACAGATCAATGTAAATGATGTCATTAGAAAGCTTCCTTTAGAATATATCCCCACGTAAGAAGAGTGAACCCAATTTGGGAAAGCACAAACACTGAACTCTGACTGTGATTGCTGTTGGAGAAAGGAAATTAAGAAAACAATAACTTAATTATAAAAGTGCATCTAAAATATAAAATCTAAAAATTGTTTTTTTCCTTATGTTTCATAGACTTTACAAAGCCGATGCGCATTGCTTAATGAGAAATTTTCTAACTGGCTAACGATAGCGCTAATCCCTAACATAATCCTTAACCCCAAGAAAGATTACAGTGTATAAAACACAGTGGCAACAGGCAATTAAAGATTCTTTGTTAAACAGTGCACTCCATCCGGCTTAACAGTGCACACCATCCGGCTTAACTTTATCCATGTACATACCCATACGTTTTTCCAGTGACCTCACATGATGTAATGAAAAGTGCACTCTATAATGTATTAAACATTTTTGCAGGTAGAAAACATATCAAATGTTGACTGGGGCACGTCTTGCTGTCAGAACAGATTCATTTTTTTTTCCTATTGAGCGTATGTATGTGCCTCAGAGCGTTGCTGAAATGGGACAGATAGAATATTTGCCCTAATCATATGTAGGGTAAATTGAAGTGCGCCCCCAAATCGCAATGTATTCCGGGAAAGCAAACGTATGTTTTACTCCACGAGACTAAGGAAAGGTGGGAAACATTCAGGTATATTTTGACCTAAAAACTCATTTCAAAAGACTTCGATGGCCGACCGTTTGTTGTGTCAATTATATCTGTGTATACAACCGAACTTGTTAAATGATAAGGAAAAAATAAGGTACCTTTCACCCGCAGGTCTGCTTGCTTTCGAGAGAGCACAGTAGGTTGTACCTGAAATATACGCCTTGTGTTGTTCTAGCGAGAAACGCGATCGTATTCTTACAAATAACGACAAATATTTTTACTCTTCATTTCCAGTTTCAGGGTACTTTTCTAAATATGGATGGGCTTAATAACGGTTAGAAGCAACTTATAAGGGTCGTATGCTAACGGGTTATATTTTACCTAGAAGGATGTTTTAGTACATTAAAACGTTTCTACAATTTAATGGATGGCGGAGCTCTTACACTGTTAGTTGCACCTGCTGCAACTCACCATTTAAGGGGGGGGGGGACTTAAACCCCCTGGGCCCCCTTGCTGCGTCACTGATACAACCAAAACTGTAAGTTTTGGTTCGTAGTGACGTAAGTGATTTTGAAGGGCACAATTTAATATTGCAATGTAAGTGACACCTTAACCGCACCAAACTCTGGAAACTTAATTAAATAATGTTTGAAACAATGTAAATTTGACCGTCATTTTCTTCTGCATCTTCTTCAAAACATGAAGTATAAAATTCCTCCAACTCAAATCCTTCCAACTTCCAGTTATACCCCTCCCCCATCCCTTTCCGTTGGCTCGAACAGTGTAAGAACAATGTAATTGGTGAAGGTGACGTCCCTCTAAAATGTTATCACCTGATTGTGATGAAGGAAAAACTAGCCATGTAACCAACCATTGGAAGTAAGAAGATTTTTAATGTATCACACGTGATAAATGTATATGTCCCCTCTGGGTCATCAGTAAAAGAAATAAAAGTAAAAAACGATTCCCATGGGGTAGGTCGATTTGCGCATTAAACGGTGACATGTTCCGGAAAATATGTATTTCATAAAATAAATTGCAGTCTTTTCTGCTATCACATACTGATGATAAGGCAATAAAACTCCATAAAAGTAGATGGTGAATGCAGTTACATTATTTCATCAAAACCAATTTACTTGTCTGCTTTGAGCAAAAATGGGAATATTCGTCAATTTATCGACTACATTTTATGTTTATTATGATTATTTATTTTTATTTGTTTCGCAAACAGATCCCTTGATTGGCTGAAAGACCAACGTCTGTTATCGGTTGTCTGTTTCCACCAATTAACTTGTGGCATATAATTAACTGGGCCAGTTCAATGCCCATAGTGTTTACACTGACTTTACACCACCAGAGCAAAAATTGGAAATTAACGTTAAGCCATTGCTGTTTAGACAAGTCCAGCATTGAATCGCTTCGTAATGACTCTTAAAAGGAAAGAGTAGTCGCCCAAACTTATTTTCATGGGCGTCCGCAGGTATGGGCAAGGGGGTGAGCACTCCCGCCCCCCCCCCCGGAAAATCAAAAATTTGAAAAAACGTATAAAAATCAAAGCAAAAACCCGAACAACGTGTTTTCCAAGTTTCTATACGAAAAATAGGCTTTAGAAATGCCATTTCCGGCGATCTGGGAGGCATTTTGGGCTCAAATTTTTGCATGCTTTGTGTCAATTCATGGTGACTTGGAGGTTTTGACCCTCCCTTGAAATTTTGCCCCCCTGACTTTTTTTCTGCGGACGCCCATGCTTATTTTGAAGCAGCAACTAAACCTTACAATTCTCTATTTGTTTCTCTTCAGAGCTAGTATCTTCAACAATATTTTAGGATTTCATTATTGCATATTGAAGGTAAACCAAGGGCGGTTAATCTTTGTATTTGTCACATTTGAGGAGAAGGAATACTGTCACATGACTCCCAAGAGCGAATCACGAAACAAGACAGTCTACTACATTACTTAAAGTTGGTATGACTGCGTTACCCCTTAAGAAGGTAGTCCGGATTGTGGATGACAAACGGGATAGCAATAATTCAATGTTGCTAGAACACTTTTGCCTGATATTGAAATCCGAAAAAGATTCCCACTGGGATTGGTTGTGGTTGAAGAGCCTTCCTGAAACATGGACAGTTAAACATCAGATCACGATCATGGGACCCGTGTTAGTTTATCCATAGGTTAATTCGCTGTTCATATAGAATTCAGTAGTACCGTGGTTTAAATTTGTTATTTTAATCTCCATTTAGTCATTTGATGTCTATTTGCATGATAATAGTGGGAACTGGAATTTGCAAATTTAAATTAGTTTTCAAAATAGAGGTCTTTCAAATTGCGTCAGAATAATCCCAGCGGCCATGTTGGATTGCATGTAACTACGTAGTGGACCACGCTCAACGCACTTGCTTGGTGAATGTGATGTAGGCCTAAACACCATGTATACCATAGTCCACACTGCGCAGTGCGTTCAGCAGAAAACAACATATATTTGGCATGATTTTCCTCCATGATGGCGGATCCGTGACGTCATTGCAAAGCTTTAATATAGTCGGACAATATATATTTATGGTCATCTCTTTTATGACAATAGATTGCCTGAGCAAGTAGTTAAAAATAGGATCGCCCAGATATTCAACGCAAACAATATAAAATGAATTTAAATTGTCTAACTATTATCTTCCCATTTCTAAGCTGACATGTAAAATTTTGAAGTTTAGTCACTCGGTTTTGCTTGGAAATGGCAGATTAAGCATTAATTTGTGTGTTACTGTTATACATTAGAAAATTCTGCCTTTTGAGACTGGGCGTCATGATTTGGCCGATAGCGTCATGACTTGGCCGATTTTCAACGATAGAAAACAAGCTGACCTTGAGACTTCTACCAGGTGTTCGCATCCCAAACAAAAACTAAGAGTGTACCTTACTGTTGGAAGTATCAAGAAATAATGTTCGTTGGTAGTTCGTTAATTTTGGATCATGAAGCACCTGTTTGATATGGTATAACAATTAATGGTATAACAGATGGTCTGGAAACCTTTTATTCGGCACACGTATTTTTCATGTCATGCGTGCATAACTTCACTAAATCTGAACCGATTTTAATGTTTCAAGGTTCATTTGGTAACCAATTTAGCCAATGAACTCGAATCTATTCACATTATTTGTTGAAAAGCATATCAATGGCCTTGAAATCTTTTGAAAGTGAATGCCAGTATCTAAAGGTTACCCTCAAAAGAACGTCATTGCACTGCTGGATTTGGAAATCAAGGTCAACGTTTAAATGTCTACCGTTCAATGGGCAGAATTTTGTTAATGAGAGGTCGTGCAGGTGACGTCATCTTTCGCTAATCCATGCTACATCATCAACGGACGGCATGTTTCTCGTTGAGTTCATACATACAGATACATCCACAAAATTGGTTTTCATATCTCTGCTGCCAATGAAAATGCAATTACAACGCTGTCATAATCGTCATCTATCACTTTAAAAAGTTTTACTTATGAAGGAACGAGACGATATGGATACTTTTCTTTTTCTGACGTTATATTCATGATGTCTTTTCACGACCTCTATACATTTTTGTATTTCTTTGTTTCCCCGAAAATTAGTGCATCTTGTGAAAAAATGCGATTGCGTTCCTACTTCTAGATGATTTGACTATGTATTACATGCGCTATTTAAGAAACAGGAAGTGTTCGAAGTGATATAGACATTTAATCATTTCAAAAGGAAACAAAGCTTTTGATTTGAGTTGTACAACAAGAATAGTATATTACACTATGGACTATTTAGATGTAAATGATTAAATCCCAACATTTAATAAGAAGGGAACAAGCTGGCAATGGGATTTAGATGCATAAGTTTCGTTTACTAACCTCCTAAACATTATTACACTCTTAAAACGTGTTTAACAATTACACACTTACTTTCCGCACTTTGTTAACACGTTTAAGTTCTAAACATGTTTAGAGATTAAACACTAAATGTTTAGCAATTAAACAGTTTTAAAAGGGAAATGTTTAGGGATTACATTCGTGTGCTTTAGCATCTAAACGTGTTTTCAAAGTGGGGCAAAAAAAAGTGTTTAGAAAAAGGTTTAATTCTTTACACCTGTTTTAGAGTGTAGTATTAAACTTCTAGACTTTCATTTCAAATTTTATGCAATGATATCGGTATTTCACATTCTTATACTAACCTCAGCAAACATTAATGAAATGCCTTTCCTCTACCCTCCAGTACGTTCTCTCTTAAAATCAGCAAATAAGCTTTTACAGAATGACCCAATAACTTCTAGGTCCGAAGAAGATAGATCCTTCTCTGATGCCGATCCCCCTCCCCCCACCCCTCCGCTAACAGAACTGTCTCCCTGAACTTTCTCAGTCCAGTTTGTTGCTTTAATTCAAATTACTCAAGAGCATCAGTTGTTTTAATATATTCCCTTTTAACTCAGTGCAGGTAACGGTGGCTTTGCATTGTTAACCGAACAAGGGAGAAAATTACTGATTTTTTCCTTGTCCTAAGTGGGACTGGCAAGGCCTTATATCCGTCTCCATTGCTTTTTTTTTTTGTTTGTTTGTTTGTTTGTTTGTTTGTTTGTTTTTTTTTTTTGATATTTGAAATTGTCTCATTGATCTACTAAATACTTCCCAAAAGAAATAAGTTACTGTATTTAAAAAAAAGAAATACGAATTCTTCGGTTGATAAAGATTTATATACGGCACTTGAAACTGGGCAAAATTTCAAATGAAACTCATATTAGAAAGTTCCAACTAGCTCAAAACAGCATATTTTGGAAGTGTTGAAAAACTACTTGCAAAAAGCAGGTATTACATTCATTACTCACGTATTCAATAAACAACACACTCAATTT
The DNA here is from genome assembly GCA_037179385.1 of Holothuria scabra. Classification (NCBI taxonomy): domain Eukaryota; kingdom Metazoa; phylum Echinodermata; class Holothuroidea; order Aspidochirotida; family Holothuriidae; genus Holothuria; species Holothuria scabra. The sequence goes on from CM074189.1 coordinate 10,064,288, forward strand.
AATATATTCCATAACCTTTACTTAATATGAGAGAGTTCCCACACTAATAATGGCACCGGTACTAGGCGAATAAAGTGGAGGACTGGAGCCCATTAGCAGCGAATTTCAACCGTATTTTAACTTGATTTGTATTTGAAACCGTAATTTCAAGGCCAAATTCTCTCACCCCAAACAGTACCAATTCTCCTAACCTTCTTATTTATGCCCCTCCCACAATTGTGTGAAATTCATTCTCATACAGGTACAATCTCAGTTTATTGCTTCAGAGTGAGTACAAAAAAGCTCACAACAATCTCAGTGCAGCTCGTGCTGCGAAATATAAACTCTGGTACTCTGCATTGTTTAAATTAGCTGGCAATCAAAGAGCTGAGCCGATTGAGAATTTTGGTAAACCCCTATAAGAATTGTAGTTTGCGCGAGAGGATAAGTCCTTTAACCTCTTTCTCTAATTGACTTTATGTAACACATTCCTTCGGCTGATCGGTATGTCTTTAATTCGCATTTAAAAACTAACCCATTGCATTCACATGAAATGTTGACCTGAGTTGTGTACAATTTTCATGTTGGGGCCGGGAAAGGTAGCCTACTACATCCCCTTTAGCTTGGGTTAGTTAGATGGAGTTTCACGGCCCAGTTTCTAATCTATTGGTTCAAGTCAAGCCGGCCACGGCCATTTTTTCCTGTTAAGGCTCACTTACTTGTTCTCCCTAATCCATTGCTTATGCGTAGCTTTACGCACAACGGCTGTAGGTTCCATTTTTAGATTCTTTGGGTATGACTTGACCTGGAAATAGAATCCGGGCTATCCGCGTGAGTGGCTGATGCTCTTACCCTTAGATCAAACACTCGGTCTTCTTCAGCTTGGGCTGACTTGAGGTAAACTTCGTCCTTAAATACAAGTTTTCTTTCTGTCAAAACGACTCAACCCACGAAGAAAGAAAACATGTACTTGTATCCGCCCATTCAGTCCAAAATGTCGCATTTGTCAAGAAATTGTGTTCAAATTTGTAACATGTAATTTACTCGAATTGTCTGCGCAATCGCTATAACCATACAGTGTGGTATAATAACGTGGCGGTGACTTTCGTCCAGTTCCCTGTTTAAAGGCCCAGTTCTCTCACCCCAAACAGTACCAATTCCCCTAACCTTTTTACATAAGTCCCTCCCACAAGTTTCTGAAACTACTCTTTATCCAGTCACAATCTCAGTTTATTGCTTTAGGGTAAGTATAGATAAGCTCTATGTGTATTACCAAAACAATCTCAGTACAGTTCATGCTGTGTAATATGAGCTTTGGTAATCTCCATTGTTTGAATTGACAGTCAATCAAACAAGCTGGGCCAATTGAGAGTTTCTGTACCCCCCCCCCCCCCCTACTAGAAGTGTATTTTGGGGTGAGAGAATAAGTCCTTTAATTTAACTGTCTATTTTTCTCTTCGGCTAAGACTTTACCGGATCCAATCAAACCTGACAGTTCGGGGGGGGGGGATTGTCTCCTAGTCCTCGGTCCGTAAGACCATGCCAAATACTCGTCACCTCCTCACAATTCAAACAAATTGGAAAAGCTATAGCGTTGTAGCTGCAATCGAGAATACAGTGGTAAAATTTGTTCAAACTATGTAAAAAAATTTGTAGATTAAATCAGTTTGTTATTTTTAAGTGGGTGTCCATTACCTCAAGCTGTGAACAGATTTCTGATAAAAGTTACCTCTTTAGAAAGAGGTCACTTTAAAGGATGGCTTACATGATAGAAATGTTGTGGTCATTTTACCTTCTTCCTCCTCTTACCCTTGGGGCTTGTCCGTCCTCAACTCTGGGGATCTAGAGCCAAAGTAACAATCTTTTACATCACATAGTGACATCTATAACAAGTCCATATCCCATAAACATAACATGGGTTGTAATATTTAAGCTACAACGAGCCAAGATTCATTTTTATTTCATTGATGTAATGATCAGCGCACTGTCAATGCAAAGACCATAAGTTTTAACAAACTCTCTTACATTCCTGATAAAAAAATCTGACTTTTACCATAACGCTATTAAATATCTCCCTCTCAAAAAAGGAATATAGAAATTGGGTGCACTGAGGTAAATGTTAACAGAAAGGCAATCGTCAGTTCGTTTCGTTTCCTTCCGACCACATGACTGCCTACACACATTCGAAGTGTTTGACGACGTCTTAAAGGCAGTCATTCGTCACCCCAAACTACAGTTTCAGTATACATATATCAAAACTCTCAATTGGTACAGCTCTTTGATTGGCATCACATTCAAACAATGCATCATAGCTAAATTACACAGCATGGGCACTGAGAGTGTCTTGATTACACATTATGGACTTGTATGGCCACTGGGACAAGCCATGAAGCAATAAACTAGGATTGTGTCTGGATAAATGTGGGAGGGGCTAAAAGTAAGTAGGTTGGGAGAATTGGAACTGTTTGGGATGATGAAAATATGCCTTTAAGGGCCCGACTACTCCAAACCGCATTTCATCAGCGCGTATTCGACCGGTAAGGATGTTTCCTTGATTTCACTTATTAATTGCATACCTGCTCAAGCCGCCCACTTTTCATCCCTGAACACTGACTTCTTGTCCGAAAGTCACACATTACTTTAAATGATGCTGTTTAATAGACTCTACTGAGCAACTTTAAGTTGTTCAAAGGAAAATAAAGCTAGCATACCCGAAATAAAAAGGACAAAGCGTTGTCGTAACTCGTATTTTCGGTTTCAGCTATTATGCTAAGCGGCAGTGATCCGGAACTTTCAGAATGCACCCAGTACAGAACATTTGTTCGACCCACATGATGTACTAAATGAAGACTTTTTAAAAAAGACCATTGTCATAATATTTGGATAAACTTATCAGTGCTTGGGGCATGAACCTGCACCTTTTCATGTATTATGCATTTACATATGTTTACATTTTAACTAAATAAAACCTGGTCCAATTGATTTTTTTCAGTGGGTGCTAGTGTAGATCGTCAACCATAGTACAGACAGTCGATAGAGTTCCCTGGATATAAACACGTCGTTTTCAAAGAAAGGCAAAAATTTGCTCTTATAGAGCAAACAAGATGTAGCCCACATGTCCCCACCCTTTCGCTACTCAAACAAATTAACTCCGTCGCTCTTGATCGTGAAGTGTCTGTTTTTCAGTCAGGAGAGAGACAAGCGGGACCACATATGACGGATTTTGATGTTGCTATGAGGTTGTAAAAAGGAGTAGAAGTGTCCTTTGGAGGATGTGACTCACTTTAGGAGGCAGCCTCACGGCTAAGACAGAATTTGCCTGGTTTCGCTCCTTAACTCCTTCTCCAGACAGTCGTTTGGAGTAACTTGAAATTTATTCAAAAGAACATTTTGTGTAAAAATCTAAATTTGTACTTACTGTAATTAGCAAAGGTGGGAAATTTCAATGAACATTTTATCTGCATAATTTTACCTCATTTTTTATTGAAATATGCAAATTAGATGCAGCCTGATATTTAAAATAGAATTCAAATAAAGGAAACAGACACGATGTTTACAACTAGAGAGCTGATGTTTAGAATATCTCTCTAAACACCAACTATGTACAGTTATACACGCTATTTTCTGACTGATGGCTACCGGTCAGATGAAGCTATAAATTTTCAATTCTGAGTATGAAAACCCAATTCATGCAAGTTTTCCCCTATTCACAAAATTCCCCCTTTTGTGTAAAATTCAACCCCAATTACCCAATTTTCCGAATTTCACCCCAATCATTTCGAATTGGACCCCGGTTGATAATCACTGGTATAGATCAATTTTGTTAGGTGCCTGTATAGTTTGTGAGGCACGAGATGCGGAACTATTGACCTTCCCTTCTCCCCTTCTCACCAGGTATGGCCACTAGCTGGCAGAGCAGTTGACTCTCACTCGGAAGGTCAAGAATTCGGTCCCAAGGCTGGGTCATACCAAATGTTTTACACATAATGCGGCACATATACTGCGGTTATGCTCCGAACATACTGGCGCGATCCTCCAAATAGTCTGAGGCAAACTCCAGTGTCACACTCCATCGTCTCACGACTGACCAAAGGCCTTTAAACACTGTTAAAACAAAACAAGTTTAAATTTTCAAACAATCACATAGTAACCGGTGAATTGCTAAAACATTGAATCAAAATGTTTCAAGCTGAGGCGTAAAATCTTACTAACTAACAAACCCTCTCCCTCCCCACTTCTTCAAAAGAGAGTATTAGAAACAAGATTTACGAATTTATACCTTCAAACCAATAGAAATGTAAGAGACCGGGAGTGAGAGAGTGAGATGCCTCTGACAAACTGGAAGCTAATCCCTTCATCATACACCTCGTGGCATACAGCTGAGACAGTATTTAATCCAGCGAACTGTTATTAAATAACTATTCTCCCCGAATGATGCTGCTTCATGTACTCTGTTCGATTTGAAAGAAATCAGTCTGAAGGCAGAAAAGGGAGAACACCATAAAAGTAATTAAATATCAATAAAAAATTAATAACAATGTAGTAACTCTTTATACCTAATCGTGTAAAAGAAGGAAAACGATGCAATTTCCTAGTTAATTACATGACAGATTAGGCTAGAAGCACTCAAAATATGATACTGCTTTTCTCAGAAAAGATGAAAAATAAAATACGTCATTGGTCCTGTAAATCTTACCAAATTTGTGGAAAATATCATGAAAGACCTGTCTATTGAATTAATTCTATTAAGATATTATTTACGGAATTTATGGACCCGCTTATGACTAATATAGATTCGAAGAATGGTTGTATCGGCAGTATAGCCGTAGCCTAGAGCAGAATCTTAATATTTAATCAATCACATCCAAAAATTAAATTAAACTTGAGGTTTTTTATTGCTTATGAATGACTGAATATTTATACACCACAGGTGCTCTTAATTAACGGTAATTAAACCCGGCGAAAAGTTCGTTGAACAACGAAGGTGTCAGGTCGTAACACATCCTGGTGCGAACCATTCCACTATATCTTTCAGTAATATGGACATGAAATACGCCCTTAAATTTATTGAAACTTTTAATTGACTGTGGTTTGTATGTTGGTGTTATCACCCCCCCCCCCCTTAATTTGGTGATTAAATGGCAGTAGGCAGTGGCTGTTTCACCGCATCGGAAAAGTATAGTAATCAATGAACTTAAACTCAACTTCAATAGGACCAACGCATAAATTTGCTAGTTCGCTATGGAGTTTTAGAGCTCAGTTTCTGAGCAATCGGTTTAAATAGAGTCGGTCACGACGTTTTTTTTTTTCAGTTTCGGCTCACTGCTTGATTTTCTCATTGCTGATTCTGAGCACCAGCCACAATGGCAGTAGGTTTCATTTTTTTAAAGTAACGGCATGGCCCGACTAGGAGTTGAAATCCAGACCTAACGACTGCAAGTAGCATGCTCTAATGAAGGATTAATTGCTACAACATAACTGCTGCTGTAGCTTACGGTGATACACAACTATTCTTCTCCATGATTTCAGCAATCTTTTTTTCAGTGCTATGTGAGCAATATTGAGAAAATTCGTTTCTTTTTATCATGAGTTTGCGTATTCCATCAGAGAGTTGTCTGTTGTTAATGTTGGTGAAACAATAGAGCTACTGCGGAATAGCTCCGTGGTAGAACCGTCAGACAGTTGCAGTTTTAGCTGTAAATTCATGCCATTGCATCTCCGTTTTCTTCTCGTTGTTCAGTTGGTACTTTTTTTAGGCTATTAAACTCTAAGAGATGAAAAAAAAATCACCCTAGTGTGAGTATAACACTATAGGGATCAAATTAAGTTTGGAATGACACTTTCAATTGAAAATAATTATTCATATGATTCTTAACCCAGTTTCACTTTTAAATACGTCCTTTGTTTAATTTTAGTGTCTTTGTTTTGTATGTTAAAGGTCAAGCGCAGTCCCCCAAACTTATTGTGAAGTAACAGCTAAATATCACAGTTCTCATCTCATTTATGTTCAAAAAATCCTTCATAGTATTTTATTACTTCAATATAAAATATAAAAGATAAAACAAGCAATTACTCCTAGTAAATTTCACATTTGAGAAGTGAAAATGTTGTCACATGACTCTCAACAGCCAATCATGAAACTGGACAGTCTACTACACTACTTTAAGTTGGGGTGACTCTTCCTGCCCTTCAAACTGTATTTTACTAATTTACTCTTGCCCTTTTTTGCAGATTTTTTTTCTTTTTGCAGTTGTATTTGTTACTAGAGTGGACTTGTTGCGTTATTCTTCATACCCTACCATTGCTAATGTTGGTACTGTTGGCGTAGTCTTAGTTCAGTCGTTTTGTTTGTTATTGCTGCCTTTGTTTGTTTGATGAATTTTATTTCTTTCTTTCATGATGATTCGCTGCATTCGTTTCTTTTTTGTAGTACTGAGTGCCGTTGTGCTTTTATTATTTTGTTTTTCGTGCCACTGTGATCAATGTCGCGGCTTAAATTTGTCGAAGTTTTTGTTGTGTCACTTTTGTGGTTGCCTTCGTTGTAATTGACTTTGTTAATTTTGTTATTGTAGTTAATTGTACACTCTAATAAAGGTGCTTGGGAATTCAACGATTTTTAAACACTTTTTGCCCACAATCTATAAACGCTATAGATGCTGAACACGCGTGTCTTATTCCTAAACAATTTTTAAACACGTGTAATTGCTAAACATTTATTGTTTAATTGTTAAACATGTTTAGAATGAAACGTGTTTATGAAGTGGGAGCAAAGTAAATGTTCAATTGGTAAACATTTTTTAGAGTGTAAACGATGACAAATTGTCGTATCTCTTGTAACCTCTTTTAACAGTTGTTTTTATATTTGTTACTGCACTCAAACAAGTTTAATGTAACTTAAACATATTCATTCCTCCTTTGTGAATATATTGCAATGCTAAACGAGTGAGTTGCTAGAGACTCCCTGACTTAACATACATGGTTACATCCTAATTGTTAAACACTTTTTCTTTAATTCATAAACATTATGGTGTTAAATTCCCAAACATTTTTAGGAAGATAAGGCGCTATCAAAGTAAAGGGGCGATGAGCACTGTTTAACAACTTGTTAAACAGTGCGCATCGCCCCTTTCATGGGTTAAAGATAAGGGCTATCGCTAGCCAGTTAGGAAATTTCTTGAAGAAACTTCCTTACTGGCTAGCGATAGCCCTAATCCTTAACCCATGAAAGTAAACAATTGATGCAATACAATGGCAACAGCCAATCATCAAATTTCAAGCTGTTAGACAGTGCTCATCAGTCACAAAAATTTGAGAGTAGTGTTTCAAAGATTGGTTTCAAGTCTTAAAAAGAATGAACGGTGTTGTATGTACGTTTCCACCACCAATGCTCTCTGAATAACACTTTTAGTCTCAGTCATTCGCTTGGTTACACATTACCTGCCCGTAAGTGTTAAACTTCAGTTAAATGCAGGCATTAACCATCGCAGGTAGTTCCAATCCTCCATTATGTTACTGTCTTAAGTTTATACAACTGTATCTCGACATCATCTTTTCTTGGTATCCATACATTACTTTATTTCTAAACTAATGCTCCCATACCTGTTCAATGGCTGTTAAATTGTAACTGACGTTATTACGTTTTAGTGTAAAGCTGTTACCGTCGTCATTACTGTTCTTACAGCTATTCCAATATCGTTGTCATACGTGTGACATAAATTTGGTATGGGGCTACCCATAATTTTGAAAAAGGGCTACCCTTTCCATACAAAAAGTAAATATCACATAATTATGCAACAAAACATTTAGTCAAATGGGGGTACGAACCAGAAACTTGTCAAATATTTGAAAAGATTCGTTTCAAAAATGACTAGAAATGGTTCAAAAATGACACTATTCGATTTATTCATGAGTCGAATGTAGTCAAACATTTGCCAAAATTCCGGTTCGTGCCACAATTGATTAGGTTCTATTCAAATTTGAGAGTGCAATTGCTGTTAACTGAACCTGGATACTCCGGGATAAGATAAAACACATGCGCTAGTCTTGGATGACTGAAAAGACGATCACTTTCTGCGAGCCTCTTCCGGAGAAATTCACTAAAGGTATTTTGATTGTCTCTCTACCTTCTTTTTCGGCACTTTTTTCATCAGTCATTTTGATAAAGAGAAGCCCAAACCTATTCAATAAACTGAAGCGAAACGAAACCAACAAAATTGAGAATAAATAGTCGTCTCGTTTTGTAGGAAGAACCAGTTTAATGTCATCTTACCGTGCCACAGCTGGAAAAAGCAGTTGCAGATAGACCAAAAGATTGAGTGACATGTCTAGGAATTTGTAGTTTTGCTTACAACACATGAGTTACAATTTAACAGGCAAACGTGACTTCTGCCAAATCAATTTGCCAAATACAAACAAAACACACCGATACGAGTCGCTATTCCAGTACCCCACGTAAATAATGCATTAATCTCTAATCAACTCGACAGCACATATGACAGAAACCCTACATTAGGAATGGGCCAATCAGGTTTTCCGAGCTATAACACGAGCTCACTGACGGAAAAAACGACTGGCTGACGAGAGGAGTAAAAAGAACATGAAGTGACGAAAACTTGATATATCTTCAATCGTAGTTGAGATGGTTGTAACTTGGCTAAGAGCAATTAACTCTCGCTAGTTCCAATAGCTTGGTTGAATACACGTTTAAAGTTGTTGTCGATAACGAGACGAGACAGACGGTATTGAGAAGACGGACTTGAAACACCTATCCGTGAAGAAATTAATTTTATTGCTTGGAAAAAGAGCCTCTTTTTCAAGGAGAATTTATACAAATAGGATTAAAGAATAATTTTGTAAGGTAAATATCAGTTTATTTTTTCCCTGTACCTCATCTCAATTACCAGCGTTTGCTCATATTTTCTCTCATGTTTTGAAAACATGATTGGCTAATCGTTTTGTTGAAAGTAAAATGTTTATTTTTATTGTGTTTATGTTAAGGACAAAAATGAGGAACTGTAGTGTGTCTTCATCGAAAATTTTTATCGAAAAGTTATCGAAGAATAACACCTATTGATTAAGCACTTTCTTCGTCTGATAAACTGATTGTTTACCCAAATACAAAAACAGTGAAGAGGTCTTTCAGGTCAGAAGACACGCTAGTTTTCTGTTGATTACTATTGAATAAAAATTTCTGAATATTTGTAGGGTAGAAAACTTGACTTTGACCCAAAAATAGACAGCCTCCAATACACTGTAATAAATCATGATGTTAGACCATCAATACGTACCATCTTTTGTTAGTTTTAAGTCAATTTACAAATGTGCTGCAAAATTAAAGTTGTGAAAACTTAGAAAAACAAACTCAGATCGTCGCTTTAACAAATATTTTCCAGTAAATGGAGTTTTTTCCTACTTCACCTTCTTATGACTACAAGTATCACAACCAGTAGCCTTGTAATGTTTTTATAGGTTTTTTATCTTTATTTTGAAGTGATGAAAAAAGTCCACATGGCTTTTAGTTGTTAAATATTTTCTCAGTGTCTGTCATTTCTGAGGTAACATCACGTGTCCAGTTTCGACATAAGTTCGAATCCAATGTTTTCTCTCCATTCTCATGATATGTTTATTTCTTTGATTTTTGTTCGGGGAAATACTCGCGAGAAAGTTTCATTTATGCCAATGAACTCGACTATTGCAGGTGCATCTCGATTACTTGTCGCACATGTGACTAGGTCTAGGTATTGTCAGTTATATGAGATTTAACGACAAACCAACACGAATGTGTTGTTTCCACTAGATAAGAAGTAAAAGTTAAAATAAAGTTTCAAAGTTCAAGTTTGGTTTCAAATACAGTTCAGTTGTGGTGAAATTTTAGTTGCATCTTACAACAGGCGGGAAATACCGTGGGCATATTCTACAACTGTCAGCCCACAAAGGGACGCCGCATGGGTCGCGAAATCAACCTTTTTTCCATGGGATATTGTATGAGTATGTCGCCGTGTTGGCGATAACTTAGTCAAAGTTGGAAAGAAGTTATGCAAAAGAAGATGCCTAGATAAAAATCTAAAATCCATTTTGTTAATGGAACTGTTTAAATACTAACAAATGCTGATGTGAAAAGACTTACTTATCAGACTAAAGATTGTAAGCCTGAAATCGGTTTTTACTAGATGAAAAAATTATCGATTGTAGCGCAAAAAATTTAGACATGAGGTTAATAAGGAAAGATGATAAGAATATTACTTTCTCGAAAAACCATATGGATGTTATTTCCACGGTTCTCAGCGTTTAAAATGTTAAACATAAAATTCTAATTTGCGTTTTGAAAATTAACACATTTCACCACTTGTTGGGGTGCATAGTAAACTTAAGTTACCTTTATCGAAAAATAATGTATTTTTGAGAGGGGTGGGTTTGGTTTTACTTTTGTATTATAATTTTGGGGGGTTCATTTTGTAACAAATTTAGTTGTAAATGCCGAAACCCATTTTCGTCATCACTCATCAAAATCAAGTCATCAGTCATAAATATATGATAAACCTTGTGCCATATTCGATCATTGACAGATATCCTGTGCTTGACTGAAAGTTTTTACTTTCGAGATCTTTTTATTGGAAGGAAAACTTGCTAAAAATTTCGTGAAACTATATCAATTAAGACATACTGTCATCAATAACTAATAATTCATACTCCTTTTTTCATCTTTACTACCTCTCTAGGTTCCGTATTAAATGAGCAAATGTTGTTTATTTTTATCCATAACTTTCATGTTATTTTTCATCATTTGACCTTGAAACAGTTACAGGACGTTGTGAAAATTGCTGTTAATTTGCAGGACAAAAAATAAAGAGATACGTTAAGATTACAAAACACAAAGTGTGTTTTTTTTCTTCATGATAACAAAACAAGGGGCTGGCATATAAGTTTCAAACGTTGTCAGCACTTTTTTAAATGATCTCTATGTATTTCTTTATTTTTAAACCTTATTTAATACGGGTTTAGGGATTAAACGTGTTTCACACACTTTTTACCCCCACTTTGTAAACACGTTGAGATGTTAAAAACACGTGTCTAAGTTCCAAACATTGCGATTTTGAACATATCTAATCGCCTAACATTTAGTATTTAATCGGTAAGCATCTTCAGAGTATAAAAGTGTTTACAAAGTGAGAGGAAACAAGTGTTTAGTTGCTATACACGTCATTAGAGTTTTGCTCTGTAATTTTACATACACTTTTACCGTGTACTCATCACTTCTCATACCTGAAAAGAGGCCTTTTTTGGACACGCACTTTTATATCAACAAATTGACATAATTATACGTTTTGAGACGATATGCTACATAAAATGCTAAATAAAATATTTCGAGAAAATAAGATCTATATACCATCAGGCAAGATGTCACTCTATGACGTTTTGGTGTTTATTTTATCGTAACATTTGAGACATGTTTGCATCTACATGCCACCTATTCAATGAGGACAGAAACTAATATTAGTCACTCTGTAATTATTAAAGTCTCCGAGAAACTAGCTAAGCCTGTCCCAAACGGTGCATACATCTTTTTTTTTTTTTCTTTTTTTTTTCATGTATCCTGGTTTCATTCTCACCGAAATAACATTTCAGTGAATTATTTCATGTATCCGATTCCAATTTACCGGCAAATGATAAAGTATGCATGAAGTAACTATATGCATGTACGATAATGATCAAATAATTTGACGAGAACGTAAGGAATGATTTGATGACAGTGAAACAGCCACATAAAAATGTGTTCGCGTGGGTGTCATCTCTTGAAATTTGTCATGCGTACGCAAGAAGGGCCATATTACATTGACTGTAGGTTGTAGTTACGAACGAGTGCTATATAACATCTAGTGTGAGTTGTAAGTAATTACGAGTGCCATATTACATCTGCTGTGAGTTGTAAGTACACAATAGTGCCATATTACATCTACTGTAACGTACAAATGCCACATTACATCTACTGTGAGTTGTAAGTACACGAGAGTGCCATATTACATATATTGTTAGTTGTTAGTAGGTAGGAGTGGCAAGTTACGCCTACTGTAAGTTGTAAGTACACAAGAGCACCATATTATATCTACTGTAGGTTGTAAGTACATACGAGTACCATATAACATCTCCTGTGCCGTACGTTGTAGGTACTAACGGGTGCCATATCACAGATCTACTGTAAGTTGCAAGTAAGTCCGAGTGCCATATCACATCTACCGTAAGTTGTAAGTACTCAAGAGTACCATATTACATTAACTGTAAGTTTTAAGTAAGTCCGAGTGCCATATCATATTTACTGTAAGTTGTAAGTTCGCAAGAGTAACATATTACATGAACTGTAAGTTTTAAGAAAGTTCGAGTGCATATTACTGCACATCCAAAGTAAGTTTCAAATACGCACGAGTGCCATGTTACATCTCTTGTGGCTTGTGAGTACACACGATTGTAAAATTCTTTTGTCATTTGGGAGTGCACACATTGGTGTCGCATTTAATCTTTTGTAATTTGTCTTCCATTTCACTTGACATCAAAACATCTGAGGTACATTTGATTTGTTTTGTTAGAAACTAGGAACAGTTTAAGATTTGCCATGTTCGTATAGTTCAGGAAATAATGAACAGCTTAGAAATTAAAGTCCTACATTATTAGTAATGGGGCAAAAAATGCAGGAAGGAAAGTTTGCTATACTTACTCTTCATGTATCACGTTTCAGACATTTGAGGAGATGAAATTTTCGTGAGTAGGCAAAGTTATGTATCACCAAAACTACCGGAATATAGGGCTACAAGAGATTTACGAGAGATTTAGTGTGCTGTGCCGGGACGCACAAGATTCATGATAAAACGTTCCTTCTTACTTTTTGTAACTTCTTCTTTCTCTGACTGTTTATCTCCTATCGATACAGAGAGGAAATGAAGTTCACTTCACGCATACTTGATATAGTCATGTTTTACATTCGATTGATTGACAGAAACAGATATATTTAGTAGTCGAGCAGAGGTAACGTACACCTTGTCAAAAGGCACATAAAGACGCAAAAGACGCAAGCGGGGCACAGTTATAGAGACAGGGAAGTATGCCCTTCCTGATTTGTGCAAAATTGTAAACTGAAATAATTTATTCATACGGTTTTTTTTTTTTTTTTGAAAATAGAGTATTCCTCCCCGCCCCAATATTGCATGAGAAGAAGTCGCTGCCCTTGTGTACCTGTACTAAATTACAGCCAACAGCTGTGATATGTATATAAAGTTTTGGTGCATCGTTGGGGTAGAAAAAGAAAAATAGAAATGAGAGATGGGTGCCTTAGTTGCACTTTATGGAGATCAAAGTTTGAGAATATGGAGTGAATACTAATGAGCATCCTATTACATTTCCACTCGAAAGCAAGTTTTTAGTAGTAAAGGTTTTTTCACATGATGCAATACCAACTCAGCCTATGGCATATGTAAACCGCCATAGAACTTGAAAGACAAATTAGGCCCATATATTCAAGCCTTGAGTGACAGTTATCTTTTAACGTAAGCGATCATTTGTAGTCTGAAGTAGCGTGAGACTTATGTACTTACAACTTCAGTTCAAATGGGATGGCAACCAACTTAGCAATTTGGATCAAATTTGGTATTTTTTGAATGACTACTTCAGATGGGAAAACCGTAGATTGCTCTTGGACGACAACCCACCTTACTTAGACCCGACTCCAAGTTGCTGAATTTGATTGTTTTAAACTACCCACTTCAAAAGGTGTTTGGCAGTTACACATTTATTTAGCGTAAATAAATTTAAATGTTAAAAATGTAAAGATATTAAACACTACATGTTTAGCAAACTAAACTTTTAAAAGCGAAATAACGAGACAAATGTGTTAAATGTGTTACAAAGTTAGCACAAAATGTCTTTCGAAAATGTTTAACCCCTAAACAACGTTTATTTAAGTCCATCCGCCCACATCAAATTTCGCTGCGCTCTGAATGCGTTTCATTAATTACCTATATCCGTTGCCTTTAAGTTGTAATGGGGCAATTGTTGCAAAAGAAAGTCATATTACGATAATAGCAAGCAGTATAACGGGAAGTATTTTTTTATTTTTTGTTTTTTCATTTTTCATTTTTTCCAACAATATACTGCAGCATAATCCTAAGATGCATTCTTATTCTGAAAAGTGATCTTTTATCTTGGTTCAACGTTGTGGTTGCAAGGTGACCGTGTATGGAGCTATCTTCTCTTGAATATAAATCGAAAAAATGTTTACCTCAATAATATTAAAAAAAATTCAATCAGCAGTGCTTTGAAACACAACAAGAACGTTGTTATCACTTGTTCTGGCAAACAAACAGTATGAAAAATTGAATTGCTAGAACAAAAGGCTATTTTTATTTGTCAAACATTCATTTTCCCTTTAATGTGGGAAAGGAAGCAGATTAAAAAGAACCATTGTTAAGGATTCGGTCCTCTGGGCTTAGGGCCCATTTTCATCGACTTGTAATGAATACTTCTGCAAATGTATCTGTCCAGCCTTATAACAATTGAATGTGAGGTAACAGGCTTAACTGAACTCATTTGGTCCTAATTATACCCCCGAACTAACGTGTGTAATTGACCCTTCCAACATTGTCGAAGGTAAACAAATATAGACCGAAGACTATTCAAGAATATTTGCAATGTTTTTTGTGAACTAGGTACCCTATTACCTGGATTCCGTGTATCCTATACACAGTTACAATCTGTCCCAACCCTAATGATTAATTACTTTATTCACATGGAAACCCCTTCAAGAGAAAAAAATCAGGCAAATGAATTCTGATTACTTTTCTAGTCTAAAGTAGCCTTGAGCTCACCCTGGCGTTAGGTCCGCGATGAACCAAAAATGGCTTCCAAGTTCCTGACTCTCAAAACGTTAAATTAATGAATGGAATGGCCTTTAAGCACCACGTCGCAGTATTATAGTAGAGTCACTGAACTGTGAAATTTGTGACCAGTGACTTCTTGGTTTTCTTTGAATTATATGCAATATTCAAATATAAATATTTTTACATATCTGGAAAGATATACACTCTAAAACGGTGTCTTCGTATGAACGCTTTTGTTAATCCTTTTTTGCCCCCGCTTTGTAAACATCTTTAAAATGCTAAACACACGTGTATCTTATTCCTAAACATTTCGCTTTTAAACACGTAAATTGCTAAACATGTAATGTTTGATAGCTAAATATGTTTGGAATTTAAAAGTTGTTTTTCAAAGTTGGGGCAAAATAACTGTTTAATTGGTAATTGCGTTTTTACAGCGTGCACCCTAAAAATAAAAGAGGAAACTTCACTTCAAAGAGCCAGGGTGAATGTCATTCGGAGTGGAATGATGTAATAACGTGCTGTAAAATTTCAATCCAATCTTTTGGAGTAAGTTTTCACATCAACACTCACTCTTACCAGTCGTCTTTCAGGACATTTGGAGTGATTTTCACTCTTTTGATGTTAGAATGTGTTGTTTCAGAACAAGTGTGGTCTTGAATACAAATACCCTTTAAGTATTTAAGGACTCTCGTCATAAAGCCCACGCACTTGTTAATGATACACATTATACTCTGGACCAATTGGTAACAACGAATTGTCTTTAAGTCTGGCGGAATATTAAGAGGGATTACAGGTATAAAACTTGTTAAAACAATTTTACAAAGGCTGGAATAATACATTATTAATAGGTATTATTGATGATACCGTGTAAACATTTTAATCAATGTTTTGGTTAAGTATGTCGAGATGATCAAATTTAGACACTAGGTTTTGAAAAGATGCCATTTGCCCACTTTTCACTTATGCCATACTTTCTTCATGTTTAAACCATTTTATTGCTGAGAGCAAATAGCAAGTGACCCAGTTCGTGCCAGTCTAATTGTCAGTTCTTGTCAGAGAGGGTAGTTTGCAAGGTTGCAGGCCTCTTCAGTAAAAACAAATAAACAAAGGGGGATATCAATGGGGTAAAGTAAGCAACAACTCAATTTAGATTAAGCTGTTAAGTGAACTCACGTATCCCATTCTATCTAATGGATCTTAAGAATCATGGGGCACTCAAGATTCACACTTTGCAATAGGCCTATTTTCAAACTGTTTTGGTCCATTACGGTGGGATGACCATGCGTTATCCGGCAATATACTCACTGTAATGGTTATAAACAGACTAACAGTCTCCATTTTGCTCGGAGTTGTTCGGATTTCATATTGTTCTCCGGATTTTAAACCGCTGCATCGCTGTGTACTAATGATCACGGTTAAGCTATATGTGTGTATTAGAACAGGATAATAGGTCCATTTTATGTTTGCAAACAAGTGCCGTCACGGCTGGGAGTCAAATGAGTTGGTGAGGAACGCTTAAATCGTCATAATCAAAGGTAGATGCTTAATTGTATACATTGCGAGCAACCGCTCAAGCATTAACCCGCGCAACATTTAACATACACTCTAGTATCCTTGCGCATATTCTATGCCAACCAAAGCTAACCAGTGACGTAAGGGGGAACATTTCAATATACTTTTGGGGTTAATGCCACCATTGTATGCTAGGCCGGATATAAGAAAATAAGACGTCTCAAATAGTATCAGGGGATGTCGTGCATTTCTTGGGGGGGGGGGGGCGTGAGAAGTGGTGACTGACTGCCCGAAAGACTATCTATGCGGAGCGCCACCATCAGTTGGCGCAGTGCGTACATAAAATTTTGAAAAATCGCTACCTCTCAGATAGCCGGAAATTGCATGTGACAGGCTTGTAAGTAGAATTTAGGCAGTCGTTATTTTGAGCTTTCCTTTGCAATGAAATGTTCATTTTAATAAAAAGAAAATCAATTTGCAAAATGATAAGAAAATTACCAGTGAAAATGTACTGGGTCCTTTACAGGACGATATGACATTTTATCATTTTCTTTGTCACAAAGTAAAATCTCCATTAAAGAGAATAGACCAGAACCAAATTTTTGTTTAATGTGTTAAAGACGAACATATTCTAAGCACTCTGGTGAAGATTTTATTCATATGTCATGTTCGGTTCTCGAGATATTAGCACCTGAAGTTGAAACATTTTCTTCAAAATGTAAACTTGAACCAAGCAGGTGCTATGTCATGTATTCATATTGATGTTCAATGTTTTGTTTTTATTTATTTTTGATCCTGCTGTTTGCTCTTGAATTGATTAGGGATGCTTTCTTGTCCTTTAGGCAAATTAAGTTTTTAAACTTCCATTGCTCGGGATTCCGTTGCTTGCTTCCACTTCATTCTTGTCATTTCGAATAACATTATTTTTGGAAATTGAAGACCATGCTTTGGAAATGTTTGGGGGTGGGGGGAAATGGGCCCCTCGTGCCCCTATGGCGGGCCGCTAATGGTTGGATGCACTCGGGCTGCGTCCTCGTCGGCGTTGTGATAACTCTCCGATCGTGCATTATCAAATAGAGAGGAAATCGTTGTTTAGCCTTGAAATATATTTTTTCTTAAGTGTGATCAGTTTACCATTGGTCTTCTTAGGATGAGCAACATTTATTTCCTTTCATATCATGAAAGATAACTTTTATCGATGCCATAGAATGTAAGTGACATTTTGATATCGCCCCCAAAGTTGTGACACCGATTTTAGCATGCAAGCTTTATCTACTCTGTCCTCATATTTCGTGCATGCCTTTTGTTTGAGCATATAACCTTAGGCCTACATCTTTCTGAGATTAGACTATAACTGCAAGAAATATGGGTCACCATCCTAATACCATGCCAATTTATTGCACGAACTGATCTTTTAAATAAAAATGAACTTTGATATGTTGGCACAAAGACTGTCAAAGAGGCCAGGTGGGTATGAGAGATACGCAACAATGTTTCGCTCTATAAGAAATGCACAATCAACTAGTGTGGTTGCGTCCCCAACTTGGATAAGGGCCAAAATGCAGCCACATTCGCACTAATAAAACCCTATAACGATTCTCTGGTACAGAACATAAAAATTCAATTCCCCCGTGTGCATATAGGGAGTATGGGATGAAGCCGAGCTGAAGTTAGGAAATTCGCCCTAGTTTTAACTGAGCCCGGAAGTGTTGGTAAAGTGAGAGAAGTTAGGGGGAAAGAAATAAGGGGAATAGATATTTGGAATTACCCTTAGTTTCTGATATCCCCCTTTATACATATAGACTTATTGTAATCCCACTTACAACTAGATAAATTCAGTGGTGCAAAGAGCAAGATTAATTTATTCAGAAATAGCAAGTTTGATGATAGAACCACATAGATCTGGAATTCAAGTCTGACTTCTCTTTTTCATACTCGTGTGGTGTTAGGAAGTAAAAATGACTTTCTCTTCGCGTGGGTTATGATAAATATTCATGAGGAGGGTAAATTATCCATAACGGAATGTTATGAGTGTCGTAAGTAAACAATAAAAATTAATTAAAGAAAAGTTATCGCATTTTGTAAAAGGCTAAAATAATCAACATTTAGTTGAATATAATAAATTGAAATATTGCGCTGTAGTGATGATTCTTTTCCCTTTTTTGAAGATAAATTTGAGAAGAAAATGTCTTAAAAACATTTAGGAATAACAAATTTATTCAAAACCTGTCGTAAAATGTGTTTAAAGAGAGTTTCTAAACTCATAGTTCTAAGGACGTTAAGATTCATTTCCGTTCCCAGTTATAGTAAACGACACTGATTACTTAGCGGCTTCCTGAAAGTGATGCACTGCATGGGAAATGGAGTAAAATGTGGTTTCTGAATTTTCAACTTTTAATAAGATACAGCAAAAATGTTTGTAAGCATAATTATGAATGAATCAAATTGAATCAAATTATGATAGGGTGTGAAACAAATTAGGGTTTTGGAAGGGAGTCTGAGTAAGAAGGCAAATTATGCGGGGAGGACTAAATGCTCTAACACTGCTTTTTTATTCCACGTTGTACTCCTTACCTTTTTCAATCAAACAATTAAAAAAGCAAACAATTACGACTTGAACTTTCAAGAGAATTACCGGAGTCTCACTTTGTCTTCTTCCAAAAGGTCAATTGTATAGAGAAGCAGACTTGTAATCGGGGGGGGGGGGGGTTGGAAGTTCCAGTCCTGGCCGGGTCATGCCGAAGACCTTAAAAACGGAACCTACATGCCATCGTGCTTGGTGCTCCGAATGGGCAATAGAGTATGTATAACAAGCCAGTGAACCACAACCGGAAAAGGTCATATCTAGCTGGAAAGGAACCGATTGATTGGACACTGGACCGTAAAATTCAATCTAGCTAACAAACTAACCTTCCATGAGGTTACATGTCACAATTACATTTGTTGACTATGAATAAAGGTCTTGAAGCTCTATTCATTGCGTTACATACCAACCAATTGAAAACAGAAAAGAACCACGCATTTACTTTACGTTTCAGCAACATCGAGCGTGGTAGGCTGAAATTTCTGTATCTTTATGCTGTTGTTGAAGATTTTTATCAAGAGATATATTCAGTAGGCAGTAGGCTTGTCATTCATTCAATACGGTTAAAATTTACTTAGTCCACTTACTTCAGGCGCTCATACAGTTCTGCAAAACTCATACTGATCCAGACACAGCCCTAATTTACTCCTTAGGGGCATACCCTACAAGGCTCTAATAAGTAATCAATCAGGGCACTCCAAGTGAACGCTTTGCAATATTAGCCACACTACATTTTTATAATCAAAGGGCTGCATTAATTAAGAAATTTGATGGACCCCGGATAAAGTTTTACTTTGGTTTGACGAATTACTGATTTTAAGTTCCTTATGAAAAAGCAAACCGAGTTTAGAAGTTATATTCATAACTGGTGAACGAACAATAGCCTAATGTGCCGTTCCCTCTTTGTGCATGTTATTGATAAGTAAGATATACTCAACACCTTCTAAATGTGACGTCATCCAATGAATATTCATCAATCTAGAACTTACCTTTTCTCAACAACAACTTACTTTGAGAATGATGAGAGTCTGTCCTGAACCTTGGTTCAGGGCACGAACTTTGAATAAAAGTGTAGATAGATCACATAACTATATCATATGTATTCCTTTGATTCAGTGTCACGTTTTTCTTCTTTTTTGTTTCGTTTATTTGAGCACTCACTCGATGAAGCTGAAAAAAAAAAACATGAAAAGTAAATGTTGAACGGAAGTAACGTTATCTTTTTGGTCAATTTGACCTTGGAGTATGATCTCAATAAAACCAAAACAAAGAAAGATAAAGTTGAGAATTGTATACATCTTCTGCAGATAATCTTCATTATGCACAATAAATGTCAAGAGTAATTCGTGGCTAAAACGCAAAGTGGCTCCTTCTCTCTTTTTCTTTTTTCCGTTTTGGTTTTTTAAGGACCAAAAATTTCACACTATCCGTTTTCTTTATTTGTTTTATATTTTTTACTTTCGCCGGTCTTGTTTCGTCATAAACTTGACAGTGATAGGCTAAGATATTAGGAGAACTCTGTCTCACTTTTTTCTTTCGTTTTTCTTTCGTTTTGTTTTCGTCTAGTTATTCACACGTAATAGCTACATGTTCTAATGCTTTACAAAAAAAGCGTGATCTTGGACCTTACTTAAGAAATGTGCTACAGATTCGGGAAGGTGGGGGGCACATTTGTGAAACTTGGTTAGGCTATTTATTAGCCAAATGTACATTTAAGTTAGAAGGCTAATTCAAATCGGTGTCAAAGAAACAGTAATTATATAGACAAGTTTATAAAGGACAACGAAGACTAAACAAACGTTGACGAATCATATTTTAATTACAAAAATGTTTTTTTCAACCATTTATTGATTAGGATAGTTTCTTAAGATAAACCGGACAATAAATTTATCAAATATACATTTTGCACGACACTCTTTGGCTAAGGTGAACAAACAGGTCCGTGGAGCCATACATGACGGTACTTCAGGGGACGGGGTTAAATGACTTTCAGTGGACCAAAACGAACTCTAGACCTCCCCATGTAACACCTTGAGCCCCCGTGTGTTCCTAACTGAGATTTGAAATTTTCGAAAAAAAAGATAGGTCTTCTGCATGTCTTCTTCATGCAAAGTTGGCATTTGGCTAACTGTTCTACCGCAAACCATGGCCTCAGGCCCATAGACGAATCCGGAAAGCAAGTGATAGTATGATTTCAGTCGGCCATAACTGGGGTCCATCACCTTTTAATCCTACAATTTCCTTGCTTACCTGTTCCATGGATGGTTTCACACTAAATTGTTTCTTGATTCCTTCAATTTCACTGAGTCTGAGGGTTTGAAATTGATGTAGATAATAAATGAAAACGATGTAAGGCTGATGGCCCCCACTAATGACTGCCTACATTCACTGAACACAAGGGCTGGTCGGATTCATCTATAAGGGGAACCATTTATAAACCGATGGCATCGGAAGTTATGTTTTCCTTTCCTTCTTGTCTACAGATGATTAAAATGGCAGAAAAATTGTTGTTAATATGTTTGGTGGTAGCAGCATTAATACTGGTCTGTAGCAGTATGTACGTTAAGCGAACAGATGACCAAGATGATCTATCGCCTCTGCTCCTTCAGATGAAACGAAATGAAAGAATGAACGAGATGGAAATGTTAGCAGATACTCTGAAAAGAAACGGTCCCATAAGATGTAAGTTGAACTGCGTTGTTAAAAATACTGGATAGCTGGTGTAAATGTATGGATGCATGTAAGCAGCACCCGTCTGTTTTATGTTGCGTATAATTATACGCACAAAAACACACATACACATACATGTTTTGGGCTTCAATCGGGGACACCTTTTTGAAGATGAAAATGTGGATATCGCCACTTTGGGTTTATCGACACTTTACTAGGGGAAAAAGCTCACGTCACCGATTTACTGGTACTAAACAGATACGAACACATCCTTGCCCAGCCCATGCTTCGTCACCTAATTTTAGGTCCATCACATGGAAATTGGGGAAAACTCCAATATGCTTCAAACTTTGTGGGGCACATCCTTGAAACGTGTAAAAGTTCATGGCTTATTTTGTATTTGGCAAGTGGGGATATCCCCACTTGCCCCCCAATATTTGACTAGGGGGTGATGGTCAATGTAATCACCCCCCCCCCCCCGCCCAATGTTCAGTCTACAGATACGTGTTTTTTTACTGACAAGTAAGCTACACTTATTCTCCCCTCATGATTAACATGATTCACGTTGTTCACCTACGTGTGTAATATAATGCTGTCTATGTAAGCTACGTTACATCAGAAGGTTTCCAAGCTTTTTACATCATTTTCAAAACGTTTCGAGCAATGAAAGTCACATACTTTAAGTTTCTGTCATTTAAACTGGGTAGTCACTAGTCTCCCATCTTCGCTGAAATACTCCAGACCGGTCCCGTATATTTCGTTTAACCTTGGCGGGCTTCTACCGGAGACGTGCCTGCCCGAGGGGAAGAATTATACTGAGCAGGCTAGTTGTTTTAGCTGCAATCGTCACACCTGCGCCCAAGGTTACCAAGAGATGCGACCGTTTGGCTGTACCGCTTTGCTGTACCAAATCATAGCTTCATCAATTTTGAGAAGAACACTTACACATTGTTAAGTTTTTTAGTTGGACAGAGCTCCATTTTGTGATGATTTTTTTGGCGGGAATGGCTGATAATTTGGGAACTATATCATCTCATTCTGTTAGGTTGCACAAAAATTCCAGCTTAGGATTTATGTATTCATATGTATGTCCTTTGCATTATTTTCATGAATAAAGTTGAAAATTTTCTGGTTATCTCCAGCCAACTTGCAAGTCATGTAATGGTCTTCGAACTCAAATTTTTGTTACCGGGGATAACCCTGAGTTGATACTGCCTTTTAAAACTTAACGGTACATCGTGGCTCTAGAATTGTTCAATTTCAGTCCTCCAGTGCAACTTGATAAAGAGTTTTGTGCTCAAAAGAGCCTTTCCCATGCGTATAAACATATCAATACCCTACAACATTACCTCTGTATTTTACCCCTTAAAGTAGTCTTCCTGGTGTCTTTGAGGCTTCGCCCGCTGGACCCCCACAGGGGCTTCGCCCCTGGACCCCACCAGGGGCCCTAAGGCGGCCCCTGGACCCTACCCTTTTGGGGCTTCGCGCTTCGCGCTCGCCGTGCACGCTTCGGATGCACACATCACCCCCCCCCCCCCAATGTTGAAAAGAAATCTACGTCCCTGTCCACACTTGCCCGGAGAAAAGGGGGTTCATGTCCAGGTTTTACGCAAACTCATACTCATACGTATTGTTCTTTCCAGACGACAATGTGATAGGTCACATTAAAACAAATGTACTGAAAGTATTTTCACTACATATTAGGACCTAGTATGCTAATCAGAGTAAGTCCTAAAGCAATAACTCAGGAGTGTTTGTTGTGTACGGATGAGTTTTAGTCAGTTCACGAAGGTGCTAGAGGTACGTAGTTTGTTGGCGGGAGATAATTGGAAATGTCTGGAATGAGGAAAAGCGCCATCAATAGGTAGTCAACATCAGATATGAAGAATAAGTTTCTTATCCTCATATCATACCATTAGGGGCAATGAGAACTGTTTAACAAGAAATTTCCTAACTGGCAAACGTTAGCCATAATCCCTAACCTAATCTCTAACCTATCAAAGAATACAATCGATACAATACAATGCCAACAACCAATCAAGAAACACCTTGTTAAACAGTTTCAGTTTAAGTTACGGTTTCAGTTTATTTTCCACATAAATTACAATACGATCATACAATAGGACTGAACAAGGAGGTGGGGATGACTTAAAGAGCAAGGGCTTGTACTGGCAGTCTCCCTAACAGACATATTAACATATGTACAAGCTATACAACAACAAAATATAAAACAAAGAAGCAAAGAAAACAAATAAAATCAGCAAACAACGAAGGAGCAATTATACTTATTAAGCAGATAATCCTTAAACCTTCTTTTAAAAGTGAGAATATTCTTTGCGGACGTAATGTTATTGTTTAGACTGTTCCAGAGTTTAACGTCATTACTAAGAAAAAACTCTGTATGAAATATCATCGCAAGAGAGATTCTGACAAAAATTACCAGAAGACCTACTATATAGTACGGAGTTACCAGAGGGCACAGCCACATGATTTATAAGGGTCATTGTAATCTAAATACAAGGAAGTACTTCTTCACACAAAGGGTCATAAACGCCTGGAATAAGTCACCACCTGAAGTTGTCGATTGCAACTCTATCAACATGTTTAAGTCCTTCCTCACTAAAGATCCCTTGAGGCATCTAATGGGGGATTACATGAGTCTGTGACTTCCTTCCCCGCCAGCCACCTTCAGGCTTAGTCAGGTGGCACACAGGCGAATAACAGGTGAATAACAGGAATGGAAATCGTTATTGTAATTTAGATTCTCAACAATTCCTATGGTAAGAGGACCTTTACACACCTGTACATGAAAACTGCAACCTGAATTTTGTATACATCAAAAATGGTAAGTATTCTATGAATGAAGAAGAGTAAATTTGAACGAGAAAGATAAACAGACTGTGATAGAATCTGATCAGCCTTATTTGCAAAATATGAAGACAATTTAAATAGGATAGGTAAGTGTTTCCCCCAAAAATATTACAATAGGATAATCGAGAATGAATTAATGAAACATATAAATATAAGGAGGGACAAATTAAGCAGCTTACGGTATACAAAATTCCTTTAACTTTTGAGATATTAGAACAAAGTTTGTAAGCGTGAGGCTTCCAGATGAGGTTAGGGTCTATACAAATACCAAGAAATTTAGCTTCACTAACTGTGGAAACTTTTTACTGACAATAAATATGTGGATGGTGTCAATTTTACGCTGCACCGGGTGAAAAGTCATGCAATTAGTTTTAGCAATATTCAAGGGTAATTTGTTACGTTTAAAGAACAGTGAAACCATTTCTAACTCGGCATTCACGATACGTGTTGCAGTGGTGAGATCTTTATGTTTATAGAGGTGTTTGTGTCATCAGCAAATAGTGTAAAAGAAAGTAAAGAAGAACAGTTGCATAGATCATTTACATAGATGAGAAATAAAAGTGGTCCGAGAATAGAGCCTTGGGGCACACCACAGCTAATATCACATCAGCTAGATGACTTATTACTAATGCATACAAGTTGTTTCCTGTCAGACAAATAATTACGAAGCCAATTTAAAGTGAATCCCCGAATACGACAGTGGCATAGTTTCCTAAGTAGAATATTGTGGTCTACGGTATCAAATGCTTTTGACAGATCTAAGAAAATGCCTATTCTTATTTCCTTGTTTTTAAACTTATCAATAATATACTTTACAATATAAGTCAGAGCCATGTATGTGGAAAGATTTCCACGAAACCCAGATTGGTTAGATGTCAGTATATCATTCTTTAAAAAAAAAAAAAAAACTCAGAAGGCTGTCGTTCATGATTCGTTCTAGGACCTTAGAGGTACTAGGTAAGATGAATATTGGGCGGTAGTTGGAGAAAACAGACGGGTCCCCGGCTTTAAAGACAGGAGTAGCTCTAGCTTGTTTCTTATGTAAGGGGACTACGTCGCTTGATAGGGAAAGATTACAGGTATAAGTGAGTGGAGTTACTTAGGTTAGAAGAAGCAGCATGGAGTATGATCTTACCAGGAATACCATCCGTAATCGGGGAGGATCCCCTTTTTAGTTTATTTAATTCACATGAGACTTCATAACAATTGGTTGGGGAAACATACATTGAATTGGGTACTGAAGTACTAAGAAAAATGTCGAAAAAACTATCAGCGGGCATCTACCAAACCATTTATAACTTTTAGAAATTAAAATATGCAAATAAGTGTTTCGCTAGTGTTTTCTTATACTTTGGTTTTGATTTGATGCTTGAATTATACATACTTGTTTACGATTAAAAAATTTTCGGGATACAGCTGGAACCACCTAAACAATGGCGTCCTTCAATCGGTACACCTCTCCTAGTACTCCCGTGAAATACTATTGTTACGGGACGAGGCCTCCTTAGTTTCCAGTGCAGACCCTGCACACCAAGACCGACCCCAAACCGTATACTTTAACTCCTGCATTTGATCGGTTGTTGATACTGTCCGCCTGGATGCTTGATTACAGGCACAGTTTTGATTATTCTGGGTCCAGGAAACAAGACTAAACGGCCATCTTTAGATCATTAATGGCACACACCCCAGGATGTCTCTCGACTCCAACCAAGACAAAACGTACTCTCCTCGACTCGCTTAGAAGTTTCGCTAACAGCACTTGCTTCCAGCTCCCGCGATATAGGACACGTGACTACGGCTTCTAGAACTTTCTCTTTCTGTTCTATCCAATAGAAGGGCTTCTCCAGGTGAATAGTCAACACAGGTACATGAATAAATATGACATTATAAATAGCCTTGGCAGTCGAGGGTAAATGAATACGTAAAAGACTTTCACTGCATTACAGCCAGTTACCAGAAATAAATATTGACCAATCTCCCCTCTGAAAGAAATGTTTCACGTCACACTATAAAAAAATTATGCAAACGGGCTTGTCTAGGGTTATGGGTCATATCTGACTTACAGCTGATTCTGGTTTAGATCTTGGTTTTATCTGCCCATGTTCCATAACTGGGACAGATATGGAAATGATAGTCAGCGCATATCTGGTTCGATATCAGTGACGTATCTGTTCCATATCAAATGAAGCCATCTTTCACCCCAAACTACAATTTTTCTAGTAATCTACAGAAATTCTCCGTTGGCCCAATTCTTTGATAGATAGCAAGTTCAAAACTTGCAGAGTAATTTAGCTCAAATTGCACAACATTTTTGCACTGAGTGAGTTTTGAGTACACATTCCGGTCTTGTATACCGTACTTACTCTGAAGCAATAAACTTAGCTTGCGTCATGGATGAGGTTGAGTTTTAGACAGGAGGACCTACGTTTATATTCTTATTTGCCAGTTGGCCAGATCTAAATAGTATATCTATTTCAGATGTTGGTCAGATATAAAATCTTTGTCTGCAATATGCATGGAATTTTATGTCTGGCCCATATCACGATTTCGAGGAAAGGAAAGTCGCCCCAGTAAGGTCATAAAAACCAATCTCTTTAAATTTAAACTGAACCCGGGGTTCCTTTATAAATAAAAGCCTAATATGTTTCGCATGATATCCGTAAGTTGATTTCGGACATTTCCTAAAAAATGTGCAAGGTTCATTGACTATAGTAACGTCAGATGGCGCGCCGTTTACCTTTCTTTTACTAGTAGTAAGAGTAGGACTGGATTTCCTAATTTTCTAATTTTTAAAAGACGGGGTTCATTGAGTTTATACCGATAATTTAATGGAAGTTTAAAATGGTCACTTCCACATGAAAATGCTTTGGTTAGCACTTTAAGTCATCGGGTCATGTTTTTTATCCAATAGTTTATGAAAAAGCTTAAAATTTTGAATTTTGTGGTGTTTTGTAATGGTTTCGGGCAAACTTTGAAAGAGTGTTTGATCACCAATTTTTGAAAAATCGTTTTAGACCGTTAATTACTCGCTCATAAAAGGGTTACTTTATGTAGGGAATGATGTGTCTTATTGTCTTAGTTTGACTCTGTGTCATTAGTATGTGAAACAAAACTTAACAGGTTTGGCAAAAATTGTTGAATTTCATGAACCAACTCAGTGAGCCGCTTAAAATGACCCTTCCCCCAATGCCTTAGCCAGAATTTTCATTCTAGGGAGGCAATGGGGAACAACGATTATGCAGGGGACACTGATAGGCACCACCAATGGTGCCGAAGGGGCCAACGAGTGCCAAGCGCGACACCTTATCGACTTGTATCCAGGGGGAAAAGCTCCGAGTTTAGGTATTACAATCGTCATTTACGGGTATCGTTACTCTGTTGACTTAACACTGGTCTCAAAATTATCATGGGTAGGAAAAACTGTAAGGAAAGTTTTATGGGTAGCAAAGCTAGTTATACTTACCAGTTTGGGAGATGACTCCTTTCAGGGGAAATCAATTTTCACTCGATCGGGGGGAATATGTTGCCATGGGTAGTGCAATTTTCAAATATCTCCCACGATGCATTGCGATCCTACCGCGCAACTTTAATGGTGACAACGTTCAAAACAACCTTGCAATTTTTATCGATTTTAGGAAAGAGAAATTCTGTCATATTTCCAATCTCTGTTGAAAGGGAAATAAAGCTTTATCCTCTTTTGGTTGTTCACCGAGCCGATTTTGAGATATCGAGCAGTTTTGCTATGTTCTTTGTCCTTAGCTTAATCTATAGACTAAAAACAGCGGTAAGTTTCGTGCAATATTTTCCGCATAAAGGTGTGCAATGGGATCGTGCTTGCATTTGCGGTTGTAAATGCGTTGTTTAAGGTCCCTTGTGGTTCGCCCTTTGGTTCTTGATTACGATATCACATTTGAAAATACACACATTTGCTTAACAAATCGACGACTGCGGAGAGGTAGACACTAAGTGCTCATAAATATTCATACCATTGAGACATGCAAATTTTCTCCCGATCTGGAGAAACCTCATTTTCCCCCGAAAGCGGTTATCATCCGAACTGCTTACCAAAAGCGGAACCGGATGACATTTTGAAAAAGGGACGGGGAGCTGAACTATAGAGGAAGCAGCTGATGGGCAGTTAAATGTGATTCCTGTCAAGGAAAGATGTAACTCTGCTAGAAAAATTACCTGAAGTGAGGGTCACCTTCAATTGGCTCAGATTGGAGCGTACAGGGAAAAATACAGGAAAAAACAATCTCGCATACAACCGGAAATGACATTTGTAAGGTGTTTTGCCTTACATTTATTTCAGTTAAAGAAAATTTATGCCTTTTTGTCCAAAGAAAATCAAATTTACGCAATCTGGTATTCACACTCTAACATGCAGAAGACCTATCTTTTTTTTTCTTTCGAAAATTTCAAATCTCAGTTAGGAACACACGGGGGCTCAAGGTGTTACATGGGGAGGTCTAGAGTTCGATTTCTGATCGGATCATACCGAAAACTATAACGTAGAACCTTCTACTACTTTGCTAAGTAGTGGAGCAGGCCTAACGTAGGGAGACAAGTCAGTGAGCCACAACTGGGGAAAGAAGACCGTGACCAATCAGATGTAAGCCAGTTGTTTAGAAACTGGTTGAAAATCCTCGTGTAATTTAGTGTGAGATTACAGTTTGTTCGTCACGGTACACTGGATACCATGGGTTTCACGACAACATTCGTGCCTACCTTATTCAAAGTAGTATAATCACTTAATTCTTCCATGAATCATTTGTACTGCTCATGTAAGTTTTATAGCATTCAATAATTTCTCCCTCTTTTTTGAAAAAAAAAAAAAAACACCCTCGTGCTTCCCCTCATTGGTATGCTATATCAAAGGGGAGGAAACCCCGCGATAGGCATTGTCACCATATTTATTGAATTAATTGTGTAATGCTTAGCAACGGTCTTCCAGGAGGTAATTCTTGATACTTGAAATGTGTGAAATAAAACACGCGTCCCCGACTTTCAAAAACAGTCAACGTTGAAGTCATTTGCTAATGACATTTCCCAGAAGTAGTTCGTATCATTTCCAACAGCATCTCCGTACCAATTAGCATCACATATCGTACTGTCGGTTATGTTGCAAGATAAACGCCCTAACGCCATAAACCGCCCCACATTGAGCGACCAAAATGTAAATCTGGTTAAACAAAATGCCATTGACATTTAGGCTTGACGTAATGTTTATTTGCAATTTTGAAAGTCATGAAAAACACATAAACCATGACTGAAGCAGGGATGGCAGTGACCTGCTTTGCTTTGTTTTGCTTTGATTTGCTGGCGGTGTGAAGACATCTGAAAATGTTTCTAAAGTCTACAATTTCAAAAATACATGTAACAGACCATAAATAGACCAACTCCCATCTCCGTATAGGACATTCTTGAGGTGAGATATGAAATGTTGAATTTTATTCACCCAATTTAAAATAGTAGAATAATTTGTGATACCATTGTTGTTCTAAAGTTAAAGTCTATGAATTCTTTTGCTTTTCTGGAAGCTACGTACTGAAAGTGTGCCAAAATGTGATAGCAATCTTATTGTTACTGGGTGATGTGATTTAACAAGCTCCCTCTGTACAACATGCTATATGCAAGGAAACAGGAAGAGTTCAAAGTCAAAATAACATTTTTTTTTATTTCAAAGGGAAACAACGCAGGAAACATGAGCTGTTCAACAAAATGTCACAAATTATTTTGCAATGATTTATTTTTATTTAAGTGAATAAATTTCAACTTTCAATATCCCAGCAATGGAACGTGTCATGACAATGGTAGTTGCCATGGATGAATAAGATTCATTTTACAACATCTAAAATATACATTATCAAAATTCTACACCCTTGGGTAGACTTAATGCTTTCACAGGGACATCTTTCTGACTTCTCCTAATTTGGAACTTGAACAATGAAACCGCCCTTCATGCCAACTTCTTTTAAGGCTTTTTACTATAGTATCTCAGATCACGAACACGTTCGACCCGTTCGAAGCAACGTGACGAAATGTCATCGACATTGCTAAACAACATTTTTATTATGCTCATCGCTTATAAATTAATGTTTGCCTCTTTGAAACGTACGGACATTATTATCCCTCTACGCGGTCTTTCAAAAGATACCCTAGCTGAAATGGCCCCACTCTAAACACACCCCAAACCTCAATCACGAATATTTTGACATTTTGATATTTTGATGTAAGTCAAAAGTCTGCCTTAAGCGTTGATGTTAAGTTTCTGATACATGTGTTTAACGCATGCCTTTGTATCACGAGCCGTGTCCTACATTATTTATCTTCGCATAAAATTAATTTGTAATTATCTTCACAAAACACGTGTATACTTTAAGCTCTTCCATTGCAAGAAACACGTAAAACAATGGTTACGTTTCTGATTGAGGTAAAACGTTGACATTTAAAATGTAGCAACCTTGTATGTATCATGGAGGTATTATCAATACTTAGGACGACGTGTAACATCCACACTCCGGTATTCTCGTTTCGTATTTTGTACGTTAGCCAATTCTGATATATTTCCATTTGAATGCGATTAACAAAAGACTTTACGACAAACGAAAAAAGTAATTCGGAAAATGTCACCGAAGTTATGTATAAGAATGGTCGAAAGCCAGCGAATCCCATACTTTTCCAAATTTCGAAAGATTCATCATTTGTAATAGAGGGCGTACGTTTTTACTCTTGAAGGCGCAGCATTAATACCAATGAAACTTTGGTTTTCTATTTTGTATTTTTTTACTCCCTATGTTTTACGTGTTCAAAGTGGCAATTACAGTTTGATTTTAAAATTTTTACAAATTTAAATCTGCATCAAATTTGTAAATTGACTGAAAACTAAAAACCAAGTATCCGTGATCACGGCCAAGTTTGGTTGATAACAGTATATTGCAAGCTGTCTAATCTATGTGGAATATATTTTACCCGACAAATATTCCGCAAATTTCCATTTTACAGTTATTAGAACATAATTAACGTTTTTCTAACCTAAAGGACCACTTTAATGTCTCTATGTTCTGGTAAAAAATCAGTTTAGAAGGGAAAACGATGTTCTGGAACAAAAGGTTAATATTTTCTAGAAAACCCTTATTGCATCTTAATATCCTTCCTTCACACCAAAACTAGAGAGCTAACACCAGTCCTACAAGACCAACCTTTGTCCCCGGTGATATGTATGACGTCTTTTGTTTAAAGGGTGGGTGACATGAAAATAACAAAGTTGGGTATTTGACCTCGGATGTAAAAAGTATTGAAAACCTAGAAAACAGCCACAATTCCCATCAAAATCGATCAAAAAAGTGACCATTGTATTGTAAATATACATACACATGTCTAAATATGCAAATCTTGTAATGTGGAGGGAGGGACAAAACCATGTTGGCTAAAGTTATCCTTTGTTTTTAGAACCTTCATCTCAAGTACTGTTGTAACAGTATGTAATAAGGATTTTGTAATTTTGAAATTTGAAATTTTGAAATTAAAAAGCACTCAGACTCACTTGCCGCACCACACTTACCCCCCGCCTGCTCCACACGTTAGGTCAATAAGGAGTTTGGTTCACCGAAAAAATAAAAAGTATAACAAATACAACTCCAGAGATTTGATTTTCATTCAGAAATATGCTTAAAGGCCCAGTTCTCTCACCCCAAACAGTACCAATTCTCCTAACCTTCTTACTGAAGCCCCTCCCACAATTTTCTGAAATTCATCCTCATCCAGACCCAATCTCAGTTTATTGCTTCAGGGTGAGTACAGAAAAACTCAATTTATATAATCAGAACACTCTCAGTACCGTTTATGCTGTGTAATATAAGCTTTGGCACTCTGCATTGTTTGAATTAGCTGTCAATCAAAGATCTGAGCTAATTGAGAATTTCGGTACCCGGGTACGAAAATTGTAGTTTGAGGTGAGAGGTTTGGTCCTTTGAGCTCCACTAGCTTCGGAGGGTTTCGCCTCCTGCCCAGGAACGGGTGCTTTGGGAACGTTTTCAGGCTGCGCCAGAAAGACTTTTCCCTCTCCCAACATCATCCTTCGTCCTTTGTTTCCTCCCCCTTCCCACTTTCGACATTCTGACGCCGCCACTGTTTGCTGGCACTTCACCATACCTTCAAGCATAGCTCGGACGAGTTCAAATAAATTCCCAAATTTCCAGACTGCAATTGGTACTTCGTCAACGACAAGCAAGCGAAAAATTCATCAGTTGATTCTCTTAAAACGCCTCCTTCACGGTTGCACGGAACAAGTAGCATCGATTTCGGGAAAAACAATTAGTTAAATAGCTTCAAAGTTAATGTTGGGACGGCAGATCTAATAAGAAGACAAGACTGAAAAGCCTCATATTCATTGGTTCCGTGTTATTTCATATGTCATCCAGTGGAATATAAACTTATAAATCTGATATCTCAATACACTCCAATAGACAAGGGTAAATAAATAACATACCTTCATTTTATCAAAAATGTGCAAGCTATTCAAGATTACTCAGCTTGCACTATCGTAAAGGTGCATGGCACAAGTCCATCAAACCAAAGCAAAGCAAAGCGAATTAAGTACCAAACTAAAAACTTTTGTTAGACTCTTACAGCTTCCATACCGAGCAAGGAATTTGAAACTGATTTAGGGTATTTAATTGGCATTGCTTTGATCTGCTTTGCGTTGCCGGTGGTGTTACAACAATTTTGGTCGCATTTACCAAGGCTTTGGAAGTGCGTATTCGGGATTTCATCTTAGGGGGCGACTGACATTATGAATCATCGCCGTCCTGGGAAGGGGTGTCCCAAAGGGGGTGATTGCTCTTTTAACGTACTGACTTAAAGGCCCAGTTCTCTCACCCCAAACAGTACCAACTCTCCTAACCTTCTTATTTAAGCCCCTCCCACAGTTTTCTGAAATTCATCCTTATCCAGTCACAATCACAGTTTATTGCTTCAGGGTGAGTAAAGAAAAGTTGTATGTGTATAACCAAAACACTCTCAATACAGGTTATGCTGTGCAATAGAAACTTTGGTAATCTGCATTGTTTGAATTAACAGTCAATCAAAAAACTGGGCCAATGGAGAGTTTCTGTATCCCCTACAAGAAGTGTAGATTGGGGGAGAGGATTGGTCCTTTAAACCACTCCTCCCATAACTGTCTAAAACTCATCCTCATCCAGACACAATCTCAGTTTGTTGCTTCCGGGTGGGTGTGTAAGACACAATGTGTAATCAAAACACTCCCATTACAGTACCCGTTGTTGTAATATGAACTCTAGTGTTAATTTGCACTTTTGAATGTGCTGTCAGTCAAATATATCAACCGATTGAGAATTTCTGTAGATTACTACAAATAGTGTAGTCAGTTTAGTGAGTTAGATAGGTAGTTCATAGTTAGTCAGTCAGTCAGCCAGTCAGTCATTCAGTCAGTCAGTCAGTCAGTCAGTCAGTCAGTCAGTCAGTCAGCCAGTCAGTCAGTCAGTCAGTCAGTCAGCCAGTCAGTCAGTCAGTCAGTCAGTCAGTCAGTCAGTTAATAATAAGGTGAATTTACTGGTAAAAACGAACGTTTCCATGAATCTCTTGCTACCTATAACCACTTGGTTTAAGTCGGTCAGCCAAGGCCTTTCTTCTAGTTGTGGATCACTATAGCTAGTCACTGGCTTGCTTTCCCTACCACATTGATTTTGCTGAGCACCAAGCACACTGGAAGTAGGTTCCATGTTTAAAGTCTTTGGTATGGCACGGCTACCAATTGAACCCAGACCTACCAGAAGTCATTCGGATTCTCCAACCACTTGACCATACAGCCTGTCCGCAAAAATTGTAGCTTGGAGTGAGAATCGACTACCTTTAAATGTTACCACTAACTTTGTTTCAAGAAAAGCCTATATCTTTAGATATGGAGTATATACCCATTCATGGTTACGTCAACGGTTGGCACTGGTTGAAAAAGAGCGTGCGCAGGAACATACACATGCATATAAGTTCTGCGTGTGGAGCGATCTATTCTTTTGGGGTGATTAATTCTTTGTTGCAGTAACAGAAATG
Organism: Holothuria scabra; assembly: GCA_037179385.1. Taxonomy (NCBI): domain Eukaryota; kingdom Metazoa; phylum Echinodermata; class Holothuroidea; order Aspidochirotida; family Holothuriidae; genus Holothuria; species Holothuria scabra. The sequence continues at coordinate 10,098,839 of CM074189.1, forward strand.
GGAACTTTTCGATGGCATTTATTCAGAAACGCGCCAGAATGTCAAAATGAGGGGGGGGGGGGGGGGTGGGGACACCAAAGGCAAAGGAATATGATGAGGGCATTTTTTCGGGCGCAGTTCGAAACCGAGCTCAAAACGCGCGATCTTGCGGGTGGGGGGTCCGGGGGCGAAGTCCCGGAAGCTTTGAGGCTCCAGCATGTCTGTGGATAAACAAATAAATATCAGGAGAGATGTAGTCAAAAGTTTTTCAGTTAACCCTACCCCAAACTAATCTAATTTGGCAACAAGGACAAATTCTGAGGGATAAAATTCCCCCCCCCCCCCTACCGCAGCGCCTCCACATCCTTTGTTACATTTTATGTCATAGAAGAACAAAAATGAGGTGTGAAAAACAGCTTCTATCAAATCGGTCATACAGCGAGTGAAACATACATTCATAACTGAGGAGGGTGATTATCGTGTCAAAACGTGTCTGAACTTTATCAACGAGAGGACTAAAACTCATCGGAGGGAGGGTAAAGGAATGTGTAAAATATTGAAAACCGTGCCTGTTACAGTCTGAAATTATGCGTTATGGAGCAAGAGAGAGACGGCATTTAGACAAAGGTAATATATAGTCGCTTGAAATTATTGTTTGGTTTCTCCCTCGCTTGGTAATTTTGACTTTAAAGGTTATGTAAGCCTTCGCAATTTTTTACTCTTCCCGTAGGCTGCGTTGTCGCGTGTTGAGCCTCTTCTCCCTCGGTTTATTGACAATTTGCGAACCGCCCTGCACAATTTAACTTTAGGAAAAGAATCATCAAAGGCGATGTTCTCTTTGCGTTAGAAAATGTCAACTCAACAGCCCCTTTTAGTTGTACCCGTTAACACTATACATACACTTAACTTGGCAATAATCTTTGGACGCCCTTGAGGACGAAATGTCACAGTCTAATTGTTGATTAATTGTGAAGAATATAAGATCGAATGATAACAGAATTATACAAGTACCGTGTAATGCTTTGGGCCAACCATTCTGTGTCGTCATAGTGTAGATATGGGTGATTCTACGGGCTTTGCTGAAACATTATCCAGGGCAGCAACTAAAATCCTTAATAGTTTATGACTCTCCAGAAAGACTTGTCACTGGCATGATAATAATTCGTTTCGACTTCAGTGATAAGTTCAGCTGAAAACCCAATTTCGTTGATATCGTAACATTAGCAAGGACTGTTACAGGTAGTTTGCGGGTGGTTCCACCTCATTGACAAATAAAAGTCACGTGTTTGCTTGAAGAGCAGAAACTGGGGAATAATTACTCATCTGTTCTATTTCGGCCAATCAATCAGTTTCTATATTAATCTACTAATTTGTTAATTTGCTCTGTCTTTTCTTCCAACTGCCTGACATTGCTAATTTTAAGCAATGCGTATGAATCTGACCGGAAGATGTAATGCAGACAATTGAATTTCAAAGAAACTGCAAAATTCGTTCTCGCTTTAAGGCCATGAGGAACACGGACTGGAATTGAACACATTTGATCAAAATGTTATTGAAAACTTTCCAATCTTCAAGGTTTCAAAATTTAGTTGTACTCTCATAAAGAGTTTATGATTACAAATAAACCTTGGAATGTCGCTTATTTGCCTAAACTTCAATTTTGCTGGTCTTTTCCGTTCTTCCGTTGGCATATTTGTCTGTCCGTCTGTTAATTTGTTATATCACATGACTCCGTAAGGCAAATACGTTGATGGAATCTGCAAAGAGAGTCTTTAAATTAAATCTAAATTTATGAAAACTTGGACAAAAGATTGTTCACCCATGAGAATATTTATAGACTGAGTGTAACGTCAAAATTGCGAGTTTTCATGCCTAAATTGCAACATTTTATATATTGTTGGTTATACAGATAATGTCATCCAAATTAGGTCATTTCCCTAATAATCTCAACAATTTATGCTTATCGAAACCATTTTCTTAATTTTCCTATAACTAATGACAGCTATATTAAAATAATATTGCTTATGTAGTATATTATAGAGTAACTTGATTGTCATCTAAGTACGGTACTTACACTGCTTAGAAAATGCCAGTACAGAAGTTTTTTTCACCGCATGAATTGGGACTAATAGACCTATTTCAAAATAGCAATTACAATAAATTATGGGATAAAGTTTTGAGTGTACGTCAATTATCACCACATTAAAATGCCATTGACAAAAATGACAAACACCAAAACTCTATCCCACAATCCTTTGTAATTGCTATTTGGAAATAGGTCTATTCTCATGCATTGCTCTTTAAGTTTACCACACGGGGCCCTTAGTCATCGCTCATCTCGTAGACCATGTCGTTCGTACACTCGCAAATAGCACACAAAATCCGAGCATAATCTTCGATTGATTGGATCATAACCGGCTTAGGTATCCGATCGTCTAGATTCCAGTCAGATTCTAGTTCCGCCTCCCAATTGTACGAACACACGGACAGGCTCTTTGTCTTTATCAGTATATTGATGAATAATTATGACGGCCCAACCATTTTCGTAGGCCTAAGAGAAACAGCACAGGAATAGCCCCGTACCCCCTTCTCTCTCCAAAATTCGAGACACAATTGATATTTTACACACTCTTCCACTCCATAAAAAACGTTTCCCATGAAATCCCCCTTTTCTTCAGTACATTTTCAGGAAAAAGATTTGATCAAGGCGTAACAATAGGATTCACCCGACAGCACAATAATTAAAAATGACGTGATGGGGCATTTCCATCAATCTAGACGATCCTGGTGGGCAGTGACAAGGGAAAAGGGGACGAAATAAGGCCAAGAAAGTATACTTTGTGCTGTAAACACAAATTAGTCAAACATTTCCGGAACTGACCAATCACGTTAGTGAACAATATTGACCAATATTTGACTAATATTTGACCAAGTTGACTTAGTTTCGAAAAATATTAAGTCTCCTTGACTAAGTTTTGACTGATATTCTTTTCGATATCGATATTCTTTTCGATATAAGTCAGATACCGGTATCATCACAAATTAATCAAATATGGATGACTAACGTTGTTAGTCAAATCATCCATACTTGACTAATTTCTGTTTCCTTTGGTAAAAGATCATGTAATATCTCATTTCGCATCCTTAAACTATTTGTTCTGGTAAAGTTGTGCTAGTAAAGTGTTTATAATGGCCAAGACATGTGACTTAAGTAATAGCTGGGAACACGGAAAGAGACTAATTTTTGAAAATCACAAACATTGCAACATATTTGAAAATAAATAAATAAACTTTGAGGTTGCTTACCACACCTCCGTTAGAGACGACAACGTTCAGTAAATGAGTATGCATATTACGTCACAGAGGGAAGGTGTTCGCTCCCTTGGAGAAAATGTCACGTTGCAAAGTCTACTGCGTGCAGTCACTTGTGTCATTGTTTTTCTCTAAAATGTAGTCGACGTGACGTCAGTGCATATGGTCAATTACCCCTACATAAACCGAGACAAGATACACTAGCTCTTTAATTTTTGCATTGGTCTGGAATTATTTTTGTCTACTATTCCTTAGCATAATAGGTGATGAAATTTGTGAGGGAAAACTCAAAACTTAAACTGATTACAAGGGCTCCTTAAGCTCTAACCACAAGTCCGACCGTACACAGTACATAACATCCCTTTTAAGTAAAAAATACCCTTTTTGTTACTTTATCTTTGTTTCTCAAGTTAATTAAACGCGACGAATGAAACACTAGTTCCACATAACTTTTCGACCATAATAATATTAGGAGAGTAACTCGGTTGCAACTATAAAAAGCTACAAAATACTCCATAAGACTTCCTGTAACTATGAATATTTGAATTGAAATTATACTCAAATTAATCAAAATTAATGAAATCAGTCAGATGAAATTACATTGAATAATAATGATCAAATAAAGAAAACGTGTTTAAATCAATGTAATTATCGAAATCAAATGAAAAACATACATTTTAAAAACAAAAGAGAATAAACTTTGGCGACTCTATAGAGAGTAAAAAGTGTAAATTCACTCTAAAAGGAGTGCTCAAAGTAGAGTAAATATTCACTCTTTAACGTTACCTGCAGGGCAATGCACTCTTTTTAAGAGTGTTATTGGTACTAGTCACTCCATCAAGAGTGAAACTAGGTTCTTTCTTGAGCGAATTTAGGCTCTTTAGGCTTGTACTAAATAACGGTCACTCCTCTAACGAGTAAAATTTCACTCTCTTCTATTTACTGTGTAAACAAAATCAACCATTTATCACTACCACCACCACACCGCCCACTTCCATATCAAACATAGCAAAAAATTCTGCTTAAGTCGTAAAATTCTGGCGTTCATAAAAGAGATTTAATGTTTAATCTTTTCAATCAAAAATAATAATAAGCAGGATACAAAATGTTTTTTTTTTAAGGACAGAAACTGTCTGTGAGTACATTTGCAACCCACAAAGCATTAATGGTTGAACATAACTACGTGGGGGTTGCAATAACCCCGCAGAGGTAGAGAGTGACCTACTTCGCGGATTGTTCACTTGTCAACTACTTCATTGTGTGCAAAACGTGATGGAGAGAATGATAAAACCAAGTCAGCCATTGCAGTCAAATAATATATTATTTTATCTGGTGTTTTAATCTACTTACGGAGGTTTGTTAATTAAGATAAGATCTCCACAAAAAGTAAACTTCAGTAACTTAGCAAATTTGGTTTTGTGAGACTTGAACTACATATCGGCCCATATGTGTCATACCCCTTGGTAATTTAATGAAGGCTGCGGCCTTATAGAGGGCCTCTCTCTTCCCGGGTTCTTACTTTAACGACGGTTGTAAAAGTGGTATATTTACTTGACTTTAGAGATAAAATCTTCAGTTTTCGGTCCTTTAATGGCTAAAAATGTTTTTGGGGAGCATGGTTCAACAAAGTCATCAGAAATTAGGTAGGAAGTTTTTCGTTTAAGGTCCGATTTAATGAAAAACGTGTAACCCAGATATGATCTAAATTTCTAGCAACAGAAAACAATAAACAGAAAATAATATTCATAAAATGATATCCCGTGAAGTTTGATTAAATGAGTTTCTCCTATCAAAGGTTGTTTTCCAAAAAAGTAGAAAAAGATGAAATTGTGTAATCTTTGATTCACTGCATTTCTTTACAAAATGCGACTAGACAAACTACGAGTCTGTCTGTGTGTCTGTCTGGTATATAGGAGAATTAGTCAACTTGAAAACAGTCTCGTTTTAAAACTTCTTGGCATAGCTCATAACGGTCACATGGGCATAATGATGACGTTGCAAAGCACGTCACAAAGGAACTGCAGTGAACTTTTTCATCACACGGAAAGGGCAAAACCAGTCTTTCCACACCTGTTTGAAACAAAGACTACATTTCACAATTTCTTCTTAAATTGCAAAAGCAGTCATCCCAACTGTAAGTTGTCTAATAGACTGTTCTGTTTAATGCATGTCTGTTGAGAATCATGTGAAAAAAATTTTTCTCCTCAAATTTAAAATTTGCTGGAAGTAACTTTTTGGTTTACCATGAATATACAATATTTAAGTCATAAAAATATTATAAAAGATTTTTTGAAAAGAAATAAGAGAAAAATTGTGATATAAGCTGTTGCATCATTTTTTTTTTTTTTTTTGGGGGGGGGGTGCTGCTCTTGACATTTTTAGTTTCCTTTCCAAGTAGCTTTTCTGATTATCAACACTGTACTGCTAAAGCAAAATCAATCATTTTTTTTCAAGTTTATGAACAATCACACTCTAACTAGTTAAAATCCTTAAACAATAACATAAAACACAATGGTTATGTTTCTTTTTCAGAATGTTCCTTGTAGTCACTCCATCAGGCGGGAAACGTAATCTTTAAAAAATTGTTATTCTAAACATTGTTTAAACAGTATAACATATTACATAATGAATGTGAATGTGAACTCCTGGTAAATTTAAGACGGAAAAAATTACCATGTGATGATTCTCAAGGATTATTCTTGAAATAAGATTTCGTTTGCAACACTGCTTCAAATCTGGGCGACTGCATTCTTTCGATTTAAATGTTTGGAAGTGTAGCACATACAGTAGCTATTTTTAAGGAACATGGCCTAATTACATATATAGCTAACTGAGGAATATGATCAATGTTGTGGTAAACTACAACGTTGAAATGGCGGAAAGCATGTGAGTCTAAGATGTCACGTGAGGGAAAGTACGCACTAGGTAAAAAGGCTGTAGCAATGACGCATATGCGCTCTAAAGCATGCAATAGAGCCTATGTATACTCCATAGCAGTGGCGTAGCCACGGGGGGGGGGGGGGGGCTGACCATGATGACCCAACCTTGCGATGCAAAAAAAACCACCTAAAATAGTGGTTTTTTCTCTCTATCCTTAGACTTTTCCCCTCAGTTCGTGCCCCCAACCCCCAACCGCCACCCATGACACAATCCTGGCTACACGCCTGCTCCACAGTACTCCCTCCTTTGGGAGAAAAACAAACCAACACCGACAAATGCAGACGGCTGATTTGTCAACCAGTTGGATACGGCCATAGACTGCTACAGGTGCGGGGCGAATTATTATGCGCGCAGCCACGCGTTCCACTGTGTTACCCCCAAGGATGACGTCAGTGTGCCGTCATGATCAATGCATAATGTATATAGATAGCGCTAGATATGTGACTCTTACGTCACCAAATATTTAAGTTTTCAAAATTCTTGTCTTTCTGAAACAATGAGGCCCCCGTGGGATCCGCCATGCTTCCGGAAGTACGACAAACTAATTCCTACCCCACAAATAGCAACATGCAAAATATTTGTAACACTGTATACGTGCAAACAATCTCCTATTTACTTTGTAATTAGGTCACCTTTCTTGAGAATCATTTGAGGGTAATTTTCTTCCTTAATCTCTTGACGTAAATCAGGTTAACCGGGTGTTGTTCTAATCGCTTCTGCATAATCTACTGCCTTCATTTTTCACACCGTGTGATATTTACACACCGGATAGGATACCTTTGCCTACTTAGCGAACGTTGATTCCTCTGCTCTGCATTGTCTCCTTGTTACAACTTCCCCGATACCCTGTTTCCTCCCCGCCCCGCTGGAGAGTTGGATGATGCTACCCCATTAAAAAGGAGAACGTAAGTGCGAAACAGCTATTTCCTCTGAAACCTATTTCAAAGAGATGTGAAACTCTAGTTGAAAACTGATGATTCTGCAAAAATATGGTTATCACGCCTCTTGAATCCTCCTCGTAGATCTGCCCAAATTCTGGATTCCAGGTCAAATTCATTTAGGCCAAAAATGCTTCCGTTTTAAATTACAAAAATTGCTAATCTGACAGAGAGAACTCATGAACTGCGGGCCCGCAATATAGAGAGTGCATGCACCACTGATTCCTCCTGAAAGAAAAAAATCCTCTTCAAAAATGTTCGAAAATACCAGGAAGAAAATATTTAAACTGCATAAATGACAGCAGAATTAGCAACGCATGGGTTAAGTGAGGTTTACATCAGACCAATAATGACGTCAGTTGCTAATTCTCTTTGGGAGTCTTGTCTTTCTCAGGCTCCTTTCACTCTTTTTGTCTTTCACCCATTAAATTGTAAAGCCAACCAAGAGAGTTCGGCCAGTGTGACTAAGAGCACACGCATTGGTTTAAACCCATTAAAATTAAAATTCACGTCAAAACTGATATTTGTGCCGGTAAGGTCTAATTCTATTTCGACATACATTTTCAAGGACAGGGCAATTGAAGAATTACATTATTTGCTATCTGCCTATGATGGTAAAATTATGCAACTGACGATCTTTGACACAACATTCAGAGTACACTTTAACGACTTCTTAATGTCAGCGTTGTTGTATTGCAGAATGCAATTATTCGACCCAGATTTTGGGGCTACGTTTCATTGCCTATTGACCTCAAAACAATCCAAGCGAATCACCGGTTACGGTTTGCGACCAACCTCTCCACAAAATAAAAAGGTTAGGAACTTACGTCGTGATCAAGGTTATTAGCAAGTTAATCTTGCATGAGAGGATCCGCAGCAGTAAAGCCTCCTTCAAACCAACGCCTACGTGCAGCCCATCGAGCGGGCTGATGACATCGGAAGTACATCAACCCTCTGTGGTGGAGACAAAGCTAGAGCGTCCTTAGTTTTGTTATCCGCCCACCTTGCAGTGCGTCAGCAATTTCTGCAGTGATCTCGTGATTGCTAGAAAAATCTGTGAGAAAATGTCAGACGTCCAAGGTGAAGTTAGTTAGATTAGGGAGTTGCTAAAGATGGAGTTTTACGGTCCAGTTCCTTGTCAATTGGTTTAAGTCGAGCCGGCCACAGCCTTTCTATTGTGGCACATAGATTTGTTTTCCCTACTTCATTGCTACTCTGAAAACCAAGCACAATGGCAGTAGGTCGGATTTTTAAAGTCTTTGGTATAGCCCCGATGAAGAGTCGAACTCCAGACTTCCTGGCACCAAGTCGAATGTTGTATCCACTTGACCATGCAGTCGGTTGAGTCTAATATGGAAAGATTCCTGATACTGGAAAATGTGAACCCTGATCGAAAAAAATATTACCGTCATTCGCCCATAATTGTGATACTGATAGGGTAAATAATGTATATCATTACCATAACAAGAAACAATGTGATGTTGAATATAGACCTATGCCTACGTGAAAAATTTCTTGATTTCTTAAGAAAAAATATATATGAAAAAAACAAAGAGAAAAATGTATCGAAAGGTAGCACCGATAGATATACTGACCGAGATGTATTGGCAAACTAGACCGTATGTCGACTGTCCATCCAACTTTCACACACATGCATTTTGTGACCTCATCTGCGAAAAAAAACTAATTATCTCAGCCAAATTTGATTGAATACAGAGACTAATTTTAACATTCAACCACAATTTGCCTTGAAGTGCTGCAGGTGCAGAAATTAGAAAATCTATTTTATGGAATTGTAAATCGCGGTCAAATTTTACCATGCCAATTGGACTTCCTATTATCTATCATGTTCAATATCAGAAGGCCTTATCACTCTTTTGGGAGTAATGTACATTTTCATATCAACCGCTTCTTGGAGATTTCATTGTTTTCCGTTGGGTGGTATGGAAAACTAAGCGTAGGTGAATATACTCATTAGTATATAAATACAATGTGTAATGCACCGTGTAAGTGACGTCAATTTAACACCTCAATGCATATTTAAACATCCTATTTTCTCTCTCTTTGTCCAAGAATAACCCTAAGGTTTCCACACCTCAAGCGACCGTGTTTGAAAAGATACCACTTTTGACTTTCTCACTAAGAACCTTTCTCAGACTGACGTTCCAATTTTTATACCTCAAACGACCGCACTAAAAGAGGTCTGATCTGATTTTGTCATAATATTTTCCAGACTGGCCAATGTACCAAACACCTTTTAACTTCCGGGCCCGGCTTTCCCCAGATCTCTTGTCAGGAGTGACATATGAGGACGTGCGACAACGACTTTTGTAAAGTTTGTTAATGATAGGAATAAACACATATAAATTTTTAATTCAAACACTCGATATTTTTCCAATTTCTTGTAGACGGCGCTCTTCGTTGTAGCTGAACAGAGCCATAAATATTTAGCCGTAGCTGAAGAATGCTCCGTTACGATTTAAACATACGGCTGGTGAAAGCCTTTAAATGAAACACATACGAGTGAAAACGGTGCTCTGAATTGACTAACCACGTCGGTCACATTCAATTTTGACTGATTCCTGATATGACTAACTTCACATTAATGGGCAAAAATAATATCAATCAAAACTTAATCAATGACGTTGGTCAATTAGTCAAATAACAGTCAAATATTAGTTTATGTACCGTATATTACCATCGTGATCAGTCGATTCACACACTGTTCTGACTTGAGTTGACCGTGCTTTTACTCTCGTAAAATAATTCAGTTTAATTCAATTTGATTTTTCTTCCTCGTTTGTGTCCGTGCCAACCAGATATAATGGGCTGCTAAATTTTGGAGGGTTCGAAACTGATTATGATATTTTTAATGGTCATTTTTCAAGACCCTATCGTTAATGACCATGGGCACTGAATGTTGTGGAATAGAATAGAAAAAATGTCGATTAAATATGCCAGGTCCCAAAGGTTCCTATCGATATTCTAAATGTCAAACACAAATTATTATACTGTTAGTTTACAACTTTACAGGACAATTAAATCAAACATTAGGTTGATCAGAAATGATTTTTTTTTCGAGAACCCAAATGAGCCTGGCGTAGGTACGAAGGGCTTTTGGTTAGATGAGACGAGAATGACTGGGGGTGCCATGAAGTGGGGTGTTAAAACGTGAAAAGTCCGCCTGAGCATATGGGTGTTGCGCCACTGGGATACTGAAGACCCGTACACTGACGCTTTATATTGACGAATCCCGACCGATTGTGATGGCCTGATTTTAGTCGGCCATTGCGGGGGACCATCACCTTTAATCTTTAAATTTCCTTCCTTACCTGTTCCATGGATGGTTGTACACTGAAGTGTATCTTGACTTTCTCAACTTCACTGAATATGAGAATTTGAAATTCACGTAGACAATAAATGAAGACGATTAAAAGCTGATGGATCCCACAAATGGCTGACTACAGTCACTAAAAACAAGCGATAATCGGATTCGTCTATAGTTCATGTTTTCTGAATGTCATTCCTCTAACATCCATTGGGTGTATCCGGATGCATGCAAATTAAGAGCGACATTTACATTTATAGCATCCTCCCACTTGACTCAAAATGCAATAATTTTCATGTAACCTTATACAAAGCCTTTACCAAAAACTAGGTTGTAAATAATTACTTTGATGAACATTTTCAACATTATACTTGATAACCTATTTTGGAGCACAAATATTTAAGTGTTTACTATGTGATCAATCTCTTGCTTAACACTGTTTTACAACCGATATCCCCTCGAGAGATCTATTTTGTATTGTATTATGCAGAACGTTCCATTGCAAAGAGAACAAGGTGGTAAAATGCCAAACACATCCGTGCTGGAAGCCTGTTTCATAATAGGAATCGCAGCGTGAGGTCCTAAGTCTGAAAGCGGAAGCATAGCTAGTGTGATTTTAACGTAAAAGTCGAAGGATAACCCATCAAAAGGTAGACTTTGCAAAGTCTCTCCTGGCGAAACCATTCTCCCACCAATGTTTAAAATGTTTTATCCAAGCCGATCAGCCATTATAACTCTTCAAAACCTTACGCCCTCTATTTGTGGCCGCCCTGTATCCACGTCCGCCGGTGAAAATGAACGCAGAAAGAGGGAGTAAACGAGAAGAGCAATGATTACGGGTCTTATTAAAGAGGGAGCGAAATTTGATTTTGTAAAGATGATTCGAGCAGACTCTGCAGAGTCTAATCAAAAGGGGAAATCGATGGGATCTATACTTCCACATCCTGACGTTCATTCCATTCTTGTAATTCTGTGACCACGATTTCAATTAAAGGCAGTCATTCGTCACCCTAAACTACAGTTTCAGTATGCATATATCAAAACTCTCAATTGGTACAGCTCTTTGATTGGCATCACTTTCAAACAATGCATCTTAGCTAAATTACACAGCATGGGCACTGAGAGTGTCTTGATTACACATTATGGACTTGTATGGCCACTGGGACAAGCCATGAAGCAATAAACTAGGATTGTGTCTGGATAAGGATGAGTTTTAGATAAACGTGGGAGGGGCTAGAAGTAAGTAGGTTAGGAGAATTGGAACTGTTTGGGATGATGAAAATATGCCTTTAAATTGGCTCCCAACCAAACGTGTTTCCATGGAAAAGACTTTGCCTCCTACATCTTTTAGTATATGGGCCTATCAGGTCCAATATGGATATTTGGTTCATTTAGAAGTTACATGCCCTTGGTCCCACCCTTTTTAATTTGTATAGCACAGCTAAGTCGCCTGCGATGCCACTTAACACAGGACTATACAATTACCGAGATGCTTCAACACGTTTCACAATTACCACATTCACCTTTGTCTTGTGTTTTCCAACAGGTGGACAAATTGTTTTTGAGTACATACTGTACTGTCTTGAAGTGATAACATTCTTCCGAAAACTTCCATTTTAAGCGCGCTTGAATCTTCAAGACAACGGGCCTTTATAAGACGAGTTCAAAGTTCATATCTGCGCATGGGTTTATTGCCTCTCTTTTTAGGTCGGTCGGTAACAAAACATCTGAGCTCTGCGCCAGAAGCTCATAACATACCTTTATACGTGTGTTTGCATCCCACCATCAGCTCAAACACACTCTAATAGAAGGGAAGGTTTAAGCAAAAATTTAATTTTCACATGTGCAAGAGGAACCAAAACTACATAGTGTGGTGAAAGTTCCATTCAAATTCTCGAGATATCAGTAAATGAATTGAGAAGATGTGTGTTCAAAAGTGAGTTTAAGGGCAGCAGTGCTTATATCACTTCCTCATATTGACAAGGAATGGTTTGTTTCCCTTTGTTTTGTTAGACTGTTGTGTTGACCTTGGAGTTAACTGGAATAGGACCTCCCTGTGGGGGATGCAAAGTTTGTAAAGTTCTCATGACACTTAGGCAATCACATTTTAATAATGTGGGTTTTTTGAGGAGAAAATCAACTCTAAAGTTTAAAGAAAAACAAAAGACTGTGCTCTAATGTGGGGATATGATGTCATATGTGCTTGCTTCAAGATCACTTTTTGTTGAAAATGTGAAAACTTTGCATGCTCACATCTTGAGAACTACATATCGGATTTCAATGCATATTTCACCAAAATGCTTAGAATAAGTACCCCTCTTACATACCAAATCCTGTAATGACAGTAAACCCTTCTTTTAAAGTGTTACCCGTTGAGATTTGACCAATTGCACAATATTGCTTCATGAAGAAAATTCGAAATGGTCTAGCCTATTTCAAAATAATGTGGGCCAACTAAAATGATTCCCACTCCCACCTGTGAGTTCCGGGCTCGGTTTCGGCTTTTTGCGTGCTTAAGGTAACGAGGGAGCAACCGTTGCAAACAAAGACCGGAACTGTCCGAAACACAGACGACACATTATTTACGATACACCTTATGCATTGATGACACACTGACGTCATCCTTGGGGGCAAAACAATGGAACACGTTCCCGAACGTATAAAAATTCGTTCTGCACGTGTAGCAGACTATGCGCGTATTCGACTGGTTGAAAAATCAGCTGTCTGCATTTGCAAGTTTGGTTTGTTTTGCCCCAAACAAGGCGTGCCTTTTGCTCTGTGACATAATATTACTAAGGTCTAAAACTATTCCTACACACAACGCTACAACAAAAACCGATATTCGCACGGGTTGGCAGGGTGATAATGACTACGCATACTGTAGGCATTGAATTAGGAAAGAATCCAATGACTCACAAATGGCTGATAAATTAAACCAGGTGTCTAATAGTTGAGACGTAAACTCAAACAAATCAGACTGATCCCTTCAATTACTACACATTGTCCGCATGGGCATCCGCAGGTATAGGAAAAAGTGGGAGTCTCCCCTTCCTTCAAGGCCTTGAAGGTAAAAAAATCAAAAGACAATGGCATACATATTTTTAATTTAGATATTTTTAGAAAATTTATAAAACGTAAGATCTATAAAAAGAAACGGTTACGTGCAAATACAAGCTTTAAGGAAGGGCAATTTTCAGCGATCTGGGGATTTATTTGGTCAAAATTTTCTTGGCGCTTTAATTGACGGCAGTTTGTGATGGCGCTACGATTGAACCCTTCGAATACAATTTCAACAGAGAGTTTTAGACCCACCGAACACTAGCGAATAGCCAAGTGATAGCCTGGTCTGATTTGTTGGTTACATTTAGAATTAATTGTTCTTTTCAATTTTTCAAATTCTTTACTTCACTGTATCGTAGATTCCACACTAAAATATTCCTTGTTCCCTGGATTTCACTGAATAATGGAATATGAGGGTTTCAAATTGCATTTAGACAATAAAATTAAGACACTTTAAGGCTGAATGATTCCACTAATGGTCGCCGTCTCTAGCTTCTCAGATCCGTCTATATAAGGAAAAATATGCATTTGTTGGATAATTGTTGTATTAGCAAACCGTGGAGACTACAAATGTGGAAAAAAGACGCACGAGGCGAAGCTGAGTCCGTTATTTCTTTCAAATTTGGAGTCGAGATAGTTTATTCAACAACAATAGTCCTACAAATGTGGTTTATTCTTTTCCTACCAACTGACAGAAATTATTTTGGGGGGTTTACTGTCTCTAACATATGCATTGCGCTTGATTTCTAGGCCTTGTAGGCCTAGTGCGTGTGGTGCTCACACCACCGTGGCGCGTCGCATAAACTTTAAGGACGCTCCGCCATACATCTGTGTTCACGATCTGCATGCAAAATGCACGCCTTAGCGCTTTCCTTCTACGTGAAAACATGCGAGGCGTGGCTCATATTAAGTGACGCTCATTGACGTGCATGCTTTCTTAAGAAGACAAAACCCGCAAAAAGAAGTGCGCACACGTGTGCGTATTAGAAATGCACGGACGTGTGTGGCGTCATATAATTATATGCATGGGTGCCACTAATCCAGAATCCTAACCAAGAGTAAAGCCTAGGTCACACTACAGCGATATCGGATCGGATTACTATCCGATATTGGTGAGTTTTAGTCAAAATCCCCTCCATCCATTGACGGAAAGAACCAAAAATTTGCCATCCTGAGTAAATATATGATCGGTATGAAAGCACCACGGAAATGGAATATTAACTACTGATTTCGTGACGTCACATTGACAAATAACTTTTGTCGGACTACGCGTGACCGATAAAAGGTGTCTGCAGATGTGACGTCATGGAATAATTGGTATAACTACACTCTAAAATCAAAAGAGTGAACTTATTCACTCTTTGATCGAGTGAAAAATGTAAATTCACTCCATAAGAGTGATAATTCACTCCAAGAGGAGTGAAGTTCCCTCCAAAAAAGAGTGAAGTTCACTCCAAAAAGAGTGAAATTCCCTTAAAACGAGCGAAGTTTCACTCTTGATGGAGTGCCCACGATGATCGCTCTTAAAAAAGAGCGACCATTGCAGGCACTCGTGGAAGAGTGAATTTTCCCTCTTCCTCTAGTGAATTTCACTCTTTTTAGAGTGAACTTCACTCTTTTTGGAGGGAACTTCACTCCTTTTGGAGTGAATTATCACTCTAATGGAGCGAATTTACACTTTTCACTCGATCAAAGAGTGACTAAGTTCACTCTTTTGATTTTAGAGTGTAAGAATTTTGTAGTCCTGCGATACAATTCATATATCTACACAGGTTGGCAAATTTTATGTTTCTTTTCGACCAAAGATGGAGGAGATATTATTTAAAAATCACAAAAATCGGAGCGAAATCCGATCCGGTATCGTCGTAGTGTGACCTAGCCTTATCCCGTCAGTGTTTAACCAATCAGAATGCAGGATTCTGAATAACCAGTCAGTAGAGGTGGTAGAAAGTAATATCGGGGAACTTGTTAAGGATAATGTCATCTGTTTTTGGTTTTGTTGCAGATCGTAATAATTACGCCGCACTTCCTCCCATGCCCTGGCTCATGAACAACAAACGATAGAGAGACAAGAAAGCTTTTAAATTTTTCGCCGAGGTAAATATTAATCATTTTAACTGCCACCGGATTTCTTATTTCTTTCGTTATCAATATTGTATTATTCCGATTTTTCATAACATTCAAAGTCTGTGCCAAAATACATAGGCTACTTAGGAGGCAATAATCTGTCATCTCTCGCTCATAATGAATTTATTGGGGAAATTATTCTCGTGGTGAACTGGATAAAACCACGCTGTTATACAAGAAGATCTACCTGGGAGCGACAATTTACAACAATTCATTATATTTTTCTCCATTATTCATAGGAAATTTAAAAAACAATTTACTCTCTATCAGTGCATTTTATAGACACAAAGAAATTGCCGAAAGGGTATTTGGAAAAACAATTTAACAGCTATAATTTATTAAATGATCATTCATATTATGACAGGTTGTGGGTTGATATTTGTCTAATATGTTTTAAAATTCCACAGGGAATTTTTTAAATGATGTTTTTGCTTATCAGCTTTTTAATAGATTGCCGGATATCTTATTGGAAAGTGTACAACTCTACTTCACTCTGATTTAATGATGCGAAAAGGCTTTCGCCATGAAGTAGTTCCTTAAAAAAGAAACGTGATGTGAATCCAAAAATAATGGACAAGGGGTTTTCTGTGGACTGTGAAATATCTGCTTTGTAGCTTTGGAATATTTCATGGATGGCACCATGTGGGGGAAGGGATGGCAATGTTAGTGCGTTTTGGGGATTCCTTCCCTTCCCCCTCCATGACGGGAATTTTTTTCTTCCCAGGCGGGATTTTTAATGTTACGTTTATGAAACATGTATTTTCTGACAGCTTACACTAGCTTTATGCTGCCTATCTTTATGAACTTACTCCAAGCTAAGGTTGATTTTCAAGCATAATCAGGATATCACAATTTTACACAATGATACTCCCAAAGTTGGAGTTTTGATTCAGTTAAAAGACCGAAGTTGCCTCTTTCCTTAGCAAATAATAGAAACAATACCATACACTGAAGCTTCTTCATGGTTTATCATGGTGAAGTCGGGTTCATTGGCATAGTGGAACAAGGGGTGCGGATTCCTCTCCTACAGAATTTAACCTCTTAGGAAATTGACCGTCGCTATTGACCTAATACATACACATGGGCCTCTTAAAAATTGAACGTCCCTAGAAGAATCCCCTTTCATTACCCTGTCCAGTTATGTGCAAGTCTCTCGTTAATCAGTAACCTGCATATTAATAAAACAGATAAAAAATCATTTTTTATTTATATTTTACTTTCCTCTTCAGATCGGTTCCTGGAGAATTAACTCGAAAGACCCACCATTGACCTTCTCATGGACCGCCGAAAATGCCAAAATGATTTCAGTACGACGGCTTAAATGTATACAAATATCAACTATCGAAGGGGAAATATACAATCCTTTTTATATACTTAATGCTTACTCTTTTTTCAAATAGAGTTTATCTTAGAATGCATTCCATTTTACGACATCGTATTGTATCTTGAATTTATGAACATTAACTAGTCTTATCGTTGTGTGGATAAAAATCACTAAGAGAGGCAAAGAAGCTGATGTATATATCTGTCACACACTGTTGCACCGATATTATGTATCACCCATGCACTACAACAAAATCACGTCTTGTATTGAAGTAACTAATGACAAAATGTTACATTGAATATTATTTATATTATCAACAAATTTACCATAAATATCTCATTTTACCAGGTTAGTATTCAAAAAGGTATCCCCTTTTTACTTTCACCACGTCACAACAATTTTGAAAAAAGTTGGTATTGCCTTATATACTAGATCTTAATATATCTTTTCCTTTGTGAAAAACACAACCCCTTCAAAATAATTTACCCCTTGTCAGCCTTAGTAAGGTTCTCTTCATGTAAAATGCTGACATAAAGCCATAACGTATGATTTTATAACGTATTTACGTTTGGCATTAAGTATGTTCAGGTTTTACTTTGGTATTATTTCAACCAACAGCCAACGTGTCGTTTTGTTAAATTGAGCCATATTCACAATTGCTGAATTTCAGGCTAACATGGGAAATAGCCTCCTCATCAACGTGTGTTTGTAAAAGTGTCAGCATGCTTTTACGTTAGAATCCGAATCTTACGGCAGTCTTACACTGAAATATAACTATTACAGTGCGAAAGCAGTCGGTAACTCGAAAATGCTTAAAAGAAAACATGATTCAGGGACCACAGAGACGGGGAGCTGGGGATCCGCCATCACGTTTCCTGCCGTATCCATTTAGGTTGCTTTACATTACTATTATATTGTTGAACATCAGGGCTGTAGTCGAGTCCGGGCACGGACTCGGTATTTCAGAATTTGAAGGAATCGGCCAGAGAGGTTGATTTTCCAATTGAGAAAGTAAAGGGAGTCGAGTCCAGAGTCTAGTCTTTAAAAGTTGAAAATTGCCCAAACCGTCACTCGGACTCTTCGGGCTCGAATACAGCACTGTTGAACATATTGGACCGCTTTGGTGATTAGCGCCCCCCCCCCCCCTCCAAACACAAAGACAAACACACTTCAAAATTCGCTCCATGGCCCCTATTATTAAACGTTTGAATTTAGAACCTTTTGAAACAAGTCAGTGAGTTCCTCGTGCAGTGCTGATAAAGTTCAAGGCGACGAAATTTGTCTGTTTGGTTTTACAGTCGTATAATTTACTTCTTCTATCTCGTTTATAATTGTTTCACTTGTTTAGTGTTACATGTACAGTGTTATTTGCTTTGTAGCCGGCTGTGTTTCAGCATTTGTGTTATCAACCAATTTAAACTTGCAACACTATACCGTTATAGATTAAGAAAAGTGAAATTCTACCTTTTCAAATGACAAATTCATTCCGCGGTGTATGTAATAGATTCAAAGGTAATAATAGGTAACACATATTCGGCTCAGAGACTTGGCTTTCAACGTTTTAACAGCGAAATTACTTCTGTTTAGGAAATCAACCCTACCGAGAAGTGTTCCCATGGTAACGAAGTGAGATGCACTCTTTTCTATACCGCTGTAATTAAACCAATGGACTTTTTTAAAAATAATAATAAAAAAATAAAAGAGAGCATTGTGGTTCGAGTTTCTTTTTTCTTTCTTTTATACCTCTTTTCTTTGACATTTTAGAGGGGATGTGGTTCTAATCTCATCGCAGGCGTTTTGTTTTAATCATTCACTGCTATGTCATGTATTCGATGAGCCAGATTGGCGTGAAAAGTATTGATGGGGACACGGCTTCTTCCGCTTCAAAAATATTTTATGCATTAAACTGTAATTAACCAGAATAGCCAACCTACAATAAACTCACAAATCCGCCAGTTCTGAGTGATGTTGAGATTTGTCGGGGATTTGTGGGGTCCATTTCCTCATTTCTTTCGTCTTACCTCCACTGTGAATAGTTGTGTTAAATTTAAAACTGAACTTAATCTGTTTATTATGGGCTTTCGTGTTTTTTCATCCATCTGCTGTGACACTGGCAATCAAAATCACGGCTAACATTAGCTCTGATGGACCCAAGAAGTAAATCGGTAAATGTTGTTTAAATTTCAGACAACAAAAACTGTTAATTAAACACCTTTAATAAAAAAAAATGTTTTAATTTTTAGAGAATTATACACTCTAAAAATAAAAAGAGTGATAATTCACTCGTTAGATGAATGAAGATTTTAAAGTTCACTCGAAAAGAGCAGAGATTCCCTCCAAGAGGAGTAAATGAACTCCAAGGGAGCGAAGTTTCACTTATAATTGAGTGCCTGGAGGGACCACTTTTTAAAAAGAGTGATCCCTGCAGCCACACCTTAAAGAGTGAATTTTCAGTCTTCTTGAAGTGAATTTCACTCCTCTAGGAGTGAATTTCACTATCCTTGGAGGGAAATAACACTCTAATAGAGTAAGTGCAAACTTTTCACTCTGTTACAGAGTTACTAAGTTCGCTCATTTGTTTTTGGAGTGAACAATTGCTTAATTTTAACAAAGAAATTTAAACAGCAAAATTTTGAACAGTGTAAGATTTCAGGATTTTAGACTGGACGTATGCATAATTGACAATAATTTACCAATTAGAAAGTCTTAACATTCCGGACTATAATGTGATGAAACGGGATCCTTTGACGTGTGGGACTTAAGCATCAATTTCCAGCAACGGAGTTTTCAAAAGAAAATGAAATTCCAAAGAAATTGGGATTTAGTTTTTTTTTTCGGAAAAAGATCATCCTAAATTTTTTCTACTGATACATCATTTTATGGAGAATCAAACATTACCAGGAGGTCACTGCACTTTTTAGATGAAATTAACTTCTAAATTGCAAAGGCTTCTTTTGCTTCTCCAAGCCACATGATGAAAATTTGGCTCAGGTTTCATGCAGTATTCTAGTGAATCCCACGTTTTACATGTTCAGTTCAGTGGCGTAGCTACTGGGGGGCAGGGGGGGCAAGTTGCCCCCCTGGAAAAATTTTTGGGGAAATTTGATGAAAATGGGGAAATTTGATGAATCTTATTATTACAAAAATTTCACGAAAATTTCTCAAAATTTTTGTTAGAATAAGAAATTGTGAGACATTTATCATACGTAATTCGTATTTTCATGCAACAAATTAACTCAGATTTCGTCAGTGTCGCATGAACCGGCCCAATTCGCGTTCCACAGAATTGTCCTTGCCGCGTAGCAGATTGAATGTTCCCTGGCCTTGTGCTTGTATACGCACGGGGGTTATGATCAGTGCATTTCAGTGTACAGGAAGCTGTTATTCAGGTGATACTTTGGGAATTCAGTAAAAGGATGTGAAAACTGACAAGTCACTAGCGTAGACCCCCGAGGTTGTTATGTTCTTCTACAAGCTAGCAGAGCTGTACGGTTTTACTCTGTGTACATAACGATGCTTACAAGCTAGTTCGGGAAAATAGCTTTCTGCTGACTTTGAGTGTAACAATAAATGGACAATGAGTACCTTGTAGCCTTCTACACTTAACAGACTGCTTTTCTCACAGGATATCCTGTGTGATCGAGCCACTGTTAGGCCTCCTTAGTGGCGTGCGAAGAGAAGACGTTTGGGTCATGCCCCCCTCACAGATGCCATTTTTTCTTTGTTCTTAAAAATACGCAGTCTAACTTTATTAACACAGATTTTACTTCAAAAGATAGCATATGTGGCACCAGATTGCTTATAAGGACACCCAATTTTTCAAAAATTTTCAAAGGGGAAGGATTGTCCCTGCAAGGTCTTTCAGTAATGCCATTTTTTTTTTAATTCCTACAAATAGACCTAGGCAAATTCTGTCAAATTCCAATTTTTAAATGAAAAGGTAGAATCTGTTTCCCACTGGTGGCATCGATAAAAAAGAGTACATGTTTAGATTCTCTTTACAAGCATAAATACGCTATTTTGACCATCTGAGGGGTCTGATTTTTCGAAATTTTCCTTACGCTGAACGCCAATCAATGGTGGCGCTTCGCTCGGTCTTTTGGGCAAAATTACATATTTGGGGTAAAATTAGCTCTTAACTGTCTGATCACTTTGCAGTTTGCGAACATATTTTGAAGTGAGCATTTTATTGCAAACGGCAAAAGAAGAAAGCGACTGGCTAGATTCTTCGTATTAGCCTAGAAAATGCTATTTCCGGCCATCTAAGGGGTCTAATTTTTCCAAATTTTCTCTACGCTCCGCGCCAACCAATGGTGACGCTCCGCTTAGATAATCTTTATGACAAAATAACATTTTGTGGCCAAGAAAAACCACAAATACCGATCAGTGCTCTTTTATTTTGACTCCTAATAGTGTGCAAATTTAATGACAAGTTTTTCTTCGTAAGGTAGCATAAATGGCATAAAGAAATGCATGTCAAGACACGAAAGTTTCAGTTTTATCCTCATGAACCACCACGATTCAACTTTTAACACTGTTCCTGTCAAAGTCGAAAATTTTGCACCATTTTGCATGCAGGCTTCTTGAAAACGTCAAAAAATTTCCGGACACCCCTCCCCTTAGACCATACTGCATGCCCCTTCCCCTTCAGAGAAATCCTGCGTACGCCACTGCGTTAGTACATACAAATTAACCAAATATTGCTTACCAAACTAATATACTTTGTTATTTCCGATTGCTCTATGTTATACTTTAAGATTAAAATGCAAGTAATATTACAAAATGACATGGTAATGTTGTTATACTTGTAAGTTTGCATATTTTATATGAAATACTTACACATTGACTGGGAAAAGTTTTGGGGAAATTTCATACCTTTGCCCCCCCCCCCCCTGGAAAAAATCCTAGCTACGCCACTGGTTCAGTTTGTTTTGTCAGGGTACGCTATATACTGTCCCTCGTCTCATTATCTCCAATTGGCTTAATTCTTGTCATTGGTCTCCCGTGTGGTTAGTCCCCCTTTTCGTTTTGCCGTATATTGGTCTCCCGTCTCATTAGCATCCCGCCTCATCACACACCCAACTCATCAATATTAGGATTACGGCAGGAAGATGTTATTTAACAAATAACAGCTCCTGGGTCAGGAATTAGGGTTGTTTGTAAGGGTTTTGTTTTAGATTTGTATTAAGGGGGAAGGGTAGGGGTGACGGAACATGATTCCCTTAAAACCTATAGTCAATTGAGAAGGGAGACCAATGGTACGGTTGACTAGAGAGACGGGGGACTGTTTACATTGTAACGCATATATGACTCATTCTCCCTACTGCTTGAGGTAAGATACGACCATTACTTCATCTTTCAGTACGTATATTGGAACATGGTTATCAAACGGAAATGACGTTCGTCGACAAGCGGATATACTGAAACCTTATGACATAGTTTGATAGATTATTTAAACCAAGGCAGTAAAGGCAGTCTTTCTTTCAAGAAATAAAATCCTCCCGGATAGAAATTCAGTAATTTATGTCTCAAAGATATCTTTCACCCAAGAAACTTTTATAAATAAAATGGCGCTGCTTCCGTAACTCTTCTAATGCGAATATTTTTCGGCAAATGAAGCTTCAAGCTATAACTGGATTTAGAGATTATATAGCTAATACCTAATGTCTAGACCATTTTTAATTTTATGCCATGCTGGTGCATTTTTTAAAACAACATTTCTCCATCACTGAAAGAAAATGTAGAAAATACAAAGAATAACCAATCACACTGTTACCTCATGAGAATCGAAAACTTATCTCTTGCTTGTTTTTATGTTTAG
Organism: Holothuria scabra; assembly: GCA_037179385.1. NCBI lineage: Eukaryota > Metazoa > Echinodermata > Holothuroidea > Aspidochirotida > Holothuriidae > Holothuria > Holothuria scabra. The sequence continues at coordinate 10,121,668 of CM074189.1, forward strand.
AATTTCTCATAACCGGTCGATTCTAGGATGTCGTTTCTACAAACGGGATAGTGGCAAGGTGCAGAAACCAATGACACTATCAAATTTTCGTTCAACGTCATCCCACACAGCCAAAAGACACCAAAAAATCGTTAAAAAAGCACAAGTTGACTAATAACAGTACTCTTTCTTCAATGCCTTGGAGGCCCCATATGGAGTAGTTTTGGAATCCCAAGTGCCCTTTAGTGAAGATCAATCGCACTTCGCAGCACAATATTTTCTTGTAAACAACGAACAAAAGAGCGCAAGCGAGACTCTGCTGGCTCCTTGCCCCCCCCCCCTCCCGGTTCATTTACAAAATAACCCCACTTAAATTTCTTGGAGATATAGGTGACGCAAAAAGGAAGAATATTATTTGCGATTTTTGCATTATGTTATTCCTACAGCTTCTTTTATCCATAGTCTACATAAACTATATATGTTTAATTTTGAAACATCAGTGATAGAAACAGACATTAGGCCTATTGTCTGATGTGTTATCAAACGTGCCCTGGGTTACCTGGTAAGATTTTAACAACCGAGTGGTAACAATAGTTTTGTCATCGCGATTATTTAAAAACCACCCATGAATTACCGGGGCCGATGCACACTTCTTAAAAAGAAATTTCCTATTGGTGAACGATAGCACTTAGCTTATCCCTAACGTAATCGCTGATCGAAACAAAGAACACAATCGTTACAATATAATGGCAACAGTCAATCAAGAAATTTCTTGTTAAAAAGTGTGTGCAACAGCTGGGTTTCGGTGCATATTGCATGTCTTTATTCGTCTTAAGATTGCTTAATTTTCCCATGTTTCAAAAAACGTATAAAGAACGTTAGCTACTGTCAACATTTTTATAATATTGATGTAAAACAGAAATACGGTTCGCAGTTTAAAAGTAAATTTGCCGACCTAGCAAGAAGTACAATAAACTTTTTTTTTATAGATTAAACCTTGCAAGCTGGAGCATATTTTGTTGGGCCACTCGAACGTCTGGTAGCTTCCTGTGCAAGAAGAGTCCGCTTCGCAGGTTACGGCACAAACATGTCGTAACACTGTGAAAAAGAATTAATCTTCATATCTGCTTCAACACGTCGTACCAATAACACAACAATTGAAGGGTTGATAAGTAAATATAAAAAACCTCTCTTATCCAGAGGCTAAAGTTATAGGGAAAATGCAGTTAAGCCAAAAAAGATTTGTATTCAAGTTAGCCTTACCCCCATTTCTCTAATGTCTCTCAAAAAACGATGTGACATTTTTCTCACTCAACTACGTATTATATGAGGATCAACTCCTTGATTTGCCTTGCCAATGCAATATTTAGGTCCTGAATATAATGAAAGAAACTTGACTGAGAACTAAGTAAAATATGGGAGACTTACCATATCTTTCGCTGCAAAGCAAGTTTGGGGAGATTGTTTTTGCTTTTTCAGCCATACATTTGAAAATACCTTCAGTTTTAAAACCTCAATGTTTTGGGCCGGGTGGTTAAAAAGTGTTAAACAGACGTTGAATGACACGTTTACGGGTAAAACGTGCATACGCGTGGTATTTTTTAACTATGAGTCTAATAAAACGTTATGAATTATTAAAGCTCTGTTTCACGTACTATTGAAGTACGTATAACACATTATCATTATTACTTTTTTGACAATTTCAATTGACAATTTTCTCTTTCAAGTAAATAAGTATGAAACCTCGACAATTAAAGTGTAGGATATTCAACTAACAGTTGTACTGAGTTCAGGTTCGACTGGTCTCAGGCAGAGGCGGCCGAACTGGAGGGCTTGGAGGGACTCGGTCTCCCTCCAATGACAAAAGTGGATAAAGGTGTGTTCATCCCCCTCCCCCATCCCACCCCTCAACTATATTCGCAAGGTACTGCTTGAAAAAGAGGTACATGCAGCTTAGAACATACCGTAAATACCGTTTCCGGCTATCTGTGGATTTGTTAAGTCAACTATTTTCTCCTTCGCTCGGCGCTAACTGAAAGTGCCGCCGATCAGATAGCCTTGCTGGTACTCAGCCCATCCCAGTAAGTTTTCCATTACAACGCTCCTGGTCTAATGTACCCGAAACTGCAGAAAGACAATTTTTTGAGAAGAGCAGAAGAGGACAGTATGAGAGAATTTGCCCTAATTCAGTGACTTGGAAGGAAGTATCAACAAGACTACGTCTCCACCGGTACTTATCAACCATCCATCTCCCAGAGAAACACACTCTCTCGAAATATCCGTCCTTCTGAGTGTTCTTCTACAGATTCTCCCGCCCCTCCCCCCGAGAAAGAGGTTCTCATAAAATTACCGGGTGTTTAATTTCCAGAACGACACCATACATTCTATACAGAACTGACAAGAGTATTGACGAAGTATTGACAGTCAAGTGATGGTCTGATTTTAGTCCGCAATAACTGGGGTCCATTACCTTTAGTCTTTCAATTCCCTTGTTTACCTGTATTATGGAAGATTGTACAATGAATGATATTTTGATTTCCTCAATTTCACTGAATATGAGGGTTGAAATTCATGTAGACAACAGGTGCGGATCCAGACATTCCAAAAAAAGGGGGGGGGGGCTTACTGAAGAGAAAGCAAGGAGGTGATGGAGTTGCACTGCCAATTTCCCGAATGTTTTGTTGATGATCTGGAGAAAAAGAGAGCGCTGCTGCCGTAAAATTCCCTCTTTTGATCCGCGACTGGACAATAAATGAAGACGATATAAGGCTAATAACCCCACAAATGACAGACCACAGTCACTATACACAAGCGCTGATCGGATTCGTCTATATATTTTGAAATGCAATTATTGTTATAAACAGGAGTTCTGTTACGTACATCACAATCTATCTATCTTCCTCCCGGCAGTTTCTTGCTGCTAAATCTAATTATCCAATAAAAAGAATAAAGTATTATTATCAGTTAAGTATCCCCTAAAGAAATCCGAACGTTTTCCCCTTTGTGCGATAAAACTTGCATTATGATATGCACAACTTTTACAAATTTCTTTCAGCTCCAAATATTTGACCTTAATTAATTCAAAAATGCCATTAGAGATTCGATGCTACGTCATAATGACATCAATATGCCACCTACATCAAATATTAAATCCCCCTATTGCAAGTTTATGAAAATATTCGGTCAAATTTAATTGACAGAGTGAAGGTAGAAAAAAAAGAAAACGGTAATTTGATATACGTCACGGGTTATGAAATTATGTCTTAAGGTTGGCAAATGTTTAGCAAATTCTTTCCAAATGATGAGGTCCAAAAAAGATCATTTTAACACGTTGCATTGGTTTGAGTAGAGATCGAAAGCGGTTTATTGAAATTTGGCACCTGAGACCTATTGAAGTGTCGGTTTAAAATTATTTTATGAGTGATTTGGACATTTTGCGTATTTATATATGCAAACGTGAGGATTTAACCCCTTTAGAACACCTTTCACTTGAATGGTTGAGAAAATCAAGACGTAGTTTATATTTTCACTGAATTAAATGTCATTTTTCGGACCAGACAAGCTCATTTCAACCATTACAGAGGGTGAGAATGTCATACAAGAACATCACTCTGCCAATTAGCACACATGCGTCATCGAGAGACGTAACGGTGGCAATGACTTCACGTATACACTTTCAGGATCACCAGTCTTACTTATGGTAATGACGTCACAAAACTCACGGTAAGGTTACTTGGATAAGCAATTACATTGCTATGCATGAAAATTTAATCGGCGCTAGAGATACTTTGAAAAAAAGGATGCCTTGGAGGTAAACATGAAGATTTATCACAGAAACGACCTTGGAAGAATCATGTCTAAATCAAGGGTAAATTTTCGGTCATTTCACGAAAATAGTTCCATGTTTGAAGCCGTTACAATAATTCGATTACGCAAACCACTCAAGGTGAATTAAAAATTTCTTATCACACAAAGCATCATGATCGTATTATTACAGCCAACAAGCTAAAGACGGTTATCTATATTTTCCTAGTAAGAGAAATTGTGGTGATAAATTAAAGAACGTAATCAAATTTAAAATCAAGATTTTGCGATCAACAACTATAGGTAATCATTTCATCAAATTTTTTAGTGATTTTGCCATCGCAAGATACATTATATTTTTGGTATTATTGTCCATCAATTACTGTTAAAGTATAGCATTTACGGTTAGTTAGTTATTTAGACGGAGTTTTACGGCCCAGTTTCCAACCAATTGGTTCAAGATGAGCCGACCACGGCGGCCTTTTCGGTAGTACGGTAGTAACTATTACAGGTTTACCAGCAAAATCGGAAGTAAAGAAAAATTATCCCTCCCTTCACAATCAGAAGTCATGACAATAAGTAGATTACAAAAATCTTATTGTCAATCAAATTTTAATGAAACTGCTAAGACAATTCAAATTTGTTCATCCTTCTCTTCTATAAAATACTTAGGGATGTGTATATTGTTTTTATCTCCTGGTTGTGTTATTGTTATCCCGTATAACGAAGAGACCGAGTTCTCGGAGGAACCACTTTGCATTCACTTTCAGATCCTCCATGAAAGCATGAAGGGGCATTATGTTACTAAGCTGCTTTTCCCGCCATTTTCCAAAGTGACCGCCACTGGAAAACTATTTTCAGCTGTAACTCGGTTTCTGACAGAGGCACATAGAGTCAAAATTCTGTTGACCTTCTCTTGTTTTAAAGGTCAAGGAATCCATTAAGAACAACACAAAGCCAACACTAAATCATTTTGTTAAAATACAGGTCAACCAAGATGGCTGAAAACATATTTGCCGCCGCTTGTGTAACAATGTCATATGTTTTTCTAAAGTCCTGGCAAAAGGCAAAGGGCCGTTCTGCGAAACCAAACTATCAACTGCTTCTCGAAGAAGCTATTATGTCTACTGAAGGACAATAATTGACCAACCTCAAGGCCCTCGGACCATTTAAATCATTGGTCAGTCATGTATGGTTCCATTCTACAGTTCTAGACTGGATAAAAAGAACATACACTACGCATGATCTTAGCCAAAAGGCCGAGAAGCGATATCATATGTTATTAACAGGAAAAGAGTTCTTAACGATTCAGTTACACATTTTAACGTAAAATGTATCATCTATGTAGACTAAATACCCCAATGTTATATCCTCGACATTTTGCTGCTGTAATCTTGGTTACTTCATCTTGGTGGTCATATTGTGAAAACGGCGAAAAGGCATGGCCCATCCAAGCTTCCCAACGTGCGACTTCAGTTTAAAACGGCGACCAGAGCTGTGGGTTGTCGAAATTTTGTCGAGAGACATGTTTTGCCGGGTTTGTCGAAGTGACATTAAGTGGTGAGTGTACTTCATATTTTACCGTCTTAGAATCAGATACTGTGAGACATTACCAGAAAGTTCCCATAGGGTCCTTTCATTGATGTCCCTTTGACGGACCAAAAAGCTAGTTTAGCTAGCTGAAAAGCAACTGACGACCCACGTGTAACTGTTGCACTGCAACTCCTGATTTATGCATGGCAGTGGGCGTGGCTTACCAACTGAGTCGGCACGTAAAAGCAGTCTAGAGCAAATTGAATACATACGCGTTACCTCAAAGTCTGAAACTGAAGATCCTGGTAGGGATTGCGCCAGCATGCCCCGCCTCCCCCTGTCGGGGAACAGTGGCTCGATCGTCGGGGAAGTTCGGTGGCTTCGTCGGACAGGCCTAAAAAAATCAAAACCCTGCAAGGACTAAAATTACTCTGTGGGTGATCTTGAACATATTTTTTCTTTTGTAATGCTGTTTTAATATATATCAGAATCGATTTTTAATTACTTCTCAAGTTCATAACTCTGTCATACCTCATTCTATGTACCTTGTCCCATCTTCATTCCTTGCGCGCAAGGTCACCCATACTGCCATAACCAAAACTTGTGTTGCAGACCGTGCAGGGAGCTAGAAGTTCCACGTACAGACATTAAAAAGGGTGGCGCCAGCCGGGAACCAGGGACCATGCCCCCGCCGGCGAGGGCTACCCTGCCTCTTTCCATACAAAACGGACGAGAAGTTGTTCCAGATGATTGCAGTGCGCAACGGTTTGCCATCTGTCCTGCCCCGACAGTCGCATTCGAGTAACGGTAATGAAAAAACGGCCAGTTATACATAATGATAAACAAAAATGTGAGAATGTCTCCTGATAAGGCTGACTTAAAATTCATTTTGAAGCCACATTGTTATAATATGCCATATTTTCAAAGGCGTTGAAAGTAAAACCACTTATTGTGGAGTTCGGTCAGTCACATAGAATATTTCATAAATTTTGTGGATCTCGCAATTGAATACAGCGAGGAGTCTCAATAGTGTGAAAAACATTGGTATATTTTCAATTCGATCGCGCATTTTTCCCCGAAAAAAGACAAGACCATTTCATGTAATTGTATCGCTACTCGTGCCTTTTATCTGCCAGGGTAAGTTTCTGATCACACAGCAAGTTGGTTTTTTTCTATTGAAGTGAAAATTTCATAAATAACGACTGCTTCATTTCTATTTACACTGGGAAATGCCTTTTCCGGCTGTCTAAGGGATAAGATTTTTGGTAATTTTCCCTACTCTCCGCGTCAACTTGTGGTGGCGCCCCTCTCTGATAGTGTTACGGTCGAACACATTACCAAGCAGAACAATGCATGCTTGCAAAGTATTCTTCATTTGAGGGCAATACTACGAGGAGAAAATTTTATAGCGAAAGAAACCTGAAAATAGAAACCGCTCTTTTTCTGGTTACACGTCTGTGAAATGCCATTTCCGGCTGTCTGGGGTTTTTCAATTTATCAAAAATTTCAGTGCACTTTTAGTTAGTCTTTCGGGCATGATTACATTTTTCAGACAAAATAGACAGTCTTACCCCCTACCAAACTGAAACACTCCCCTGCGCTTATGTCAATACATAAAAAAAACATGAAATATATAGGAAGCCAAACGTTTTCCGCTAGGCAAATTCCGAGGGTCTTAATCTCCATGATGATATTCAGTATTCCCAGCAAAACTAAAATCACCCACTACATGATATTTCCCATAAGAGGGTCATATTCTTCCAAGAAAAAACACCAAAACCTGTCATAGAATTACAGTTCCGTCGGTATAAGCTTCAGATTTTCAAATATTTGTTACAAATGGCAAAATTTCCATTTTTGATGGATACACCGTACAATAAAAACTCCAACCAACTCTGTTAATCACTCCGACAGTTGCTCTTGACAGGCATATCACTGAATAGAAAGCCCAAATTTTTCATTGTAACCTTACCCAGAAAATAAATTTTTTTCATGAAATTCCAAACTAGTTTCTCCAATATGATAAGTTGTTAATTTTCAAATCTTCGTGCAAAAAAAGGAAAATTTTTTCTGGCGACTTTAATGTTTCGTCTGAAAGCCTTTGTAACTAGGCCTAGTAAGATGAAATGCGTAACCCTAACAAAATTTCAGCTGTCGCCTATGTAACGTTTTCGATTTTGCCCACATATGAAGGACAGATTCTTCAACAAACACCCCGAATCTTTAATGGTCCTTATAAAAGCTAGATTTTGTTCAATTTTTTTTTCTTCTGAAAGAACTCCAGATTTTTTTTGTTGAAAAAAACCTAAAATTTCGGCGCGATACACTGCCTCTAATTCTGCCAAGCCACGACCCACCGGGACAAACTCATCGCCTGTGTCGAGGACTCGAAATGCTACCCCGACCCTGTCGGAGAAATTCTTGATCCTGGTGAGGAAAAAGTGACCCTACAACTGATTTCATTTTCCAAGTCCGAAATCCAAACAGCCAGAAATACAGACAAAGTAAATAAATTTGCTGCCACCACTATGCACCAACTTCTCACCCTAGCTGCTTGGTACCTGTATCTTAACATTACCCTCATTGAGTCCTTGTGATCGATGGAACAATCGGAAAATTAAAACAACATTATTATAGTTTTCCATTGCATGAATCCTCCTCACCCTTACAATCACCCTCAGCCTCACCCTCACCCTAACCAAAAGACATTGACCCAACCCTTATCTACAACAAAGTTCGTTGAAAATCGAGGAAAACAGTTCCCTTATTCTCAATTAATTTAAATGAAAGCGGAAAGGCACACACATTCTTCATTCGTTGACGTTACACGTCAAGCAAGCAGAAAGTTATGACTAGTTTTGGAAAATAAATTATATACGTGTCTGTTGAAATGAAATGTTTCGAGAACATCACACTACAATAATTAAAAAATAATGAGTGATAAAATACATCAACGTAAATTTTTAATATATTAATATACAAAGTTTAACAAGTCATACGGAGAACGCTTTCATGTTAGCGACCGTGTATAATATGGAGCCTTCCGAGTGCCAATCAAATGCATGCGTGTTTAAGGGATGTGATAAAGTAATGTCAAGCTGACTGCAAAATGTGCACAAAAATAATTACTCTCACTTTTGAAGTTTTGCTAAATAATAAATTCACCGTCTGTGCTTCCACTTAACGGTCCAAATGATGTTTCAAAAAAGAAAAAAATCTTAGCTTGGTTTCATAATCTTAATCGGCTGCGTATAGCAAGCTGTCGAAGAATGTGAATTACGTGGACAATTTTGCAGAGGACCGAAGGTTTGTGGCCGCCTAACCAACTAGGCCGGCCCTGGTTCATGCAGGGTCCCTTTCTTACCCCTGACCTTAATCACCCCTTACCTTCCCGATGGAGTTGGGATTGGTATCTTAAGAAAATGGAGCTTAGGACCCTTGCTTTCCTTGACCTCACCCCCCCCCCCCCCATGCTGCTGGAATGGAATAGGACATTTTAGCCAATATCACTTAAGAAGAAGTACTTTTCCCGGGTGGGGCTTATCTCTATAATTGCCACCAGGTAATCCGTTTTACACTCGCATAAACTTGCTCTATTGCACAGTCTTTTAAAGGGTTCAAACCCTTTCGACTTCATTAATCTCATAATACATTAACAGGAACTTTCCTGATAGCTTCTCGATTAAGAGTGCTCAACAAAAAATGGCAATTGACGTGCACTGTCTAACAAGGAATTTCTTGATTGGCTGGTTTCATTGTATTTAAATCGATTGTATTCTCCTTCATGGGGTTAGCGATTAGGTTAGGAATTGACGCTATAGTTAGCCAATAAGGATATTTCTGTTAGTAAAGGGAAATATTGCGTTTGTTTTACAAGGAAATTTCATCCTTTTAAAACCAATATTTATTGGCAAAGAGTGATAAACAATTAAAAATAAAGCAGTACAGTAGCCTTCTTTTTAAGAAGTAAGTTTCCCTCAGACAGAAATTCAGTTTTTTGTTGCTGAGGAATAATTTGTTCTCCCAAACTTTCAACATTTCAAAAGATGCAATTTCCATAACTACTCTTGTGCATAATATTTTGAGGAGATGAAGCTATTGTTCAGGTTTATTGTTGAGACCAAACGATTTGATAATGAGTAGGATTATTTTCTTTTGATTCTATTTTGGAGCATTTTTTACCCAAAGATGACTTAAACTTACCTATTCGCTAAAGTGTCATTAGGGTTCAAGGTTTTGTTGACCGTTCCTAGTCTCCCCCTACCGGACTACCTAACCAAACAAGACCTTGAACTTGCCTTTGATTTGGGCTCAACTTTTTAAATGTTACTTTAGAGTAAAAAAACTGAACCAGGCTGTCATACCATGCATGTTGTATTCCTTGCAGTTATATCCTCGTGGGTAAAAGGTAATAGAGTATTAGGCAGCGGGCCGTACACGAAAAAGTGCTTTCGTTTTTAACTTTCGTGACGCACATCTGAGGGTCGGCATAAAAATTACCCACGAAGGTCAATTTTAACCTTTTGAACATCATATCAATTACCACAAGCGAACGAGTTGGCCAACGAAGAGAAATTTGAGGGTGAATTGTTGGCTTTTTGTGGCCAACATTCATTGTATATACTAGTTCCACGAATTTTCTGACACGTACAAAATCTGTACAATATGCGCCGGGCATAGTGCACAGTGCAGTCTGGTCAGCGAAATTGATAGGGATAAACTTTCATGTCAATTAATTGACCGGGAGGGGGAGGGAAGGGGAGTAGGACGACTTTCCCCTCATCTAGGGAAAGGTTGAATAAATCAGGAACTGGAACGAGAAAGGATAGCGAAGAAGGAAAATGAAATAGGACAAAACAAGAATAAGAATTTGGAATAGAAAAGAGGAAGAAAATAAACACACATGACATGAAAAAACAAGAAACAGAGAAAAGATGCATTCAGCAAGGATACCAATAGATGAGTCACATGATATTGTTCAATCAAGTCTGGTTTGCAGCAGAGTTATGAGAGAGTAAATAACGGACGGCATATGGTCAAGTGGTTAAAGCATCCGACTTCACTGAGGCGCGGATACATGGGATGGGGGCTTGCGCCCTAGCCCTCCCTTTTTCGCCACGTCAACAATACACTCTAAAATCAAAAGAGTGAACTTAGTCACTCTTTGATCGAGTGAAAAGTGTAAATTCGCTCCATTACAGTGATAATTCACTCCAAGAGGAGTGAAGTTCCCTCCAAAAAGAGTGAAGTTTCCTCTAAAAAGAGTGAAATTCACTAGAGGAAGAGGGAAAATTCACTCTTCCACGAATGATCGCTTTTTTTAAGAGCGATCATCGTGGGCACTCCATCAAGAGTGAAACTTCGCTCGTTTTAAGGGAATTTCACTCTTTTTGGAGTGAACTTCACTCTTTCTGGAGGGAACTTCACTCCTCTTGGAGTGAATTTACATTTTTCACTCGATCAAAGAGTGAATAAGTTCACTCTTTTGATTTTAGAGTGTAAAACATATGGAAAATTAGCAGTGCAGCTCCCTCTCACCCCTGTTTTCTCTTAGGTCAGTCCCCCCCCCTTTTTTTTTCGAATGTGCGGATCCGCGCCTGGACTTGCAGTTGGGAGGTCAGGAGTTCGAGTATTGTCCTGGTCATACTGAAGACTAAAAACACAGCATAAAGCAATTGAGTAGGAAAAACAAGCCAGTTAATCACAACTGGAAAAGCTAGTCCTTGGCGGCTCGACATAAACCAATTGGTTAGAAACTGGCCATATGGACCGTCATGTAAAACTCCGTCCATCTAACCGAATTGAGAGGATAGGCCTAAATGGACAGGCCTTACGGCCAAGCAGAACTTAATTCTCTTGTGTCCGAATTGACCAAAAGGTTTCAACAGTTTCCAAATGGTAAAGGGTTTTCAAAAGGGGTTGGTTTATAAAAAGGGTAATTTTATAATTCCCTTTGAGTTTTGATCAATTTCCGTCATCTACCAAAGGGACTGCCCTTTAAATGAAAAGGGTATTTACAAAAGGTATCACTTGAAACCATTTTGGTTCAAAGGGTTTAACCCAAAAGGGTTCCAAATGGAATTTTCAGCTGGGCTGCCAAAAAACTTTGACTACACCTTAAGCTGTAAAGTATAATCTCTTCTAGTGAGCATGCCTGCATGATTTTGAACCAGCGTCGAAACTCCATGAAGCCTTGGCCGTTCACTCCAAGTGTAAGCTCAAACTATATGATCTATCATCAAAGAACCAATCTCAAATTTCCTGCGAGAAACTTAGCATCATGTAGTAGAACTGATCGCCAGCAGTGCCATGAAAAAAGGGAACCGATCGTGGGGTAGTTTACAAAATGTGAAAATACCGACCGGGGTGAGAGCTGTACTGTATCAATACATTATCTTCTGTCAGGTGGAGAGGGGCTTAAGATTTCTAGAGATATAATCACAACAACCAGTGGTTCGAACCTGCCATGCACTTATTCATATCGCTTGATTTTGCATGTATTTTATAGGTAAACATTCCATTTGGAGCCCTTTGAGCACAATTGGTTTGAAATGGTAGGCCTACCTTTTGAAAAGTAAAAAGAAAAAAAAAAAAAACTTTTTTAAGCATAGGAGTAGGAAGCGGGGGGCTGGGGGAGAAAGCTCCCCCCCCCCCTCCAGTGAAAAATGAGGGGCGGAAGCATGCTTCCGCTCCCCCACTTCCCGTGTCGGAAACCCATTTTTTAATTTTCCAAATCTCAAAAAACAGCGAAATTTCAGGCGCGCTTTGCTCGCCGCATTATGCAACATAAAGTGCACTCGTTCTCACTAAACTTTTCTGACCTCTGGACATAACAAAATCGGATATTTACCATTTGTGTGACACCACATCATTAAGAGACACAGGCAGCTATGTTGCTATTTTTGTGACCTGTCTTTCATAAAATTCCAATTTTTCAAAATTCAAAATTTTTTATACGCTCCGCCCCAATTGAAGATAGTCTTTCGAGAAAGACTTCATATTCCAGGCAGGGAAGCTTTGGCCTACCGTAGTCAAATGTTCTCATACACACAGCATGCGGGACATCGAATCCAGAGTAGCGCTTGCAGTGACCTTCCGTATATCTTTGCCGCACCCGCACCAAGTTCACACGAGTTTCAAGGATTGATTTGGATCTGACTTTTGACGGAATCGAATTCAGTCATAATTAGACACCAAATGATCTTGAACCAAGGAAGTCGGTCCAGCTTTAGTAAAGTTATGCTCAACTGAAACTAAGATTAAAAATGCGGAAATAGAAGGTAAAAAATTTTCAAGTTGATATATTTAAAAAAAAAACATATCGGGTACCGTCATTTCAAAAAATCCACAAAGGCGTAGGCTACGGGAAGAGGCGGAACCTGTTTGCCGTGAACTGAATATTTTTCAAGTCCTATTTTTCCCGGACGTATGTCAACACGATCCGCTGCAGGCTGAACTGACTTCTACAGGCTACCCCTTGCCCTTAAATACATGTAAATGTCAGTGCCCTGAAATAAGCACTTCCCTGCTCTGGGAGGAGTGCAGTCTCCCTATCCCCACCTCAAAGGTCTACGCCTAGTAGCATGAAAGATGCCAAGGTCTGAATTGTGATTTTCTACTGAGAAACCTGCCCCTGTCTAAAGCTATCGGCCATGTCGTGACACCCAGTCTCCAGGGGGGGGGGGGATTTCTGATGAGAATTTGTGCCAGAAAGATCAAAATTTTAATGCATGGCTACTTCGTCGAGTGTCGCAACAAGCATTTCATCGGGAAAGAGCCGATGGCTTTTACAAGTGGTCAGTGTACCGTGTTTGGCACTACAGTAGTACTGAGCTCAGAGGCTCATATTGGGACCAGAAAATTTAGTACACGAATTCCGATATTTTTTCGGAAGGGAAACCGTTCCCAGCCGCTAATAACAGTTCGACCACCAAATTTTAAGTAAGTTTGTAGCGGTTTAGGATTTTTAGATAGCATGTAAGTTACTGCTAAGCCGAATTAAAGCTACAACTATTCCATTGAGAACCAACACATCCCCAGATGCCAGTGCCTATTAGAACCTATTACACGAAATAAAGCTTGGTGACATTCTCGCCCGTATTCGTATTGTTAATCTTCCAGATTTCGTCGTTCCTCGATACAAAAATGATACTAGATGGGTTGTAGGGTATTATTCTTTTTTCAAAGATTGGAGTGACGCAGATTATACAATTTGGATCGGTATCCAGCTCGAGTTACTCATTCGCAGTTAACGTTACGCGCGAAACCGACGTAGCAGGGACATAAACAGTTCCTCGTTCGCGAAAAAGTGTCCTTTTTCTTTCCACATCTTTTCACCGGTTTTAATCCTACGTACCCAAAATAACATTGAAATTTGTTTAATTTTTCATAAATATAATATTAAAGCGCATTTCAGATAATTAAAGTGCCCTTGAAACATGATTAGAGGCTGCAGCTGTAGTTTTAGTGCTGTTTGAGGAAAAGTTTACTTAAAACGTGGAAGTTGTGTGTCTATCTCACCTTCGCCAGATTTTGAATTTAAAGGTATATTTTTACTTATTTTTTTTGATCCATAGGCCAAACGGATCGCTTGTGGTAGTTGCATGGGTTGTTATTTCATCTTTTCCCATCGATTCGTATTTTTTTCAATCAGACCCTCCGAAGTGCGTCACGAAGTAACACGAAAAAGCAGGACAGATTTCGGTCTATATGCCCGGATTATTCCGCGCCTGTCGTAGAAGGCAACCAATGGGGTAGAACTTGAATCTATTTGCAAAGTATTTGAAGGTATTAACTTGAACTTAAACAATATTTAAAGATTGCCCTTTTTAATCATGACACGTTTGTGTTGACATGTCATTAAATTCCATCGAACAAATCCTTACTTTTACATCCTGGCATTAGAAGAGGTGAGAATTTTTAAAAATTTACAAGTACCACACGATTCCCTGTTATTAATTATCAATATCCCCAAACGGGGAACAAAAAAGCAAAAGAAATATATATAAAAAAAGGAAACTTGCCCCTTCGCCTGACTGAGTTGCAGCTATAGAGGAAACCAAGACAATAATGCATGCAGGGAGAGTTACCACTAGCTCTGTGACTTTTACAGTAACCCAATGGACGACGATCGGGTGGGGGGGGGGGGGGGGTCAGTGGACATCCCCATATTTGGGGAAGTACTATTTGACTTTTGATTGTTCATAGTATTTTTACTTGAGAAGTGAGGAAATATCCTCAATCCAATATTGAGCCTTTGCAATCGACCTTCGTTAAGTTCAAACGACGGTCATTATGACAGATATAGGGTACGCAAACGGACTTATTTTACAAATAAAACAAATAACGCTTATATTGCGTACAAATATTGCTGCTAGTTTCATAGGAGAAATGTGTTTGATAAAGATCGGAGTAAGTTCTGGAATTATCCAACTAATTTCCAGAGAGCTGTCACGGTAATGCCGGTTTGTAGGTTATACATAAATGTTTGCGAGGGTCCTGAAAATTGTAGTTAATTACCGGTTTAACTGACCGGCGCCGACAGGCATACCTTCAACCATACCAACTAGGGACCGATTTCGGGTCAAGCATTCAAGGATTCGGGATCGGAAAACAAAGACTCGAACATGACTCGGTCTCGTTCGGTCCGAGTCTCTTGAATGCACGGGGTAAGTGTAAATCGACCAGCAGAATTTTGTGTAACTTTTTGGGACTTAATAATAAATCATGTCTTTTCAAATTCTTTCTACTTTCCTTCACATTCCGTGTCCAAGGTAGGCCTGTCTATATTTTGTTGCAAATAACGACGTCACTAGACGGAGTGGAAATATGGTCGTACTTAAGATCACACCAGCTGGAGGTGGCACACAGCTCAGGTAGCAATTCAGGCAAAATTAGGCCTACATCTTACTTTGAGATAATCACATTTAACTGTACATCAACCGCTTCCACTTTCTCTTTCTAGTTCAGCTCCCCTTCTTCAAAATGTCAGCCGGATCAGCTCTTGGTAGTAGTTTCACGAGATTTGTTACCAATGTAAATTTTTACTTGAAGTTAAATTGCCCCTGCAAGCAATTTTTAGCCTAGTGTAAGGACAATAGAATTACCTTTAAATTGCGACGTTTATACCTCACAACACATTCAAACCCAGGAGCTTCGGAGGCTCGAGACTTTACCATGGACCATCGGGTGGGCCCAGGATGCCACCGGATAAGCCTCGTGCTACCCCCTCGGTGGCGCATCCAGTGCCACGAGTAGATTCCAGCACTACCCCCTGCAAAATAGCAGTGCCCCCTACAATTAAAAGTCTGGTGACTTCATTGCATATAACCAATTCAACGCATAAATGTATCTTTACCAAAAGCCATACCATTATTTGCATATCCAAGTCACCTTACACGTCAGATTAAATCTTCTCACAAGAGTAGGGTTATCGTCCCCTTCTCTTCTCTCAGACAGTAAGCTACAGTATCTTACGCCTTGTCAAACAGCGTCACCAAATAAAGATATATTGCAAAGACAGGAAGAATCCATCCAGTTTTGCTAGCCGGATAGTTTACCATTTTGCATCAAAGCAAAGCCTTTCATTACGTTCTGCATTTGCTTCGCGCCACCTTCACAATTGCAAACATATAGGGTAATAAGGAAATGTCCTGCTTGATGTGTCAACTATTTACAACGTGTTCACTGACGTCACAAGTCCCCCGCATCTTTCTTGACTGCATGGCAAAATCTGTACTTTACTGATGGGTGGCTGTAGCTAGCTGAGAAACGACCGGCGTGATGACTATTCACTTTTTTCCAGTAGTTGACTCGGGTACTTAATTATGACGTCATGCGAAAACACTCCATAGGAAAGCACCTCGACGTTGCAGGGTAATGGACTTTCCTCATAGGGATTCCACCCATGTTACGGCATTTGGATTCCACCCATGTTAGGGCATTTATAGGCCTACCTTGGAGTGAAATCATAAATTAGTTCAAAGAGTTACTATTCATAGAGCTAAAGTAATAACCTTTCTCGTGACAATGCTTGTCTTAAAGGCCCAATTCTCTCACCCCAAACAGTAACAGTTCCCCTGACCTTCTTACTTAAGCCCCTCCTACAATTTTAATTGACTGAAATTCATCCTCATCCAGGCACAATTTAGCAGTTTAGTGTGTCAGGGTGGACATAGAACAAAACACTCTCAGTACAGTTCATGCTGTGTAATGTAAGCTTTGGTACTATGCATTGTTTGAATTAACAATCAATCAAAGAGCTGATCTAATTGAGAATTTCGCCTAACCCCTACAAAATAGGGCTTTGGGTTGAAAGGATTGGCCCTTTAAATACATCATCACGGAGGTACGTACAGAATACACATTATCGAACCGTGAGCAAATGTGTTGTGTCTGTGCACCCACAGACTGGAAATCCCCTTTCTGTTGTTTATGCGGAAAATATCAGAATGGCAACGTGACCTTCGTAGCAGAAGTGCGGAACAATGTGTGATAGTAGAAGGCCTAGTACAATGCAGTTACATTACCATTGAAAGCTTATCCGGCGTTGTAACCGTTAGGGCGGATTTTTCTGAGTCAGGTAGGTACAAAGTAGGTACTTTAAATTAACGTTTGTTCACAAAAGTCATTCTGCGGGAATTTGACTTAAAATTGTGTAAGAGACATCACGATGATTCCCCGAAGAAAACGCCCGTTTTGTTCTGCATAGATGACATGAACTACATTTCATGTTATGTTTGTGTGTGAATACATATAACGTATTTTCTTTAAGCGCAAACCATTGCAGGTCGTTATGCTATCAGTATAGGCTACTACAATATTGTGTTTTGGCAACGCCGGATATGGGTAGCGGAGCAACCTGAATATTCTATAATGTATAAATTAAGCTTTAAGCAGAGGGTATGGCTTATCCATATCTTGTATTTTTTTATGTTAATGGAAAAACGTAGAGTCACATCAAATCAAATTCACTAAAAGTTGAAGTCTGCGGGGCCATCATGTGGGCTTTGTAGGGGATAAATGTAACCCTTCCTCTGAAAGGAATCATGTGCCTGTTCATTTACCCCATTATTTCCACTACTGGGATGGTATTAACCGAATAAAGTCATAGCAGCTATGCAGACTACAGACGTTGACTACTTGTAATTTGTCAAGGGTTTTTAATTTAGTCATAGATTATTATTCACTAAGTGAATGTTGCTGCACATATATCATTCAACCCTTCTCCCCCTGTAGTCATACAGACTGAAATTTTGCTACAGACGGCACCATGTGCCAGTGGTCTGGGGAGGGGCGGAAGAAAACCCCTTAAACTATTTTGCACCCCCGAGAAGGAAACAGGAAAATTACATTCCTTCATCTACGTATAAGTAGGCTATACCTCCTTCGCAACCCCAACATGTTTCCCCATCCTCCTCGAAAAATCCCGCAATCGCCCCTTCATGACCTGGTCAGAGCTGGTTACGGTCATAACCGTCTTAAAAAATGCAAATCGAGGTCAAAGGGCAATTTCACAAATACCGGGAGATATGTCAAGCTCCTACCTCCCCTTGCATAGCCGCCCTTGTCTTTAACCACTGTTCTTAGAGAAATTTTGAGGCATTATAAGGCTATTGACTTTGAAGCGTACCTTGTAAGTGATTCGGATAGAAAGCTATTGACAGATGAGGTTTTATTAACAACAGATCTCTGATATGCCCCCCCCCCCCCCCCCTCGCCAAGAACCTTATCTAGAGATTCCTGGCCGCTATAGGTCTATCTCTGTTGGCAAAAAAGTAAAGTTTGATAAATATCAGTACTTGTTCAAAGTTTTGCTTCGACTGCCGTTTGTTTGTGTCTTTGATTTTATTGAGACTGCATAAGCGCCTGCATCATTGCAATACTCGAGGGAGTAACCACATTAGTTCTTCTTGTTCCCTTAATTGGTCCCATTTGTCAAAGTGTAATCGACTGGTGAAGGCCAAGGGCACGAGACAACCCCGTCCTCTCCTCCTCCCCAAATTTTTGTCGCTCCATCTGATAATTTGAAATTCAAATAATCAAAAGTTGACTATACTTTTTATACGTTCAGTTTCCAAGCTTCACCAGTAACTCACTTGCAAGGCGACGTGACTGGTTGAAATAAATTATATTATTCTTGCATCGCACAGACAATTGTACTTTGGAATTCATCACGTGATAACATATATATAACGTCACGTTATTGACTGAAAGCAAATATTTTGCAGTCCAAAGTATATACTTCCTTATCACAGTTTCTTGGTTCAATGGAGTGTAGGCCATAGTAGCTACCATTTGTTTGGTTGTAAAATTCAAGGTAAGTTAGGAGAAACGCCTAGAGCCGTGCAAGTAGTCATGATCATTGGGAACATGCCCCAACCACCTAGAAAAGGTCATACACTAGGAGATAACAAAATACTGTACTACCCCAATACACCATTACAACTAAACCTTGGAGACCATTGATGCCAAAGTAGAAAATTTCACACCATGATGCAAACTTTTCAAAAGGGGAGGGTTTGTCTCCATACCCTGGACTATCACCCTCCTAAACCTCTTATATAATATTGATTTACCCCCTCCCGTACCCCTCCCTTTCCTTCCCCCTCCTCTAACCCCCCCCCCCTTCCGTTCCCCTTCCCTTTCCAAAGAAAAGATAATGGGATAGTTGCAATGACTTGAATAAACGAAAAAGAGGACTAAAATGTCACGGAATTTCTCACCGTATAATGTCGGTGAATCTATCAAAATTTAATTGGCTGCGATAGCTCTTTTCTTCGAACTAAATCGACTCACTCACTAACGCGTCTGAAACCTTTTGAAAAGGCGCCTACATTTACATTATATGCTACTTTTCGCGTATGTGTTATTGTTGATGTGGCGAAAGAGGGCGGAGGCTTGAATCGACCTCCTCCTTCGATCCACGCCCTGTGTTTTAAAAAAGTCAATGAAAAGGTCGTGCTATGACCTATGAAGGATTAAAGATAATAAGCCAGTAAATACTGTATAGGTGACAACGTGAACAAAACAAAACTTATATTCCGCAACAGAAGCTGTTATTCCAAATAAGCCCAAGGTCCATTCAACAGACTGCAAAAACTTAAAGGTAGTGTGACATGTCAGCACAAAGGTCTAACTTTACGGGGCAGTTAAGGAGCACGGTTCCCTAAGGTAAAATCAGTTGGAATTATGTCAATATGTTTTACCGTTCTCAAGATACACAGATCACTTCGAAGTTTGAATGTTTCTAAAACAACTTGTTACTTACATTTATGCAACAACAACAACAACAAAAAAAATTATGTGCAATTTTACCCAGTGTTGACATTTATTTTAATATTAACGCTTTATTATTTGTCTCTTAATTAATCATGAAATAGTAAATGGTTTGGTGATTGATACTGATCTTTTTCAAGGCCACGCCTTAACCTTTCAAATAAAACCCTTAGGACATAATTAATAAATCATTAAAACCCTTAGGACATACTAATGTTACAAATTTCCTTGAAATGAAGATTGCAAAAACAGAGGGAAACATTAGCCATATGTTGCATGTTCCTCCGTATACATTCACAAGATTTGCATATTGATCTCATGCATAATTTACTGCACGGTCATGTGGTTAGAACAACAGACTTGCAGCCGGGAGGTTGGGAGTTCAAGTCCTGGCCGGGTCATTCCGAAGACTTTAAAATGGAACCTGCTGCCATTGTGCTTGGTGCCCAGCATAAGCAATGGGGTAGGGAAAACAGGCCAGTGAGCCACGACTGCAAAAAGGCTGTGGCAGGCTCCCTTTGAACCAATTGGTTGGAAACTGGGGAACTCCATCTTACTAACTACCTAACTCATGCAAAATTTAGTGCAAATCAGGAATTAACCTATAAAGCGGTTATTGTTTTACCGACTTTGATGGAAATTGGAAAAATTTCATGATTTTTAAAGCTTTTCACATAAAGTACCAAAATTTGTCATTTTCGTGTCACACGACCTTTAAGGAAAATCAGTGAAGTGAGATTTGCTGTCCTCAAGTCCTATTGGAACATAACTCTGGTAAAACGTCTTTAGCTGGTATCTCGAACAAAGCATTTTGATATGAATGGGAAATTCAACAAATTCTGTAGAGTCAGTTCCTCTTTCACACTTGATGATGAAATTTTTGCTTTAAACATCCCTTAATTTGGAAATAATACAGGTTCGGATCCAGAATTGCATCCCAACGAGGGATGTGCCATGCATGATGACCATTTAATACATACCACACAAAAAATTGTAAATAATGATTGGAAAATCATTTTCAATTCGTGACTTAAAAGAAAAATCCAGGACCAAATTTTCGTTTGATTTGTGAAGGAAACCCAATTTTTGATGAAAGTTTCATTCATTTCCCATGTGTGATCATCAAAATATTGTACTCTATCGACACTTTGGTCAACTATACATCGACCCAAACAATGGTCAAATGGTTGACAAAAAATATGTTCAAGAGTTACAATTTTGTGGGCAACTTTGACCATAAGTTGGTTACTTTTGACCATAAATATGGTTAATTATTTCACAACAGTTTAGGTCGGTGCATAGTTGATCGAATCAATGGTCAAATTGACCATATTCTTTTTAGAGTGATGGCTCATTTTAACATTTTCTACCAAGAATAAACTTGAAGAGCAAGACATTCAGTGTGACATCAGCGCTTCACATTGGTGGCTGATATTTTTTTTTCTTTCCTACTTATAACCAATTTAATGCAACTTAATTCTGAATTATTAATACTATTATTGCAGTTCATTCTGAGCTATGTAAACTGTCGGTAATATGGGTGTTTGGGGTCACGAATGACTGCCTTTAAAAATTCCATAACTACGAGTGATTGAATGAAATGGAAGAAAATTATCCAATTAAAGAGAAGACAAAACATCAGTTGTTTTTATGA
The DNA here is from genome assembly GCA_037179385.1 of Holothuria scabra. Taxonomy (NCBI): domain Eukaryota; kingdom Metazoa; phylum Echinodermata; class Holothuroidea; order Aspidochirotida; family Holothuriidae; genus Holothuria; species Holothuria scabra. The sequence continues at coordinate 10,142,915 of CM074189.1, forward strand.
GGTGGACAAGTTCTTTGTCGTTTACAAGCCGTGAACTATCTAAAATAGTCCCCAGTAAGCCTCTGCTTCTCCCATTGAGCAGGATAAATGTTTGCTTTAACTAGCTGAACCATCAGTTTTCTTATCTTTGCTTATACGACTTCCAGCAGCATTTGGTAATTGAAACTAATCCAGGATCCCAATTCAAATGCCTGATTCACCGGGTATGTGGTTCACAGAGTTCTAAAGCAACTGTCTTCGTAATATGAAGTGAATCAATGTAGTCAAACATGGAATCAATCTAGTTTGCAATATGTCTTTATTTTCAGATGGCGGCTCTGTTTGAGAATGTCGACCAATATACCTGTCCTGTACATCTCGACATCCTGGTAAATCCAGTCGTCCTTCAGGCCTGTCAACATTGGATATGCAAGGTTTGCCTACAGAAATACGTCGATTCTAAGCGTGGTATCGACCTGGAGTGTCCCGAATGCCGGGCACCTTTCGACCTACCACCTGGCGGCGTAGAAGACTTCCCTGTCAACCATCGCATGAGGGACATTTGTCAAACATTCCTGGCCAGACAAAATTCACAAAGTCCTGAAGTGAGTTGTGAGAAGCACCAAGGTGAACCCCTCAGCCGGTTTTGCTGTCAGTGTCTGGAGGCGGTGTGTGAGGAGTGTGGGGATGAATTTCATTCTGGGCATCGCGTCCGCAACATCGGGTCCGCCTGGAGGATCGCCTCACCGGCGATTAAGCAGATTTTCGAAAAAAGCAAGAAGGCAGCTCGGCAGCTAGACGAGAGTTTAGAGCATTCCATCACAAGAAGAGTAGAAATCGATAAGATGAAAGAAGCTGCATCTAGTGGTATCAATGATCTGAAACAAAATATTTGTAATCACGTGACAGCACAGTCTGATATTTTGCTGCAAGAAATAGAAAGACGTTTTGAAGAGCAAGACGAAAAGGAAGAGCACTACTTTCAGAATGTTTCTGCAAGCTTGAAACAACTGCAAAATATTAATAAATACGAAGAACATTTGCAGAAAATGTTGACATCAAATTCACACACTGTGACTGAAGCTGATTTGGAGGCGTTAGAATCCCTAAAGGCTGGTGAACAATTCAACCACTTAGCGAATGTTTTCCCGCCAGGATTTGTGACTTATTTCTTCGAACCGAATGCTTTAATAAATAATATACTATCAGAGAATATCGGAGACATATTAACAGATGACGAATTGAAGCAGCGCGAGGCTAAAAAAGCCGCAGCTGACAATTTTGTTTTGGGCAACACCCCACTATCACCCATGCGCTTACATCCGACCTCATCTAGACTCGTTACAAATACAGGATTCGTTAACTCATTTAAGCCCCCATCTGGCTCCCTTGCGACTCCCAGTCAATCCCCGTCGATTCTGGGTGACAATCGTGACACTCCTACCACCGACTCGATGATTCGGATAAGGTCGCGAGTGTTGCTACCCCATCCCATTGTGAATCCGGTTGATGTGGAACCTTACTTGGAGGATCGATATATCATTTCCGACAAAACTGGTTCCGTGACCCTTATATCTTCAAAGGCAGGCAGTAACGAAGGTCGTACAGTCATCCCGTTGAAAACTTCTCCGAATCCCGAAATCCTTGTGCGGTCTGGCGTGATTGTGACCAGAGATAAACGTCTTTTTACGTGCAATGGTGCACAGGCACACGTGGAGCAGTACGATCTGGACAGTATTGCTTGTGTTAGGCGTATCGGTGATGAGTCGCAATTTACCAGTCCTCGATGCATAACTCATGGCGTCACCAACAGAATGCTATATGTATCCGATATTAAAGGCGGTGTTAAGGTTTTCGATTCATACAGCGGTAAACATGTCGATGATATTGGTGGCGGGCTTTTGTTGACTCCGAGCGGACTGACAACTGATAGCAACTCCCGTCTATTCGTTGCTGACGAGTTACAAGGGCATATCTACGTCTTTGACATCCGCATGAATCAACAACCATTACAGAAACTACCAACCGAAATCAACGGCACCTTACTGCATTGTCACGACGTCGCTGTCAGCGCTATCGGTAATATCTACGTCACTGTGACTAGACATCTGACATCGATGACACCTGTCAGTTTGCTGTTGGAGTACGATGGGCGTGGTCGGTGCAAACGGACAGGTGGATGGGAACTTTGTCAACCTCGCGGGTTGAGAGTGGTAGGTCGATCTGCTATCATCGTTGATGAAACGGAAAAATGCATTTCTACATACATGCTATGATATCATGTCTCATAATTGTACGTAAATGTTCAGGCTATTTAAAAGGAATGTATAGCATAGGGATCCCATATTCGTTATTACCTACGGGTATTAGTTGTAGTGCCAGGCGTATAGCCATCGGGCGCGTGGGAACTCCCCCAAAGTAATCTCAATTGCCTCGATCCCTAAAATTAAGACGCAACAAAGTAGAGGTCGTGAGGAGAATGGTGACAGTGTCCCTCTTCCATAAGTAAACACACTGTAAAGACAAATGTATTTTTACAGTGAAAATACTGGCAGCATGGATTCCAGGCAGAGAGCATTATATTACACTTTGCATAGACAACCAGATCTTACAGATAGTTGACATAATTATGTAACCTATTTCCCTGAATACTACAATGGAAGGTTATTTTAGTGTTCAGTCATAAAATTGGCTTCATAGGTACCATTAAAATTGGATTTACCGCTCAACTGTAAAATTACAGATCGAGCACGGGGATCCCAACTGCCAGTATTACTGTATGGAATAACGATATTATTTTTAACAGTGCACATGCCCTTGCCCTGGAACATGTACTTCGCTATTTGCAGAATATACCCAAAGACTTCATATGGATGAAGTCTCGGGATGACAATGTGTTACCTACATAAATTTAAAACAATTCATGAGGAGCGATCAAACAATTTGTGAAGCCTTTACCGTGACATCAGTGTTCAACTACTACCGATATTTTAAAAACAGCAGTTTGCAAATGCACATCATTTAATTTCTATTATCTGCTAGCAGGCTGTTGCAACTCCCTGCTGCTAGTACATATCATATCGCGGGCTCAGTGCCTTTCTGGTGTACGTAAAGTAAAAAGACCAAATTAAAACGTCGATCGAGGCAGGATAACCCTGACTGTCTGTATCAGTGCTAAAGTATCAAGTACTATATCTTGGCTATATATTTTCCAAAGACGTGTTAAGTACAAATTACATATTTTACGCATATCGAGTCCTGGCCCAAATATGAGTCCATATCCACTGGCCATACGAAATCACTGTGAAGGTCGACGAAATGAAACACATGTCGTCAGGAGCAAGTGACTACCTAAGTACAGGAAAATGAACGGCTTGTGATGTGGAATACAATGATAGTTATTCCTAAAGTTAAGGTTATAAATGTCACCCAACTACACCCTTCGAAGTCTAATAACAATTATCCAAACTTCACTGCCTATCGAGAGCGACGTAAGAAATGCCTCCGTTCCTTCGACAAATGCCTTTGCTTAACCCAGTCAAAACGGTTCGAAAGTCCTTGTTCTATAGTTAACTGGTGATAAATAATACGAACTTTAAAATGTAGGCTAAAAAATTAAAATTAAGGAAAAAATTAGGGTTGATTTCAACTGAAATATTTACTGAATCCTGTAAATTTTAAGTTAAGCTTATCTGCTTTAAATATTTCAATCCAAATTTCTAACTAATCTAATTGTTGGTTCCGATGATATGAGTAACCAATGCACTCATGATGGCGCGCGAGCGAGCGTGTGTGTGCGTGTGTGTGTGTGTGTGTGTGGGGGGGGGGGGTGTGACAGTTTTCAAACTTGGTACATAGATGCCCCAATTAAGAGGAAGAACTTTACAGTTTTCAGTGGAGGTCATAGGTCATCTGGGGTCAACAGTGGTGAAAGTCGGAAAACCATGTTAACACGATAGCTCAAGGCAGGCAACTTTGATACGTTACATACTTAGTATATAAATGCGTTATGGTCAGGAATGTTTACTGTCCTTTTCCTGTGGGGTCAAAGGTCATGTGGGGCTCATCAGGGGTTAAACTCTGAAAATCTGGTTAAAGCTGGTTAACATTAATATCTGAAGATAGGAAACTGAAGTTTCATATTTGGTATATAAATGCGTTATGGTCAGAAGATATTTCCTGTTGTTTCTGGTCGACATCAAAGGTGATCTAGGTTCTCCAAGGGTCAAAGTCTGAAAACATCGTTCACTTAATATCTCAAGGTAGCAAACGTGGGTAGATATCATATTTAGTTTGTGGATATGTGTTAGTGAGACTGATGGTCCCTGACATTTATTTTGTGGGGGTCAAAGGTTATCTGAAGTCACCAGGGTCAAACTCTGCAGACTTTGCTAGCACAGTATCTCAAGTTAAGATACTTGGATTCATTTCAAACTTAGGTGTGTGGATTTTCTTTGGTCAGAAAATGGTCTCTGTTTTTTTTTTTTTTTTTTTTTTTTTTTAAGGTCAAAGGTAATCTAGATCACCAATGGATGCACGAAATCTCAAGATAGGAATCTTCAATAGATTTCATATTTGATATTTAGACACCTTCTGGAAGGAAGATGGTCCCCGTGGATATTGGATGAGGACCAAAATCGTCTGGCATAACACAAAATTATTTTTTGAACATGCTAGTATAACATTTCACTGAGAAGTTATGGGGACTTGATGACATTATTTTGAACAGAACATATGTAAATCATCGAAAACTCAATGGAGTTTTGCATTTTGGTTCTACATTCATTGACCATGCACGTTAAATGAAATTGGAATGACCTGAAAGTTTTTAATTGCACGAGGTAATATCAAAGTACCAAGAAATCATTCAAGAAAATTGTACATTATAAGTAGTAAAGTTTGTCGGAAAAGAGATAAAATATTAAACCTTATATTCCTTACTCCTGATTTTCCTAAGGCAAATGAAAGCTGCACTCTGCCTCAATGCATTTGTTACTGAAAAACTAGATTACCCCACTCGAAGCTCTCGTAGAGTACGTTGTCATAATTTCAAAAGGGTAGATAGAAGTGACATTTTATGCATTTAATTATAAACATCCCACCTGCTTATATAGCACGGTGTCGTGAATTTTAAAATGATCTAGTCACGACTTCGGATTGTAACAGATCGAGTCCAAGTCCTTGCTTTTCGAGTCTTTGTTTTCCGAGTTATTGCTTTCTGATACCTTGCTTGATTCCCTAAAAATTGTGACTCGAGATCTATTTTGAGTCCGAGACCGTTCGTGAGAGAATGCTGCTTCACTTTGGTAATTCAGTGTCATTGAAATTCCGTAACTTCGAACAAGGTCAACTCAAGGAAACCTGCGCCATATAGGTCAAAGGTCATTCGAGGTCCTCAAACAAAAGAACATTTACATAGGCTAAACAGCACGGCGCAGCAAAGATTTTTCGGTCTTTCTTTTTCTTTTAAGTCTATGAGAGTCGTTGATTCATGTTAATTGTATTCATTCAATCATTACACGGGCTACTTTGACAGAACTGTTCTATTTCGGTCATTTGAAAGATTTTACCTCGAGTCCTACGCTCGCTGCGTCTGCAACGTGTAGCAACAGATTGCAGCTACAGTATGTATCTGCTATTTAGTTAATCGTTTTCACACGTAAAAACCATGCGTATCATGAAATATTTTACTAGACTTATTTAGTGTTTGTTTGTTTATTCATCAACCCTTTTCTTTCATCTGAACTTTCCGACCTGTAAATTACTAAGTTCTAATCAAGTTAGAATCCCAGCTTATGAGTCGGTCACGAAGATTAAATATTAGTAACAACTCTAAATGTATTCACTGCAAAGGTCAAAAGTCATTCGAGGTCCTCAAAAGACATAGGTGTGAAAAGAGCTTCAATAGGCTAGATAATAGTTGTTTTCTCTCAGTGAAACTCAATTATGAATTTTCATGATCTCAAATGTTTTCGGCAGTTTAAGTAGCACTCGTGTTTACTTTATTTAGATGTATCATGTAATTAGAAATTACTGTTGTATCTTATAGTTTTGTATGTATGCTTTCTTACTTTTATTCATTTGTAGATCTACAAACCAAGTAAGGTAACTTTCCACTTCAATTAGAACAGTTCATTTATCATCCATTTACAGGTCAAGGGCAGCCCCCAAACTTATTTTGAAGCAACAGCGAAATATCACAATTTTCTCCGTATTTCTCTTCAAAGTAGCTTTCATCATATTTTATAACATCAATGTTGCATACGCAAGGTAAAACAAGCAGGTACGGCTAGTAAGTTTCACATTTGAAGAAAAAAAAATTTTTGTCACATGCCTTTCAACGGCCAATCATGAAAAAGGACAGTCTACTGCACAACTTCAAGTTGGGGTGACTGCTCTTGCCCTTTAAAGCAGTGCATGGAGTGAAAATGTATACAAGTCCAAAATAAGCCCTTTCACGTTACAGTTTATGTATATAGGTCTATATACGTCTCTGCTCTTTGACGCATGTGAATAGTCTGGAGACCTTGCTTGAAGTTGTTCAGTCTTTAAATGTTGTTCCTTTGAGGACGTTGGACGTAACTTCCTTGGAAAGCAGAACTCCTTCTTGTTTGGTTTCGCCGTAGAGTTTCGGGAACTTAAGAAGAAAAGGGGCTCCTTCGTTTCGCCCCTTAGGTCTTCGACAGAGAGTCGATGCAGAGAGTTGGTCGATGGGACTTTTGGGAAAGTGGTTGCTATATTTTAATACCTCCCCCTCCCTCGATTTGATTAATTCAGTAAAAGAGTCTTTTGTCTGTTGTTAATGTGTAGCTCAATTTATACTCTGCAATCTCGTGTCGCTTACTGATATATTAGAAGGGGATATTACAAAATGGCATTTTGCTTTAAGCAAGAAATTTCCAGATAAGAATAGACGTAGAAGCCGAGTGGCATTGAACTCCAAAGAAAATTTTACAGGCAGTCATTCTTTCCCCCGAAGTACAATTTTACTTAATTTCCTACAAACGGTTTTTTTTTTTTCAAAAGGTGCCACTATAATACAGACTTTAACCAAACCCGCTCTGTATTCGTTTTGGTCATAAGCGTATCAAGGAGAATGTATTTGCTTTATACCACCATCATACCAAATCCAAAGTATGGCTATAATTCATCATAGGCTACTTAATTATAATATCAACTTCTATTGTTACATTAGAGCAGTGCTTCTCAACCTTTATGATCCACTTCCCCACTTCGGAAAAAAAAATTACCCCATTCACCCCTAGTACTATAAAACATCAAATTACTTAAAGCTGAAAACTAGACCATGCTAGTAAGGTTTTGTTTCAAAATTATATTTAAAGAACGCAGGCCACAGATTTACACACAAGTCCAATGGAGATTTCAAGACCCAACTCAATTCATGCAATTTTTCCCCTATTCACAAAATCCCCCCCCCCCCTTGTGACTGTATACTTCACCCCCAATTCCCCAATTTTCCAAATTTCACCCCGCGCATTTTGAATTGACTTCTGGGGGTGCACTTGGACCCCGGTTGAGAAGCACTGCATTAGAGTCAGGACTACATTATCTCGCGATAAATTCCCAGTAATGGAGAGCGCAACCATTTTAAGCAAGTCCATTTTACCCATGGTTGTGCTGTTTTGATGAGGTTGTATTACAAACGAAATGTTTTCTTTTCGTTTTAATTTCTTTAATAAAAATCATTTTGGGTACAAATGATCAAGGTTAGACAACTCTCGACCATTGCATTAGAGAAAGGGCTAATGTACTCTCATGGTAAAGCTATGTTTCAAGCTCGAGCGGCATCCTATTGCATAACCTGCATTAACCCTCGGGCAGTGCATTATTCCCCACTAACGCACCCTTAATTACATTTTACGCTCATGACATGAAATAAAGTACAATGACACGTTCATTTAACAATAACGTATTTTGTCCATTTTCTTAAAGCTGTCTACGACATGGCTCTTAATCGATGACAAAATCTGATTGGAAATTTTGAAGAAAAGTTAACGAGCGAAACGCAATTAAGGTTATACAGGCAAGCTGTGTTGATTTGCAAAGAAAAAAACGTAACGTACTTAGAAAGCTCTTCATTTAATTTCAACATCTTCTTTTTACAAATAAACAAAATAATGTCAACCTCCACTTTGAGCAAAGCAAAGAAAAATGCAAATTTATGCAAATAATTACTGATGCAATTATTGCAAACTACTCTGAAAGAGATGCATAAAGCACGATCGTAAGTATGAGTGAAGCTGTACAATCCTAGCCATGGGGGTTACTCTGTACATATCACCTTCGTAACACTTGACCTCTTGAGTATTTTTCATTTAAGCTGAACCATTCACAACAACTTTTGTATTGATTGTTCAAGGCCGCGTTTTATAACGGATCAAGATTAATCTTGAAGTTGATTATAACAGGAAAACGGCTTGCAGATCTAATTTTAAATCAAGTTTTAGCTCATTATGTAACAGTTACATACCATCTTGGTTTACGTACCTCATACTCCAAAACTCCTGCACCCCCCCCCCCTTCATGTACTCCGAACTTAAATTTTACCTCAATACATTGCGGTATGTATCTTAACACCCCGTCCCTCCTCCACCTAACCTCTCATCGCTCCTATGTCCTGCCCCTCCCCCTCCCCCCTTCCATTTCCCTCTATCGCTCATAACAGAGTTGTTTAGGCTGCGTTGATGTTTAACATTTTCTCCTTTATGGGTGCAACATTTTTGTTCATTAAGTATTTGCTGTAAATAAAAACTATCTGATGAAGACCCGTAGTTCTAGCCAATCACGCTTAATACACAACGCCCCAATCCCACCCCTACAGTCCAACCTTCCTCAACCTTTCTGCTTGAATCTTCTTAGTGTTCTCGTAATGTGCTATTTAAACCAACTTTTCAGCTTACCTTGCAGTATCAAAATCATTGTCACTACACATATATGTTTTTCTTTTATTTTTTTGAATTTTCCAACAATTTTGTTGTCCTGATAACCATTTTCACTCGAATTCAACAAACATCTTCAACCCTGTTTTCCTTTTTCTCCAAAGGTTAAGTGACACACTACAATCCGTATTATAAATTCCACTCTAACAAACAAGTACTTTCACTTGAAGCAGAAACAACCTGAATCAAGAAGAAAAAGGCATGATGAAATTCTAACTTGATAGCATATTACTCGTCAAACCCTTCCGTCTTCACTCAAATCACAAAAATTTACACATGATTCATTCTAGGTCCTTGACAGCGACACTGTTTTAACACGAAATCAACAGGTATACTTTAGATACCTCAAAATGTCAAGTCAATATTAGAATAGAAACAATCAACCAATCAGAATTATCCTTACATTAAATTTACATATACGTCCATATTCAGTCCAAGTCCATGGCACAGTTCCAACATGGACCCATCTGGAATGCGTCCAGATACTTCAAAAAGTTTATTCAAATAACCATTCCAGTAATTGACCAATTGGAGCGTACATTTTATCAAAATTTGTATCATTCAAATCTGACAAATACTTGGTTACTACGTTCTTACTTGATATAGGATACATTTCTCTGCCACTATTATTCACACATATTGTTTGACAAAGCAGAAAGAAAATCAGTTTTCCGATTGTTAACGTCACACTTACGTCACAAAATCTCGAGTTTGAACCACTCAATGTCAACTGAGTGAAAGTTAAAACTGTGATAGACACAAAACAAACAGCTTCTTATTTCCTGACAAGATTGACTAGAGTGGCGTATCTCTCTCACTTTATATTCCAACTGCAATCAACTATGCCAACTCTATTCGCAAATTTTCGTGTCAATTGCTTTCGACAGGCTGACCTAAATATTATACAAACCAGCTTGTCACAATCAACTTTTATCAAATGCAACAAACGAATTAGAAAATAATGCTTTTTGTTAAGGATATAATCATTTATGAGCCCATTGGCTTGTTTTCCTATTAACTTTTCAGATATAAAGGTTTTGAAAAGAATGAAAAAACACGATTTTTTTAAGAGTTGATGTTACATGAATTAAGCAAACATTATCGTCTAACTTCGCTTGTGACCTACGTACTGAAAGGACGAAACTTTCTTTAAAACTGCTCTTGCGTAGGATTGGTTAGCAAGCTGTCTAGGATTTCATTGCCACGACATAAAAAAAGTTTCCCATGTTTTTTAAATCAAACAAATTTCTGAAAGAACATCCCGTGCCCTTTCCCGCCAAAACATGCCTGCAAATCGAACTGTGTGCCTTTATCTTACCTCATCCCCCCCCCCCCCCCCCCCATACAATTGGTGGCATATTCTCTTATCCACTACAATTTGTTCCTACCCAATTTCCCTGACTTCCCACCACCATCCCATAAACCCCTTCTCTCTCCCAATGCCCTTCCCCCAATTCTGTCGTCACCCTTCAGTGAAATATTCCTCATCTAAACAGAACTAAAGATGAAAATCAAAAACACTGTTCGTCACTTAAAGAAAAATGTAAGCAAAAATCAGTGACAATTAAGTATGACTTTAGAAAAGGAAAATTTATCTCATTGAAAAGTTTGAACAGCAAAATAAAGGACTGCATCTACCCACAACTAATACTCGATAATCTCTCACAATCGAATTTGCAGCACACAAACACTGACATATATTTTCTTTACATAATTTTGACATTAAATTCTATAATTATTCAAGTTTATACAAAAATACTATCTCTGGAGGAAAAATATGTCAAACTTTGACTCTTATTGGTTACTGCTGTTCTACCACAAATCCGCTTGCGAAGAAGAAGAAAAAAAGAGAGAGAGAAAAAAAGACAAAACTCATCTTTACAAAGAAACAAGAGGGCATGGTTTTGTCAAATTCAATCGCCTATCAAATGTCGGGTGGTTCTTAATAAAGGCCTCAAGATGTCTCCCGATAAGGCAGGTTTTACTATAAGTTTGAAACACAGAACATGCATTTTACAACGGTATATATTAAATATGGATACAGAGATCCTGTCTCTGCAATTCAAAAGATTTAGAGGTTTACATCATTAAGCGTATGTATTTAAGATTATTCTCCGACTTAAAAGATGACATTTTGGATGGTACACAGGCTTTAATTTATTTATCAGTTTTCTATTTCAAACATATATAAGTAGTTAGTAAGCTGTGATTAAAATGAAGTGCCTTAAAAGTGGGATGTCGTTGCTTCAACTGCTTAAGAGGTTATTGCCACCTCTCTTTCGTCACTATATATAAACGAAAAAGATCTGAGATTTAACGGAAATGCATTGGCATTTACATGTCTTAACTTGTGAACTGCCTTAAGCCAAACAAGAATTGTTTCATAAGAATATACTTTCTTTTAATCTCCCAGAAGTATTAGTTTGTTTCCATGAATTTGTAGTCTGAGACCTCGAAACCAATAAAAGTCTTTGGCTACGAATCTTTAAAAGATAAAATGGAAATCACAATCAAACGAAGTTTAGGTCGGGTACCCCTTTATCCTAATGCATGAAAGATAGCTACCAATGTGTGACAACTATTTATTTGGAGAATTCATACATAACTTGCAATGTTCACTGTTTTAAACAAAAACATGATGAAAAATATTTGTAATTGAAATCAGAAATGCCTAAAATTTAGCAGATTTACTGAAAAAAAAACCTTGGGAGAAGGTAACTGCCTGTGAAACCGAAGGTCCACGAGACCGAAATTGTGAAAGGTTCAAGTTGGAAACAACACGATGTTTATGTTTGTTTAATAATTTGTCAACCTTGAACAGATGGAATTAGTCAAATGAAATTCAAAAAGATAAACATAATTACTAGTTATATATTCCACAGTGCGGGCAATGTACCCAGTGATAAACAGGGACCGCATACTGTAATTTCTGAACGGTACAAGACGTTTCCTATTCTGAACTACATGTTACTTTAGGCAAGAATACAGTCATGGCAATTATAATGCCTGATACTTTGGACGGTCTATGTAAAGGGAAGGTTAAGAGAGGTATGTCAAGGACGAGGGAAAAGTTATCATAAGATGTCAGAGTAGGGCTGTGATTGTGTAGCAATTAATCGCTAAACTTTTGCAAGGTTCAGCATTGACTGGTTGAGCAAGGTGTGTTGAAACATTCGTCATGGCCGCATGCATATTGATGTTTCCAATGCTGCAACTAATGCGGAGCCACCACAGTTGCAGTTTTGCAATTAAACCTTTAATGATTCTACAATACAATCACAGCCCGTATTCCGAGTAGTCATTTGGGTCACCTTACCACAAAGAATAGTATAATTTCACATCATATTTGGTGACTTTGTACAATCAATTGGACAAAATGGGTAGCAGACAGAACCGGCTGGGAGGGAGTAAGGGGGCCTGAAGGACTAACGATGAATGCAAACGTTACTACCAAGTGCTCATTCTCAGGGTATGATGCAATCATCACCCTTAAAAGTTCTTTTCAAGTAATATCAACATCAGGTTACAGTCAGACAGAATATATATAAATATATCATCAAATCATGAAAAGTAGTGACGGTGAGATACTGTGTTCTAGTGATTCAAAAATAAAGGAATTTTCACTGTAGGATTACAATCTACCCACAACTGAAATCTTGTAACCATGGTAAAAGATTAGCAACAGTAGGATCTCCATGATAGCATCATCTAAAAGTCATTAAAAGGGGCCATGATGATATAACTGAAGGAATACTAAATAAACAGGATTAAGTAAATGTAATTGAACATTGATACCAGCTAACCTTAATAACCCTTTCAGCAAGAAATTATTTTAGCTGATAGGCATTGTTCAACGAGGAATTTCTTGATTGAATCTTGCCATTGAATTGTATCCATTGTATTCTTTGTTAGTGTTAGGGGTTAGGTTGGGAATTAGTCCAATGGTAAGATCATTACAAAATTTCTCCTTAAAAAGTGCACATTGTGCAAATTTTACTCTGCACCTTTTTCTATTCCTGCCTGGCATATTTTACATAATTTCTTTGCTTTCAATGTCAAACTACTAAAGCCAAAATTTGTTTTAGGAGGAAATGCTACAGGCACCAGTTGAAAAGTGTAACTCATTCCTTCAAAGGAGGTTATATTGGGTATTCAATGTAATATACAAAAACAGAAAGCATTGAATTTCTTTACAAGTGTGTGCAAATTTTGATAATTGCAGTCATTGCTTCAATTTCATTTTTTTTTTTTTTTGGATATCCATTTTCCTGTTATAAATGATACTGGTATATTTTTCTTCTCAAAAGAATGCAATTAATTTTTTTGTTTGACTTACTTTTGTGAAATATCTAATCCATTTGGCTTATCACCACCCTTTCCCTCATCATTATTTCTGTCTGAAATACTAACAGTCCTAAGTCATGTTGAAACATCTAGCTTAATACTTTACAGGTATTAGACTTCCTACATAACAGTCTTAACCATTAAATACCACATTCACCATAGTAAGTGTGCATACCTACTATCAAAACTAATTGCAGGATTTTTTATTTAATTGCTTCAAAATTACCTCATCAAATATTTAGAGAACTGCCTTTATGCATATGGCAGAGACTCTTGAAAACACTAAATCAGCCATAATATTCAAGTGAAATCATCTCTGAAATTTCTAAAGCAACTGCAGTAACTTACATGTTTGCTATGGATTTGTGCAATTTGGTGTTCCATTAGAATAATATGCTTTCAGATAAACTTTACGGGAGGGTTCAGATAATTTCAGTAGTATGATCAAGACACCACACTTTAATTCTTGCAATCAATGATCAGTCAGTCAGTTAGGTGAGGTTTTATGGTTCAGTTTCCAACCAATTGATTTGAGTTGGGTTGGCTATAAGTTGTGGCTCACTGGTTTGCAATCAGTGAAACGTAATTCTACATGGTATGTCCACCGTCGGTGATGACATGGTTAAAAATCATTTCCATTTGACACCACTTATGCAGGAACACATCTTGTCTCTGAACAAGATCAAACCAAATTCACTTCCTTCATGATCCTTGGTGCAACTCAAACTGGATAACATATTGAAAATGTTGAATGATTACACCACACAATATCACAACTCACTGGTTCAGAGTTTTCCTCAAGTTGAGGATCACTTTGATATTACTATGTAATCACATCTCATCCCTGAATAGACACTTAGGTCAATTCTCAGTGACCTTTAAAGGAAAATATTGCGTTTGTTTTGCAAGGAAAATTCATCCTTTTAAAACTGATATTTATTGACACAGAGTGACAGATTATCAAAAATAAGGCAGTATGGTAGCCTTCTTTTCAAGAAATAAGTTTCCAACGGATAAAAATTCAGTTGTTTGTTTCTCAAGAATAATTGTTTACCCAAACTTTCAATATTTCAAATGATGTAACGTCCATGGCTCTTCCTGCACTTAGTATTTTGAAGGGATATAGCTATTGCTGTGGTTTATGATTAAGATTGAAATGTTGGATAGTGTCTGATCCATTTTCTTTGTACTCTTTGTTAAAGCATTTTAAACACAATATTTCCCTTTAATACAGTTCAAGTGACGAATCACTTTCTCTCTATGTATGATCACATCATGTACCTGACAAAGATCACACTAGGATTATTTCCCAATACAGCCCAAGCCATGATTCATCTTTCTCTCACATCAAGATCACATCATGCCTCTGAACAGGATTACACTAAGATCCTTCTCAGAGACTTTCAATACAATTCAAGCTTTGAAACATTTTTTTCACTGTATAATCACAGACAAATCTTGGCTTCAAACATGGTCAGACTGAAGTCACTTCGGCAGTGACTCTCATGCACTTCAAGCTATGGATCACCCATCGGGATCACATCTTGTCTGTGATCAGGATCAAATTAAACACAATGGCTTACAATACAGTTCCAGTTATGTGTATTGACATCCTGTCCCTAAAAAGAATCAAACTAATGTTATTACTCTGTGACTTTCAATACAGCCAAAGCTATAAATCATCATTCCTCTCACTACAGGATCACATCTGGTCTGTGACAAGTGTCTGACAACATAGTTCAAGTTATGTGTATTGACATCCTGACCCTGAAAAGAATGTGTATTGACATCTTGCCCTGAAGAGAATCAAACTAAAGTTAATACTTGGCGACTTTCCATACAGCCAAAGCTATCAATCATCCTTCCTCTCACTGCAGGATCACATCTTGTCTCTTAACAGGATCAAACTAAGATTCCTGGTCAGTGACTGTCAATAAAGTTCAAGCTATGGAACATCTTATTTTACTGTAAAATAACATCTTGACTTCTAACAGGATCAAACTAGGGTCACTTCTCAGTGACTCTCCTATGGTTAAAGCTATTGACTGCCTCTCACTGCAGGATCACAATCTTGTTTCTAAACAAGATCCAACTAAAATCCCTTCCCAATGACTCTCAATACAGTTCAAGCTGTTAGAATTTTGATATTACAACTCTTTCAACATGATCAACTCCAGATCACAGCAACTAACAGTTCAACTAAAACAAGAATTACATGCTACCACTGTGAGATCATGCCCAGTGCCTTCAGAAGATGAAACTATTGTCATGTTGCAGTAACACACAATAAGCTCACACCCTAGTCTGAAATAATACCAGATCATACATTGACTCTGAAGAGGATCACTCCAAGTAATTACTACTAGTGGCTTTGGCAAACATTGGTTGCATCATTTCAGTGTAACAAGGAACTCTTTACATAATCAGATGTAAGACCATACTCTGAACTGCACATGAAACAAAGCATATGAAATGTACTTAGACATTCATCTGCAATTAAAAGCTTGCGTTTTTGGTACATTATTACCATTCAGAAGGCTTCACCAAACAATGTCCCATTGTTAAGCAAGTCATGTTAACATTTTTTAAACTCCACCAAACCATCCCCCCATCCTTAAATAAATAAGCATGTATCAGTTGAGGACACTTGCATGGTATAGAAGAAGGGCAATGCACCCCCAGCAGCTTAATGTTTAGACTGTTTTTCAGACCCTCATCCAATTAACCTCACCAGACATAGGGAGACAATGTTTTCTTTTGTAGTGATAATGACTTCAAAAATACAAAGAAACTAGAACAACAGTCCTAAAAAATCCTTTGCAGCTACTACAACAGTAACAACATAGATCTTGCTAAAGAGACTAGGTGCTGGAAGAAAGATGAAAAAAACTCCTGAATATAGTAATCTTTGCTCTTTTTTTTCAAAGTTTTAACAAAACACATAAATCATTAAATAGCATTAATTAATAAACTCTATTTATCTTTTGTTTTAATTGAAAATTTGTCTCAAAAAGATGTTTCAAATTTTCTTCAAGCTTTCTTCAGTTTAAAAATGTTGTGCTGCTTCTGTTCATGTTGAGGCTGACTGAAAGCCACTGCAACTCGGAAAGCCATTTCTTGACAATCCTATTTTATTACAAGAACTGATCAACCAATCAACAGCTTCGTTACCTCCTGGTTGTGATAAATTTTTTTATTGCATCAATTTTAAAACATGCACGTTGTTCCCTCACTTTGATCAAGCAATGATGTCAATGAGAGATGACCGACCAGAAGAGGAAGGACTCATGAAGGGGAGCAAGCCATCTGTTGAGCAAAGTCATCTTCCTCTTCATCGTCTGAGTCTGTTGAAGATGAATCATCACTGTCTAGGTCATCCCCTGCCTCTCGAGCCTGTTTTGAATAGAAAAATGTCACAGCACGCTTTAAGTGCTTTATTTTCACGAATTTTTAGCTTGATGATTTTTTATGGCTCAGTTTCTAACTGCATTAGGCCACCTATGGCCTTTTTCCCCAGTTGTGGCTCACTAGCTTATTTCTCTTACTCCATTGCTTACACTGAGCATCAAGCATAAAGGTACAAAGTTTCATTTTTGAAATCTTCAGTATGAACCAGCCGGAAGTCAACTCAAGACCTCTTGGCTGTGTTTTTATGCAATCCTCCTGTAATTCTGAGACCCACTACAATGCATATTCTGCATCAAATTACAGACGAAAATAATTTCAACGACAACTTATCATCGATTATTTCCTTCAATTGTTCAAACTCCCAGGCTTCAACAAATTTTTTTTTTCGTACTTGTCTGATGGGCTAGCTGTTTTCTCAATCTACTTGCCCGCATAAACATCTACTTGTCCATTTCAAATCTGTTGAGTACATATAATTTTTAAAGTCTAAAAGTACAAATGCCTTTTTGTGCAATCAAAAATATAAGGCTGGGGGAACTTGCCTGGCGGGCTGCAACATCGAGCACAGTAGTTGCCCGAGTGATTTTTTACTTGTCCTGGGCTGTCGGGCGGGAAATTTGTCGAAGCCTGCAAACTCCCCATTTGATGACCTCTCCCAACTGTTCCAAAGGTACTTTTTCTTTCAATATCACCCAATGAAGACTAATTCAAATTATCTATGGGTTAGACTTAGCCACAGAATCAATTGATTCTTATTGTCTGGAGTTGCTGTCTCCAGTCTCAATGAACTGTATCAACTTGCCATTCTCTCTATTCCTCTCTGAGATAAGACTGAACAGTTATCCTTGGCCTACATTGCATAAGATTCCAGATGACAATAATTTCAAAAACGTTCCATTATAATCCGTTCATACATCCAAGAGTTTAACTTCCCATCACCTCCTAACTACTTCAAAAGAAATCCATTTTTCCAATATCACTCAATGATAGAATCCTGTGTGGGTTAGACTTGGCTACAGAGTCAATTGATTCTTATTGTCTGGAGTTACTTTATCCAGTCTCAGTGAACTGTATCAATTTGCCATTAGCTCTCTGTTCACGATCCTCTCGAAGATAAGACTGAACAGATATTCTTGGCCTACATTGCATAAGATTCCAGATGACAATAATCTCAAAAATGATCCATTATAACCCATTACTACATACAAGAATTCAACTTCCCATCTGATTACAGCTCCTAACTACTTCAAAAGAAATCCATTTTTCCAATATGACTCAATGACAGAATCCTGTGTGGGTTAGATACGGCTACAGAATAGTTGATTCTTATTGTTGAGTGTTACTTTCTCTCTCAAACCTATCAGCTTATTTTTCTTTCTGTTTCCTCTAAGATAGGAATGAACTGGTATCCTTGGCTTTGAAGGGAAAATGGAATCAGAATCAGTACAACTAGTCCTAATACTTTGTAAATTGATGTTTTCCTGTGAGGTTACAATATATGTGATACTGATACCAAATTGCTCATTTTCATGGAAAATAAGCCTTTGCTTTCAACAGCATCTTCAGACACACTTGAAAAGTGAACAAACTTTAGTGATTATTCGACCCAATTTTGCAGCAACTCCCCGCTGCCTTTTAAGGTGTAGAAGTATTATACAAAACCTTTTTGACCAAAGAGTGAAAAATTCAGTTTCACATTTACTCTGATGACAAGTTCAGCAATGAATTTCAAAACAGGTATCCACCTGATAGACTGATGTTATTAAACACTCTTAGTAATATCCTATGAATTTTGAGACTTCAGTTTTTACAAAACGTTCTTCCACTCTATTGTGACTTTCTTTAAATGCACCAACAAGGTTTTCCAGATAGTGTCTAATATGTAATCCTTTTTATCTACAATGTTGCCTATTATTCCCTTGGATGATTTTTAAGTTTATAAAAACAGCCAGGTTTACAAGGGGACAAATAACATTATTTAGTGATGTAGACTTGACAAAAGGATAAAATTACAAAAAAAAAGAGTCCCACCCAAGTTACAACCAAGTTCCTCAACAGCAGCATTCCTCATAACTGTTCCCTTTTGAATCAAAAAAGTATTTTCTACAAGTTATTTTCTGCAGGTCACAATTTTTTTTTTCTCTTTTCCCCCTTAAAATCACAACACTCTAGCTGCCTACTACATATAGGGAACACAAGTCAACATTCTCCCTATTTTCCTTTACCACACATGGTCTCCCACATAAATGAAATACCTTCCAAACCATTCTGGACCTTGTGCCACTTCAAATTAAGTAAAACAGAGCACATACCAGGAGACACAAACTGTTCTACATAACCCTGGTAATTTGTGCCAAGCTAATAGGAAAATCTGCTGGGCTGGTCTTAATATAGTTTTACTTATTTCCAACCCAGTTCTTCTACATTAATTCCATGCACTTCCTGCCGTCACATTTCCTTTTCTCCCAAACACCAACAAACAACATCTTCTTACGTCCCACGTTCTCCAACCTACATGTTCTACATTACAAATTAATGTTTTGCACAATTTAATCACAGAACATACTGGAATAGCCCCATTAGTCCTCTCCCTCTTTCATTGAATCAGACAACCATACAGTCCTAATTCTGCCAGCCACGCCAACAAACATCTACACTAGAGGGAGACAACCTAATTAGTCTGGCAATATAAATTACCATAGCAACCCAGTTTCATACACCACAATCCAAAGAATGACATTGTATTAAACATGCCCCTCTGTAACGCTATACTTTGTCTGGAAATACCACACATGTATATATGTACTTTTCTGCTCTCTTGTGACTTTCCGAACTCCTATCATACCCTCTCTGCCTTCTTCTACCTCTCCCCAACCACCCCCTCCCCTCCCCCCCGCAACCTCCTGATTATCTCACACTGTCTGTATCATCTCTTTAAAATACACTAACCTGTCTACGAGTACTGCGACGTAAATGCTGCAGAAGAAACCTGAACATCTGGCTTTCCAGGTGACTTGGTTCTCTGTGACGTTCCTCCTCTCTTTCTAACCGGTTACTCTGCAAGGTCTAAATGAAAATGAAAGATATTTTGATTTTTTTTTCTTTGTTTACCATCTAACATGGTAACTAGAGTAGTAAAGCTACTGTGGCTCAACCCTTCTGATGTTACCAGTTCAGTTTTTAATTCATCTTGAACAAAATCATGGTGTACACCTAACACATACCAAGACAACTCCAATGGGCTGACTAGCATGTGAACACTGCTCACCTAGCAGTTGAACTGAGTCAGGGATAAATCTTTATACAGTAGCTACAATCCTGGACAAAAATGATGGGACAAAACAAGCAAAACAAGCAATGTACAGAACACCATCCCCCCACTCCCCCATTCAATGTTGCGGCAGCCCAGTGGCAGCGGAACCGGGGGGCTTTGGGGGTTTAGCCCCCCCAATGAAAAAAGTGGAGGGGCTAAAGGCATGTTTAGCCCCCCCAATATTTGTAAGGTGCACTTCAAGAAGTGGTGACCGGCGACGGCGGGGAGAATATTGAAGTGGGTGGTGAACATATTCTTCATCAGTCCAATGCACAATAGGCCTATAGGCCTACTAATAATTTTAGGGGAACGTTGTCGATACTGGACACGCTAAAGCCTCTTTATCATCACCCAACCCCATCTCAGAGGTCCTCGAAAAGTGGAAGCAGTATGTTCTGTTATTGCGTAATTGCCTTAAGTTTTACTGATCGTTTTTCGCGAGGTTGAACACAGTG
This sequence comes from Holothuria scabra, assembly GCA_037179385.1. Classification (NCBI taxonomy): domain Eukaryota; kingdom Metazoa; phylum Echinodermata; class Holothuroidea; order Aspidochirotida; family Holothuriidae; genus Holothuria; species Holothuria scabra. The sequence continues at coordinate 10,163,374 of CM074189.1, forward strand.
GCGGAGCTGCCATATGGCGGTCGCCCCCCCTTCCCTCCGACGAACCAAAATCGTCTGTCGGCGCCCTTTTTAGGTTTTAAACATACTTTACTCTTGCACCATTATTGGCAAAAGACATAATTTAATAGCACTGTTTTAATGCCCGGATAACAAACTGCTCAAACAGCCACCAGTAACTGTGCTATCTGCACTTTATTCTGATGAAAAGGGTCATCTTCTGTATAAACATAGGGATAGGTTTTGCCAAAACGTACTTTGATGTTTTATACGCACTAATGAATGTTGTCGCTGTGTTACGTTAATTGTTTTCACACCAAGCGTGATTATAAGCTTACGAGATTAAATACTCAGACTGACATTTAATTCACCCCCACCCCGGCCAATAAAAGATGTTGCAAAGGGCGCACAATAATTGTAGCGCAAATAGCCCTCTTGTTGTCGAGGATTATTGTCAACATAGATAAAGAAAAGAGTTTATAAAAAAAAACCAACATAGCTTCCACAACATTTTTCAAAATTATTTGAAGAGAACATTCAGGTTAAAATAAACTAAAACTGTTATCATAGTGGTAATGATTTTAGAGTTTTAATGAGGAGTTTCCATTTTGATTTTCTTCAAGCGAGCATTCTCATGATAAATGGGTGTTTCTGACACTGCACGATAATCCCATGAAAATGCTTATTTCTGTACTTTCGTGGAAAAGCCTGAAAATTGCATCTAATTAGCCTCGTTTAGGCTAATCTTATTTACTATGAATTCGGTATCTAGAGAGCCAAGCGGACCTTTCGTCTTCGCTATTTCTTGTACTTAATTAATGGCTTTTACAGATCGAGTGTTCACATGATGTAAAATACGTCAAATACGTCAATTAATATTTCTTCATGTACTTATCTTGATTTCCAGACACCAAAAATGTACAACTAACAGTGATTAATTTCCATAATTTTTCCCCCTGTAAGATTGCTTGCTATGGCTCTAGCAGGTTTAATTTTTATCTTCAAAAAGTAACCTATTATTACATTAAAATCTTAAATCGAGACCTGACAATATCACAAAATATAATGAACGTCTTCATACAAGAATGTGAAAGAGAGCTACAGAAACATGGGTGTCCGCAGGTGGGGGGCAAGGGAGGAACTTGCCTTCCCCTGGGAAAATAAAAATCTTGAAAAATCGAAGAAAACATAAAGAACAAGACGAAGAAAAATTAACATCAACACTTCTTAACAGTTCACTAAGTGTTTTCCCTATTTATATGCGATAAAATATGCTTTGTAAGAAATGCCATTTTCAGCAATCTGAGAGGCCTTTTGGGCCAAAATTTTCTTGCGCTCCGCGCCAACTCATGGTGGCGCGGTGCTTTCCCCCTAAAACAATTTTGCCCCCCCCCCCCCTGAATTTTCATCTGCGGAGGCCCGTGTATAGAAAATTTCATAATTAGAAAAACTTGCTGAGGAGAAATGGCAAATAAGTCTTCTACCAGGTGCAGAAAACCACATGGAAAGTCTGAAAAGCCCTTGTTTCTATCGTGCTGAGGCTATGGATATTTACTCATTCGAAGTGCCCCTGTAGACCATTTTCTTCCCCTCAGACCGAAATTCCTAGCTCCGCCACTGGTTGAACAGCGTAGGCTACTACCGTTAGTTTTTACACAAGTCTATAGTATGTTTTGGATTTGAGATAGATATAGATTAGGTTGGTGGTAGCCTTGGGAGGAACCACGGGGGGGGGGGGGGGGGGAGAGAAAAATGGTATGATCTAGGGGAAATATAATTGAGTAGTTGATATGTATGGGTGGACAAATGTAACACAGGGTTCAGAAAGTGAATAACACGGCAAACAGAATAAATGAAAGAGGATGCAAAATTAATTATCGTTCTTGTATCATCACAATTTATCTGATATGTATTACCATTTTGCATAGACTGAATTTTTTCTCATTAGTTGAGAAATTGCAAACATGCGACTCATATTTTAAGGCTGGATACATGCAAAATAGAACACGTGGGAAGTGCCGTTTCCAGCCACCTGGGGGGTCTGTAAAGTCAAAAATTTTCTTGTACGCTCCGCGCCAACCGATGGTGGCGCTCCGCTTAGATAGTCCTGCTGGCACTCAGCCCCCCCAATATTTTTTCCGTTCCGCCGCGCCTGCAGCAGCCCAAGGCATCCTGAAACTTCAACATTGATACGGGGACCGGGGTTTGTCCCATGTACTTTTGTCGAGGATTGTAGTTCATCACCTTACATAATGCTGCCTATGAGGGCAGAAATCAGAAACTTAAGTCATAGTAGAAATGACCAGTTTGTGTAGGACAGTGGCATAAGCAATAAGGAAAGAAAAGATACCCAAATGTCTTTCCTCCCCCTCCCTCAATCCCCCTCTTCCTTCCCATCATTTCCAATCTGTTTTTCTCTCCCTTCCTCCCTCCCCCAGCTCACTCCTCTGTGACATTTGTAAGCAAAAATGAAGTACTGGTAGAAACTTCAATACACCATCCATCTGAAGTTTAAAGGACCAATCCTTTGAAGAAAAAATATCCTTACATTGCAGTCCGAAACCTCTTGTCCTTTGCATGTAGTACAGGCAGATATTAAAGGGGCAGCAGTACAGGCAGATATTAAAGGGGCAGCAGTACTGGTACAGTAGATATAAAAAAGGGAAATGAAAGTTTGCTTTTATAATATTTTAAAAACTTTAATTCTGCACAACATTTGAGCATTGACTTGAAACTAACAAACTATGATCCTTGATCACAGTCTATAGTCCTGATTGGTTAAAGTGTTGTGGAGGCTATTAAGTCTTCTTAAGGTTGGAATTTTGTTACCCAACAAATATTCAGGGTTTTTTTACTCAACAGTAAGAAACACAAGATTGATGCCTCTCCTAGCCTAAAAAACCTCTTAAATTTTGCTATATTCTGTTAAACAATCAGTTTAGAATGGGCAAACAATGTGCTGGAACAAAAGATTAATATTCTCTGTCAAACTTATTATCCCTTTAAATATGAACTATATACTATTAACCTTACATTCAAATAATGCAAATTCCTGAAAAGTGTCAAGTCCACTTAATTTATTAGCATACCTTGTAATTGTTATTCAACTGTTGGTTGGTTCTACTGTTTCATTTTTTTGAAACTTTACACTTTATGTTCTCTATTTTTTAAAGGCATTCAACTCTCAACTCACCCCAAACAACTTTTGTAGTTGTCCACAGAAATTCTCAATTGACACAGCTTTTTGATTGACAGCAAGTTCCAAAAATGCTGAGTACAGTAGCTCATACTACACAACATATATCGTACTGAGAGTGTTTTGATTACCCAAGTCTTGCATACTCACCCGATGCAATAAACTGAGATTGTGTCTCGAAGAGGATGACTTTTAGACGGTTGTGGGAGGAGTGTAGGTAAGTAGGGTAGGAGATTTGGGAACTGTTTAGGTGAGAGAACTAGGCCTTTAACTGCATAAATTTGGAAAGTACAAATCAATGCATGAATTCCTGCAAAATTTCACAGACAACAAAGTTAAACTATGCCAAATAGCAATCCTTATGAAACAAGTTTGTTAAAGTGTATCTGGTGTTACACCAAAACTGCCCCACAAGTCTTTGTGCTTCTATTTGGAAAAGAGTCTTATTAACTGTTTTTGTTTCAAATTAAAAATGAAATGGCTATATGTAGAGGGTTTGTACAGACAAATCGTCCTATCACTGCAAGAGAGCAGATAGATTTTGGTACAAGGTGCAGTGACTTTCAAAGGAAAAGTAACGTGAAAGACAAAGAGGGTATTTTTAAGAGGGTACAACAAAGATATCACAAATTGTTCTACAATTGACCACCTTAGATAAATTGAATGAGTTTTGATATTTTATGACTCAGCTTAGGAATGTCCTTTGAAGATGAGAGTTTAATACTCTGGATTCATCTTCCATGTTTTATGATTGATATTTTAAACATCAACCTAAAACTATGAAAAGAGAACATACTGTACCTTCTTATGCATTTCTATATTTGCTGGTTCCTGGGCTGTGGGCATCCATATCTTGATGTCATGGTCCAGCCCACTAGTGGCCAGAATGGGAGCTGTTGGATGGGGTTCCAGGCAGTTGACTACCCCTCCTTCATCCCCATGCATTAATTGCACAATACGTTCTGTTTCCTTTGACCACAAAAAGACATTTCCACAATCACTTCCACTGACAACAAATTCACTTCTAGCACCGTAAAAGTTGACACCTTTCACTACATTTGAAGAAAGTTTAAATAGAAATGAATTTATTTCATACAATGAAAAAATAAGTTTACATAGTAATGAACTTACATTATGAAATAGAAAAAATAAGTAGCAGTACTTATCATGTAATACAAAACATGTAATTCAAAATATGTAAAAAAGAATGTCATCCAATAAACATAAACTCACAGTTTTATAACATGGAATGCAAAGTACACTGCACAGGCCTTGAATTTTGAGGTGCGCCAGTGCAACCGCACACCATCACTCGCCTCAAATCACTGTGAGTGTGATTTTTTGCACAACTAGATGAAGAATGGAAGCTCATAGAAACCTACTTCAGTTGAATAAAACAGCATACCTACCACACTCCTTAATTTTGTGAGAAGTGAGATTTGTAACAAACCTGGAAAATCTAAATCTCAATGCCTGAGGACATTAATAACTTGGCCTTTTTAATTTCCCTAACATGGCATACTCTGAGATGACCAAAAAACTTAGAATGTACCACTGTTAAATTATATTTTGCCTGCATGTATGTAACGACTTATATTACACACACTTGTATCTGATTCCAAACATGAATGGGTGCAACTTCTAATGGATGACGGTAACACTGACAGACCAATTGAGGTACTTGCAAAAACCAGATTGAATATTACTGTTACATCAGTTGGTTTATTTATAGTCTGTGAATGTAGTTTGCTTACATTCCAAGTTTACATGATTTTACCTCATTTCTCTTTTGAGGCTTATTCCAGGGGAGAAAAAAGTCACTGCAAGAACACTAAGAATTTCGCAGGAAATCATCAAAACCATACACCACTGCGATCTACAAAAACCCGGAAGCCAAGGATTTCCAGCAACTTCTAATATAAAACTTTGATTTTTATTCAAAAGCAATTTGAATGCAAACATGTGTCACATACAAAACTAGTCTTTTTTTCAACCAAATTGTTCATTACAAAATTTGTAAACCTGCTCTACATAGCATTTCTACTTCATAACACCATTTAACACATTTCCTCCATGTCATCTGCAATTCTAAGAGACACTTATTTTCAAACCTTCCCTAAAATAATTATGAGCAATCTGAGCAGACACTCTTCTTGGAATAAACACTAATTCACAAACCCTTGAAAGATGAAATATGAAGCAGATATGATTTTCATTTCCAAACCACCCTCATCACAACATCCTGTAAACAAATGTATCAAATTTTAATTCAAATTTCAAAGTTGTGAACTACTTTAATATTCTGCAAAGATCCATCTATTGCTTTTCCTTCATCCCATGTTTTCTGATTCTTACCAATCTTCCTACCAAAAAAATTTTTGCACATACTTTTTGAAGTTGGCTGCTCTTATAAAGAAGAGATCATTTACATTAACAAGTTCATTACAGCAGAACATCTCTCCATCACATGCTGAAAGCTTGAAACAGCATCCTCGCTGTCTTTTTAACATTCCTAGAAACTCTTCCCCTCCTATACTATCATTATAAAGTCAATATAGCCCAAGCTGTAAATAGCATTACAACATTGATGTATTAATGTGACGCACATTCGAGGTCTTCTTCTCATCAATTTGACTAAAAGGGGAAGTGAATCGACGTGTACCTAACAAAACCTCTGAAATCCTGAAATAAGCAGTAAAAATTGGCTGAACATCAGTAGAATAAAATACCATGAGAATGCACTGGTAAAACAGTTCTTATTAAGACAATAGATTTAAATCAAGTTCACAGTCATATTTATTTGAAATTGTTTCCTCTTAATAGAATATTAAACAAGAGTCATTGATATATAGTCATTTTATAAAGAAATGGACAAGGTGCCACAAGCTAACATTCATTTCCAGGTTAACGATGAGAAAAATTAAACAATTCCAAGAATTCAAAGGGTTTGGAAACTAAAGGGGTATAGTAGGCCTACATAGAGGGCCTTATGTACTACTATATATTAGGACTGGGGTACCATACAGTAATTTATATTGTCATGAATGATGTCATAAACTACAAACCTCATAACATCCAAAGACATAAATTAATAATTAGCTAAAGCTCATTGCATGACTTGCAATAAACCTTCAGAAAGCATGAACATAATCACTGAATGATTCCCACCTGTGCAACTCCTTAGGGACCCAAGCATTTTGCCATAATCTCAAATAAGGGGTATTTATTACTGCCAAATTCCAAATTAATGCTGCCCTTAGTCATTACAGATGGGTTCACAGGGGTCAAATACTTGCTTCAATGTCTCTTCAAGGTGCAATCTGAATATTAGTTCCAACACTGCTGCAAAGTTGTCCTTTTGTTTGATAACTTAATAAATTTTAAAACCAAGGATTTCAACCTCCTTGCTCTCTTTGCTCTCTCCCTTCCCCTTTACCCATTGGTAGAAATCTCCTGTTTCCCTCTGGAGGGGTGGGGGAGGGGGAGGCCGAGGGAGGGGCAGGGGGTTTGTTCCACCTTTCCAAAAGTTTCCAAAAGAAGGTGGGTAAAATCCTCCCTTTTTATTTCCATAAAAGAAGATTAAGAAGATATAATAAGATAAAAAATTGTCAATATTTTTTTTTTTTTCTTTAAGTAATAACACTTTTCCAACAATGTTTGAACTTACACAATATATAACCTTTAAAACCCTTAAATCCCACCTTACAGGGGCCTTGAAACAAGCTTTCATCCCCCTGAACCCACTTGTAACTTCAACCTTTCAAGAATCAATTCCCCCTCCCCTGGCCCTTTTGATTGATGCATTTAAAATACTCTCTAAATTCTCACTATGAACACAATCATACATTGAACAGGGACATCAAATCACCATTTTGAGTGATGTATATAATAAACACTCAGCAGTTCTCACTGTGAAAATAATCTTACATAAACAAGGGATACCAAGCTTTTCAACTGATACCTTTAATATAATATCACCGATACTCAAATGAACACATCATACATTATTAGGAACAACAACATCCTTTTGACTGATGTAATTGATTGATACTGTCAACAATTCTCATTAAGACACAATCATATTTTAAGCTGAGACATCAACATAATCTTTTTGATTGATATATTTCAAACACTCTCAGCAAATTCTCATATGAACACAATTATACATTAGTAAGGATATCAATATCTTTTTTGATTGACAGTTTTAGCTATTTTAACTGACACATTACTGCCATATATTAATGGAGATATTGACAATGTCACCTTTTCTTTTAATTGGTATTCTCAGTAATTCTCACTGAAACACTACCATACCTCTACAGAGATGCAGAAATATCATCATCATCTCTGCCATAAAAGCACTTGACTGATAATCCTTGACTATTATGTCAACAAAACCACTCACTGTTAACGATATAAAATCCATTCTTTTGATACGATATATTTCGTTGAAACTTATACACACGTTCACAAATCCTTCATAATGGTTAGGTAGATGCACACTGTTTAACAAGGACATTCTTGATTGGCTGTTGTCATTGTATTGTATCGATTGTATTTTTGTTATGGTTAAGAATTACGTTAGGGATTAGCAATGTTATTAGCTAGTTAGGAAATTTCTTGTTTAACAGTGCACATTGCCCCTAATAAATTTCCTTACCTGTGGCATTGTTCCTGTGTCCCTGATATCTATGAATGAAGTCTGCCCCATCCGAGTGATTGTTATCGAACAGATAGATGTCATCGTCGTTGTAACTGACAAGGACTTCTGAATAAATTAGCAAAACAAAAGATTAGTGGTCTTAAGATTCACATGAAATAAACATGATTAAACATGAATTTTCATAAAACTTTACATTTACACGGAATTATTCAGTGATAAAATTCCGCACGACAGTTTCTAATTTCATTGACATCTGCATCTCGATAATCAGTAAAATTCATCAACCAAAAGACGACCACATATTTTTACAATTTGATGCAAATTGATCAGCTTATGTAGATTACTGTGTTGGGATAAGCTATAAATTATTCCCCATCAACCACCCAGAGGGTATCCAGCAGTGAACGGAAACAGATTTTATTTTTCGTAGACTGGGGAAAATAAAGTTAGATTTCCTGATAGCTGGCAGATTATCCTCTTATCACAGTTGTGAGACTTGTATTACTGGAAGACAGGAAATAACCAAACTAAATCCAATAATCTTGAACATTTCAAGAAAAGTAAACAACTCATTCATTATGCCTGAAATAAAAACTACAGTTCATGATTTTTACAAGCCAAACTCATACTAAAGGCAAACCAGAAAGCCAAAAGGCTTAGTGATTCCTTGCCATCAAATACCTTACATTCTTTCAAATTGGCAGTGTTTGATACATTTTACATTTTAGGCACAGAAATTTTGCAATTTTACCGCTGGTGACCTCAAAAGATCTTTGACCTTTACGCAAAACAATAGGCTGCTTTCTCTCAACATGGCAAATCTATATATCAAATATGAAGAATGTTGATCACTCCTATCTGAAGATATCGTGTTTACAAGCCATTTTCGGTGTTTTCGCAATTTTACCTCTGGTGACATCAAATGACCTTTGACCTCTACCAAAAGCAATAGGCTTCTTTCTCTCAACATGACAAATCTATATACCAAATATAAAGAGTATCCATCACTCCTATCGGAAGATATCTTGTTTACAAGCCATTTTCGGCATTTTCGCAATTTTACTGCTGGTGACCTCAAATGACCTTTGACCTTTACCAAAAACAACAGGGTTTTTCCTCTGAACATGAAAAATCAATATACCAAGTATGAAGAGTATCAGTCAATCCTATCAGAAGATATCGTGTTTACAAGCCATTTTCGCCATTTTCACAATTTTATCGCTGGTGACCTCAAATGACCTTTGGCCTCTACCAAAAACAATAGGGTTCTTCCTCTCAACATGAAAAATCTACATACCAAGTATGAAAAGTGTTGGTCACTGCCATCTGAAGATATCGTGTTTACAAACCATTTTCGGCATTTTTTCAATTTTACCTCTGGTGACCTCAAATGACCTTTGACCTCTACCAAAAACAGTAGGCATCTTCCTCTCAACATGACAAATCTATGTACCACATATGAAAAGTGTTGGACATTCCTATCTTAAGATATTGTGTTTACAAGCAAGTGTCACAAACACACACACACACACACATATGCGTTTTTAGTAGAGGACCCTACCTCCCACTGCACCTACATGGTGGAAATGCTGCTTTAAGTGCAATGCATCTATGTTTAGAAGAGGTGTTTGGTCCTCGGCTGGAAAAATGTCCTCAGGTAGTAGGTGTTTATCCGGGTCAAGGTCCTTGGTTGGTATTCAATACAAGTGCACATACACATACAGGATATACCCGTGTTCAATGCCTTACGGGGTACACGGAACTGTTCCCCGTAAGGAAATGGTCGGAATTGCCCTTTAGCCGTTTATGTCACGCGGCATGTGAATGCCTCGAGCGAGGGCGGGCTCTTGCATATCACGTGACAGAGCTCATTGCAGTGTCCCAATTTTTGGGTAGCCACGCCAGTTACGAGCTCTGCCTGAGCGAGGGCAGACACGCGAGGCTTCAGCTCTCATCGTGAGCGGCCTATACCCAGCAAGGTAGCGTTTACAAGCTCACATACACACACACACACACACACACCACATCACCATCGCATAGATTCCTTGCCTGCCTATGGCAAGGAATCAATAACACAGCAAGAAGACAATTCCCATCAGATTAGAAAGAAACCATAAACTATTTGGTGTATTTATGCTCTTCTGTCACCCTTTCAACTTCTGTCCACTTTTCCTACAGCTTCTCCCCCTTACCCTTCTCTCTTACTCTGAATTTACTTGGCACCTGTTCAAAATGTGTTTACAAACTTTCTAAAAGTTAAAGGGAGAAATCAAAGTTTGGCAGAGAAAATAAATCATTTGTTCAGCACCTTGATTTTTCTTTCTAAACTAGTTGTTCACCAAAATATAGAGACAATAAAAGAAGTCTATCAAAGTGAAAAGAAACATTCATTGTGCTAAATGAAAATTTCCTGATATTTGACCAATCAAAATGTTAGACCATAAGTAAACCATCTTTTGTTAGAGTTATATAAGTTCTCAATGCACGAGTGTTGTGCAAAATTTTGTCAGAAAGGTCAAACACCCTTTAATGCTTGACCAAATGCTTTACCTTTGCATAACCTGTTATTTATTTCAAGTTGTTAGTATTAAGTTGTTCAGTTTTCAGTTTCCAGTACTTCCCTTCAAAGCAAATCAGGGATTTGATAAATTCCAAGCACTTTTGAGATAAAACCTTAAAGTATACAAGAATTCTACATAGCTGTTTTTACAAATATTCAAACCAAATCAAATCATTGCTGTGGCTAGTTAAAGATCTACCACATGCCTCAAAACTGCATAAAAATGCAAACACTCCTGGGGTGTAGAAAACTTACTATATGAAGACTACATGTCCACAAATCTGTCATGATTATTGCAATCCTACAACTTTACAATAACTAATCCACCATCTTCAAAGTACAGCAAATATCAGATAAGGTTGGCACAAAACTTACTAAAGCCTGATAAGTGGTTCATTCAACTTTAAACGTACTAATTTTCGAGAAGTTAATACCTAGCCTTCCGACCTTTTATTGGAAATTACATATTTTTACCTCTGGCGGTTTTCTCACAAACAAACTTTGAGATGTCTCAGTAAGGGGCAACTAGTTACACAAGATGTCTCTTTACATTCATTCAAGACTTTCAAAACAAGGAGGCCATAGTTTTCCTTATCTATAAAACTAAAATCCACTACTATTTAATTCCAGGGTATTACAACATGGTGTTACCAAACTTTCTGTGATTTGAATTGCAAATAGATACTGTGAGTTTAAAGGCATCAAGGGATAAGTTCATTCACTTCAAAATATGTACATTTTTTTTTTCTTTTTCCTTTCCGGAGGTGAGACTGCATCTCAATAGCACATAACATTCAGAAGATAATTATTTTCAAAAAAAAATTGCATTTTTTTTTCAGGTTTAGTGCATTATGGGAAATCTGTGATGTCATTGACAGCACTTTAACTTAACATTGCATTCAATTTATTTATGATTCTGATCCCACTCTAGGGAATATTAACATTGTTTGCTATAACTCCCATGTACAGTGATGCTAGATCTACAGAGTAAGATATTCAAACATTCCAACACAGCAACAAATTTCAAGGACTAACAGGACACCTGATGGTAAAGAAAACAAGGGGAAATGAACACAACGTGCCCACATACATTAACACATACTTTCTGCAGCTTTGTTGAAAAGTGGAAGAATATTCTAAAAAAAATAACCAAATAAAAAGAGATATCTTCAGTTTAATTGAGACAGGGTTTGGATGAAATTGTCAGAAATATTTTGCTCTTTCTTTCAAGACCTTTTAATAAAGAAAAACCACCAGAAAATGACTTTGAGCTATAAATATCATCTGGCTATTTCAGGTACTGTAAGATTTTACCTGATGTGAGGGAATATGTAATTGAACAAGCATCCTTATGACACATAAACTAAAGGCAGAAATACCAAACTGGTGTTACAACCCTATTGTTAAAGAATGGTGCCCCTGAGGTGCCAGTGCCATTCCTTTTAACAAATACCAGGCCTATGTTTTGTTGTGCCTGTGCCCTTTTTATGCCCATGTTAAGCCCAATGGTACCCCACACACATTAGAGCTCTGTTTTCCATGTGTACTACTACATAACTTTTTTAATAAAAAACAAAAGGCCTGACAAAGATTTTCTGGGGAGCCTTTCATGGTTCTGCCATGAGGAGTACATTTGGTTGTTTCCCAACAAATCCTTCCCCCAATTTAAAATTTCCCAGTGAAAATAGCAGTATATGTCATGAATTATTTCCAAAGAAAGAAGTTTTCCAAGAAATTTTGGAGCCCATATAGACTTTCAAATGCATTGGGGCCTGGAGAGATTTGATGCAAACCTACACATCCTTTTGGTTTGTACATATAGTTTAATGGTAGAGACAACACTCCTACCCCCTTACAACCATTTCCAACTTCAAGGAGAAGACCTGCATTACTGGGACAGTAATAATAAAATTGTTTTTAAATCCTGATTATCACATACAGGTGAGTGATTGATTCTAGTTAAGTTCACTTTTTATGATCACAGGGTTCCCACACTTATACTGAAATTAAAGACTGTCCCAGACCTGTTATAGATCAACATGGAAACATTTAGTACTGAAAAATAAAGAATTTTGTACATCGTGACCTTTGGTGCTAAGTGTCTACCAAGCATGGACACAAACAAAATGTGATCATAACTATTGCTAGTGTCAGCCTTTCAAACTTCACAACCATACAGTAATTTTTCCAGACAAAACATCCAAATTTTAGACTATTCCAAACTTTTCCATTTTCCCAACTCCATGGGAAGTGGGAACCCTGAAATCAACCCATTTTAAATCTTGCCATTAGTACTTCTGAAATTTTCTTTTTTATAGGGAAAAGTTTAAAAATGTCCATCAGAGGTGCTATAAAATGATAATGTATTGTTCATATGAAATTGGAAAATGTAAATCGTCTCAATGCAACTTTTGGGGGATTTTTTCGACTTGAAGAATTTTCTTCCTGATATGGAGAACTGTTTCATCACGAATAAAATCTTACTCACAAAAGGTTTAAGTACAGAAAGGGGTTCCCTGATGCAATATTTACACATCATGGACCACATACAACAAGTGCCAAATTTCAGTCCTGGGTTTGTACCTCAAAATGTCATACTGCCACCATTTTCACAACAGTCATCTACCAAGGAACCAATTTTTGCCATTACAAGTTATCTACCCAAAGGCTATTTGCCCAGTGCAAATTCAAGGAAAGTCTGTTACATGTACAATTTTTACACATTCCAATGAACAATTGCATATTAGGGGGCAAAGCTTTTTCTAGTCCCCAGTAGTCAGCAGACTAGGGGGCAATAGCAACAGTGAAATGCTATTGTTTCTCCTTTGTAGTCTCTCCCCATTGCTGTCTCATTAACTTGCCCAGCGCACTGCTTGTGGTCGCTGCTTTCAAAATATTCACTTTGAGCACAATGGGGACAGTAGTAAACTGCTGACTGCTGAAGACTAGAAAAAGCTATCTTCCCTCAGATGATATAACAGGGCAACTTGTATCTCCTCTAACACTACACACTTTAATGAATCTAAATAAAAGTGTTTGCAGACAAGGCCCTGGAGAAGGACAATGAAATGGCTTAGAGGAGAAGAAAGCAAAACTATTGTCACCGGGATGGTAAAAATATTTTGAAGCAGCAGTCAGACGTTTTTTAGGACTTTTTTCACAGATCAGTTTCTAAGCTCATTATCTGTCATATCTATTTGTCACATTGTCAATCCTTGCAAAGGCCAAATCCGAAAACCTAGCTAAACCATTTCTTTCTTCTTTTTTTTTCCTTGTTTTTTTTTTTTTTTTTGGAGCAATGAAAAACACCATTTCATAATTTTTGATTCAAGGTCCCTTCAAAAACAACTTTTCTAACTTTAAACCAGAAGGTCATAGAAGGTTTATAATTGAGGAATCAAGTTCCAACACAAAACCTACGATAGAAAACAACAAACCTTGGCCATCATATGAATAAACACAACATGTTATATTGACCCCTGGATCACTTTTGTTCAGGTGATGAGGGCAGTATTTCTTCACTGGACTGACCGATTCTTCACCACTCAGTTTTCTCCTGTCATAAATCCTACAAATGAAGAAAAAACAGCTCTTGGTATTACACTGATACCCATTACAGAAGCCTCATAAGTGACTTGCACATACACCCAACCTCCCGTCCCACACATGCTCAGCACTAAAGCATCCAAAATAATGCACTTTACAACAGAAAATAAGTACCTCTGCAGTAGTTTAGTGAGATAATTTCTCTAATGCAATATATTCTGAATTGAAAGCAAAGGGAGAGTTGTGAAGGTCCATGGGGGCAGGAGAGACTGTCTCACTCAGCTTTAGAAAAGTTTTTCAATTGCAATGGTACTTAGCTATGTGGCAATTTGGTGTTATTGATTTTATTTGCCCTTTTGCAATATTGATCTTTTCAAATGTTGCAAATGAGCTAGAAAGGTCAGCAAATAATGACTGATTCTTGCAAAGATCAAAAAAATATAATTCCTTTTATATAAACACCTGTGAATAAATTACCCTTCAAAACTTCTTATGCGACATAGGCTGGTTACATCACTGAATTCTATCTACTCAAAATACTTCACCTGAGTCGAACTGCCAACCACTTTTTTCCTTCAAATTTACCAAAGGTTAGGAAGTCTCCATTTGTTGAAAGTAAGTCAAGTACACTCCATGCAGCTTGCAGTATCAGAAAACTATTTACTTCAAGACCTACTTAAATGGTACTGGTACTTTTGTAACAGTTCAAGTAAAAACAAAGCTACACAAACAAGAAGATACTTCTGTGTTACATATATACATACATATGCAAAAGCACGCAGATTTGCAAAAAATAGATCAAGGGAAGATTTTTTTCAACTTTGGAACTAATTTTGAAGTCACAATTCTTGAAGAAATCATCAACAGATACCTTATGACTTTCAAGTAGAGCAATTAAGACTGTCAATCAGTCTCTAAGAAATATCTGAAAATAGTTTAGCTTAAAGTTATGCACAATAATCGGAAAAATTTAACCTTTTGTAACACCAATGAGGTAGTTTTGAGATATCTGAAAAAAATAACTCATTCTGCTCCATCTACCCTTTCCATACAAATTTAGGGATTACATTTTATGATGTTGGGGGGAAGAAAAATTCTATAATTTACTTAAGCTGAATTTCAAGACTTTCCCAAGATTTGCATGATCGCAGGAACCCTGGTTTCACACAAGGCGGAGTGGCTTTTGTGACACTATATAACACAATCATGTTGGTGTGTCGTTAAATCCCATCTAAATAACTAACTAACAACATGAAATCTGCTTCCACTACAAAACTATGCTAAGTACCAATTTAAGCACTCCACCACTGATAACAATCCCTCATTGTCTTTCTAAACAAACCTAAATAAGTTAAAAATGTCTAGAACAAAAGACTCTCCATTTCTGGGTGGAAGGGGATGATCTAGATGTTGTTAAGAGCAAACTACTAAAGTGACGAGACAACTGATCGCTACTCCAACTTTTTTTTGGTGAGAAGGGGGGAGGGGGCTGTATACTTACCTTACAAAGTGATCTCTACCCCCAACAACAAACTCTTCTTTATTGGATGGGTTTATCTGGATGGTGTACAGAGCTATACGTTTCTCGTCTTCCTTCACTGTTAGCACTCTGTGTTAAGAGAAAACAAATCAATCATTGCAGCAACTTCATCAGACTACTAAAATGCAGAGTTCAGTTTACATAGTTGTCGGGGACAACGTAAATTCCACAAGGACGACCAATGGGGAAAAGTTGGTTGTTAGCCAGACCAGCATTTTTTCCCTGGAAGAATTAAACAGCATCTTGTTTATATCTGATTCAAGATTATTCTGCTTTCTAATTACCCCTCTTTTCGAGTTTTTATTATACTTAAGAGTTTTCACAATAAGTAAAGTATTTTGTATCTCAAACATCACATGACAAAACAATACATGAACACATGCACCATACTTAACTCCAACAAACAGCACAATAAGTAAGATTGTGAAACAATACTTCATAGTTATGCAAAGAATGTTTCAGCAACCAGCCTTCCTTCCAGACAACTAAAAATAGAGAAATGCTTGCCCAAAGGACAGCAATAAAATTTTCTGAAGATAGTGACCCAAAATGTCTAAACTGACAAAATACTTAATTACCACACGGTTTATCTACATAACAAAGGTGGAGATTTTAATACACACCTTTGTTGTATGTAGATACGCAATAGACAAAACCAACAGGCCCATATGCATGTGTTTAGTGGCTGTAGGCAGCCATTAGTGGGGTCCATAACTTTAAATCATCTTCATTTATTGTCAACATGAATTTCAAACCCTCATATGCAGTAAAATTGAAGGAATAAAGATACAATTTAGTGTACAACAATCCATGATACAGGTAAGCAAGGAAATGGAATGATTAAAATTGATAGACCCCAGTTATGTCCGACTGAAATCAGACCATCACTTGCTGGCCCGACTGAAATCAGACCATCACTTGCTGGCAAGATTCGTCTATATGGTGTTATCACAGAGCTCTTGCCTCAAAATTTCCAATAAAAAGTAATTGAGTAGCAAATTCATTTGTACGGCCATCATATTTCCTTCCCCTGAACCAATCAAGTAAAGATTTCTATACCTTGTGACACTATTGCTTGGCGCATACACCTTGTGATACTGTTGTTTGATCTGATATGTTTATAACCTCCTGCACCTTGTGATACTATTGCTTGAGCTAATATGTTTCTAATATGTTTCTAACCTCCTACCTCTTCATTATTATATTTCAAGTCTTCCAGTGATACTTTCCATGAAGCTAGTACATTTATGCTCTTACAGTGTTAGGGTTCACACACTTTCTTAGAAATCGATTTTTAAGACTTTTCCATAACTTTCCCAGGACCAAATAAAGAATTTTCATGACCTTCCTTTTGACTTCTTCCTTAAAGTGAGATAAAATTGCACATAAAGAGGACTAAATTTTAATACTAGAGCAGCAGTTGGTGCAGTCACTCAACCCTTCCGATGACCTGTTCAGTTTTTAATTTCTTTTGAATACAATCATGGTCTACACTTAACATTGACTCTACATATATTTAACTCATGTTAGGTTAACCAGCATACAACACTTCACACCTACTGTAGCAGTGTGGCAGTATTGCATTTCAGATGTGGGTAGTGCTGATTTTTGTATTTTTAAACTGAAATAATTCCAACCAATTGATTCCTGAATTGACACTTAGCCTTGAGTAAGCAAAGGTCAATTGTTCAACATTCTTCACCACTTTTGCTTGAAGGGGCAATTAGAGTTGAACAGAAAAGGTTACCCGTTTGTTCCAGCACCTGTTTCCCTTCACAAAAGATATTGAAATATCGAAGAGGTCTTTCAGGTTAGAAGAAAAGTTAACTTTGTGTTAATTACTGTTTAATGAAAATTTACTAATATCTGTCAGGTAAAAACAATTCCAAATAGATGCAACACTTGAGAGCCCTCCACTACACTGTAACCAATCACAATGCTAGAATGTGATCATGGATCACTATTTGTTAGTTTTAAATAAATGTACAAATGTGGTGTAGAATTATTTAAGTTCTGAAAAAAAAAAATTAAAAAATAAGTCTGATTGCTGCTTTAAGCTATACCATGAACACAAGAGATGATGAGCCAAATATAGGAATGTCCTGTATGAACAATGACCCCACTGTATGCAATGTCCTCACACAGCAAAGAGAGAGCTCTGTGTAATTAGATACTAGTATTGCTGAGGGATATACTCGACAGTATATTTGAACATTTTGAAACAGAATTTGAACATGACCATGATGATGATCAATAAAAAGGAGAGTGTAGGGGAGATTGGTTGGTGACCAATCAAAATGTTTCAGGGTCGTTTCCAAGTGACTTCCCCTGACTAGCTCATTTTCCCTCTGATTACTAAATGAGGTGATGGAAATGCGTCCCCCTCCCGACTGTACATGTATGCTACTGCATCAAATGTTAACTGTTTGCTCCCAGTCCCAAATAACATCCCATAATATCACAGCATACAGTCAGTAAATAAGTATTTGATTGTTATTGCCAAATACTTTGGAAAAATTTGACCACAGGACCTACTACTATGAACTTACTTTTGTGGCTTATGCTCTCTGAGATCGACATTCCACACAACAGCATCTTCACCACATGACATGAACACAACAGGTGAATCAGGTTCCAAGCCAAGCTGAAATGTTAAACAAATATAAATTACCTTGAGGAAATTTATGTCAAATTCAATCGTTGTAAAAGCAAATTCCAAGCTATCAATGTTGAGCAATTCCTTCCTAAATTGCTGAAATCTCTCAAATGATACCATACTAGACTCAGATATGTGTTATCTTTTTGCAAGTTTCAACTGGTGGCTACTAACATTTGTAATAAAATAACTTGTACTTGAACCTCTAAAAGTGTCACTTTCCAAAGGAAGAGTGTTAACTCCACCAGCTAAAACTTGAACTGGTGTAACTCAAAACTTCAGTATTTCTTTCAACCTCCTGGTTGACATTTATTATACAGTAGACAAATCTGAGCAGCCCTTGTGCACATAGTGACTAAGTCAGCCATTAGTGGGGTCCACCAGCCTTAAATCATTTTCATTTATTGTCTACATGTAATCCCAAACCCTCATTTTCGGTGAAATTCTTGGAATCAAGAGGAATTTGGGTGTACAACCATCCATGACACAGGTAAGCAAGGAAACTGAAAGGTTAGAGGTAATGGACCACAGTTATGTCCTGTAAGCAAGGAAACTGAAAGATTAGAGGTAATGGACCCCAGTTATGTCCGACTAAAATCAGACCATCACTTGACTGTCTAGGTTTGTCTGTAAGAAAGTGTAAATTAGATGGAATTTTATGGTCCAGTTTCCAAACAACTGGTTCAAGTCGAGCCAGCTACTGCCTTTTTTCCAGTTGTGGCTTCACTGGTTTATTTTCCCTGCTTCTACTGCTTTTCTCAGCATGAAGCACAATGGCAGCAGGTTCCATTTTTTTAAAGTCTTCAGTATGACCCGGTCCTGACTTGAACTCCCAACATCCTGACTACAAGACTGATGCTCTAACCACTTGACCATACAGTTGGTCCTCTGTAAGAGAGGGAGGCTTAATCCTTTCACTATTTGCCATTCTCAGTGGTGTATGAATGTGTTCATATGATGGAGAGGCCAAGCTATAGCAAGCTATAAAGATAAATTGCACCTTACTTCAACCATGCAGTGTTAAAAAAATGTGTGTAAAAAGTCTATAAGTCTACCATGATGTCCATGGGGTAACTTGTCTATATTGTCTTTTCTTACCATAGCTCCATATAGAAATAATTCATTTACTGTATCAATGAATTTTCAGAAAACTCAACTACATGCCTTTGACTCAAATCACAGCATTTGTGGCAGAGTTTACAGTGAATGCTTAAAGGATCTAATGAGCAGTTAGCCTAAATGGTGTTTCACGTAACTTGGAGATGATTAAATAAAATGTTCTCATAAAAATTATCATTTATTTATTCATTCCATCATTTAATCCTAGTTGTTTGGTGGCACTGCCACAAAGATTGTCAACAGGCAATTACAGATGAATCCAATCAGCGCTTGTTTTAGGTGACTGTAGCCAGCCATTAATGGGGTCCATCAGCCTTAAATTGTCTTCACTTATTTTCTACATGAATTTCGAACCCTCATATTCAGTGAAATTGAAAAAATATCCAGATTTGTCTTTACCAGTACTCTACCAATCCTCCATTCCATTAATGTCTGAGTGAAGTGACTTTTCTTGTTCGATTAAATTTGCTTCTCTCTGCTTAGCCACCAGCATACTTGACTATATTGTAACCTCAAAAAACAGAACATGCACACTTGCAGATGATCCACCCTTCCCCACACAGTACGGCACATCATGGGTGCACTTTCACTCACCTAAATGAGTGGTCTGGGGGGGATGGGGCAAAACTCATTTCTCTTTTTTCTCTAAATGTTCAGGATGTAATATTGAAGATTGAAGTAATTTTTCACAAGTTGTTTTGTCATAATTCTAATTAATTTCAGTCTGAGCATTGTTGTAATACTATACTGTAAATCATGTTGGAATGTTCTGAATTTTTTATGTTTTAAAGTAGGAAAAACAGAATAGTTACACTTGACAGTTGACACAGAAATTGGAAAATACTGTATGTACCTGCAGATAGACATCTCATACAACACTTAACTTAAACATTAGCCAAATTTGCAACCTATAACAATAGATTTCAACAGTTTCCTGAAAATATACAAACCATTATGTCTATTTCCAGTTTTTATTTTCTTCCAAATCCTACCCTACTGTTGCATTAATGATTTGCCATACTTACTTTATGTGCAGGCTGCTTGTGTTGTGCCACTCTTTTTGTGTCCTTGCACACCCCTGTGCTAGACAGCTCGCCCACACGAACCTGACCATCCCTGGCACAGCTTACTAGAGTTGTGTCACCACTGTTGGGCATGAACTTGGCCTGTGATAATGAAAAAAATACTGTACAGTCAGCAGGAATATGGTCAACGCTAATTTTCCTTTCTTTTGAAAATATAATGCACTAATGTCCACTGCTCTTTGACGTGGGTATTGTATACTTGAATAAACTTTGGGGAAGCACTTTGCACACATGTCTGTGACCTTCCTTTTGCATGTGAAAACCACAAGAGTATTGATGTCAGTTCCCGGAGAGGACAAAAAGGTGATAACAAGGAATACCACAAAATCGTGCCAGCACGACTTAAGAAGCTTTAAAGATTATTTTGTGAACAATTTAGAGTGGTTACTATTTGGCACATCTGTATATCTAACATAACTGGAAAAGGAAGCTACTGTTAAGAGGACTTGAGCATACTGTACAAGAAATCGTTATGTCAAGAAAAAATATGTTTAAAGACGTTCCTACTATACATCTAACTGTTATTCATGACCTTATGAACCGAACAGTGTCCCAATTGAGTCTAGCAATTGCTTTTACACCAAAACGATAATTTTAACATCTTACTGGAAAAAGGTTAATGTCAATATTACTTCTCACATTAATAGCAAAAAATTTAACTGGGTCCTAGAATTTATGAAGACTGCTGGTTTGACTTTTAAAACTAACAAACTAACATTGTGGAATAGTATTATAAATAAAATAATCTAATGTACAATCAAACTAAGTTGAGGTGATGCTTACTGTTCAATGGACATCTGATTGATTGACATCACAACAATATTGACAACTTAATTTAGTAACATGAACCCTTGCCTGGGATTTTCCATGTCTCCATACAGTATGACAATTGAAACAATCATATTTTCAGCCTTTTTGTACTTTTTGTGGGTTGGAGGGGGTTTCCAAAAGGTTAAATTTCATAAAGTTTTCAGAATGCTCAATTAAAGGCTTCTCATCTAGCCCAACATGTACCACACAGGACTTTGGCATAAGATTTGAAGACACTCTGCTTTGGATGCAGCAGAGATCATACCACAGTAACTTCTTCTGTCCCAATGAAATACTGTACAGTGGTACAGCTACGGATTTCCTATTCATGGTCAGAGCATACTGACTGCATCCAAGATTGTCGCTCTGTATGTGTGAGAAGAAGCGCACCAAGATGGTTGTCTGCTATCATTTT
Organism: Holothuria scabra; assembly: GCA_037179385.1. Classification (NCBI taxonomy): domain Eukaryota; kingdom Metazoa; phylum Echinodermata; class Holothuroidea; order Aspidochirotida; family Holothuriidae; genus Holothuria; species Holothuria scabra. Next base: position 10,184,961 of record CM074189.1, read on the forward strand.
TGTGTGAAAGCTTGGACTTGCTCAAGTCAATTGCTAGATTTTACAAAGAAGTTGAAATATGCTTGAAATATGGCAAGGTAAGGACAATTCATTTCACCTACTGCAGGAATATGATATTCTTACCCATTAAAGTTTGACTTTACAGTAGTTTAAAATGTAACAGAGTTGTCGTCAAATCAGGCGATTTATAGCTTCACGGCGGCCATCTTGGTGAGCCTTTTTTGTCCCAGTCAATGGGCGATAATCTATAGATAGGATGCACACACACATTACATGCTCTCTCCATGTATATAAGTTCGTGGGTACAGCACATTCAAGCAACTCTTTGTACTCACCTGGAAGACGTTACGCTTGTGGCCACTATCATATACTAACACTGGTTCCTGTCTGACCCAGTCCCAAATGGCAATTTTCAAATCATCACTGCCACTTGCTAACCTGTCCCCTGCCTGGTTAAAATGCAATGTATTTACACAGCCATCATGACTGTCTAGTTCTGTGTATCGTTTAAATCTTTCCACCAGTCTGTAACTGCCTATTGCATCATGACTGAATGCCCAAGGTGTCTTGTATTCTCCAAGTTGTCTCTTCCAGTGAGCTATCACTGGATGCCAACATGGCTTTGGGTAAGGCTTTTTTAGCAAATTATCTTCAATTTCAGTATCATTTTTGTCCTCTTTTTCATCAACTTCCTCTTCATCATTGTCATCAGTTTCCCCATCTCCATCATCATCACTTTTGTCAGCACCACCATTATCCTCATCCATCTTCTCTCTCCTTTTCTCTCTCCTTGGAACTCTATTTTTCACTTTAGTTTTTCTACGACAAGCCCTCTCCGACTGTAATTTCTCACATACTTGGCCCGGACTGTCTGATATGTCAGAGCTAACATTGTTAACCTCTTGGACATCTACTTCATTCTCTTCTCCATCTTTCTCATTTTCATCTTTTCCTTCATCTTCCCCTTCTCCTATTCCTCCCTCCCCAACAACTTCTTTGTATTCCCTGGTTTCATTTGTCCCACTCTCTGATTTCTGTTCCGCTCCTTCTAAAACCTCCATAGCCTCACAGTTTCTTGCCCCTTCCTCTTCTGTGCACCCTTCACCATCCTCCTTGTTGCATTTCTCATGACCATCCTCCTGCATCCCTCCACCATTAGCTGCTGTCTCATCTGTGTTACACCTCTCGTAGGCATCTTCGTGCATGCTTTCATTTTTAGCTGCTGTACACTGCTGTCCCATCTCAACACTGGCATTTACATGCTCATCATCTGTATCACAGATGTTGGTTTCTTCTGCCATCTCTACTCCTCATGTCATCCAAAGTTTCTCTCAAAAATGTTGGCATTGATCCTGAAGAATTAAAAAGAGGTTTGCAAATTTAGACTCCTGTATCTTTATTTTGTTCATGAAAAGGATAGGGAGGGGGCAATGCAAAAATAAAAGTTCATGTACTACAGGGGTTGGTTAGTTTGTTACGTGAGGTTTTCAGCCCAGTTTCCAACCAATTGGTTTAAGTCAGCCAACCACTGCCTTTATTTCCTGTTGTGACTCACTGGCTTGCTTTCCCTTGTCCATTGTCTATGCTGAGCACCAAGCAAAATGGCAGTAGGTTCTGATTTTTCTCCCATATGATGCATTAGGAAGAGTCCAAAGTTCTACAAACCTTTTAGCTCCAGATCTCTAGCATACAGTACATGAAAGAACACTCCATTAATGGTACATACATTTTGGGAGAGAGTGCTCCAATATTTTACTTTCAAAGCAAAACTGAGTGAGGAAACTTCCCTCCCTGGTTGGTGGGACTAAGGTGAAAATGTCAAAGTCTTTCCATTCACTATCATGACTCAAACGGACTGTATGGTCTCAAGAGGTAAGAGCATCAGACTTGCAGTGCAGAGGTCAGGAGTTCGAGTCCTGACCAGGTCACACCAAGGACTTTAAAAATGGGACCTACTGCCATTGTGCTTTGTGGTCAGCGCAAGCAGTGGAGTAGGGGAAAGCCAGTGAGCCACAACTGGGAAAAAGGTTGCAGATCGCTTCACTTTAACCAATTGGATGGAAACTAAGCCATACAACTTCATCCAAGTAAACTGACTGACAGACTGACCGACCATAAAACTCCATCTTACATTTAACCCGCGATGGTTCCTATTGGGCTATAGCGCCACCTACAGAAGACATTGCCAGTTAGTATTTGGCGGTGAATGGAATAGTCCATTTGTGGAACAGGTGAGGTAAGTAGGAGTGAAGTAGATTGACCGACCATAAAAATTCATCTTACATAACCCTGTCTAACTGTGACTAGATGTGCATGCACGATGCTACACACTGCACCAAAGTTACCCCAAAATAGAGTACTTGTTGTAAAGGGCTTTGTACAAAAAATTGTGATTGAAAAAAGTTGGAGAAGAAATGAATGGATATGCAGTTCTCATTTGTAGAGAACTTGTGCATGTCCATATGTATATTGCAAAGATGAATTTGTGACAGTAGGAAACTTTTGTGTAGATGGCTTCAAGTCATCTGTGATTGCAACCCCAAAGTCTTTCTCATAAGATTCATTACCTCAAGAACAATCATGCATATTATAAAATCAGCTGACATTATAAGCACCAAAATGAGGGACTTTGCACCTATTACTGTGTTGCAATGCTGCTTGATCAACTGAACAGTTGAACCTAAAGAATCTTCAACTGGATTAACCTTAACAAGCTCCTCCCACTGTGGGGACTTCCTTTTGTAGTCAGGTCTACTGTTCAGAAATCATGTTCATATGATATCCTCCCTACTCCTCACCACAAGACTAACAAACAGTCCACAAAACAAGATTAGCCCTCTGTGAAAGGGAGGAACTACTGCACATCCAATAAATAATTGACCATTAATGATAAAAAAAGAAATTTCTCCAGAAGACACAAAGAGGTTTACAGTAGGGACATGATGAATGGCTCAAGTTGGTCAACTTGTAAAGAATAAGAGAGCATCCTGGATTGACACATCTGACTTGTAACCAAAGTTCTATTGAAGTTCTCAATGGAAAGGCTAGTTGATCAACAGCTGTGAGCCAACTAACATCAAACTCATATTGCTGAGTTAAAAACATGCTGACATTAGGGATTTCTTACCCTATTAGATTTTTCACCCGAGTCCCCACCAAAAGGGAGTTTTGGTGGGGTAATCAAATTTTACCAGACTTCCTGCTTAACTCATTCAAGCAAGCTCCAAGAAACCACAAGCTTGATAAGAGGCAGCTAGAGGAAGATGTGAACAAAGGCTGAATAATACAAGCCAGATGTGCCACTGTTTGTGAGGTGTGAAAGGCAAGCAGAAGGGCAATTTCTTTTCTGGTTTTTGTTGACCTTCCTTCACTGAAGCAGAAAGGTGTGGACAGGGTTTTTATAGGCAGGGAAATTCAACATGGATATTTTATAAAACAGTGCTGCAACATTGAGAGAATTTGCAAAGTCCAACACCATCAAAACAACCCATCCAGATGTTCTGCAACAATAACACATCTTCCTCATCATTAACCTTTCTATAGAGGTTTATATATCCATGACGTTAGCACATTTTAATACATACTTAACCCTTTACCATTGTGCTCCGATCGGGGCATATTTGCGCCCCTCGGGGGTGGGCGAAAAAGCAGACGTAGCCCGCCCCGCATCAGCTTCCATATGCCATTGACCCTGTGACCTTAAACTATTGTCTCTCTCGTTGTTGTGGCCGAATTTTCAGGTAGCTACTCCCAGTTTCGGGCTCGGCGTGAAACAGTTAAAGATGGGTGACAGCCAAGCTCTCCGCATGGGTCCAAAAGGACCCAAACAACGGTAAAGGGTTAATGTCACTTATTACATGCATATGTAGTAGGTGTGGTAAGCAGGCTAACATTACCTTAAAGGCCCAATTCTCTCACCCCAAACAGTCCCAATTCTCTTAACCTTCTTGCTGAAGCCCTACCTACAATTGTCCTAAGTTCATCCTCATCCAGAGTCCAGACACAATCTCAGTTTTTATGCTTTAGGGTGAGTACGGAAGAGCTCAATGAATGTGTATAATGAAAACACTCCCAGGACAGTTCATGCTGTGTTATATAAGTTTTGGTATTCTGCATTGTTTGAATTAGCAGTCAATCAAAAAGCTGAGCCAACTGAGAGTTTCTGTTACCCCTTACAAGAATTGTAGTTTGGGTTGAGAGGATTGGCCCTTTAAGTAACACAAAGATTGATCACAATTTTGTTAGGGAACCTACAACTTATTAATCTTGCTTGAATATCAACACAAATCACCCAAAGGACTATTGATGAGAGGCCCATCTTTGTCATAATTACATCTGACTCTCTAGTAGCTGCTTGAAGGAAGGCACACTAGGGGTGGATTTAACTCTGGTGAGAGATGGTTAAACAAATTCAAAACTTTTTACAAAAAGCTGGACAGTAATGTATATGAATGCCTCATGTGGTCCAAGGCTTGTATTTCATTGTAACAGTGAGCATACCAGGCAGAAGGCAATATATTAACATTATGAGAAAATGAAACACTCATATTCAGTGACTACAATAGATAGCAGACCTCCAGGCCTTAAGCTGCAGTCAGTCTACAACAAATTTGGATCTGATTCTGATTTGATTTTTACGAGTTTTTATTGAAATCTTCTCCATCTCTGGCTGAAACCCATATTACTGTAACTCAGTTCATGATGATTTACTGAAAGTCTGCCTGTATTTACTTTGCCTCATCCACTTTTCTGAAGGAGTGATGGTTTTTACTTGTTGTTATTTTATTGGCTGAACGAAACATACCACAACGGGAAATAACATAATACCGTAATTTGTCCAATCAAAAATGTTATCAGGTCACTTTAACATTTCTAATCATGCAAAGAAATCACTCCAATTTCCAATAATTTTACCCCCTCCATATTTGACTGGAGCAGCATTCACCCTGCCATTGCAATGAGCACTACAAGTCTACCACTTGCCTTACGTCTGTAAATACTGTATTTAACACAAAACACACAACAGTGCAAAAAATGATTCCCTGATTCAATTGCTTTTGTTTGAATTGTTAAATGATCACTTCTTGGCCTTTTGGCTAAGACCATGTGATGCATCTGTTCTTTTCATCTAGTTTAGAATGTAGCCATACATGACAGACCAATAATGTAAATCATCTGAGGGCCGTGAGGTTGGTCACATATTGTCCTTCAGTGGATATAATAGCTTCTTCATGAAGCAGTTAAAGTTTTGGTTTTGCTGAACGGCACTCTGCCAGAGGGTCAGGAGGACTTTAGAAATAGGTAAATGAATGTAACTTTTGGAATGAGTCTTGAGCATTGGGATTTTGCTTGCAACTACAGTCTTTTTGAGCCTGAACCCTTGCTCATGGATTATTGAATGAAATGGAACAATTGCATGCCACTTCATCATACAATTGGTAAGTTAAAAATACATATGGAAGAATTTCTGCCCCACTGATGAACAATGCAGCCTGAATTAGACTACAAAGAGCTGACAGCATTGACAACTTGTATTTTAGCCATTATATTTTTCAATACAATGTAAAGTGTATGTTAGACAGACTTAGGTTACTGTGGATCTCTTTGTAACATAGAAAGCGAACTGTGTACCCTACTACTGTAATTAAGTCAGCTGGAAGAAAAAAGAGAGAAATGGATGATGGTGTTGTCAGACACAGTTTAAAACCTGACAACAGTATTATAAGACATTACCACAGACTTCCTATACATGGACAGAGTATACTACGCGGTAGATTGTTGCTAGCTAAGTATGAGAAAAAGCGCACCAAGATGGCCGTCTGCAATGGTTTTGTGTGAAAGTTTGGACTTGCTCAAGTCAGTTCAAACATTTTGCAAAAAAGTTGAAATATTTTTGAAATATTGCAAGGTTAGGTCAAAATCACTTCACATATTGCAGGAATATGATATTGTTTCCCATCAAGTTTAACTTTTGCTAAAAATATTACAGGAGTCTTAGTCAAATCAGTCGATCTATAGGTTCACTGCGGCCATCTTGGTGCGCCTCTTTTGTCCCAGTTGGAGGTGACCATCTACGGATAGGACTTACACATTACATGCTTTGTCCATGTATATACGTCCGAGGACATTAAACAGGTGTAGTCTCTGCTGCATCTGGCAGGACCTTGGAGAATTTAAAACTTTCAAAGACATAGGCCCCATGAGGTAGTATGTACAATACCTGGGAAAGGTGATCTCCAGCCATCTAATGGATAGTTTTCACCAAAATTTTCTTTGCATGCTCTGTGCCAACAGATGGCAGCACTAAGTCTAAAGATAATCTTGGGCACAAAATTCTCTTGGCCACAATCGAAATTCCCTCAGCACTCCAATCTGGAAGGCCTCTATTCTACTTTTATCTATACCCCACTAGAGTGCTTGGCCACACTGTCCTCACTGCCAAAATAATCTGGACATAATGGCTTTGTAACACTTCCACATTTTGAGGTCTACTTCTTGGGAGAACGTAAATTTTAGGAATCACTTTAAATTTTGTAACATTTTCTATTGTTAACCCTTTACCGTTGTTTGGGTCCTTTTGGACCCATGCAGAGAGCTCAGCTGTCACCCATCTTTACTGTTTCACGCGGAGCTCGAAACTGCGAGTAGCTACCCGAAAATTCGGCCACAACAGCCAGAGAGACAATAGTTTAAGGTCACGGGGTCAATGGCCTATGGAAGCCGATGCGGGGCGGGCTATGTCCGCTTTTCCACCCACCCCCCGAGGCGCGCAAATATGCCCTGATCGGAGCACAACGGTAAAGGGTTAACAACCTTGTTGAGATGATAACTTCCTTCAAAGGTACAAACATTTTCTCCAAAGTCAGAAAATTGAAACAGGCCTAGCCTACATACGACATTTTGTATTTTTTCTGCATTACTGCTCTGCTTATTACTTTTTACACAGGGCCTATGCACACTGTCCTAGCTGAGTCACTATCACTCATGACTGCACTGCACACCCATTCAGTTAAAACACACTCTAAATGATAGTACTGCAGTTAATTTTTACCTCAAAATTTTACCTTCCTGGGGCCTCCATTTGAAAATGACAGTTTAAGAAAGCTAGAAGCAATGTCAAAGATCACTCATGGAATGTACGGTACTAATAAGGGAATGTTTGAAGCTATGAAAAATCTTGGGTTGTATTCAGCTCATGGAGCAGCAGGCAGGATGTTATAAGTGGGATGGCCAAGGTCTGTGTTAAGCCTAGGTTCTACCCTTGGGCCTAAGCCTAACTAATCTTGCCCCAATTCTCTCACATTTTCCCTTCACCCATTTTTCATTTTATCTCTCTTCCTGATCTCACGATGATTCCATCGCATTGTGCCACGATGCAACTATTCAGAATTACTTCTCCCTGCCCCTTGAAACTTCCATGAGCTTCAGCAGTACTGTGACACTTGTTTGCAATGGTTCTTGCAGATCTGCACTGCTCACACACATACATGTAAGCCTGCTCGGCGACCAACTATAATCTTGCGGCTACAGTAGGGCTGCCACGATAACCATTTTTCATTTATCGATGTCGCCAGCATTTCCGCGACGATATCGCGCATTAATAAACATTTTCCATCAGCTTCAAGGAAGTAAAACAGCTGTTTATTGCATGCAGCCACTACTGATTTCCTACCAAATGTGAGGGAAGATTGATAAATGCGTGCATGTACTGTAGCAATATTGATTGTGCAGAACTCTTCACAAGTCTAGAACGTATGTGAGCTGTTACAGTATTCATTGTATGCATTTTGAAACAGCTTCCGATTTTATATCATGTTTTCTTGTGGTGGGTTAGGTGCAGATTTCATTTCTTGTGACATCATAAATTATGATTATTTTAGGTTACTGACTTAAGACAATAAAAATAGGGATTTCACAGTGGTTTAGTCATTTATTTGATTTGTTGCAATACCACATCTTGACAAAACATTGGTCGATATCGTGATTATTTTAGGTTACTGACTTAAGACAATAAAAATAGGGATTTCACAGTGGTTTAGTCATTTATTTGATTTGTTACAATATCACATCTTGACAAAACATTGGTCGATATCGTCCGGGCAAAACTGTATCGACAATATCGCGATATCGCAATATCGTGGCAGCCCTGGCTACAGGGTTCGAAAATAAGTTTTTCCTCTCTGAAGCTTAAAACAGCTTAAGAGAAAACTCATTTTGAAGCTTTCCTGGAGCTGTTTTAGCATCGTCTGGAGCTATTTCCAATTTTACAAATAAATAAGGCCTATACTCTTTCTAGTCTTTGCTGATGTCAATGGTTAACACCAGCTTTGACAAAGTAAAAACGACATTTCCAATTCTTGTCATGCAACCATGTCTCATACATATCATTTTGTTAACATCAAGTGTAAAAGTTAATTTTTGCACCTTAAACAAATACTGAAGCAATTGTATCTCATTGTTTTTTACTAACTGCACTAAAGTATTTTTCAGAGCCCCGCACACCTCCTTACCCATTCCCATTCGACATTCTAAGACAATGTCTCATGATCAGGGAAAGTTTTTGATGACGAACAAAACTTTGGTGGAATAGGCCGTTGTATTTCCTACTCTCATATTCGGCAAAATCATTGTGACCCCAGGAGTATCACCTTTTTCTTCCCATGCTTTGCTTTGATATCTCATTCAAAATGGTGTTAATCAGCCAGTTTAATGACCAACTAAAGCGTCAACAGTAAGCTATGGCTTTTTTACATAGCGTCAAGGGCGGCGATTTGTTTTCAATTTTGGTTGGGACTTTACCTGATCCCTCCCCCTTCCCCCCCAAAAAAATAAATGAATAAAAATAAAAAATACTATGAGAAAAAAAGGTCAAAGGGCAATTTCTGAAATATTGGGGGGAACATGTTCTCCTGTCCTTCTGGATCGCCTTGTTTTCTGGGATCATGCAAACTGAATCATGTGTACCACCAAACATAGTACCAAAATATCTTGGAGACCAGTACTCAACTGTAAAGTGAAAAACTTCAGTTCTCTTAAAAATACTGCAATTGAATGAAATAATACTGAAATTAAACATGGAAACCATTTGATGGGGAACGTTCATTTGATAACCATTTTCACCATTCCAGTCACAAATATCACCTATAAACTTCCGAAATCGATGTGTGGTCCATGTGGTTGGTTGTGTACAGTGAATTGGTGAGGTGGACGTAAATATTAGATTTGCTTACCGGGCTACTTAATCTGACTACGTAACTCTATACATATATTAGGGCTGTGACGGTTAATCGGTTAACCGGTTAACCGACCGACTCGTCCGTTACTCGTGCGTCATTCCTCTTCATAGATTAACCGTTTTGGTATTGCCAATAACTCGGTCTCCGCGGCGTGGCTTTGTTAGTAAACTGTTACACAAACATCGCCCAACAAACAGTGTCAGTTTCTCACAAATTATCGCTCAAACAATAACTGTAAAAAGAGTTTCAAAATCGGCCGTTCGATTGAACGGATTAATTCCGCGGCAGCTCCCCGAATTAAGTACATTATGATGAGTGACAATTGGCGCACCCATTGTTACTTTCGTTGGCAGAACTTTGTGTGCTCGTCTCCTAATCCCTTCAATAGCAACACCCAAGCACAACTTTAGAAATTAGCGGCATGTTTGAGAGATTACCAAGCGAAAAGAAAGCCACAAGACAAGCAGGGAGCTGTAACAAAAGTTACCAAGCCCTGTATTTCTATGTCAATAAAACCTCCGCGAGACCATGATTGGGGCACAAAAGTATATTTGAATAAGTCTTCCCACTGTAGCTAATCGAAATATTTTATCATGCTACACCTCCGTAAATTTAATTATTTTTCATTGTTAGTGGCAGTATTTGGAAAAAATTTAACCCGTAAAATACGATCGTAAGCACCAGATAATTCCCGCCATTTTGTTCTTTGCCCAATATCATATAAAATGGAACATTCCATGTTGACTTTTATGAATAAGCATACGCAGTTCGTTGAATCGACTGGGTTGTAGTTGCGATAATGTACTGTACTGTAGAAGTCAACCCTACGATCCACGTAAAAATAACGATCTAATTTTTAGCGGTCTTGGACAGCAAAAAATGGACTCGATTAACGTTATCTTATGGTTTCTTTCTGATATAAATATCCCCGTATTTTTGCCACTTCTTGTCCAAACCTTACCGTCTTGTTTCAAAATAATCAGCAAATGAAATGCACTTAAGTCAGGCACCCGAAAAATCCAAGTACGCAGAGATTTGTGCTGCTGTTTCTTGGTGAATTTAGCACGGGGCTTGGCCGGCTGCACAGGCCAGCTATGTAAGCCTGGGAAGTGCGATCGTCATAACGCAAACTCGTTCCGAGGTCTGGTATTTTCACACACTAAATCCCATAGGCGATGGCGCGAGTTGTGATTGGCTGGCTCAGAATCAACGTATTTGAACCAATCACAATGCAGAGGCAATTCAAATTTTGCAATAGATCATGTGCATATGATGTCACGGAAGAAAACATGGTCCCTTGTTAAGTGGTAAAAACGGATACGCACGCAAGTCTACTGCATGCATGGGACCACGTGCGTAATTGTTTTCGTTCGTAACGACGTCATGTGATAACATTCCATAAGTCGTACTGTAAATAACTTTACAATAGGAATGCTGGGAATTCCTTAATTTATGCAGGATAATAAGGCTTGGTTGTGCTGTTTGCGGTTGGCGGGCCGTTTACAGCACTTGCAATTGTACAGATCGCTACTATGACAAACACGTGAGCGCTGTACATGTATTGAACACTGCATCGCAAGCAAGCTGCGTCAAAACAGCGGTGTGGGAGTGTTTCATGAAATAACTGACAATATAACATAGGGTCAGGCGGGAATACAACTGTTGGTGGAATGTTAAAAAGTGCACATGGTCTGAAGAAAGCTTCAGTAAATGCGGGATGGGTTTTTACTGTGAAAAGATGATATAAACTCAGCGCAAAATACGAACATTTTTGCCACATACTTACATGGGCGAACATGACATACGGCGCCATTTTTAGACTTGTACGTTCCTGTACAAAAGTGATGGCGCTCTTTGGAAATGTTGACTTTTTGTTGTTGTGTGAACATTACGTCATTTTCGGTTAAACGGTTAACCGCCGGTTAATAAAATCGGTTAAACGGATAGTGAATTAACCGAAAATGCACAGCCCTAACATATATTCTATACACTGCATTCTTGCAGCTAGCTACTGTAAGCTAGTATTGCTCGGGCATAATGTGGGGCATGAAAACAAACTTTACTTTCAATATTTTTTGCAGTGTTCTCTGCCAATTTTTGCCCTTAAAGTGAAGTGCAATTCTGACATGTTTTGAGCAGGAAATGCTCCGTGGCTGTTTGCACCACGTACCAGCGCTATTTTAGCGCCTGACAAACACCAATTTTTTGTTTTTCTGGCGCAGCCAGGACTGTCTCTGGCACTTTTGCGCCAGAGTGCCAGTCTATTTTTGAGCCCTGGGCTTGCCATGAGAGACTTGTATCTTTTGCCACTGTTGTCACTGTAATGTTGAACTTCTTCATTGTTTCATACATCCAAAAATCTGGAAGAATATATTCATCTTTTCAGCTGGCACTGTGGCAGTACCGCTCTTGACGTTTTGGTGCTGCAGATGTCTGATTGTTAGCACAGTGTGTATTGGCATTAATATGAGTCAATGTGGTGTGCGAAGTTGGTTTGCCTGCAGTGGTGCATTGAGAGAGCCCCAGGGATGACATTAAGAGAAAGAATAAGGGCAAATGAGAATCATAAGCTGAGGGGGAACATCTCAGGAGACTTGGGGCAAGTCTATGACCTATGTAATATCAGAATATATTGTAGCTATGTGTATAGGCTAAGTTTCCTTGGAGGTGTCACAGAGAATAAAATAAACAAACAAACAAACAGTACTAGGCCTTGTTGCGTACACAAGGACTAGCCTACACTAGGCTAATGTCAGATGACTAATCATTCAAACCAAAATGAGCTGGTCCTGGAGGCTGTAACAAGATATGAAGTGGTGAAGTTTATCAATTAGGCCTAACATAGGCCTACACTTGGTTAGGATACCAATCCTAGCCTTAACCTTGTCTGGATCTGGATCTGGAAAAATACTGCACAACACTCCTGGTGGAGTCAAACGTGCAGGGTTGAGTGTGCGCATGTAGTTAGTCGTCCCGTCTGAGGATCCTCAAGGCTGCGCTCTTGAATTGCTTGGGGTCCTCAAGATCTGTAATGTTCTGGGGGAGTAGGTTCCAGTCTCTGACAGTCCGAGGAAAGAAACTGTATTTGTAGCAGTCCTTATTGGTTGGTATATTTGTAAAGCTATTAGAATGGTGATGCCTGGAGGGCTGCCGGACCGGTTGTAGGTTGTTGATTGGCAAGGCTAGGAGGCCCAATCTGGCTTTGTGAAGAATTGCTAGCCTGTTGGCAGTATGCCTGTTTTTGAGACTATCCCACCCTAGGTCATTTAGCATTTCAGTCACACTACTATGGGGGGAATAGTCATTATAAACAAACCTAGCAGCCCTACGTTGAATTTGCTCAACCTTATTGGATAGGGAAGTGGTGTAGGGATCCCAAACAGAAGATGAATACTCCAATAAAGGCCTAACAAGTGTGAGATAGGCATTAGCTTTGACACTCCTGGGGCAGGAGTATAAATTTCTTTTAATAAAAGCCAAAGACCTATTTGCTGACAAAGTGATACGATTAATATGTCTATTCCAGGTAAGGGTATTAGAGATGTCAACTCCCAGATAAGTGTGGCAATTGGCAGACTCCAGGGTATCGTTATCTAGAGTATAATTAAAAAACTTGGGATTCCTTGAGTGAGTAATCCTCATAGAAAAGCACTTCTTGGTATTAAAGTGCATTTGCCATTTATTTTGCCACTCAGAGAGGGTGTTTAGATCATTTTGGAGTTGAACCTGGTCAAGATTATTCTTTATTTGTCTATAAATTACACAGTCGTCAGCAAAAAGTCTTACTTCAGAAGAGATATTATCGGGCAGGTCATTAATATTAACTAAAAACAACAGAGGACCCAAGACTGTACCTTGGGGAACACCAGAGATAACATCCACCCAATCAGAAAAATCACCACTCACTACAACTCTCTGCTTCCGGGACTTAAGAAAATTAGCAATCCAGTTAAGGGTGTTGCCTCTAATACCATAGTTTTGTAATTTACAAAGCAGATGTCACCAATGTTATTCAGCCACTGGCTTCCCAACACTATCCATAACCCAGCCACAAGTTTGGTGCCCTAACAGTTAGAAATAAAATACATTTAAGCTATGTAGGTTAGACCTAGATAGTTACTACAACCTTTACTAGGTCAAGCCTAGTTTGGCCTAACGTTATCCACCTAGGCCTGTAACTTACAGTGGCAGTGCCTAGCCTATTTAACACTTAACAGTTGGACATGGAGCAACACACACGATCAACCTTTCAAGCAAAATGGTAAACACAAGACGTTTCCCAGGTTTCCCTGGAGCAAGAAAGTTATGGTGTTTACAGCCAATCATTGCTATTAAGAAAATTATAAAGTTGCCATACACTGCACTCTGTCTGTCGCCGTAAAGTTGACCTTCTGCTAAGCTTTTATTGGACTTAGTCTTAGGTTTTCGTCTAGCCTATGTGGAAATTGTTTTGATCTGTAATTGTACGGATATGTACTGCTGCCATCTGCATTTGTGTTTGTTATGAAAGTGCGCCCTCAATCATGTCACAATTCAAGGCTTGAGAAACCGACCTTGTCGGTACCGTGGCAAGACGTATCAAAAAAAAAAAATCTATTTTTCTGAACTTGGGTATCTTATCTGTTAACATTTCTATCAAGTTAGGGTACTACCACATGACAACTAATAAGCATAAGTCACCGAGGTACACAATTCAGGCCCAATCAGTACTTATAATGGCGGTTTCATTAACAGGATTTTTTTCCGAAGGTTGTCCGAAATTTGATCTATGTAAAGTCTATATAGGGGTAAGAGGTTAGCCCCCCCCCCCCCTTGTGAAAATTTTTGCAATTTTCAAAGGGCATGAATTGCAATTTGGGTGCGGAATTTTCTGCAAGGAAAATGGATAGGAATTGAGGGAAATGTAGCTGTCAAACAGAAAAGGTTTTTTCCCTCAATAGCATGTGGGGGATAAATCCATACTTCCGCCCCATAATTTTCAGTAGGGGAAAAAGACACAAAAGCCCTGCAAGGCAAACACGGCTATAGTTTACTATACCTCCCGCGGGTTCTTCCGTGCGACGGACAACTTACTTCGTCGGCTGAAAAACCAATCTTAGTGGCAGGTATATAACAAAGTGGGAGGAAAACCAGGGTACTTGGAGAAATACCCATAGTCCTATACATCTAGTGAGATTTGAACCCATCCACGTGTAATTCACAGTGGTTCACAACAGCTGGAATAGGCCACTCTAACAAGACCCAAGACCATGTAGGTCTTGCTTTCCAAGCTTTCAATGTGACATTTTGTCCTGATAATAAGCAACCTCGATCTAGGGTGTTCGATCAGTAGCGGATCGGCTGCCATATGGTCAGGGGTGCCCCCCCCCCTCCCCACCGACGGACCAAAATCGTCTGTCGGCGCCCTTTTTAGGTTTTTAACATACTTTTCTCTTGCATCATTATTGGCAGAAGACATAATTTAAAAGCGTTGTTTTAAGGTCCAGATAAAAAAATGCTCAAACAGTCACCAGTAACTGTACTATCTGCACTTTATTCTGATGAAAAGGGTTATGTTCTGTAATATAGGGATAGGTTTTGCCGAAACGTATCTTCATGCTTTATATACGCACTATTGAATGTTGTCACTGTGCTAAGTTAATTGCTTCCACACCAAACGTGCAGTGTATATAAGCTTACAAAATACACAGACTGACATTAAATTCACCCTCCCGGCCAATAAAAGATGTTGCAAAGAGTGCAAAGAGCCCTGTTGTTGTCGGGGATAATTGTCAACATATACAATAAAAAGAGTTCATAAAGATACCAATATAGCTTCCACAACATTTTTCAAAATCATTTGGAGAGAACAGTCAGGTTAAAATAAAATAAAACTGTTATCATAGTGGTAATGGTTGAAGAGTTTTAATGAACACGTTTCCATTTTGCTTACATTCAAGTGACCATTCTCATAATAAATGGCTATTTCTGACACTGCACGATAATCCAATAAAAATGCTTATTTCTGTACTTTCATGGTCTCAAGAGCCAGAAAATTGCATCTAATAAGCATAGGTTTCGGCTACTTTCATGCATTTATTATGAATTCGGTGTCTAGATAGCCAAGCAGACCTTTTGTTTTGGCTATTTCTTGCAATGTATTTAATTAATTGCCATTTCAGAGTAGTCACATGATGTAATTTACGTAACTTAATGTTTTTTCGTATACTTATCTTGATTTCCAGATACCAAAAATGTACACCTAATGGTAATTAATTTCTAAAACATTTTCCCCTATAAGATTGCTTGCTATTGGCTCCAGAGGGTTTAATATTATCTTCACAAAGTAGCCCATTATTACACTGAAACCTTAAATCGAGACCTGACAATAACACAAAATATAATGACCGCCTTCATACTAGAATGTGGAAGAGAGGGATAGAAACATGGGAGTCCGCGGGATGGGGCAAGGGGGGAATTTGCCCTCCCCGTGGAAAATTAAAAATTTGAAAAAACGAAGAAAACATAAGGAAAAAGACGAAGACAGCCGATGTTAACAGTTCACCCAGTGTTTTCCCTGTTTATATGCGGTAAATAGGCTTTGAAATGCCATTTCCAGCGATCTGAGAGGCATTTTGGGCCAAAATTTTCTGGCGCTCCGCGCAAAATTATCGTGGCGGGCAGCTTTCCTCTCCTCCCCCCAAAAGATTTCACCCCCCTCCCCCTCGAATTTTCTTCTACGGAGGTCCATGGATAGAAAATTTAAACATGTTTTAGTAGAAAAAATTGCTGAGAAGAAATAACAAAGTAGTCTTCTACCAGGTACGGAAAATCAAATGAAAAGTCTGAAAAGCCGTGGCTTCGATCGTGCAGAGGCTTAGGGTATTTACTCCTTCGAAGCGCAACTGCAGACCATTTTTGCCCCCGCTGACCGAAATCCCTAGCTCCGCCACTGTGTCCGATGAGGTGATGGCGCTATACACACGTACAGCTTTGATATTATGTTCATGGTAACTTGATTCAAGCTGAAAATTGCACTCTAAAATCAAAAGAGTGAACTTAGTCACTCTTTGATCGAGTGAAAAGTGTAAAATCACTCCATTAAAGTGACAATTCACTCCAAGAGGAGTGAAGTTCACTCCAAAAAGAGTGAAGTTCGCTCCAAAAAGAGTGAAATTCACTAGAGAAAGAGGGTAAATTCACTCTTCCACGAGTGCCTGCAATGATCGCTCTTTTTTTAAGAGCGATCACTGTGGGCACTGCACCAAGAGTGAAACTTCGCTCGTTTTAAGGGAATTTCACTCTTTCTGGAGTGAACTTCACTCTTTTTGGAGGGAACTTCACTCCTCTTGGAGCGAATTATCACTCTAATGGAGTGAATTTACACTTTTCACTCGGTAAAATAGGGACTAAGTTCACTCTTTTGATTTAAAGTGTGAAGAGGTCGGATGCACTCTATTATTTCATTTGGTTCCATGAAGAGACACGCCTGATTTGTAAGGATAATCACCTCGAGTGACACGTGTTTAAAGTGGCACTTCGAAATTTTTGGTAGCCAGAAGCAGGTGAGGGGGTCCGAACCCCTGGACCCCCTTAATACTCGCCTGAATAAACATCCATGATTGAAGCGGTTGTGTACATGTTTTGAAAAAAAAAAAAACATTGGTCTAGCCAACTGTTTGGCTTAGAGGAAGGCAAAGAAGCATTTCAACCGCCTCGGCTGGGAAAGGGTAAGGGGAGGTGTAGTTCACTCACCCTTCTGAGTTTTTTTTTTTTTTTTTTTTTTAAGGATCTACATGCCATGATGGTTGGCCTGAACTCCGTTTTTTTTTTTTTTTTTTCCTTTTTTTTTTAACCCTTTACCGCTGTGCTCCGATCGGGGCATATTTGCGCGCCTCGGGAGTGGGCGGAAAAGCGGACGTAGCCCGCCCCGCATCGGCTTCTGTAGGCCATCGACCCCGTGACCTTAAACTATTGTCTCTCTCGCTGTTGTGGTCGAATTTTCGGGTAGCTACTCGCACTTTCGAGCTCGCCGTGAAACAGTAAAGATGGGTGACAGCCAAGCTCTCCGCATGGGTCCAAAAGGACCCAAACAACGATAAAGGGTTAAAGAAGAGCTAGATGCAAATGTTCTAAATTCCATTCTATCAGTAAAATAATAATAATACCCAATTTTGAGGAAAACGATATGTTATTTACAATCCTGTGTTTATAATAATTAAACCTAGTGATAAAGTTTATTTAGTTTTTTATAGAGGCTCATGTCTTCCCTCAGAACTGATCAGGATCTGCCCAGCGAGGAGGGGGATTAATCCCTCGCTATGGGGTCGATCAGTAGGCCTAGCTCGAAGCCCTAACAAAAACAATAAATTACCAAGAGAAAATTGAGGCCACTTTGTCGACACGTTTAAATTCTAACCATGTTTAGCTGTTTAACACTTAACGTTTCTCAGTCAAACGAGTATAAGGACGATATTAAATGTGTTTTGTATCTAAATTTATTTACAATGAAGGGAAAAGAATTCCCAAGCACCTTTTTGAGTGGAGTTTAGCTTAGCCTGAGAAAAATGTTAAATAACATAACATATCAAAGGGCAGAGGAGGGCTGAGACACCATAAGACGCAGCTAAGACAACATCAATAAATAAAATAAAAACAAAAACCAAAGCAACGTTGTTAACCTTAAAGCTTTGCGCAAGTTGACCCATTGACCACCGTACTCTGTGGACCCACTTCGGCACAGACCATTCTGCTAATTGACCACTCTTTGGAGAATTTTAACTTCCCAATATCAAACACTGCAAAATTCTTTTCCAGCTTTTTACCATAGCACGAACACGAGATTTACTTTGAACCTTCATATAAGTCATATAAGTACAAAATGAAAGAGAATTCCTATCAGAACTTGAGAAGATTGAAAACTTGCAACATGTAGCATGCTTCAGATCCTTTTCACCTCCAATTGGTGGTAAGACAGAGATGTTTAAGTTTAATATGATAAGATATATGGGTATTCTTGTGGATTCTTCCATGGTCATTTTGAATTCTTTCGAAGAAAAAATTTGTGTTTCTTTTTGTATGGAAATTTAAATTCTTTGAGATAATTGAAAAATCTGTTCCAACTATTCCTATATTAGTAAAATCTGAAGTTGTCGGGCAACGGAATATGTCAACAGCCCGAGGCTTAATGATATGCCGACTTAGTAGACCAACCAGGATTTTCTTGATGGGGGACTGAATGAGGGAGGGCTACATAATTTTGTAGGGTATATGCTATATTGTATATATTTCTGACGCGACTGGTGAATTATCTAACTGTTTAAGCTTAGCGACACAATCGGTTTGGTGCGGAGTGTAAAAATGTTGGAAAATAGCAACCCTATTGACAGCAAGAAATGGCATTTTTCAGGCCAGTGAATATAATCCAAGCCGTTCTATAATTTGAGTGTTTACTAAATTTGCAACAAAATGTTTACTTCAATAAGGAGAGAAAATTGCAAAGTGATAAAAATGACCATATAAATTGTGCTACCATCCCTTTTGGGGGCAAAATTTTGGAGACTTCATATACGCATAGTCGCATACACCAGTTCCGCCTGTTTGTTATCTGGTATCCCAACACATTTTGCAACTTTTTCCAGAAGTGAATACTCTTCCATTTCGGGCAAAGTGTTGCGGTCCATTATCTGAGAGAAGTGCTACCGTTGGTTGGTAATATTTCCAGATATGTGACTAGAATCTAAAAGTAAAAAGAGTCGTTATTTTTGGCTTACGTTTGCAAAGAAAACGTTATAACTCTAATAAAAAGGAGCAAATTTCGGCAAAATGGTGACAAAAAAGCTTAAATGTACCACTACCATTTTTAATTTTCTGGATAATATTGCGGTGTTAAGCTCTACGACTGTTTATTCTTATCCTGGCACTTGGAAACTTTTAGAATTTTTTTCCAACTTTTCCCCGAATATTCTGATATTTCGTAAACATTTATTGCACAGGACTATGAAGAGAGGCGTAGGAAAAAAATGTTTAAGCTGCCTGAATGTGTTGCTATTTCTCAACTTTTTGATTTTCATGAAAATTTCATCAGTCCGAGAACATTTTGCAACAATAAACCTCAAGATATACAGAAAAGAGACTTCTCGGATCTTGAAAGCTGCATTTCGTGAAGTTTTGATATTGAGATTTTTTTTTTTTTTTTCATTTTCAAGAATAATATAACCCATACTGGGACAAACCTGAAAAAAACTGTTGTGCACTGATGAAGTCTATCATCATGCTCGTCATATGGCACTTCACACAGTTACACGTGACTGTCCCTTCAAAGCATCCGACTTGCACTCAGCCAGGAGGTATGGAGTTCGAGTCCTGGCCGGGTAAACCCGATGGCTTTAAAAGTGGAACCTGCCATTATGTTTGGTTCTCAGCATGTGCAATGAACAAGATGGAGTAGGGAAAAGAAGCCAGTGACTGGGTCACAACTGGAAAAGGGCCGTGGCTGGCTCGACCAAATTAATCAATTGGTTAGAAACTGGGCCGTACTGAACTCCTACTAACCTACTGACCAACCGACCGACCGACCGACCGACCAACCAACAAACTAACTAACTAACCAACCAGCCCTTCAAATTGCGCTGAAGCCATATCCTATCTGTCCATTGACTATACACACATACTTTATAGCTCCTGTGTTCAAGAACCAAGATTCGGGTCCCCATCCGACATGTTAGTTGGGGTGGAAGGAAACGTAGGATTCGGGCGGAGTTCGAAAGGGGGGAGGTTGGCCATTTCCCTTTAAAGTTTTTATTTATTACAGAAGCGTCTTCAAGAAAATTTTTTAGCAAATTAGTCAACACAAATCCTTAGAGTTATCTCCAAAAGTATCAGCACTGAAACTAACAAACTCACGGCAAAATTTGAACCTCTCCAATTATAGTGGTCATTGGATATTTTTCGTAATTTCTAATGCAATACAATTAAGGTGCGTCGGAGAGCACAGTTCAATTTTGCATGCAGTGTTTATCCATGTATCGCCTCGGGTGTCTGAGCAAATTGTGCTACAAAGAGACGAACTTGGCTTCGAGTTCCTGGCAGTGTTCATACACATGTCCACCTCAGCTGTTCAGTGCATGTATATCAAGTCGACATTTGGAAACTGGAGGCTTATTACCCTGCATATAAATTGCACAACACATATTTTGGTGGTTGAATTTAGATTAGCAACTTTGAGCAATTAGGCATGTCAATTCTGCTAAAATTTAGCATCACCCATACCAATTGATATAAAGAGTGGTCAAAAAGTGGTCTTGCATGATCATGTAAATTTTGCGGTCGCGAAGTCCGGAATCTGAATTACGGAAAGGTTCTTCGCTTAATTCAATATCTAGGCAAGAGCTCAGTCAATGTATCTAAAACAGCACAAGTTTATAAAATTGCAATAGTTCATTATGTCACGTCAAGTTACTTTTTATGTGATATTTACATTTTTAATTTTAGATTTAATATTTATATTTAAATGACACTGTTTCTTTGCTTTATAAACGATTGCCTGTTTGGCTGCTGGGGGTCTGAACAATTTCATGGGACTCCACCACCTCAGGCCCCCAATGTCCATAAGCCTCGGCTCATTCGCATATTTTTATGAATGTAGAATGCTTCCTTTCATTCAGTGCAGGCTGAAATTCATGCTGAGTGCAAACATACCAGAAACAATATGGCCAGCTGGACCACGCAATTGTCAGGACAACTCCCTGGCTTGGAGCAAAGAGCTTTGACATGGAAACCGTTGTTTCATCGCGTCAAGTCAAGTTTCGTCGGGAGTTAAAACTGTCTGCAATTTGGGACCAAATTTTACAGCGGTTCCATTTGTGGTGAATAAATTGAAAGTTATTCGTCGAAAAATCTTTACATAGATGCACTGCCATAATGAAAGAAAAAAAAACAGCGGAATACTGCAGGCTGTTTTGTCTCTTAGCGCGTGGAGCATGCATGGATCATGCCATGTAGGGCCTAAAATCGGCCGCCAATGATATCTGATATATCCAACCAGACTTGTAACTTGGCCACGCATGAAGGTCCATCGTGAAGTTGGTCTTTTAAGTATGTATAGTGTCCCATATAGGCAGTAGGTGTAGTAGGTAGCTCTATAGAGAGGAGAAATCGTCGGGAGCGAAGTTCAGTGGTGACCGCCCTTTGACTCTTCAACAAAGAGTCAACAGGGCGTTGGGAAAATATTTCATATTCACGCATTTTAACTTAAGACCACGCTCCGGCAGACATTGTCGACCGAAAGCAAATCTGGGACCGATTTCACTAACATCAGTTTAAGCGATCATCGCTTAGTGGCTGGCTAACTAGAAATTATCGTTAGTAGCGATAGCAATGAACAGATGAATTTTGGGTGTCACAAAAACTAAGGCAAGCAACACAACTTGGCGATGAAAAGTTGGTCGGTAAAGTTTCCGGAAATTATTTAAAAAAATCGGTCGCTAAATTGAGTTCGATTTAAGATTTAGCGATAGATTTTGAAGTTTGCGATGATAGCTTAATGTTAGTGAAATCGGCCCCAGACGTGCAATTTCATGTGACGTCACGATTGAGTTTGCCCGGCATTAAATGGCAAAACACGCACGCTAAGCGTATTTGCAACAAATGCCTGCGGTATTCTTGTAACTGCTCTGACAGATACTGCGCGTGTTGCAAGTACACCTAATGGGCGTGTTAATAAAATAGACGCTTGCTCGTCAAATGACGTCAATGAAATTGCCTTATATGCTTAAAGTAGCCGGTGTCATGGTATCACACGCAGTGTACGAAGTTTTTCGCTTAGCTCAGTGCCGCTGAGGGGCGACAGCCACTGAAGAGAATGACAGCTACAGAGGCACCACGCAGACAAGTGCCACGGCTGATTCGCATGACCCTTATCAGTAATGGAACTTTGCACGTCATAAAAACTGCATGTGATACCGTTATCTGTCAATTTACAAACCCACATCAGGACAATAATTATTCTTAAGCACATGTCACACTACAGAGATCGGATTTCTATCCGATTTTTGCGAGTTTAGTCAAAGTCTCCTCCATCCATTGTCGGAAAGAACCAAAAATTTGCCATTCTGTGCAAATATATGATCGATGTGAGACGACCACGGAAATGAAATAATTACACATTGACAAATAGCTTTTATCGGACTACGCGTATCAGATAAAAGCAGTCTGCGGATGTGACGTCACGGAAGAATAGGTATAACTTAGAATTTCGTAGTCCTGCAATACGATTCATATATCTACACAGGTTGGAAATTTTTTGTTTCTTTTCGATCAAAGATTGAGGAGATATTAAATAAAACTCACAAAAACGGAGCGAAATCCCATCCGATATCGCTGTAGTGTGACCTGGCCTTTAAAGTGATTGATTAGCATAACCTAGGTTTATAATATGTGTAGACCACTGTGTCCCATACGAAAAATCGAAAGAAAAGAAAGTGTTACTAGGCTGTTAATCGTGGCCTCGGCATGACTCTAGGCGACTTTGGACCAGACGTAATTACTCCCAAAATCGTTTAAAGGGGAAGTTAAAGCAAAAATTTAATTTTTATGTGAAAGAGGAACAAAATCTACACAGTGTGGTGAAAGTTCCATTCAAACCAGACTTGTGTTTTGGGATATCAGTAAATGAAGTATGTAGATTTGTGTTCAAAAGTAAGTTTCGGGGCAGCAGAGCTGATATCACTTCCTCAGATTGACAAGGAATGCTTTTTTCCTTTGGTTTAATCAGACTGTCGTGTTGACCTTGAAGTTAGTAGGAGTATGACCTCCCTGTGGAGGATGCAAAGTTTGAAAAATTCTCATGCCACTTATACAATCACATATTAATTATATGGGATTGTTGAGGAGAAAATCCAGTGTAAAGTGTAAAGAAAAACAAAAGACTGTCCATTAATGTGGGGATGTGATGTCATATGTGCTTCCTTCAAGTTGACACTTTGTTGAAAATGTGAAAACTTTACGTGCTCATATCTCGGGAACCACACATCGGATTTCAATGCAAATTTCACTGAAATGCTCAGCATAAGTACCCCTCTAACATACCAAATCCTGTTGTGACCTTAAATCCTTCTTTTAATAAATGAAGATTTACTTGTTATAGGGTGGGTGACTATATGTCCTTTACCAACTTCATTAAAGTCTAGAGCTCAATACACTCATTCAGCGTTCACAAACCATAGGCGACAGAAACGAGGGGGGGGGGGGGGGCAGGGGGCCTGGCCCCAATGTTTTTGTGAGATTAGGGGGGCACATACCCCCAATAACTGAATGTCACGAAATAAATTTTATGTTGCTTTTATTACATTTCGGCTATTCTTGGACTCAAGTATTACTTTTCAGATTGCGAAAGTTGCAAAGCTTCTTCCCGGGCGCTTCTCCCACTGGACCCCCACATTAACAATAACCTGCACGCTAGGAGAGTTTACTTGCGCCCTTCAAACAGTTGAAGCAAAACTTTTTTGCAAGCTATCTTTCTTTTTCAAATTATCTTTCTTCTCTTCAAATCAGGGCCTTTTAAACATACTGAGCGAGTGGCATGTCCCCAATCTACTTATTGGCCCCATTGACATACATTTGCAATAGTGTCCCTGAAAATACCTACTATACAACGGTACATTTTTTTGCTTCCATTAAGTCCCCTAAAAGGCCTAAAATATCAGAGCTTCCGGAGCCCTGTTGCGGGCCCCAGGACCCCACGCATATTGCCTCAGGATTTTACATAGAATTCCCTATTGACAAAATGCCCCAAACACTTTGGATCTCTTAAAAATGCCCTGTCTCAAATTATCAATCACATGTTCATTTTTGAGTAGCTTCAACATTTTGGCTTTGCCCCTAAAATTACTGCAAAGTATGTTTCTCCTTAATCAAATGCCATAGTACTTCCCGATTCCATTCTCGTCCTTTACCTCACCCCACTCATGAATTAAATTCACAGTTCAGAATCCTTAATTTGAATATGATTTTAGACCATTTTGAAGCCTCTAAAATCACTTATATCGTTGAGCTTACGGGGGCTTGCCCCCTGGACCCCATCAGGGGCCCTTAAGCGAGCCCCTGGACCCCACGCCGATGGGGTTTTGCGCTTTGCGCAAAACCAGACGCCTTATGCCATTATGCCGGCTGCCGAAAACTAGTGGCCACTAGTAAAAAAAAAATCCGTCCCCTATACGAACCAATGTCGTCACGGATGGGGTGTCAAAGGAGTTGGTAAGGCGCGCGCACTGTCGTCACGGCAATGAAAAGAAGATTTCAATTGGTCTACATTCTGCGTGCAGTCGCGCAAGTGGTGTGTGATTGCGCATTCTCTATGCTAACCAATGGAAACCAGTGAAATGAGCGTGAACAACGTAATATTAGGAAATGAAACATATTATGAATGAAAACGTAAGTTAACTGAATTCTGTGGTCCGTCTACAATTTCCGTTCATAGATTGTCAGAATATCCCCTCTATTACAAATTTATTAGCCTGTCGAGATTTACAAGAACTTAATTCAAGTTGCCCTCTTTGAACCAGGCCAACGGTCTTCTCCTTACCTCACACACCTCATTCCGGTGCTACTGCCCCTACCCCCCCCCCCCACACACATCACTCACCATTGACAATTTCTGGCTACATGTCTGCGTGGGCAAGGTGTACACGGTCTTTCATGTGTAGTATGAAAAAAGGTCAGGAAAAGTTTGTATTGTCCCTCGTGACCGGCACCCAATTTTTGGGTTAAGCCATTATCTTGTCATTGTAAACTTTAAAGACACAAGCTTATTTGCACATAGCGCTTACTCATCAATAAGTACAATCAATTATAGATAATAGCCTATCGTCTTCTGCGTTCGTAAGATGATGATAGTACTGTCTACAGTAGGCCTTATCATACTTATTAGCGTTTAATAATCATGAGTTATGCGCGTGTTCTTATTTTGTGAAGTCTATCACCTGATTACACTTATCAGTCGACAGATAAGTCCTTCTTTTACTGAATAATTGCACTGTCATGATCACACTTTGTAAAGAGTAGTCACCCAAACGCATTTTAAAACAGCAGTTAGATCCCACAGATGTCTATCAGTCTATATATTCCGTTTAGAGTGCACCTCAAGTCCAAAAATTTAAAAATGTATATTTAAGAGCATGAAAAGTGAATCCTGACAGTCCAACTCCGATCTTCATAGGACATTCCTGAGCTGCGTTATAAAATGTTGAAGTTTATCCACTTGAAAAAAAATTTGCCTCTTGCACAATAATTTTTGACATTTTTTTGTGTGTGTGTTGTACATCGCACATAATCTGCTTTATTTCATTTGTTATTCAAGTAGTACAAGAATGACATCACAAATTATTGCACAATGTACCATTTTAATTTGAGTGAATAAACTTCAACATTTAAATCTCAGCTCAGGAATGTCCTATGAAGATGGGAGCTGAACTGTTATATTAATTTTTCATGCTCTTTAATATCTATTTCTGAACTTTTTTGACTTGAGGTACACTTGCAAAGTATATTTCAAGACATTTCAGGACTTCAGCATTCCCTATTGATCTTAAACTAAGTCTAGTTACTTTTTTAAATTTCATAATCAAGTTAGAAAAAGTATTACCACATCACCTTCAAGAGCTACAGAACATGAAACACGACATACTGTAAAATTCCTACACTCTGACACTTATCCAAATTGAAATGGCCGCCCCCTTTAAGTAGCTACGCCTTGAGGAAATACTATTGCGGCTTATGATGGGGAACTCAGAAGCATGACCTTATGACAGTCACTGAGTCTAATCGACTGCCTTGCGTAAGAACTTTGGTTTCAACAGTGGAAAAAAGAGTGCAGTAAACGTAAATTAAGCTTTCATGTTAAGCAAGTTGAGGTACCCTGTGGCAACTTTTTTTTTCAATTTCCCTGGATGTTATGTGTTGTTCTCAACAAGGAGCTGGAAAGACCGCTGTTCAGGCTCAAGCATGTCCTCAACACAGCGTTGAATCCGAAGCAAACACGGTGCAAAACCCCTTGTTAAAGGGTAAGAGCAGTCGCCCCAAACTTGTTTTGAAGCAGTGGCTAAATCTCACAATTTTCCTCTTACTTTCTCCTTAGAGTATATTTATACTATTTTAGGACTCCAATGTTGCTATATTCAGAGTAAACAATGCAATTACTTCCAGGAAATTTCACATTTGAAGAGAAAAATATTGTCACGTGACTCCCAAGAGCCAACCATGAAACAGGACAGTCTACTACACTTCTTCAAGTTGGGGTAACTGCTCTTGCCCTTTAATGAATAGCAAGAGACTTTTCTAACTTTACACAATTTTTCTCCTCAACTGACAGTCACATGTTATCAAAATGAAAACAACCGCAATACTGGGGAGTTTTATCGACATGAACTTCAAAGTCAACACAGTAGATTGTAAAAAGTATGTAACATCCGCTTTGGCTTGAAATTGCAGTGATTTCCACGCCATACCTTAGTTGCATTGACAATGGGGAACGCCATGTCAGTCATTGTTTTCCCGAATATCTGATAAAGGCATAGGGGTCGGGTTGAGTGTGTTTTTGATGGAGTCTTGAATTTATTTTTAATAATTGTCAATACCGATTGATAACAAATCCAGGAAAACAGAGCAACAAAATTTAAAAGGTTTGCACGATGCGTCACTTGAAACACTATAACCCTCCGATGTGCAGATGATCCGCCAAGTAGGCCTATTTTGTTGAAATTATACGACTGACCGATGCAGATCCTGAATGTACTGCCACGTTTTGACTGATACTTACAGAAATATAATCATGCAGAATTTCAGCCCCCTTCGGCCATTCGTCGTGTATAGTTCATCCCATCTCTTGCACATTACGTATGTAATATGGCAGTAAGAAGAATAACGCTATACACAACCACGCCCATTGCAAATATCGCTATACTCTTATGTTGATACACTCTATTTTAATTGCAAATGTACGTTACACTTTATGACATTTGGCCTGAACGAAATGAACGGTATGACGAAACATGTGGACAAATAGTATTTTCATTTCACAAAAATTTTCAGTTTGTTTAAAATGATCCTCCATGACTTCTTTGTTGGGATCCTCAATCACCTGTCAGGCTTCCCTATAGCCCTCGAGGAGCGGACGAAGTCTTTTCGTTCAGCTCATCGCTACGAAAAACCAAGGGGGTGCAGCCACAGAGGCGCTACGCAGGCTAACCTCCCTAAAGCAAACCCCTGGCTAATCCACTGACTGTGTAGGAGGTTGTAGCCTACTTCCCAGGGTGCCGTCACTGGCCACTGACAACACATAAAAAGATTTAGTTCCTCTTTCATGCACGTTGAATCTTGAACTACTTGGTACGCGTACTGAAAGAAAGAATCACTTATAGGTTTACAGTGTAATAAATGGACTGCCAACTTAAATAAACACATGGTGTACTGAGTTAATGTGTGTACATGGCAGTGGCGGATTTAGGCGGGGCGTACCCGGCGCGCGCCCCCTAAAATTTTCCAAAGGTTTTTTTTTACTTTCACTAAAAAGATCATTTAGCTTATTTGTTTCTACATAATGTTGTATTATCTTATAATTTTCAAACTATGTAATTATATTTGTTACAAACTAATAGCAATTTAGAACACACAGTTTCAAGTTTTCCGATAAAATGCCAATTGAGTGATATCGAAGGTCTCAACCCTATTTCGGACCATGCTTTATGTACAGCACTAAACTTTTTCATACAATCCATCTGCTATTTGGGTTCATCAGATGTGGAGTTTTTTAATCAATGGAAATCCTTGTTAATGTTATCATGCACTCGTCAATGGAAACAAAAGAACCGTGAAAATGTCCATAGGCTACTCACCATCGATAATGGAAGTTCAAACTGTAGGTAAATGTAAATTATGCTACCAGTTGCAATCCCATTCCTTTCAAG
Organism: Holothuria scabra; assembly: GCA_037179385.1. Lineage (NCBI taxonomy): Eukaryota > Metazoa > Echinodermata > Holothuroidea > Aspidochirotida > Holothuriidae > Holothuria > Holothuria scabra. The sequence continues at coordinate 10,213,138 of CM074189.1, forward strand.
GTAATTACGAGGATTTCGGGAAAATTGGTCAATTTCGGGAAATGTAGAATAGTGACAAAATTTCTGGAAATTCTCTGTATAATCTCAAGGCATGGTTACGATCAGGTAAAAGGTGTTATAAACTACTCGAATTAGCTGTACACATAGGACGGAGGAGAACTGATTAGATTAACGAGGGCGTCACACCTATTTCTCGAAATGGTCAATCTTGTAGTAAAAATTTTTCTGAATAATACACAAAGGTGAACGTAAAATTCAAGAAAAATACTTCATTATCACCGAAACACTTTACTTGCTCATGTAAGTGGGACGCTTTTTGATATTTTATAGAAAACTGTGCTTGTTGTGTGGAGCTCAGCTCGAAATATGTTTGTTCTTTGTGACTATACATATACATATGTAACTATACATATGTCAGAAATGTATTCGATGTCTGACCTCCTACCAGAAATGTATCCTTTGAGTCTGATTATGAGTTCTACAGGAATGTTTGGCTTGTATTAATGTTTGTATTCTCTAAGTCGGTAATCTCTTTTCTACCAGTCTCTCAGAGAAGAAAGAGTATAAAAACGATTAATTTTCATGAACATTAGAAATAAATTACGCCTCCATGCATTTTTGATATATTTGAGAATGAAAATTCAATCGACATTTGTACCTAATAGTCGTCAACATTAGCTGGATTGGATCCAGCCCAAATTTTTACAATTACTTTAGTGTACTGATTATAGCATCGATCAAAACTTGGGATTAATTTCTTTTTTGCGGTTAAGGCTATGCCATATTATCCACATATACACGTTCATTCTAAAAACCATTCAACACATAATAAGACTTTGAAAGATGAAAATTACGTCACTGGTGTATAGAATATTTTAAAAAAAAAGCGCATGGCCAAACTTCACATGAGCTTAATGTCTATGTTCACTTATTTTATACAATCTGTTATTCCGTTTCTTCCCTTTTTCATGAACGAGAGAGTATTTTATGTAAATTTATTTGGTCACACAAACCAGACAATTAGGGAAAACGTTCTGTTCTGATATGTACAAAATGTGAAGGTGGATTAGGAATGGTCGAATTATGCTCTTTTGCGTATAGCTTAAAGTGTAAATGAGGGAAAAATTATTTTCAGGATGGCTTTGCTTTTTGGAAAGTTTTGTGTTTAATCAATATATATTTTGAATAATTCTTAATAAAATTGACAATAAACTTATCTATGCCAGAGCTCTCATGGTCACTAAAACTTACAAGTAATTTTTTTCAAAGAGAGAGTCGACTGAGTGCTTAATTAGAATGCTTTCTGCCATAAATGTAATTTTACTAGTATTTTGCCCTTTACATTTTTTTATGGTAACATTCTGCTATCTCGGGGGAGTGAAGACTGAATCTACATGCCACTAATGAAATCAATGATAACGCAAAGCGTTTAACAATGTTTATCTCTCATGCACATGACAATAATTAAGTGGTATATTTCATCGAGCAAAAGACTTTAAAAGCTACTGCAATCTCAAATATGAATCTTACAGCAGTGCATCGTATTCTTGGTCAGATATTTTCACCATCGTCTTTGAAGCTGTTGGAGACTCCAAAATTCAATTCTTTCAGTTTTTTACGTTGAATTATAGGTTGTAACGAATTTTTATACAAAATTAAAGAGGAAAGATTCTCCTCTCTGTACCTTGTGTGGGGATCCCCCTTATCTTTAGATCACTTTTTCCGGACCTATAACATTACGACATATTTTTGGAAAGATATTTCATCAAAAGTGTTTAAAAGTGATCTTAGCTTAAATCAACTAAGTCAATCATGGTTTAGTTCATGAAGCAAGTTCTTGCAATTTTCTCACTTTTAATTGAAGGTAACATTTCTTTGGCAAACAAAAGCTCAAAGTAACAACTGCTTAGGTTCTACTTTCAAGCCTGGGAAACGCCATTTCTGGCTATCTGAGGGGTCGCGATTTTTAAAAATTTTCTGTACTTTCCGCACCAACTGATGGTGGCGCTCCGCTTAGATATTCGTTCGGGCAGATGATCGACCGTCAGCGCGCCCCCCTAACGAAAAATCCTAGATCCGCCCCTGCATGGGAAGGTTTCAACCTGGTGACACGTCTCACCGGTGGAAAATTCCTCAGCGGCAGTATGATCTACTGGTACACGAGTTTAAGTTTCACGTCCCACATATTTGGAAAAAAATATTGGCCTATACGCCTAAAACTAAGTTTATAAATGCCACTAGTTTGAAGTGTTTTTATCCAACATTTTGTACAAATGTGGAAGGGGAACCTCTAACTCCCGAACCCTCTCTCATTTGCCCTTTTAGCACATATGATCACCACTCGGATATGCATAATGAAATAATAGTGGAAGGTGTGGCCCATTCATGAAAGCCAAAAAAGCAGGTTTAAATCACTGGCATGTAGATCGTCCACTGCCGCCGCACGTGCACAACGATGAACGTATACAGCTATACGTGTTCCTGTGGTCGACTCGAGGTTCATACTCATTGGTGCTTGGTGTGCGTGAAAAAGTTTTGGCCTGCTGATGGCTGAAGTGGTTTGCAAATCAGCATAGCCAGGCTTTGCTTTCCAAAAGAACACTCCAGAATTTCAAAAAATTGCCGGGGAAGGGGGGGGGGGGGGGGTTGAGGACATGGAAATATGTTTGGACAAAGCGATTGCGGCTTGAGATCTTGCTGGGTGTGCAGGGGCAGGCTGCACTTGAAGAGCCCCTGGTCCAGTAATAAACCGCGGTGGAGTGCAGGGGGAGACGCTCCTTGAAACTCTGAGATGAGATTTCATCCAATATGTGAAAAAGAATTCTCAGGATGTTTCTATAGTTTGATAGGGTCTAGGTCGTGCCAATGAATTCCAGTTGCAATCCATGGGGAAAATTGTTCGTGGACGTCCAGGGACTAAAGCCATGGGGGCTCTAAGGTTTAAGCGTATGGATGGGTAAAAATGAAGGTAACCTTTCGACACATTGTCCTTCTCCTTCCTCAATTATTTTGCCCAATATGTCGGAAGATTTAGCGTCAAAATGATTACGCAATGCAAAAGCCGAATGAGGGATCACAGGGAACTCAGGGCTTTCCCCAAACTTAACTGTTCATCCGAGAGCTTAATAAGGAAAAAAAGAAGAAGAAGAAGAAAAAAAAAACACCATGTCTCTTTTAGTCAGAGCGTGACTACCAAATTGCAGAGGCCGCGAAGCCAATTTTGAAGTGTGGGGGCTAATCATCGAAGCGGCCCAATATGTCCAATAAAATAAATGCAGTTTAAGAAGGCCCAAAATGCCCACAACAAAACGAGTGCGGGGTTAAAGCCCCCCTAGCCCCCTCCGTCTCCGCGGTCCCTGAATTGTTTAAGAATTGATTCTTCTTTTGACAAGAATAGGCAGTAATTCTCATGTTTTTCAAATGCAAATTTTGTCGTAAAACACCTGCGAAATGCAATTTCCGACTGTCTGAGGGGCTGAGGGGTTGCGTTTTTTTTTTTTTTTTTTTTTTTTTTTTTTTGAGAATTTTCTCAGTGCACACTTCCGACTACGCCTATAGAAGCTCGCGAACAGCTCAGGAAAACGTCCAAACGTGATAAGGCCTACATCTTTCTTTAAGAGAATCACATTAAACTGCCCATCAACTGCTTTCTCTTTCTCTAGACTAGTTCAGCTTCCCTTCTTCAAAATGTCAACTGATCCACTCTTGGTAGTAGTTTCACCAGTTTTGTTAGCAATAAAAGCTTACCTGAAGTTGCACTGGAAGTAGTTTTTAAACCATTGTAAAGACAAAAGAATTACCCTTAAATTACGACCCTAAAGGTCCAGTTCTCTCATCCCAAACAGTACCAAATCTCCTAACCTTTTTACTAAAGCCCCTCCCACAATTGTCTGAAATTCATCCTTATCCAGTCAAAATCTCAGTTTATTGCCTCAGGGTGAGAGTATAGAGAAGTTCTAACGTTATGTGTATAATCAAAACACTCTCAGCACAGGCCATGCTGTGTAATATAAGCTTTGGTAATCGGCATTGCTTAAATTAACAGTCAATTAAAAAGATGGTCCAATGGAGAGTTTCTGTACCCCCTACAAGAAGTGTAGTTTGGGATGAGAGGATTGGCCCTTTAATACCTCAAAAGATCTTAAAACCCATGAGCTTATGGAAGCTTGTCCCCCTGGGCCCTACCAGGACTAAAATTGAACTGCCCATCAACTCTTCCTCCTATTTCAATCTGTCAGCCGGATCCGCTCTTGGGTAATTGAATCACTAGTTCTTTTACCAACTTAACGTCTCGATGAAGTTAGCCTGGAGGGTTATTTTTAGACCAGTGTTAAGTCAATAGAGTTACCCTTCAATGAAGACTTAAATACCTCACAAACACCCTAAAACCAAGGAGCTTCCGGGAGCTCTCCCCTGGACCCCCACCTGCATGGTCTTTGCTCCTGAACCTTACCAGAGGCCCTAAGGCGGGCCTCTGGACCCCTCCCCCTCATGTGTCTTGCGCTTTGTGCTTACTGGCGCCTACGGCGCCATGAGAGCAGTATAACAGTGCCCCAATGAAAAATTGTTGTGAGTGAAAAGTCTGGTGATACGCCACGTGACTGATATGAGGTACTTCGTGCCTCCACCCCCAACTTTCGAATATCGAATCCCGCCATGCGTAAATAATCGTAACCCAACAGCGGCATCTTGGGACCATTATAAGTCAAAGCAGTGGTTTAAACTTGAAGGTTGACGCCCTTGCGTTCAAGTAATCCTTATTTCTAGCGCTTTTTGGTTTCCCGAAAGGGAATTAAACCTACGGACTCATGCAGACCAGACTTTTGCAAAACATGTGTAGGATCGTGCATTTTAGTGTTGGCGTATATTATGGCTCATCGACTTTCTTAACATTGGGTCACAAGTACTACGCGACTACATGATTGTTCATTGTCTGAAGCCAATGACCGGCTTTATCGAAAATTCGTTTCGATGACTCAGTCGGACGAGACCATTTATAACGTGGGCAATTGTGTGCTCTGTTTCTACAAAAAATAGTAATTGTTTGCGATTGAAGAAAAAAACAGAACACTCTTTATTTTGCCGTTTGAATCGTTTAAAACATTTTATGATAACTGATTCTTTCTTCATAGTTCAAACTTTGAGGAACTGAAACTTTTGACGAGAGAAATATTTTTACCTCCTTTGAAATGTTTCTAACCTTCCACGGTTGGACATTGAGTTACGTAATAGGTATACGTGTTTCAAATGAGCTTTCTGAAAAAAATCATGGGATTGAAAAACTCAACGCCAAGTTGTATGGTTTACGGGGAAGTTGGAGCATCCCCGCTGTCTAGCATTGTAACGTTGAGAGAAGAATGTTAAACTTTTGGATCAGAGTCTCTGAAGGTAAAAGTTCAAAGCTGTCTAGTATAATGTTAACCCTGTTACATAAATTACATATGTCAAATGAATATCACTCAAGGTGGATTTTAAAAGTCAAAAATATTCTTGACAATAGTGGTTTTTCTGGTGTTTGGACTAGTCAAGACCACAACAAATTCTTTTTGCCTGTGATAAAACAAAGATTACAGGATATCTCATTACAAAACTGGCGTGCTGAGTTGGCTAGGAACAAAAATTGTGTGGCATATAATATCATCAAGTTAGACAATAAACTTGAAAGTTATCTTGTGAAATTGGGATATTTTGACCGTATGCACTTATGTCGTTTTAGATGTGGAAACAATAATATTCCCACTGTTGTTGAAAGCAACTCAGATTCTTTTAATCCTGTAATTTGCACTCTCTGTAACTCTGGAGATGTTGCAGATGAATATCATTTGGTTATTAAATGCCCATACTTTTCTCGTCAAGGGTCATTGTATGCCAAACGTTTTTACTTTGTTAATCCTAGTGTTTGGAAGTTCCAACAATTATTCAACGTTAAAAGTACAAATCTACTTTCAAAATTGACTAAATTTGTTGCCATAATCATGAACCACTTTGCTTGATGTAACCCATTGTGTGTTTGCCTTTAGTAGACATTGCCGTCCGTTTTATGTATAGCAAGCATCTATCAAGTTCTGGCGATATTCATTATTCGCATTCATTCTGTCTTTCAAGTTAAAAACATTTCTTCTGATCTTCTTTCTTAAAATTATCCCTTTTTTTTATTTTTCGTGCTTGTAAAGTTTAACCTGTTGTGATTGTACTTCTCTTATACCCCGAAAGGGGTCTCACACCTCAGAGAAAGAAATAAACTTGTAAACTTGTAAACTTTAGAACGTATGGAAGCCGAGAGAAAGCTTACAGAAGAAAGGCATATGCGTTGGCACTTTGGGGGAGGCAACATAATGCAAGGGAGCTGTAAACAGCTCCCTGATCATTCCCTCAGCAGTTATTTTAAAGACCTTCTGGTGGCTTCTAAGCGGGCTTTTGTAGAAAAAAGTTCCACACCGTGTCCTTCACTGTCAAAATTCCTTTTCCTAACTCAAGATATCTTACTTTTTTTTTTTGTGTGTAAGATGAACTTGTTCTGTTTATATTGTGTGCTGCTTTAACTAATCTTTTGTAAATATTGTAAATTATTTATTTATTTTTCTTCTTTGTCTTCTCTATGTATTTTTGCTTTGTTAATAGAGTTATTCCTTCTATGGAGGAAAAAAAAAAAAAAAAAAACCTCAAGATATCTCATTTTAAAGATTGGTTAGTTTAAATTTGTCAAAAAATACCGCTGCTTTTTAACAAAGCCACAGAAGTTATGTATAATGTGGGCACTTTGTCTCTGATTCTTTTTGATTTTCTTTATAAGTTTAAGTCCTTTGGTTCCTGAAATTTAATAATGTAGAAACGTTAAAATATCTTCGCCTGTAGATCAAGCATCACCCTTCATCATACGTAGAGTACAACCACTACTGTTGGTTAATATTTCCTGCAGTGGCATCAGAATTATAAATAAATTGAATGTAATGTCAAATTAATGATCCGCGACGACATTTCAGATTTACATGATGCACCAAATCAAAAGAAAAAAGCTGCATTACTGTATAAATTTGTATCTTCCGAATGTTATGCTATTGAGATGAAGTTTCTGCTTATCTTGAAATTAATGACTTTAGTCTCCGGAATATGCCTTTAATTATCCTTTCGGGAAGCGTTTCACAGCTCAGTTTCGATTGTAAAGGAAGGCATGGTTTTGCTCGCGTGGCGGTCCAATCATGTTAGAACCTATTACGTAAAGATATTACGTAAGAGAATATGTAAGAAGAGAAGCACTGCTTTATACCGAGGTTATTCGTCGGTGTTACATCATGCGTCCACATATAATCTTCATAGCAGGTGTCCCTTTTTTAACCACATACTATTACAAACGAAGCCAATATAGGTGCAGGGGTAATATATCCGCTTAGCAGGCTCTATAGTGCACGTTCACGTACCGCATACCGTACTGTTTAATCACATACACACGTACGTACAAGCAAAACCGTATGCCACTAGAGCTGCAGATGCTTTGAGTGTAGTCAAGTTGACTCAGCATAATTTATTATATTAGATTGGATTTCGTAATCATTCACATCACCGGCAGCAAGTGATTCGTTCATTGTGTAGCAATAAAGCAAGGCAAGAGCTTTTTCATGGCACTTATTAACTTTTTCATATTCAGGTCGTCGCATGGGCTGTGTGAATTTGATCATCATACTCATAGCGCTGTGTCTGTAGAATTCCTGATCAAGAAGTTCAACTTGCTTTCCCTGAACTTGTACTAGTACTAGTTCACGTTGACACTTCATGATAATGTGACGTTAGCCTAACCGGACGCCATGCGGAGTGTACATTGCTTGTGTGATTGATCCATCCTAATTTACAAGCCTATATCGCCTAGCCTACTCTAACTATACGGTAGTGTGTGGCACTGCCAGTCAGCACTCAGTCAGAGTTACACTCAATATTTGTACTTGACTACTAACTTTGGCCGAGTTAATTAGGCAGTCCATTCGAGGACCTACTAACAATAATGTAGCCTGTTAGTATCTTGAGGCCAAAGTAACAATTTTAGGACTTTTAGTTTTAGCCAGTTAGTTTTTGCAAATTGTACCTTGTACCAAATTGTACCTTGGCAAAACAGGCCTAAACTTAGGCCTTGGCCTAGGCCTAGGCTAGTACTTAGTAGTACTTGTATTTCTAGTAACGGAGCACTAACATTAGCCTAACTTAGTGTTGTTAGGCGTTGCATGCTTACTGTAGTGAAGGCAACCTAACGTTAGTGTGGCAGGTGACGCAAAAGTGCCCTTTGATTTTGAAGTTTGCCCCTGTCATGACATCATAATCACTTCTTCCCATCAACATCCTTTATGCATTGACCTGGAACTTGGAAGACCAACTCTAGGCTCTTCAGAAACTTTCTTGTCATTCAATTTAATCCAGCAATGCACAGCCAGTGTCAATAATACCAGATTGCACAGTATCTGCCAACTTGATCTGAGGATTGCTAACTTTCTGTCAACAGTTTAGTTATCATATTCAATCAGCTTTGTTAGCAGCATGCAGTAAGCCTCAGGACTCCTAAGCAAAGACTTGGCCCAGTTTCTTTGCCAAGTTATGTCAATCAAGCTTACACTAACTTAAATAGACTTGGCCTTCGGTAACACTTCACACTGTGACATCGACAACTGTCTCACTCTAATAGAATGGATGCCAAAGCCTTCACTAACATCACTGAATGTGATGTAAAAAGGGTGACAGTCAGTCTGTCAAAGAAAGGACTGAAGATTTTCCCAGAAAATAACCTTTTTCAGTTGATTGGTTTGTCAGATAAGGAGTATGGTCATGAACATGTAAGGGTCATTGATTTAAGTCGCAACATGATTCTTGAAGTTCCCAGGAGCATTGGCAGTTTTGTGAACTTGTTCAGTATAGATTTGAGTAATAACCAGATTTCAAAATTTCCAAGTGAATTGCTTGAACTGAAGAAACTCCATTCCTTGAACTGCAAAAACAATCGCCTATCATGTAGTTCCTTTCCCAAAGACTTTGAAGTATCTTTTCCAAACCTGGAATGTTTAAATCTTAGTGGAAATCTCTTCATCAATTTTCCTTCGAAAGTAACATCGTTAACATCCCTCAAGGAGCTGTTGCTTGGAGCAAACAGAATACGAAGCCTTCCAAAGGAAATAGAAAACTTACAAAGGTATGTACAGTATCCTAGTTAACACACAATATTTTTACTTCAACCAATTGCCTGTCATTATCAGGATCATCACCATCCCCAAAATACAGTATAAACCATGAACTGAACTGAAGTAGGCCTAATGTCATGTGTAGTAATGATTTTTCAGATTTCCATTTAAAACATAATTTCCTAATTGATGTACTCTGCTTCCATGCACAATTTTTTCTTTTTTTTGTCAAGTGTGCCCAAAACCTTTTGTGTGAATAGTTTGGTACCCAGACTGTAAAGTTTGGCCTGCACAGGGAAGGTTGGCCAAACTTAACAAAAATCACAATGTTGACATGGCTAATTATTTTACAAGTTATGGCGATTACTACAATGAGATAGCACTGCAACATGTTAAGAATCCATTTTGGAGGAATGTGTTCAATTGGTTGCCAGTCGTTTCGCCCCCTTGCCAGTTCGCCCCCAACCAGTTCGCCCCGGTCGTTTCGCCCCCTTGCCAGTTCGCCCCGTAGTGGAAGTCGTTTCGCCCCCAAAGAGGAGGTTGTTTCGCCCCCAAATACTTATGAGTATGACATCGAATAAACTGACTTTAAATGCAGTTTTGTAGTTGTCATAACAGTAATTTTCAAAGTAGGCAAGAATGTGACAAAAACCTAGTAAAGTAAGGGTAGGCTGTGCGCTATCTGACGCACCAACCAGTCATATGTTAAGTTGACCTGGTATTCTCTTGCACGTCCAGAATTAATTTCACAAGCAAGTAAGCTAGCATTTTTTAAACCATTTTCGATTTTTGTGCCATTTATTGGAAATTATAAATAGAACCAAACAAAACAACCACAACATATGATAAGCGAATGTTTACACAAAGAAGCACGTGAACGATGTAGTAACGAGAACGCATATAGAAAGTGTAACGTTACATCAGTACTATCAACACAATTAACACTCAGCAATTGCGCGTACGTGAGTTAGTACAAATGAACAACTTGTTTCACCTTTAAAAATAAAAAACTCAATCTCATCCTGAAAGACAATTAAATAAGAAACTTGACTTCGTTGACATCTTTTGTTCTAAAACATTCACTTGTTAAGTTGTTGTAAAGGGACCTGCTTCAGAAAGACTAGGGGGCGAACCGGTAGGTCTTTGGGGCCGAACTGGCAGGTCTTAGGGGTGAACTGGTTAATGTTTGGGGGCGAACTGGTATTTAGGGGGCAAACTGGTTGGGGGCGAACTGGCAAGGGGGCGAAACGATCGACTACCGTTCAATTGTGCCTACTTCTTGGCAATTGCTGAACTCTACTCCTCAAAATGGTGATGAGTTGATTTTAGGTCAGCCAATCCAGAAAATTTTGATTAACAATAAGCCTACTTTACCATCACTGGTTTCATAACAATTTAGCCCTTTGGAATTCAAAACATCCTTTTGAACACTGGAATAAATCAAGAATTACTGTACAAAACAATATCATAAGGAGGTGATTTCTCACATGAACTTAATCTATTAATATTTTTAATAAAATACAGTATGTACAGTATTCCACTTTTAAAAAATTAAGTTACTCCCTCCTACTACAGTATCTTGCTATCCCATTATTTAAGAAACTATTTCATGCTGTACTCATAGGCCTACAGGTGAAAGATTTGAAAATGGGTATCTGGAAATTTGCTATTGGTTGCCTGGCTTAATTTAATTAGGTTTGAGTTTGTAGGTAGCTAGGTATTGTTGAAACATATCAAATGATATTTTCCTTGATGTATTATCTACAAAAGATTGCTGACAGTCACATGTTTAAGTTCAGTTGATCACCACCATGTTATTTCTGTTGGTATTTTGTTTTGTTGGAAGTTGTTACAGAGAGAGTGAGTGGCAGTGAGGAAAAAAAAATAAAATAAAGTAAAATTTTTTTGAAGATTGCTTTCGTCTCCGTTCATTCCTTCAAGACATGTATTGGAAAGTACATTGCCAATTTGCTTTCAACAGTATTTTAATGTTCCTCTCTGATTGATGCTTTTCTGATTTGTCCTTGGCAATCATTTCTCTTCAATGACAATTTGGTCCCAAGTTTAAAAAAAAAGAACATTTCTTCAATTTTAGCCCTGAAGGCTGTCCATCAATTTGCCTCTTTGATATAAAAATTCTACTATGTCAGTAACTCCAATTAATGCAGAAATGCTATTTTGATTGTGAATGCTGTATTTGTTCTGTACACTTTACAGAGTATTACTGTACTGTATAAGCTTAGCTGTGTGAACATTTCTTACAGTACAGTAGGACTGTGTACGGGTACAGTACAGTAGTTCTGTAAACATGGTCAAAAGTAATGTCCATAAAAATACTTGCACTAAAGGGACAGTCAGCAGCTCTTGAGTTTGAAGATTTTCCAGGTGTGCTACAAATCGCGCTCCTCAGAAAATTAACCCTTTACCGTTGTTTGGGTCCTTTTGGACCCATGCGGAGAGCTTGGCTGTCACACATCTTTACTGTTTCACGCGGAGCTCGAAACTGCGAGTAGCTACCCGAAAATTCGGCCACAACAGCGAGAGAGACAATAGTTTAAGGTCACAGGGTCAATGGCCTACGGAAGCCGATGCGGGGTGAGCTACGTCCGCTTTTCCGCCCAATCCCGAGGCGGGCAAATATGCCCAGATCGGAGCACAACGGTAAAGGGTGAAGCTAGAATATCTGCACCACTCGGCTACAGGTTTACGTGCACACACGCAGAGACAGTGGCATCAGCTTTGCAGTAAACATGCTCCACAGGCTTATTTTAACCCTTTACCGTTGTTTGGGTCCTTTTGGACCCATGCGGAGAGCTCGGCTGTCACAGATCTTTACTGTTTCACGCGGAGCTCGAAACTGCGAGTAGCTACCCGAAAATTCGGCCACAACAGCGAGAGAGACAATAGTCTAAGGTCACGGGGTCAATGGCCTACGGAAGCCAATGCGGGGCGGGCTACGTCCGCTTTTCCGCCCAATCCAGAGGCGCGCAAATATGCCCTGATTGGAGCACAACGGTAAAGGGTTAAGGAGTGTGGTACAGTACAGTAACTGTGCTGTTGTACTTTAAACTTGAATTGACGTATCAGGCTCCAAATCTTCATTTTAGGTGTGCAAAAAACAACCCTGATTTAAACAGGACATGCCCACTGTAGCTTGTACTAGAGACCCTGAGGGCCTTCTCTTGCACCCTCCCAGTGTAAGTGACGTACATGTGCCTACGGGCTACAGTATACATTTACAGTAGCACTACTGTAAGATAATAATAATAATAATAATAATATAACAGTTCTTATATAGCGCCTTACACAAGAAGTCTCAAAGCGCTAAAACTATACAACATGCGGTCAATAAGACAAAGTAAACAAATGAGTTTTCAAGTTAGTTTTAAATTGTCCAACAGTGGAAGAGTTCTTGACAAAAGATGGAAGGTCATTCCACAGTTTCGCAGATACTGTTGAAAAAGCACGATCACCATAAGAATGGGTAACAGATGACGGCATATTTAAAAGAGATTGAGAGCTGGAACGTAGTTCACGTAAAGGCTTGTAATTAGATATAAGATCCTTTAGATATAATGGAGCAAAACCATGGATGCATTTGAATGTAAGAAGAAGGATTTTGTAGTTGATACGATGCTGCACAGGAAGCCAGTGAAGATTACGAAGAACAGGGGTGATGTGGTCACATGATTTTGTTAATGCAACAAGTCGAGCTGCTGAGTTTTGAATTCGCTGGAGTTTTGAAATTTGGTGTTTAGGTAAACCATAGAAAAGACTATTTCCATAATCCAGACGGCAGGTAACGAATGCATGAATAAGCTTTTCAGTAGTTTGGGCATCCAAATAATGTTGTAATTGACCAATTTTGTGCAAAGCAAAGGAGGCAGAGCGACACACATTATTAATATGCTGAGATAAGCTAAGATCATTCTGGGCCATTCCACAACAGGTGGTCCTGATAGGGTAAAATTAGAACTTAATACTAGGTACAAAAGTTACCCTTCAAACTTTGAGGCAAAGGTGTTCCTTTCATTTGCAGTGGAATTTTTGAGGCAGAAGTCTTTCCATTGTAAAATATCAGTACCGAAGAACATCTTAAGTTTTGCACACTTAAATCGCTGAAATTTAGAGGCAAAGGAAAGATGAGACAAGTAATCAATGAAATTAAATTGAAGATGCCTTTATTACTTGCCAGTTTTGAAAAGTTGTTGTTCATTCATTTCTAATACATTTATCTCACAATTTATCCAAAATATGAAAGAAACATGGTATTTATTTTTTTTTTCTGGTCACTGTGACTTACGTGACAAAAAACATGCATTTGTTTTTTTAATGCACACAAGGAGTGCATGAGGCACTCATAAAGCAGAATGCAAAGGTAAGGTGGAGGGATGAAGTAAGTGAGTATCATTTTAAAACATAGGGATGAAACACGTCTTCAGTATTCTTGATTGAAAAGTGTGACTTACGTGACGTCACGTAAGTCACAAAGGGTAGTGTGACTTACGTGACAGACACATATATTAAATAATATAAGACAATGCCAATTTTAACCTAAATAGTATGATATAATGTCAATTTTTACCTAAATAATACAATAACACTGCCAATTTTTTAACCACAACTAGTATCTCAGAGAGTTTTCAAAATATAACTGAATTGGAAGCTAACTGTTGTAACCCATTTTGATCAGTGAATGTGAAAAGGGACACTGACCCATTGATCAGAATTCATCAGAAAACTGTACTGTCTCGCAGTTTGGTATATACTGTTGTAAGAAGCCTTAAATTGAATCTTTCATACAGGTTTCAAGAGGAACCTAGGCTACTGTATAAAAATCAGTAAATACAAACTTCACCTGTTCTAGAGAAAAGCACACATATACATGTGTGCACATACCGTATTAATCATAACAGTACAGTAACGATGTGCAGGTAGAAAAGCTGCTGGTTTAATTCTAAACATTTTTGACAGATAAGATTGGAACAAATTTCACTTTCTGCCTTTTAACATCTGTAACAGCAAAATGCTTTTAACTATCAAAATTTTTCAAAATTTTGTTCCAAAATTCTACAATGCCAAAACTTCAAATTCAAAACAAATCTGAAAAAGTAAACTGCATTCTCCCTTGCCCTGAACAAGGGGCTTGTGGTGGTTGTATCTTTTTTTCAATGTTTTCTGGTTTGTAGAATATTTTGTCAGCTTTCAAAGGCCACTTCCAAGTTGTTTTACTAGCTTGCACCATAACATTGACTTCAGTGTCTTTTCCCTTCTTGTTAGTTACCTCACCTGGGTAAACCATTCCATCATACTTAACTAGAACCCAGTCACCAATTTTCAGGGTTGAGGTAAGATTTGATTGGTTGATATCATACTTAATGGTGATGACTGGTTTTCCATTGATGTCCATGGAGGTATGCCACATCTTGACAGTACCTCCTTCAGCCCTTGATACATGGATTTTTTTTATCCCAGGGATGTCTTGCGTATTCACCCATGGATCTCTTTCAGCAACAGTAGCCTGAATTTCATGTGCCTTGATAAGCTGTGTATGTACTTGTGGCAACAGGTTACTAACTGCTTCAGCAAAATCGTCTGCAGACTGCACAATAACAGCATCTTTTCCCTTACTCCTAATCCTCTCCCTTACTTTAGCTTTAGCTGCTCCCCCAATCCCATCAACTACACCTTTCCCATGAGAAGTTGCAAAATATTTCCATGAAACTGGCCTACCGAGCTCTTCTGCAATCAAAGGCAAAACTTTTCCAGTAATGTATTTGTTTTTAAATTCACTGGAAGGGCCATCAGAGTAAATAACTAATTCTTCTTCTCCCGCAAAGTCTATTTCCTTAATTAATGCTAAGAGAAACACAAGCACACTGTCTTTGCCTTTGTCACTACTATCAGTGACAATTAGGTTAGAACTGCACTCTCCTGAAGGCCCAAATACAGCTGCTGTAAAGAGGTTTACACTTTGCCTTGACCAAAGTGCAGATTGCACTTCATCCTGGTATTCGCAGCTGTAGGCCATTGCAAAGTCCACCTGCAAAACATGAAGACGGGGGTTGGATTTATCCTCCTCAAATGATTCTGCCATGATTCTCTTGACACGAACATGCTCTTGGTAGTGTGGAAGACCGTTGAGGAGAAGCTCTTTAAGTTCCCCAACACAGCAGGTTCTAATAGCCTTGAAAAGACGCCCATTTTCATCTTTTTTCCATTCCATCCAGTTCACTTCCTCTGCATCACCTGGGCTGTCAGAGAAATCAAATTTGGTACCTTCCTGGCAGTCCGAACAAACACCCCTCCAGCATGCTGAGTTCAGATCATTAGAATGGCAGAGCATCTTTTCCCAAAACTTGTCAGCATGGATATTAAGGGCAACCTGTTTGAGACGAAAATTTTCGTGGATAGGGCACTTGCATTGGTCTAATGATTGGTCTTTGAGAAGAAGCACATTTTGTGGACACAAGGAGGCAAACTTTGAGAAACCAATGCAAATTTCGGGGTTCTCTTGTTGGAAAAGAGCAAAAAGTTCTTTCAAGTACATGGTTAGAAAGTACTTCCTCATTTTTTCTTTCTTCCCCTCCACCCACACCGTTATTTGATCTTTCATGCCAGGTGCCGTCCAGACATTGTCTGACCTATAGTAGAAGTCCTTCACAATAACTTTCACTTCTTCAGAAAGGGCTTTCCAGTTCTTTTTGGCTCCTAATGCAGACTCCATTTTGTCCTGAAGTGGCATTCCATACCTTTTCGCCAGGCCAAAAACAACTGCCCTTTTCTTGCTTGGGGAAGTTGGTAAGAGTCTAGAGGCCCTCCGCACAGCTTTACCCAAACTCTGAGGGCTTCGGAAGGATACTTTTGGAACTGAAAGGGCTTTTGAAATACCACTCTACATCCTCTTCCTCCTCCATTCTCTCACTTTCTCTCGATGTTCTTCACATTTAATTTTCCGTTCATCTTCAGTCATGGCAGCTCTTTTTCTCGTCTGTAGTTCAGAAATTCTTTTACTCTCCTTCGATTTGTAGTTTGGATCTGCTTCTGCTCTTCTTTTACACAGGGCTTTCATTCTTTCAGCACCTGACTTTGCCATGCTAAAGGATCTGCAGTGAAATCACAGGATGGAATCACTCATTTGCAACATTCTTTCAATAAATAGTGCATGAAAAGAGTGTAAAATGCTGGTTCTGCTTGCATTTATGTCAAATGTTAGCAGGAAAACTATCATCCCTGCTTAAAGATTGCCAGAAAATAAAACTGCACTCACAGAACTTTATTAAAACATCAATATGCCATAAATATACCACATTTATGTGTTAGCATTTTTCACAGAACTGGTATACACACAAAATTACAAGGTATTAATACATGTATATATACTCAGTGTACCGTCGAGTGCGCACCTAAGAGCTCTGTCATTTGAAGATTTTTACACGCTATGTTAATGCAGATGCGCACTCGACGGGCCCGCGCACTCGACGGTCACCCCATCATACCTTAGGCCCCTAAGAAAATGCTGTAAAGTGACCTTAAATTTGCTCTTTTTTACTTACTTTCTTCCTTAGATGTGAAATAAGGAGGAGTACCCTGGATCTCCAAGAAACATTCACTTCTTTTTACTGAATAAAACTTAATTTGGTCAAAGTCAATATTTTCTTTAATACATGTGTAGCTTACCACTAGTTCAAAGAACTGACATGTGCTCACCAGTGCTTCCACATTCTTAACTCATTTTTCCTGAAAAAGAATCCAAAATTTCCTGAAATCCCTGGGATTTTAAATAAAGCTTTTTTAAGCTACTTGCATGGCTGATCCAGGATTCCACCCTGTCAAGCCATTTGCTTCATCCAACACCAAAACCTTCAGAATTTTTATTTTGATAATTTCTTATTTTCTATGCACTCTCTTTCTTCTTTGTTTCCACTTTTCCGTGAAGAGCACCTAGATTTTGGGTAACCTCATTGGGTGAGGAAACACTGTTTCTTAGAGCCAGAGATTTGAGGATAAGTTTCTAATATATTGTAAAATGTCTCCTATGTTGCCCCAAGTTAATTTGAAAAATACACATAATAATTGAGCCAGATTTATGACTGTTTTTGTCTCAAGCAAGATATCTGGCTGAGAGATTATTATGTGTGACTTACGTGATGCCGTTTTGTGACTTACGTGACGATAAACCTCTGCTTGTTCCGACCTACGATAAAATTCCTAGAACTAAATTTTACCATTTTAACCTAGGCCAATGTCTTATCTAACCAATCCAAGTCATACTCACCATTTTTTGTACAGCACTTCACAGGATTTTCATCAAGTCTTCATCAACTTTCGAAAATGCATTTCTCTGCGTGAATTACGTGACGAAAATTGAGGGCGCCATAACTCGGGACATGAGGGTATCACCCAAGATTTATAAAACTGAATTGAAAGATATGTCAACAGATTATGGTGCAAAACACTTTGGAGAGAACTGTTGTTTCATTTATAGCCTGTAGGTTGGTCTTTACACAGAAAATTCTTCAAATGCTGTGACTTACGTGACGTGGAATGACCCTTCTGGAAAATAACACCCAGATTTTTTGCACTCTGGGCAGGCGTGATTAAAGAGTCTCCAATGGAAATACTGGTGAGTGGTATAGTATCACGGAAGCGAGAAACAAGGTGTAGTACTTCAGTTTTCTCAGGATTGAGTTTTAAACTGTTGGTGGTTGACCACGAAAGGATGTCCTTAACACACGTTTCCAGTTGCGGTAATACTGAATGGCAGTTTCTTTTATCAACTATAGCATACACTTGAGTGTCATCTGCATAAATCATTTTGGACAGACCATATGATTCTATTATGTTTTCAATAGGAGATGTGTACAAAGTGAACGCAAGAGGACCAATAACAGATCCTTGAGGGACTCCCTCTTCAGGTACATGAGCCTCAGATAAGTGACCATTGATATTAATATGTTGCAATCGGTTGGTAAAGTATGATGTAAACCAGCGGAGTGCAGTTTCACAAAATCCAAATCTATTAGAAAGGCGTTGTAAAAGGATAGTATGATCAATGGTATCAAAAGCAGCAGAATAGTCCAATAATACAAGAACAGATTCCTTTCCTTTATCAGCTGAAAGCAGCAAGTCATTGTAAACCCTTAGAAGGGCAGATTCTGTAGAATGGTGGCTTCTGTAAGCAGACTGACACTTGCTGTGAAGGTTATTATGCGAGAGGTAATCTTGGATCTGTAATACAGCAGCACGTTCAATTGACTTAGCAAGAAATTTGAGATTAGCTACTGGACGATAGTTTTTGAGATTCTCACAGTCAAGCTTTGCATTTTTAATAAGAGGAGTAATGTGCGCAACTTTTTAGCGACTCTGGAAAAACACCAGTCTGTAGTGAACCATTAATAATCTTTGTTATGATAGGAGCCAGTTCTTTGATGCATCTCTTGAGAAGCCAAGTAGGTATAGGATCCATAGAACAAGAAGTTGTTGGAGAGTTCTGAATAATACTAGAGACTTTTTCCACACTAATCAGAGAAAATCCTCTAAAAGAACTAGTACAAGGCTCACAAGGAATATGTGGATCATTGTTAGCTGGCATATTATGAAGATCCTCCTTAATACATTTCACTTTATTGGCAAAGAAGTTACTAAAATTATTGGCAAGGAATGGCTGAGAACTAAAACCATGAGGAAGAACATGTTTAGAATCAGGAGCACTTAGACTGCTGACTTTTTGAAAAAGTTGACATGAGTTACACTCTTCAAAGTAATGTTGACAATGGTTACGCTTAGAATTGAGAATCATGTTCTTATATAAGTATACTTGGTCACGAAAGATCTGTTTGTGGACTTCAAGTTTACTTTTCAACCACAGGCGTTCAGCACGGCGAAGTTTCTGTTTTTCTTTCCTAAGATTGTCATTATACCAAGGTGCATGAGGACGGGCAGTAACTTTACGACAAGAGAGAGGAGCATGAATATTAATAAGCTCACTCAAGACAGCTTCATATTGTCGGACCAGTAAGTTCACCTCAGAGCAAGGAGCAGTGTATAATTTTGAATTAAGAATATCTTGGCAAAATTTATCAAGGTCAATGTCATTAAACCTTCTAAATTTGACTTCCAGTTTAGTGGTAGGAGGTTTGCTTATTGATATTGAACAAGTTACAGCAGCATGGTCTGAAGGAAGAAAGTGTGTAGTTGAAACACCAGAAACAAAATCATCAGATGCCCTTGTTAGAATTAGATCCAAAGTGTGACCCTTGAGATGAGTAGGGCAAGGGACATGTTGTACAAGATTAGCTGAGTCAATAAGATCCAAGAAAACTGAAGCTTCATGATCTGATGAATCATTAACATGGTAGTTGAAGTCACCTGTAATGAGTAAGTTAGCAGGAGCGGATGCAATGTCCTCAATAAATGATGCAAACTCATGAATAAATACTGAAGCAGTTGACTTTTTGTTGGCAGTTAGCTGAGGTCTATAAACCACTACTAAACGTAGAGGTTGCTGCATTTTGGCAGTTAAAAACAAATCCATATATTCAAATGACTCAAACTGCCTTGCATGCATATCACGAACTTTAAAACCTTTACGAAGACAAATACAAACACCTCCACCAGATCGATCTCTCCTGGGCACATGAAATAAATAATAATTAGGTAGTGTATTATTCAGGTCTGCAATAATAGGCTCATCTCGTTGATCACCTGTCAGCCAGGATTCTGTAATAGCCAAGATGTCGATTTTGTCAGACATTATAAAGTCACAAATTATAGGGATCTTAGCTTTTATGGAACGAGCATTCCACAGGGCAAATGAAATTTTATCAGAACTGACATTTTTTGTACATTCTTGTGTTGGTTGAGCACAAAGAGATAACTTTAAGTCCTTTCCACCTCTGGGTTTTGGCTTTTCCAAAAAGGAGGCAATGAAGTAGAATATGTAGACCTTAGAAATGATATAAAGTTCCTGGCTAATTGAACAAGACCCCTTCTATTAAGGTGGATGCCATCATATGAGAGGTGAGAAAAGGCTATTTTGTAATTGTCAATGAAAGTACATCGATACTCCTCTAAAAGACTCAGAATAATTGCAGATCTATACTAATATGCTACAGTAATACTGATGACTCTACCCTGGGCCTAGCCTCTTGGCTATGAGCTACAGTAGGCCAAAGTAACTTCAAATAAAAGCAAAGCTCTAATGTTTAGCTACACAATGGCAGCCTGGTCTTGGAAGCTAAGTGATGTTTTTCACACTTAATTTTAAGTTAAGGTGTATTGTTAGGAAAGTTCTGTAGGTTGGCCTACTGTAATTTCATTCCCTAACAAAAAAAAAATCTGAACTGTGTAAAACATCAAAAACTTTATCGCAAACAATCATGCCTTGCCCTAACTTGTGTTTGAGGTCGGTGAATTTTTATCAGTAACCAGAGTAACACCTATACTATAATATACTGTACACTGTTGGCTAGACCTGATCCAATTAAGTCCTCTTTAATGGACCTAGTAAGTACTACAGGGCTACCACACCCGTAAATAAAAATTAAAGCGAACCAATCCCTAGATGGAAATGTTGAGGGTGAAGTGTCGGCCCATGCTCATCACATATTATGTGGGCGCAATTTAAAGTAATTATTCCAGGACTTCAACATAGAAGTTTTAACAGTTTAGCTAGATCTATTGAATCATGAACTTAATCAAATCATCTGTTTATTTAGGCATGTCGAATCCAGTATGTGAGTGTTTCTTGTCGTAGGCTTTGCGAAATCTTTTGATGTGGGATCATCAGGGCTACATTTGCCTACATAACTATGGTCATTATAGACTTGGCCAAGTCTCTCGTGAGTGTTCCGCGGGGAGTTGACAACTTTCTCTTCAAAATCCCCCTACTGCAGCATAGTACAGAATATCGCATTTCCCTTTTATCTAATACGCCCTCTATCGGTCAATTAATTCTATCGTTTCTCAACGAGAGACTTGGGACAATTAGTTTCTATGACCTCATACTAATGAAGCTATTTATTATTCATCTTTAAACTGTATCAGCACTACCAACCAATCAGCATTCTCAAACATAAACTTTAGTATCGCCCAATTGAAGGTTTGTATAGAAACGTGTGTGAATAATATTAAAGACCCTGATCATACCCATAATAATTAAATATTTAAATATACCTCAAATTATCCTTTCTTAAATATTTAAGGGTATAAGGGGTAATGAAATTGATATCTCTCGTGGTAAAACGAAAATACGATCGCTCTTTATAACCTTGGAAAGTAGTATCGTCTTCCATTGAGGCGTACCAGAAAACGTAATGTTTTTGAGCCCGTACCATAGTGGAATAAATTCGCATGATGTAAAATAAGTGATACAATGTATGTGACAATTCGATCTATCCTGCGGGCACGAAATCGGAGTTTACATCAGCGACGTTACACATTGAATTAGTACTTGAAGCAATTATGCTAATTGATTACGGACACTAATCATTGAACTGTTATCGTCAGATTGTAGCCCACAAAAAATGAACAGTATTGCAACGAACGAAACCGTCTGAATCCAAAAAAGTACTCAACTGAGATTACAGACTGATAAGTCAAATGGGTAGGAGAAGAATATGCCGTTATTTGATGGATGAAGAACAATTTTGCTGTCAAACCTACAGTAAGGGGATATGTCTTTAGTCTCATCTCTTTACTTCCCCGTCAATGGTCCCCCATCCTTGATACTACTGTAGTAGCAGCCAGGCGCATAGCCAGGATTGTGTCATCGGGGGAGGAGGTTGGTGTCATGGGGCACTCAATGAGGGAAGAATAGGGAGAAAAAACCGCTATTTTAGGTGTTTTTTGCATTGCAAGGTTCTGACCCCCCCGGGGGGGGGGGCTGTGCCATGCACTGGCAGCGGTGGTGCTAGACTGTCAAAACTGGATGGGGTGGGGACAAATAAAGGGCACAGGATAATGTTGGGGGCAAAAATTTTGGACGCAGCTCCAAACAGAACACAGATCCCAAAACATTCATTCCCATTCAGGCTGGTGGTAGGCATGTTCAGGGGGCGAAAACCCAAAAGCTTGCAAGGATATTTCTCAGTATGAAAAATTAGATCTGGAGTAGTGTTTGCACGGGTACTAAAAATTAGGACCCGGGTACCCGATCGCCATACCCGTCGGGTACCCGGGTTACCCGGTGTTACATACCGTGACTAAAAGATATGAGCATTTTGTAAGGCATACTCCATAAGACATGCATGGTAACATTAACAACTGTATTGGATAAGTATAGCGATCACAGTTCCCAAGTTCAAAAACATTTGATTTGTTAGAAGGTTTAATCGTCTCGTTTTGTTTTAGATCAAAATGACAAGTAAAAAAAAAAACGTAACAGAAAACAGTCAAATAAGAAAATTATACTTCTCAAGGCCTATGTCAATTTGATATTGAATTTTGGGACGCTTTCCTACTCTAAAAGACAGCATAGTAAGAGCTCGAAGCTTAATTCTCCTTTTAAACCACTGATTTAAAAATATCAACTAATCAGAGCCCTGTATTATGGTATTCTCTTGCACGTCAAAAATTACAGATTGTAAACAAACGACGTCATGTTTGTAAACTTCCCTCATACTATTTTGCAATGTGCGTTGGAATTATCGCTAATGGGGTATGTACGTTCTTACGTAGCTAGCCTCGTGTCGACATCCAGGCACGGTAACATAACTTTCACACATAAACTTCGTAGTCTGCTCGAGCGCCATTTTGGGGCAAAATAACGTAATGTATACTGGCCTATTTAAAAAAAAAATTTGTGAATGTTTACGGTGTTATTACATTGATGTCGTTTTACTTTGCAGATAGCGGCAAAGTGTTGATTTGCGTAAAACTGACACCTTTAACCATTAAGAAATATTCGAGGATTATACTCGAGGTGGCATACCGTATTGGTAATACGATCGTATATACATGCAAGGCTCAGTTTACCTAGCATGCTGAACGTTACGGGCACTCTCTTTGCGAGCTGGGCGGGGGTGATACAGTATGTCTTGCTATGTCTGTGTGAAACAGTACGATGTGATTTTGAATCGGCCGTCAGATAGCTTGCTTGCGAGTAAGTTTATAAGCAATATACACGTGATGTGTGAGAAGTAACCCACTACGTGACGATAGCGCGATCGGGCCGCACGCTGATAAAAATTTCAACTTCAGAAACGAAGTACAGACAACTATCAAACTTACACATAATTTCTAGGGGCTCTCTTCATTCTCAGTCTCGGAGAATGTTTACCAAATTGGCAAAATATTTTAGTCCATTACCGTGGGCAATGGCGTAAATGGGATGATCCTTTTGCATGCATTTTTTTTTTAAGATTCGGGTAGTAGATTTGGAACCGGGTAATACGATGGCGGGCGGGTACCCGGGTACCCGGGTTACCCGTGCAAACACTAATCTGGAGCTTGGTATATTATCAATTTTTTTCTGTCTACTCAATTCTTAACTGACCTAAGTTGGGGAGGGACACAGGCCAAAATCTTGGGAAGGGGGACAAATAATGCATGCCTGGGTTGGCTCCTCTGCAGCTGCACCAATGGGTGTTAACTCTTTTCATGTGGGCCAGTTTCAGCTGGGATTAATAAGTGGCCTTTTTATGATAGCCCACTTCACTGATATGAGAGAGCTCTTGGGCAAACAACTGATACGTGGGGAGAATATGGGTCAGCTGCCCAATTAATATCCCAACCTGTGAGCTACCCACATGGTGGCCTTGTTAATCTAATACAGTCTTGTTACCTGTAAAATGCATTGGTTCCCCGTGGCATTGTTCCCCTCATATTTTTAAGTGCATGCCCAATAACCATATCTCTAACTCAAACCCCTATAATCCCAATGAGTTGATTGGTTGGGGAGCAGTGAGTGAGACATGGGACTTTTGAGACAGGGGACCAAAACAAGATGGAATATATGAAAGTGGGATTTATGAGACATGGGAACAATATACCCTATGTGATAAGGTAGAAATAGCCAGCCATCTTGTAGAGTATTGACCACAGTGATTCTTTCATACAGCCAGCAGCACTAACTAGGTATGACACTTAATTCAATATAAACATGTGCTTTAATTTGAATCTGATAATTTTTATTCCTCCTTCTACTGATTGCTGCCAGTCTCAAACAATGATAAGTAGCATAAGATAAGACATGCATAGCCTACTGAAACAGTGATCCAAGCTCAGAGAGAAAGAGAGAGATTAACATGGGTATTTTGCAAATCTCTCAGATTATGTATCATGTGGGAGGCACGGCTCGATTTTCTTGGTTGTGCGATTGTCTGGGACAACTAAAGTTCCATAGGGACAACCAGAAGGTGGAAGAATTATATTCCAGCAGCTTGCTTTTATCTGAATGAAGAAGTATGTTGTACATGCTGACTAATCAACCCGTTGCAAAATTTTCCATCATAGTTTCACACTTCAAGTGCCTTTGTCCTGCAAAAATTTTATCATTTCATTCTTCCAGACCATTTATACATAAACGCAATAACTGTTTTGTGTTGTAATTGGTCAAAAAGTGTTTTGGACACAAAATGTTTTGGACAGCCAAATTTTCTTTCGGACAACTAAAAATATGGAATTGGTTGCCCAAGGACAACCGGACAACCACAAATTTTTCTGAAAATTGAGGCCTGAAGGTAGGCCTTTACCTTCCCAGGACCATGAAGGACAAAAATATCTTGTCTCAGAGAAGCAATTCATAATTTTAAATCCCACCTGTAACCTTACATTACTTAAATTAAACACTCTATCTGCATGGCCTGTCTGGTTGCAGTTTTATGGAGACCTAGGTCTCTACCCACCACCCCCCCCCCACCTCACCCCTTAAAAAACTAAGTTGTCCCTGAAACCATTTGCACCCCCCCACCTCACCCCTTAAAAAACTAAGTTGTCCCTGAAACCATTTGCATAAGCCTGCCACTTGTAAGGCTTTGGCTGAGTTTACATTGTCTCAAGAGGTTATGGAATGTAGAACTAGACTGCAGTAATGCAAGTTCTACAGATACTTACAGTACCTGCAATGATTTGTAAGAAGGCTGCATGTGCTATGCATTACAGTAGTTGTAATCCTCCAATTAACTTAGCTGTGATGATGGGATTATTGCTAATCCGAAGTGATCACCCAGACGCATGTCAGAATGATGCTCAGTTACAGATGGTAATGTACTGTACAAAGTGTCTCTCCACTTGTCACATTTGTGCAACACTTGCCAGATTCTTTTCCATCACCCTACCCACAAACACACAAAAATCCAAGTACACAAAAATATTGCAGAGGCTAGTAGTGGTAAGGACATGCTGTGTATACATCATACAAGGGTGCTGGAAAATATCCCATAATTTGCACTTAGCTCCCCCTATACTTTCTCCCCCAACCCTCCACAAAAATGCTCCTAAAACCAGTGAGTTGCTATCATCATACCACATTTGTATGTAAACAGTGCAGGTCTCAATAAGCTCAGTAAAACTGGAAACATTTCTCAATCTCAGGAAGCTGTATACTACTATAAGACTTCTACAGTTGTTGAAATCATCATGCATTACATCACACCACCTCTACTAATAAAGAATTTGTACTCATTGTACCCATGGAAGCAGCTTACTTTATTAAGCAAAATAAAAAAATCCACAAAATTCCTGCACATGCTATTAACTAAATCATACTGATTGTTGAAAGCACCTCTTCTGTGAACAGCTAGAGTAGTCCTTGTTTTTCTACTACAGCAGTTGAAAAATATTTTCTTTAATGTTTAATTGGTAGGTCCCTGTTTAAAATGTAACTCTATATGTACCAGTTATTGCTTTGGAGGACAAGTGCATATACCAATCACGACAGTCAATGATAATTTCAGACTGTTCTCTAATTAAACAAAATAGTTGCAACAACTGGTTGTACTGGTACTGGTATCTCAGATGATTGTCAAGTGCAGTCTATCTCTCTTTTCAAAAATTGCAGTGAAATATTTTCCAGGCCAAAGATTTTATTTACATATAGTTCATGTAACCACTCATTCCATGTAAAATTGGAGTCAAGATACTGCAGGTTTTCAACACATACACTATACATTCCATGCCTAATATACTCCATGTACCGTGCTAAGCTTGGTGTTAAAGGCATGTTCTGGTGGCGTTTCACATCTGTCTTGTAAGAAAAACAAAAATATTCCAGACCATGTCCTTCAAAGCCTATCACAATGCCATTTTCCTAACTCAAGATATCTCACTTTAAAGATTGGTTATTATTGTTAAAAAATAACTCTCCTTTTCACCAAAGCCACAAAAAGTCATGTAATGTGGGCACATTGCTTCAAATTCCTTTTGTTTTTCTTTATAATTGAAGGTCCTGTTTGTCCTTGAAATTTGATACTGTTGGAATGTTTGAATATCTTTTCCTGTAGATCTAGCATTACCCTCCACAATACATAGAGTACAACCAACAAAATTGCTTAATATTGCCTGCAGCGGCATCATAATTATAAATAAATTGAATGCAATTATAAATTATTGTGCCACGATGACATCACAGATTTCCCATGATGCATCAAATCCCAAGAAAATTTGCATTACTTTAAAAATTTGTATCTTCTGAACGCTATAAGCTATCGAGATGCTGTTTTCACCTTCTGAAAGAGAAAATTTTTCTGCTTATTTTAAAGTTAACCAATTTTGTCTCCAGAACATGCCTTTAAATGTTTAATGTACTGCATAGCCTGGTTGCCTGCTGACTCTGCCAAAGATGGTGGCTTTGCAGTATGTACAGCACAGTCCCACTTACTCCAATGGCTCAAGTTCTGTGTAAAAGAAAAATGAAGGAGAATTAAGTACGCTTTAAAATGTTCGTACCATTCACACTTGAAGCAAATATTCCACCAAGGAGACTTGATAGAAACACTGCACGATGAAACATGCAGTGCTACATCACTAGCAGGCTATCACGTCTGATGACCTAATTTTTTTTCTCAGATTAGTACAAGAAAATAACACACATTTAGCCTGGGCTACTTGGAATTTATGGTATCAAAATCTTATATAGTCTTCAAGTTGTACCATATTCTTTGTGTAGATATTCACATTCATAAAAAACACAACCAGTGCAATTTACTCTACTGTAGCTGTTCCTGAAGTTACAAAATATAGGCAGTAGGTCTACATATGAATGCTTATTTATCGTAAATTATGCTAGGGCTAAAAATTAGCAGTTGTACATTTCATAAAACTTGTCAAGTGATCTTTCAGTGCCTGGGTAATTAAAGGCCCAATTTTCTCATCCCAAACAGTACCAATTCTTTTACTGTAACCTTCTTAATTAAGCCCCTCCCACAATTGTCTAAAATTCACCCTCATCCAGACACAATCTCATTTTATTGCTTCAGGGGGAAAAGAAAGCTCGATGTGTACAATCAAAATTCTATCAGAACGGTTCGTGCTGTGTAATATAAGTTTTGGTACTCTGCATTGTTTGAATTAGCAGTCAATCAAAAAGCTGAGCCAATTGAGAGTTTCTGTTACCCTATACTAGAAGTGTAGTTTGGGGTGCCGAGAGGATTGTCCCTTTAATTTCCTGGTTTTCTACAGGATTGACAATCCCTTGCACAGTAGCACAGTGTTATTATGTGTAATTATTTTGTTAGGAAGCAAAACTAGTCCCTTCTGCAGGGTTCCTCTAAAATGTATGCATGCAACTCTCTGACTAAGTAAAAGCCTGAACAAAGTTGTAAGCAAGTTTGAAGAATTGTTATAATGAAACCCCTGGGTAGAATTGGGGCAACCTGAATTATGCAAGGCCAAGTAGAAAATGCCTTTTACCTTATTCATGGGTCTGGGACAATTGATTTTGACCTATGCAGCTACCAATGCCCCAAGTCCTGTATGCTGTGGTGCCTATAGCTGTCAACTAAAAGGGCCTCGCTGCAATAATCTTGCAATGCCATGAAGATTTATGCACTTATCAATTGCAACACTGACACTTCCTAGACCTGGGGATGGTCAAATCTTGCCCGGGAACTTTATTTTTGAAATTGTTAAATCCCCACACAGAGCCTGGCCATATCCAAGCTGGGTTGGGTATACACTGATCGAGGGTAAATCCCCTGCCAAGTCCCCACTGTCAGCTAGGCACTATGCATATCACCAGAAAAAGACCTGCCAGATTACCCCGGCCTTCGGATCCAGACTGATGGAGTGAAATCCTAGCACACTCAAGTCTCGGCCGGGTGGGGACAGAATGACTGTGAAATCCGTCCCCAGTCAAATCCCACCCCTGGGTTTAGGAGACTAGGCGGGGGTCGAGGTTGCAATTGGAAAGTAGCCAAAGTGCATTAGTTTACCTCAATTATACCAGCATGCCGGATATGTCTTCTTCAATTTGCAGACTCCCAGTAGTTCCCCTTGCCGTCCTCTATGCTGAACAGTGCCTCATCATATTCATTAATCATAAGTTATAAAGTTGTGAAATTCCTCTGCTACACTTGCATATGTCCAACACCGTCAAACTTCATTGTTATTGTAGAGCACTAACGTTACACACATCAACAGCCCACTTGATAGAATATTATAACTCACACATTGTCTATGCAGTGTTTACGAAGTAACGTTATTGTTAGATCTCGTATACTTTACTGTAAACGTCATTGCCTTCTCTGCGCTTTGTGTAACTCAACCGCTAAAGGTGGTCGATCGATAAATTTACTTCTTAAATCCTGCCGGTGATCAAACTTCGAGGTCTTCTTGGTGTCCCATATATTAATAATGACTCTTTCTAAACCCCTGCGAATGTCTTTGGGAATAATTTCACATGTTATTGCAAAGAAAATAGTTGCTTCATCGTTACGGTAAGGGCTCTGCATTTGTCGACTGCTAGCACTGCTGGCTGACAGATATGAATGACAAGGTCATGTGACCTAATATATGTTTATTCATATGATGATTTACAGACTGCCAACTTTGATTGGACTAGATATTGAGAAACTACTACATATTATTCATCTTAATGAGGGATGAATAAAGTTAAGGAATAACATAAAAATTATGACGTCATAGAAACCAATTGTCCCAAGTCTCTCGTTGAGAAGCGATACCTTTACAGGCCGATAGAGGGCGTATTAGAAAAAAGGCAAATACGGTATGCTGTACTGTGCTGAAGTACTGGATTTTTGTAGAGTTGGTGTTGTCAGCTCCCCGGGGAACACTCACGCGAGACTTGGCCAAGTCTATGGTCATTATAGAGTGACATCAGGCTGTCCAACAACTTCCACTGTTGCACATGCACACAAATTGCACACAAAAAAGACTAGCATCATTCTTGACAGTAATACTGCAGGGCTGGAATTAATCGAAGGCCACAAAGGCCATGGCCTTCGTATTTTTGGCAATGGCCTTGCTGCCCTTTAAAATCTAATGACCATCAACGCCATTTGGCCTCTGTGCCCTACCAGTGAGATTACATTGCGGTCAGTAACAAAACCACTTGTTTGGCCTTGGTGCCCTCTCAGTTCAGATGACATGCCCTCAAAACCTATGGAAAAATGGCCTTGCCCCGCTGGAACCTTAATTCCAGCCCTGATACTGCATGCTATTGTACTTGTGCTATATATTGCTGCCTAGCTGTGCAGTTGCTGCATGCATTGTACATTTGCTTTCACTCATGTGAGTCCTTTTGTTCTTTACATATTTCTGACAGGAGCTCCTCTACTACACTGGGAACTGGTTTTCTTTCTTTTGAAAATTATAGGACTATGCCATGCAACAAAGTCCACTGCTGTTTGATTTGTGTACTTGAATAAACTTTGGTTTAAAGGGCCAAACCTCTCACCCCAAACTACAATCTTGGTACGGGTGTACCGAAATTCTCAATTGGCTCAGCTCTTTGATTGACAGCTAATTCAAACAATGAAGAGTACCAAAGCTTATATTACACAGCAAGAACGGTACTGAGAGTGTTTTAACCATATAAATTGAGTTTTTCTACACTCACCTTGGAGCAATAAACTGAGATTGTATCTGGATGAGGATGAATTTCAGACAGTACTGTAGGTTGTGGGAGGGGCTTAAGTAAGAAGGTTAGGGGAATTGGTACTGCTTGAGGTGAGAGAACTGGGCCTTTCAGTCCCCTTTGCACACTCCTGTGGGCTTCCTTTTGTTAATTTGCAAACCACAGGAGTACAGTATGATGCCAGTTCCCAGCAGAAGACAAAACAGTGATGTGGGTGCAATCCTGCCTGTGGGATTTAAGAATATGCAAAGAATTTAGACTTACAGTAGTTATTATTTTGCACACCTGTGCTGGTATTGGTGGTATCCTTATTATGATAATTTATGAGTAAAATTAATTCAATCTATCATAGTGTAAGTCAGCTTTTCAGGTAAATCAAATTTGTATGTACAACATGTCAGCTCTGTTTCACAAAAATCAGAGGGCCAGGACACAATAGCCAAATACAGTCCTCTATTTTCTAGAAAATAGTACACATTGAATGTTCGGCTTATAGCAAAGCACAGCCATTTTGGTAAGGTCTAGAAGGCACTGGTTTGTTGTATTTCCCCTCTTTGAATTTTAAGCAAATTAAAATTATATTCGCAAAGTCAGGAAAAAAAGCTAGTGGACCCCTGGCTTATGAGATTTACTGTATACCCTCTGTACTGTACTTACTGTACTGTTTTTAAAATCACTTTAAACCAATGCTGAAAAAAAAAACCAAGCTGAGGTCATCTGAGTCTTCCCACCCTAACCTGGAGGAAATTTCCCAGAATTTAACTTACAAAATTCTGGTTACCATCTTTTCAGAAGATATTCAGGGTCAAAAGTTGGCACTGTACATGACATTCGAGTTACTGAACGTGCTTAAAGCGTGTTTGAAGCATGCCTTTCAATTTAGTATTTGTACAAATATCAGAGCTGCCAAGTTTACCTTGCAAGTTCATCATCTGATTAGTTAGTATGAACAATGGAGTAAGGCAAACAAGCCAGTGAGCAACAACTGGATAAAAGGCTGTGGCCGGCTTGACTGGAACCAATAGGTTGGAAACTGGGCCATAAAACTCCATCTAACTAATTAATTAACTGATTAGTCAGTTAATTGTCTATCCCAGAAAGAAATAAGAATTGAAGCCACTTGGAAAGAATATCTAGGAAAACAGGCTGTAAAAAGTAAGGAAGTCGTCAGCTGGAAAAAGTAACTCCACATCCTTACAAGCTGCAGTCAATTAGGCCTACTGACTTCAGCCAGCTAAAATTCCTACTTGTCTAAGTAGACCTGTTACTATTGTAAATTTTCAAAAGAGCATGTACAAAAAAAGTAAAAACCAGGACTAATATTGATGGCCTCCATACTGTTCTTGAAGTATGCACCTCTTGTTCAAATATTTCTGCAATATAAAATAGGCGTATTTAAACTGTTCAGTAGGTGATAGAATAACAGTTTATTGCTTTTGTTTACACTTCTAAAAGCTTACATTTTTTTCAGTATATTCTGTATTCAAGCAACTTGTTCTTTTACCCTTAATGTACGTACTGTAAATAGGTAGTGCTGTACTGTATGCTAAATACAGTAGGCTACAGTATGTCTATGAAATGGATTTTAACATGACTTACTGTAACACAACACAAATTTTGCTATTGTCAGTACATTGTTTTGTCCTGGGAGGAGAGGGAGGGGGGGGGGCAATAAGGGGAATTTGTCCCCCCCCCCCCCCTTCCCAGAAGAAGGAGCTCCTTTAAATAATTTTCCATGGAAAAAAAAACTATGTCAATACTGTACAATATATTTTGCTTTGTTACTTACAGGGACATAGGTGTACCAGTGGGATAATTTTTGTTGGGAAGGTAACAGCAAATTTCGTCCGAATAATATGGCACTCTTTATCATGTTTTGCCCGAATGGTTTAACTGCTTTTGCTAGAATTGGGAGGGCCAGTTCCCCCGAGCACCCCCTCCTCGTACGCCTACTGTACTGTATGTACAAGGGCAAATCACAGCAAATTTAACTTTAAATCTTCCAGCACTTCTGTTTTCCTTTTTTGCCTGATTACATACTTACACTGTACTGTACAGTACTGTATCAGAATCAACAGTCTGTACAAGACTAAGTTTGTAGATGGCCTACAGTATCATCCATACAGTTATCAATTGATCACAATGTCAGGCCTTGATGACAGAGCATAATTTTGTCCCTTTTAATCTCAATTCACTGTACTGTATGACTGTAGTGCAGAATTAAATGTTACTGCACTGTTACAGTAGCACCTGCTGTAGGCATCGTTGGAAAGTTTACTGGAGTACAGTACTGTACATGCCAGTTTGCACATTGACACATTCCCTCAAGACAAATGGTATTTTACCAGGAAAAGGGGAAGTTAGTCATAATAGTTGTTTATTACATACTGAAAGTTGGTAGTCATGGTTGTAGTTATGGTTTGAATGTGTCAGTAATTGTTAATGTACTATTTATTTGCATGGAGTTTACAGTAAATTAGTAAATTACTGTAGAACTGCTTTTGTTCTGTATACAGTACAGTACTTAATTTGTAATCTGGAGGAGATCTTGAAGTTGTTCCAACCAAGTTCATGATTTGTTTTTTAAAATGTTTGTTAGGAACAAGAATACTAAAAATTCCAGAATTCTTACAAAAATTGTTGAACCGCTGTCGTGTATACTGTGTGTACAAAGCAGAATAAACTGGATATTTGTGTAAAGTTGTGTCAACATACTGCAAACAGCAACTATAGGACTACTGTAAGTGTAAATTGTGTGTAAGTAAAATCATGTTAGATTCTGCTTTCTAGTGCAATAAAAGACAGTCATTCGTCACCCCAAACTACAGTTTCAGTATACTGTACATATCAAAACTCTCAATTGGTACAGCTCTTTGATTGGCATCACATTCAAACAATGCATCATAGCTAAATTACACAGCATGGGCACTGAGAGTGTCTTGATTACACATTATGGACTTGTATGGCCACTGGGACAAGCCATGAAGCAATAAACTAGGATTGTGTCAGGATAAAGATGAGTTTTAGATAAATGTGGGAGGGGCTAGAAGTAAGTAGGTTGGGAGAATTGGAACTGTTTGGGATGATGAAAATATGCCTTTTAGGCTAGAGTGCTCTACTGTTGTGTGCATCAGTGTTGAGAGCTGTACCAGAAAAAAAAAAAAATTATTTTTCTTTTTCTAATCCAGACAGTTGTTCAAACTGGTAATTTTACCAATAAAATAGCAAAGAAACTGGTAAAAAGGAGCACTGGCTACCCTATGGCAGAATATCAAGTTAAAACCCCAAAATATGAACTTAATAACTTAATATTTCATCCAGAGATACTCCAAGCCCCTTCTCCCCCCCCCCCCCTCTCACCATGACACAATCCTGGCTACACTACTGTTTACAGGTGTAGAGAACTGGTCAACAACAAATAAAATCAAAGAGAAACTGCAGTTTGACGATGCAAATTTTACCCATCACAAATCAACAAGGAGGAGTGCTAAATTTGACCGGGCTGAAATGTGAATTTGAAAAATTGTTCTCATGTGATTGATTGGCTTAATTTAGAACCTTTTTCAACCTTACTGTATATTGTCTGTTCAAGAAATTTAGTACTGTTACAGTGTAATGAAGGTCCTTCTTGCAAATTATTTTTGGTTTTCTGTTTTTTTTTATCTTTACAACAGCTTACAGTACCTCTATCTTGGTGGAAATCACTTATCTCAGATTCCAGTTGAAGTTGGCTTCCTCAAGAACCTTCAATGCTTGGTTCTATGTGACAATCAGCTTACAGAGCTTCCCTCTGAGTTAGAACAGTTGAAGAACCTTTATTCCCTGAGTCTTCATAACAACCAGCTTACAGCGCTTCCCCCAGAGATCATCAAGCTTACCAATCTTCGTGAACTAAGCTTACGAAAGAATCCCTTGGTTGTACGATTTGTCAGGGACTTCATGTGGGAACCCCCATCACTTCTTGAGTTAGCAGGAAGGGCGATTAAAAATAACAAAGTACCTTTCTCAAGTCAGGTCCTACCGATGAGTCTAGTGAGATATTTACATACTGCCTGTCACTGCCTCAACCCAAATTGTCAAGGTGAGTACAGTAGTACCAGTTGTTAAGATTTTTGGCCCAGAACTGAGGGTGGTTTCTATGATTCAGTGATGCTGTTCAGGGTAGTGGCTTATTTGATTTGGATTTAATGACACACCATACAAATATGTTTTAATATCAGCTGGTAGGTGCAGTATGTTGCTATGTAAAACTAAAACATCTATCAAGGAATACCATGGATATTTAAAGGGCCAATCCTCTCATCCCAAACTAAAATTTTGGTGGGGGTGTATCAAAATTTGCAATTGGTTCAGATTTTTGATTGACAGCTAATTCAAAAATGCAGAATTCCCAAGCTTATATTACACAGCATGAACTGTACTGAGAGTGTTTTGATTACACAATTTGAGCTTTTCTCTACTCACCCTGAAGCAATAAACTGAGATTGTTTCTTGATGAAGAAATTCAGGCAGTCTTTGGGAGGGGCTTCAGTAAGAAGGTTAGGAGAATCGTTATTCTACTGGGTGAGAGAATTGGGCCTTTAAGAAATCCAGACTGCAACAGGTGCAGTGTAACAAAATACTGTACCTTTAAAAAATACTGTACCTTTAGTAATACAGTATGAACATCTAAAAAAATACAGTAGTAGTGCCATCCAGATAAAAATGAATGACATTTTCTATACTGTTAAAGGTGCAAAATCATGCTCTCACCCCAGTTGAAGTTCATGAGAGTCCTTCCCATTTTGGCATTTTGTGGGAAATTTTGCCATTTGGAGGGAAATGTGTCTTTTTGTATGTAAACATATAGTTCTAAGTGATTAGAAAAAGTCACTCCGTATTCTAAGAAAATGGGCATATTTTCCAGCCTTGCCCTCCACAATTTCTGGGTACAAAACAGAAAAACTCTCTTCTAATATTTAAATTATTCTTCTCAAGGAGCTTTTCAAATTGATATTTTTTTTTCTCATCTGGTTGGGAGGTCTGGAGTTCAAGTCCTTCCTGGATCATATAGAAGAATTCAAAATTTAAACCTACTGCCATTGTGCTCAGTGCTTAGCATAACCAATGGACTTGGGAATATGAGCCAGTGAGCCACAACTGGAAAGAAGGTTGGGGCTGCTCGTGGCTGGGTTGACTAAAACTATTTGGTTGGAAACTGGGCCGTAAAACTGTACCTGACTAAGCTGACTTACTCATCTGGGTGCACAGTATTTAATTGTAAGGTGTACAGGATCCTACTGTACAGGCTGCCCACCACAGGCATCTATCTTGCTGTACTCATACTGTAAGAGAGCACAAAATGACCAGGCCAAATTTTCTTTCTGTTGTTAATAGTTTGGTACAGTACTTACGGTAATTTACAGAATAAAGGGACCAAAGCCGTTCTGCGACACTTAACACTGAAGATATACTTAGGTCAAATTGGCTGAAGAGAGGCTTGATGGGAATGGTGATTGGATTCATTGGCAAGGGATTTGACTGCCCCATATGCACAAAAAAAATTGAAAAAAGAATAAAATGAAGGAAAAAAGAAAAAGGGAGCTACTGTTAAAGGGCTTGTCCCTGCACCTCAAACTACAAATTTTGTAGTAGTTCACAAAAATGTTCAATTGGCTCAGTTCTTTGATTGACAGCGTCAAACAATGCAGGGTACCAAAGTTTGCAGTATATTACATAGCAAGCAACAGAACCTGAGAGTGAACACATCATACTTCTCTGCACTCACCCTGAAGTAATAAACTGCATGAGATTGTGTCTGGATGAGAAATAATTTTAAGCAATATTGTGGGAGGTGTTTAAGTAAGTAGGAGAACTGTGGCCTGTTCCACAAAGAGTTACGCACGATCTTAAGTTTGATTTACTGTTGGCTTAAGTATGGTGAATCAAACTTAAGATTGTGTGTAACTCTTTGTGGAACGGCCCCCTGGTAATGTTTAGGATGAAAGAAATTGGCCTTTAACTCATGCTTTGCTCCCCTATCAAAATAGGGCCAGTGCTTGTTGGTTATGGATATCCTTGCAACATGCACTGTACAGTCCTTTCCTTCACATTCTTCCTGGATTTTTATGGTAAATCACTTTACTGTTGCTCTGCTTAGCTGCTTAGTACCCAGTTGTAAATAGCACACCAGCAAAGATTTTCAATTTAATGACCAGTGTCTTGTAAAGGAAGAAATGTTGATTGTGCAAACTCAATAAGATCAGTTTAGACTCTTGAGATGACTGGTACTTCATGGTACCTGAAGTTCAGACAATTGCTGTGTTACTGCTTGCTAAATAGTTACTCCTTGAATTCAAGTACCACTTGGGTCTATTTTAAACTTTTCATTTCTACAGGAGTGAGGGAATTTTATGAGGGATACAACTCAGTTTACACAAGAATAACTGAACTGTACCAAAGGCTGTGTCAAGCTCACAGGATAAATATTTGGCAATTAAATAGGACTGTCCATCTCATGCTTGAAGTCAAGTAGGCCTACCCTGGGGACTGTGTGACAAGTGGCAGTACAAATTCCACTGTAGGTGATTGGAAACTGTTCTGCTTAGTCATTGTAGTCCATTGATGTTGGTGAAGGTTCAAAAAGCAAAATGAAAAAAAAAAAAAAATCATCCCAAACAGTTCCAATTCTCCCAACCTACTTACTTCTAGCCCCTCCCACATTTATCTAAAACTCATCTTTATCCAGACACAATCCTTGTTTATTGCTTCATGGCTTGTCCCAGTGACCATACAAGTCCATAATGTGTAATCAAGACACTCTCAGTGCCCATGCTGTGTAATTTAGCAATGGTGCATTGTTTGAATGTGATGCCAATCAAAGAGCTGTGTCACGGGTGGGAACTGTAAAGGACCAGGCCGGTAATGTTCTTGTGATTTGGCCCTTGGACACGACAACACCATGAACAATTTCACACCAATTAGCTTTTGTACGTGCTTTAATCTTGGTCTTACGTACTTTCATTATACGAACATGTACCTTTGGTTACATAATTAAATTCATTTCATGAGTAGAAATATATTCATTCAGGGAAACATCAAACATACGTCAATACATTTATACATACATACATACATACACACTGAAAAAAAGGAGACTCAAACCGTCTGTGGGCGAGTGCACTTTGATATGCTGAGTCCGTTTGCGTGAAGACGATGTCCTTCTAGATACAAGTGGAATATATAGCCCTGCGATAGCGAAAGAGATGTTTGGCTGCGCGACAGTTCAGGAACTCGCGAAATAAATAGGTGGCGGTGTTCTCTGACAAGAGATTTCAGATTAAGTCCTTGGTAGTACCTGGTATCATGAGCGATAGTCAAACCGGGCGACAGACGTAGGTAAAGTCGATGGCAAGGTTAAAACCAAGACTAGCCGTCGTGAAAACCCTGGTGAAGTGTACAAAATTATAATACATCACTAGTGATATATTCTAATACACTGTCAAATATTCCAGCATGGCAACATACATTTCACTCTTGGACAGGACTTATAATTTACTTGGTTTTGTAATTTGCCCAAAAGTTACAACAAAAACAATTTCGTCTGGCTACTCTTAGTAGCTCTCAAATTCCCTTTAGCTGGGCATAATGCCTTTTAAAAGTAAAATTTCGTCCTACTTGCACCTTGCATTTCTTGCGTTACTATTTACACCTTAGATCACATTCTCATTAGCACCCTAAAAATTACAGTATACATCGCTACATAAATAGCTTCTTTACTATACAAGTTACACAGTCCCGCTTCTCAGCTTTTCATCAATACATTCTTGACGTCATTCTGATTCACTGTCTATGTAGGTAAACAGTTGCTTAATAAAGACACACATATATAGCATTTCAACTGTTACTTGAATATTTTACAACAACAACAAATGCCATCAGAAAGGTAAACAGTTGCTTAGACATACGTAAAACATTTCATTACTTAAGGATTCAATAACAAACTTTAACTTACGGAATTTCCGGAGTAAGCTTATGACACTGAATGGACTTTTCGGTGAGAGATTGGTTGGGTTTAAAACCAGGAGCCGCCTGACCTCACAAAATATAATTTTAATAAATATTGGCCTCTGCGCCAATATCCCTCAAGGGATCGACCTCAGCGACGATCTGCCTCAATTAACGTATTTTTGCCCCTGTGTTGGGCTTGACACCCTCAATGATGCCAAAAATTAACTATTTTGCCCTCGACGACAAAATTTAGGTCGGCTCTTCAATATTTCAGTCCATTCCTGCTGCTAGGTGTTCGGCAACTGCTTGTTTTTAGCGGGAACCGCCCTGCCTGCAGCAAGCCATAGGGGGATTAAAGCCAGGTTATTTTCCCTTACAATGGGGAGGTATGCGAACCATCCGCACTCACCATATAGAGGCTATTGATAGCGCTCGGCCAACAGAGGGCAGCAACCGGAAATTTAATTTTAACTCTCTGTCTGCGTGACAAGCTGTACCAATTGAGAGTTTTGATATATGTATACTGAAAGTGTAGTTTAGGGTGACAAATGACTGCCTTTAAATAGCACATGTATACTGTAAAAGGTACAGTTTCTTATGATTAACATGTACAGTAAGTACAATATCTCTGCAGAGCATGACATCTACATGGCATTAATGCACAAAAAGTTGCCTTCCATCAAAATATGTTCTGTACTGTACTGTACATACAGACCATACTCTGTATTTACTGTACAGTTAGGCCTGAGGATCTTCTGCTCTAGTACAGTTGGGGAAGGGGCTCGAGGGGGGTTAGGATGCCAGAGAGGGAAGTTTAATGGAGCCTCAATCCATCATAATTCTTAAATCACAAAAGTTAAATGTGTTTTGAAAACAACTAATCTTTTACAAGACTTTTCTTTTCCCTGCCCTTTAGGTGTGTACTTCGACTCCCACGTGGAGACTATCAAGTTTGTGGATTTCTGCGGCAAGTTCCGTCTTCCCTTGATGCAATATCTGTGCTCACCACAGTGCTACAGTCCCTGTCCCAGCAGCAGTAGTAGCAGCAGCAGTAGTAGTGACAATGATTCAGATGATGACAGCTATGTACCCAGCAACAAATTAAAGAAGGTTCTCCTTGGATGACTACCTGCCTCTGTACGGTGATTGTGGTGCATCTCCCGTCCAGAGATTTCAGATCCAGATGACAGAAAGCATTGTACAAGCTTCCAGTGTGAATCTGTAGAAAAGTTCATCTTTGTTTTTTTATTAGAGTAGAACTATGTGTGCTGGTGGATGATGATAATGTTTACCAATGAATACTTCCAGCACCTTGAAGAGCTGTTTACAGCCTGGCGGATTGCCATTCGTGGGAGAGTGGGTGATGATAATTTTTTGCTGGGACAGGGGAATTTAAGAATGTCAGCTTCTTTTTTTGAATGATAAGAAAAGGGGAGGGAAGTGGCTGTGTAGTTGAAGAAAAAATTTAAAAGGGCCAAACCTTTCAACCCAAACTACAATTTTGGTACAGGGGCCCTGAAATTCTCAATTGGCACAGCTCTTTGATTTACAGCTAATTCAAACAATGCAGAGTACCAAAGCTTATATTAAACAGCATGAACGGTACTGAGGGTGTTTTGATTATATAAATTATTTTTATTTTTTATACACACCTTGAAGCAGTAAACTGAGATTGTATCTGGATGAGGATGAATTTCAGACAATTGTGGGAGCTGCTTCAGTAAGAAGGTTAGGAGAATTGGTACTGTTTGGGGTAAGAGAACGTGGCCTTTAAGGGATACTGATGTGTCATATTTGTATTATCACCTTTGAGCCACTACTGATGTCTGGCTTGTGTAAATTTAGTGCAGTAAATAGGATTTTACTGTATGTGACAGATTTTCAGGGATTGTGAGATTTTGCACACATCATACAAAAGAGATTTCTGAAATTATTATATTACAGTGATTGCATCTCTTGCAGTATTTAAACTATTGAGGTAGTTTTATATTTCTTTCTACTTAGAAAGTAAAATGGAAGATGCAATGTAGTATTGCTAAATATACAGTATAAAGAGAATTATAAGATTTAGAAAATCTTGCCAGTTCAAATTAGATTTGTCATTAGATATTCAAGTAAAGGGATGCAATTATGATTGTACAGCAGCCAAGATAGGAAGTGGTACAGTTTTTCACTTTCTCTGAAGGTATTTTAAGTTTTGTGAACCCATGTTACCTCATATAAATTACCTTTGTATTCCACAATTGCCTACAATGACATTTAATGTTTGACAAGCCAATCACAGTGCAGCACTCTTCACAATTAGAGGGCACCACCCAACAAAGCTCCTCTCTTTCCATAATTTGCCTTTACTGTGTTAGCAACTCAGCAAGGTTTGCAAGTTTTCAAGCTGTTCATAGTGAAAGAGCATCCGAGACAGTAAGTACTGTAGTGCAGTAAAGCAAAAGTCTCTCCGCCTTTTGGCTTAGATTTATGTGTAGCACCTGTTCTTTTCATCCAGTCTAGAATGGAGCCATACATGATGGACCAATAACGTAATTGGTCTGAGGGCCGTTAGGTTGGTCAGGTATTGTCCTTCAGTGGACGTAATATTAGCTTCTTTGGGAAGCAGTGAAAGTGTTGGTTTAGCAGAAGGGCCCTTTGCCAGAGGGTCGGGAGGACTTAAGAAAAGCAGTGTTGCACCTTCACCCATGGAGGTATTTAAATTCTATTCATAGCTGCCACTAGTCCTGTTTAATACATATATGCCCATGCACAAGTTGTTATCAAGGATGGTATCATGGCTGGACCAAGTCCTGTGTATACTGTACGTAGAAGTACTGTAAGCTTTCATGTCAGTTTATTGCTATGCTACAACTAATTCACTGGAATTTGCCTTGTTTTACCTTGTGTTCTGGACAAAAGTCACACATCAAGAAATGGAACAAGGAACTGTTATTTTCTCATTTGTGCTGTAAACTAGTACCTAAATGTATTGA
Source organism: Holothuria scabra (assembly GCA_037179385.1). Lineage (NCBI taxonomy): Eukaryota > Metazoa > Echinodermata > Holothuroidea > Aspidochirotida > Holothuriidae > Holothuria > Holothuria scabra. The sequence goes on from CM074189.1 coordinate 10,254,300, forward strand.
ACATTGTACTGTACATCTCAGTGGTCTCGGAGTTGTTGCTCCATGTATGCTTACATTATAACAGCAGTTACACTACTTACAGTAGCCAGTAAGGCCACTCAAGCTACAGGGTGGTTGTATTTTGAAATGCTGTAATACTGCAATGGACTTTGATAGCTTTCCTAAGTCTGGGATATCTAGGGCATTAAATGCTAAGCATTGTAGTACTTACTTCTTATTTTTTTTTACTTTCAGTGACTAATTGAGGAGGGTTCCATTCATTGACTGTGCATGCACGTTAAAATATGCTGCATAAAGTGTCAAATATAGCTCTTTTGCTACAATTTGCTATGATTTATGAATGCTTCGTGGGTATATCCCTATTTTTATGTAATATGTGATAACTTTATTTACATCTTTTTTTTTTAGTTGTTCTAAAGCCGTACAAACATGAAAAAACTTTGCTTGTGGGATTTGGTCAGGGTGATTAGGGGAAAAATATATTTTAACACAAAAGTTTTCAAAAAATAGGTCAGAGGTCAAATTTTCTTTTAAACAAAGTCCACTTCGAAATAATTTGAGCCAAGAAAGATTTTACACATCATTTAAAAATTAAAAAAAAAAAAAAGTCCTAGTGATGTCCAAAAATGGCCTGTCTAATTAATCAGAATCCAGTTATATTTTTACAAGGCCTATGCAGTAAGGCAGCATCAGGCCTGATTTTACAATGTATTGTACTTACAGTAGCCCTAAGCCCTAGTGTCTGAGCACTTTTTGTACTGCATGTCCCTGATTGCTACTTTCAAATTCTAATATTGCTGTCATTAATCACTGCACTAGCATTGTGTCTATACACCATCAGATATATATGCCAACTCTGCCCTCTCCCTGGTCAAAGATTTCTGTTCATTCTGTCTGAACAAATATGCCAACGTCCCTGATACAATGTTTTTTCTGCCATTAAGTTGAGTGTAATGCTAAAAACCTCTTTAATTTCTGTGTGAAACTGATTTCTGGATATAAATGTTAGCATCTTTGCACCAGAGCTTCCATGAATGCTTGCATCAGAAGGTCCTTCTTCACATGGCACCTTCTTTTGTAATGTATGTATGTTTTTTGTTCCTTTTCCTTGTTTTGAAGGAAAATGTTCTGTAAGAATGAACAGGGTCAAGCAACAATGGACCTGTGCATTCGACAATCCTGTTTTTTACTTTCACATGTCTACCGTTTTGACACTAAGTGCATTGCAAACTATGCAGGTCATCGGTTCAAAATTGGCTTAATTGAATTAGAAATCAAAGTTATTCTGCAAGCTGTTTGTCAAGGTAGCAAGGTTTTATCCATTGTGTGGTAACAATTGTTCTCTGTTATTGTGTACTGCTATAGCAAGCTCACAAGGTTCTTCTGGCTATTCACAGCAAGCCATCTTTGGTAGACTTAACAAAGGTCAAAAGCTTTTCAGCTTCAGAACAGGTTGTTGGCAGTGCCAGTTATCACCATGGTAGTCATTTTTTAACATTGTTTGACCAGTCTTGGTTTGACTATCCATGGAAGGAACAATCAGGACATTGGGAGAACCCTACCAGGGTGGCAGTTGGTGTAACTGTAGGACTGTTTCCTCTCTGATGTTACTCCACTAGGAGAGCAAGCTTCATTTTAGGGTTGTCATTTCAGTTTTCAATTTTGGTTAAATTTTAGAATGCCCAAGAGACTATACTGGAAAGTAGGACCTTTCACAGAAAGATCTTCGGAGCACGGAAATGAACGCCAACAAATTTGACGTATAGCGTACCTGGCTGCTACAGGGAAAATTACAACAGATGGCTTACAATTGCAACAATTGGTGTGGAGCATAATTCCAAACACCTCCACCTTGGCGTGGTTCTTCGGCATATGGCAAATGTACTTTCCTGTGTGGCCAAGAGAGATGTTAAGCAATTCATGCTTGTCAGCACTTTTGTGGGAGGTGGTCGGAACTACCCCTGACAGGAACGAGCCCTCTGACATCTTAAAAACAAGAGGAAATGAGCCTGAGACTTCAAAATAGAGGAAATGGGAAGGCAGGCATGGGGTTTGGGAGCCAAGGAGAAAGCTGTAAGGGCCCCTTAGGGGGCACTGATGACAAACCTCTGATTGGATGGAACTCTGAGGAATGTTTGTAAAAGTTTAATCTCTGAGATTTATAACACATTTATGACAGAAACTTTTGAGGTTTTTGACACAAAAAAAGAAACTTTGAATAAAAAAAATGGAAATTTCCTCTAAAAAGAGGAAGTAACTCATGCCTGCCCACAGACTTCAGGCATTCCCAGTGGCCTGGGGATAGTAAAATATGTTCACAGCATTCTATGCTTCTCAGAAGTGGTAAATAAAGGGGAGGACTTGAAATGAATTTGAAATGGAACATTAACTTAAACCATACAGTATTTGAACTTGAACCATGTATGAAACCATATATTAACTTTTTTTTAACTAGCTGACACTACATAAAACATTGGTGTTGGTGCATTAGTAATTCTCATGTACTTTAACTAACCAGCCCAGGCTGAAGCCCCAAATTTGTATTGTTAGCTCATTCTTAACTGCCATGGTGATTCTTGTATAAATGTAGATCATGTTTGTTACATCATATGTAGGCTAATATTTTAATAAATTATTGAACCTGTCATGTTGCCATCTTATGTATTACTGGTTTCCTATATTTCTAAAAAATGAGCGGGTACGAAGAAAATAAAGCACAGGGTCAGATTTGGCATTTTAGGAGTTTTTCATTGCATATCAATTGCAGTATATGATATAAACATATATGATATGATATCTGATTTTTCTCATTACATTGCATGTAATGATGCAAAGGCTAAAGTTTTAATACTGTTGAAGTACACTCAATTAGAGAAAAAAATACAGAAACAGATGGAATATAATTTCTTCTTGTTTTATTTCCTTCAGTTTGTTGTTTCACTTGTCAACAAAAGGTTAATTTAATAGTACAGTAAATGAACTGTAAGTACATAGTTCAAAGAAAGATCAAAAAGTGGTATAATTTATTAAGTTCATGAAGGAAATTCTCCTTGCTTATCAACCTTTTCTTTTTGTAACAAACAATGACCAGATTTAAGAAATATGTCTGACAGAAAAGATACATATGTTTGACAGAAAAGATCACAATTATTTTTACCCAATAATGAAGGTGTCTGGTGGAGCACCATGATTGCCAAACTATTTCTCTCTTCTCCTTTTTGCCCTCTCTGCCTCCAAAATTAGTGTAGAAACTTGGTTTGAACTTGAACTAATGCCCTTCCTCAAAAAGTAAAATATTTGTATTAATAGGGAGGTGACACCCAAGTCTGACCTGTTTTAACACATGATCACATCAGCTGCTAAGTCAAACAATTGCAATTGCTGTTGGCAAGTCGCATATGTTAACATAAACATAAAACTGTCCCCAAGATGTGCATAACCTTCAATTTTTAGTTATGTATATTTCAAATCTTTAAATGTATTTTCAAGGATCTCCATTTACAACTTTAAGATTTGGTTATTTGGGGATGTAATGACACCCTGTACACAGGTTCTGTTAGAATAAAAGATGATTCAAGGATATACGATACAAACTAGTTGATACTGATACTGGCTATAAAAATAATAGCAAAACTTTCCAGGCGTGGATCCAGGGGGCTTTTACGGATTCAGCCCTACTTTTTTCACCCTCGTGAACAGTAAAACATACAGAAGAGTAGCCGTGCAACTCCCTCAACTCCCTGCGTTCTCTTTAGTCAGCCCCCCCTCCCTCCTTTTTGGAATGTCTGGATCTGTGCCTGCTTTCAGCATTGTATGTATTTGTCTGATATAACATCTCCTTCAACATTGAATTCTATAGAGAGAGTATCAAATAATGGCTACCAAAACTACCAATCCTGCACAAACTCATTGCTTTGTGCCATACGGCACACCCCATTCCCCTACTGCCATTGTGCCTGATGCTCCTCATAACAATGGAGAAGAGATAACAATGCAATGCCCAACAACTGGAAGAAGGCCATGGGTACTGCTAGATTAAACATGACAATGTTAGAAAGGATGAGTCATGAAATCCGGAGAAGAGAAGATGGAATTGGATTGGACGTACTACGTAAAGCGATAAAAAGTGACACCTTTAAAGCCGTGGAGTGGAGACCAGAAGGAACCAGAGCCGTAGGAAGACCTAAAACATCATGGAGACGGGTTGTTGAGAAATAGAGCAGGGTGGAGGAGTTGAAAGGAAGCAAAGGGAGCAGTAAATGGAAGAACCAAGTGGAAAGATGATGTCATAGCCTTATGTGCCTCTTGGCACAGAGAGCATTTAAGGTTAAGGCACTGCTCGATTAAACCAAGTTCAAGCCTGAAGGAATGCTTTCAAGGGATAGTTTGGTGGATGGATGGCCTACATCAGGTCAAGGCTGGTTATAACTTAACTATCTTGATTATCCTAATTTACACCATTTCCATATTTACTAAGTTTGCCCTTTTCACTTATTTCATCAGAATCATCAAATTAAATGGTTCTTCAGAGAGTGAGTAATGAGAATAACCCTAACTGGAAAATGTGCTGAGACAGAAATAATTGGCAAATCCATAGGTCCCATACTTTAGGTATCATACATAGAGCGCTTGGTTCTGGAAGTGACAAGGAGGTAAAAACGATCAAACACCATTAGACAGCATTGATAGAAGGGACAAATATATTTGACACCAAACATTACAGGAATATAAAATTATCAGGCAATATTCTCTATGCCTGGGGAGGGTGGATAAAATTGAAGCTCCAGGATAGTACAGTACTTGCTATAAGAGGTAGATTTGTTTCAGGATTTTCATGTAAAACTGTCTGAACAATTTTTTAGCAAGACAGTGGAAAAAGAACACTATAATATTCACTGAAATTGAGGTACAGACTCTACACACCTCTCAAGAACATTTCTCCATAATTGCTGAGTTCAAGAATGATATTTCCCTTGTGAAGGGATGGCTTGGTGGATGGATGGCCTAGATAAAGTTAACCCTTTACCGTTGTTTGGGTCCTTTTGGACCCATGCGGAGAGCTCGGCCGTCACCCATCTTTACTGTTTCACACGGAGCTCAAAACTGCGAGTAGCTACCAGTAAATTCGGCCACAACAACGAGAGAGACAATAGTTTAAGGTCACGGGATCAATGGCCTACGCAAGCCGATGCGGGACGGGCTACGTCCGCTTTTCCGCCCACTCCCGAGGCGCGCAGACATGCCCCAATCGGAGCGCAACGGTAAAGGGTTAGGATAAAATACCTGCACCACTCAGCTAAAGGGTTACGTGCACACACGCAGAGACAGTGGCATCAGCTTTGCAGTAAACACAGTCCACAGGCTTATTTTAACCCTTTACCGTTGTTTGGGTCCTTTTGGACCCATGCGGAGAGCGCGGCTGTCACCCATCTTTACTGTTTCACGCGGAGCTCGAAACTGCGAGTAGCTACCCGTGAATTGGGCCACAACAACGAGAGAGACAATAGTTTAAGGTCACGGGATCAATGGCCTACGGAAGCCGATGCGGGACGGGCTACATCTGCTTTTCCGCCCACTCCCGAGGCGCGCAGACATGCCCCGATCGGAGCGCAATGGTAAAGGGTTAATTGTGAAACTCATCGCTTGCCCCTTTAGCCTTCACTGCCTCTAGACAACTTTTCCTTTGCACACCTTAGAACACAACTCCTACACCCTTGCTACAAGCAACACAAAGACCATGACTGATACCAGAACAAAGAGTTGAAACTTAAAGACTACTACAAAGGTAATGGACTGATGGTTACAATAATACCATTCCATTTTGTCTAAACTGCACATTAAACTCAATTTGTATTGTTATCTTGATGTGAAGGATCAAATAATAATGTCAAACTATTGTAATAAATCTAAGAACAAAATCGAACTAAATCACTCTGTAAAACAGCTTTTCAATGAAAATTTCGCTCTCTCCCACCCATTCTGTGTATTTCACGACCATTTAATTTATTTGGCCAGTCAAAATTGTTTTTAGGTGTTACTGCTAGCATTTGTTATTCCTGCACAAGAGTTGCTCTGCTTGCTCAATGTACATCTCACAAGACATTACACCCAATAGTTCTCTCCATTACACACATCCCTTCCACCCTCTTCACATAATATTTAAATTGTTCATCAATAAGTAAATGTTTCCAAATGATGTTCCGAATGCAAAACTGTATGGTTAACCATATTTAAGTTATCCCCTGCAAAATAGTCTTGAAGACTTCTTTTAACAACTTTTTCCCCCAAGACCATTTTACCCAGAAATTTCACCCAGAAAAGGTGTACCTTGAACCTTCACTCTAAAGAATATTTGTGCTAAAATTTCTGCAAGTGATCACATGGAAATAAATTTCAAATGTATGCACAATATTACAGAAAGCATCTTTCATTAGCCATTCCATATGCAGCATCTAATGCTCAACTATTAATGGGAAAATGCAGTCAGTCCAAGCTGGATATGAAGCAGAGCTTGAAATAACCAGTAGCCCATGACTATTGTGCCCTTCTTGATGGCTGTGGTAGACCGCGTGTTTGGTCTCACGGTAAGAGCATCTGCATCTTACACGGAAAGCCCCGGTTCAATTCCCAGGTAAAGTGATACCACAGACTCTAAAAAGAGAACCTTCTGCCATTATGCCTGATGCTCCACATTAGCAATTGAGTGAGGAAAACAAGCCAGTGAGCCACAACTGGAAAATAGGCTGTAGCCAGCTCGACTTGTACCAATAGGTTGGAAACTGGGCTGTAAAACTCAAACTAAACTAACTTGATGGCAGTGGTGCCCCTCAAAACGTGTCATTGCAATAATACGGCCGAATAGCTATTTTGCTCATTTTGGCTACATGTATGCCCTTCCTTTTTGAATCTTATTTTGAGTCCTTTTAGTATATAGCAGACTTGGCGTGAATGGCTCCTAAGAACCCTGTAACAATTTTTCTATATAAAATGAGTCACTGCTTGAATTGCCCTGAAAATACATTATTTATGACCTGAAAAATTAGGAAGAATTCTTGTAAGAGAAAAAAGGAACCCATTTGTGAAATTAAGTTGTTTTGAAATAAATCTTGGGTGACTGCATTTTTACCCTTTAAGCTATTCCCAAGGAAATGGTTTGATAAATTTTTTACATCAACTTTTTCACCAATACCACATCCACTTTCCTTCTTAAAAGATCCGTGTGAAACATGTAGTACAAAATCTGCATATTTAAGTTATAGTGCCTGGCTCCAATAGGGGCATATTTGCGCAACTCGGGGTTGGCGGAAAAGCCAACATAGCACATCCCAGAACGGCTTTCAAAGGCTATTGACCATGTGACCTTAAACTATTGTCTCTCTTGTCGCTGTCATTCTCTGTCTTTAGCAGAAGTGCAACGCTGGGCAGTAGAGGGTTAAATGAATCTCCTTATTTTACAAACACAATTTTGTACACCAGAAATGATTTCCTACAGTTATGGTAACATCCCAGAGAATAGTTTACCTAGTAATCACACCCAAATTTGCTATACAAACAAGTCAAGTTGCTACACAAATGAAAAGATGTGTAGCAATTTTTTGTGTGCATAACCCTTGCATTTTCAAAAACAATATGTGAAAGACCTAAAAAATCTTCAAAACTGCTATGCAAAATTTGAATGCTAAATTATTCCCTGACATCCTACAAGTGACATGTTTTATAGCAATGTCTTTAATTTTGCCCATACTGTATAATGCTTATTTGAAATCTGTAGTTGCATAGTTTTCAAACGTTTCAAATGCACTCTACTCATTGGCATGCACATAAAATACCCAGTGTTCTTTAGGAATGAAATTTCAAACATAATTAAGAGAACAAAATGAACAAATCAGCTTTTATTTTGAACGTAATGAAGAGGAAAAAATAGATAAATCAGATTTTATTTGGTCTAAGCTTAACCAATATATTTGGTACCACACAATGTTTCTCCATGTCAGCACTTGATGAGCGAAAAACCCATGTGACCAGATTTTTGTCCACAGACCTTTTTCAAAATAGAAATAACAAAGGACTGTGGGACAGATTTTTAGCATTCATTGTTTTCTTGCAATGTCTTTTTACTGTGGCCTAATATAACCAGTACCAAAACTCAATCCCAGAATGCTTTGTAATTGTTATTTACAAAATGGTCTATGGTTAACTGCACAAGTAACTTTATCCCTTTTAGAATAACAGGGCTGTAATAAACCTACAATGGGCCTCACAAGGCAGTGCCCTGCCTGGGCAGTACCACTAGGGGATGTTCAGTAGCTCCAGGGGCAAGTGATCATTAAAGTCTGGCAGTAAACAGAACCAATTTCCTGCCAACTGTAGTGACATATTGGTTTTAACTGTTTAGAGGAGAAACTGGTGGAAAGACAAACCATTCTGAGGATTTTTTTCTCATTTTTGTTGATAGATTCTGCGTGAATCTGCAGTTTTCCAACCAACACATAATTGAAAAAAAAAAAACAAAAAACAAAAACAAAAAAACAAAACAAAGCAATCCCTGATAATGGCTAGTGGCAAGCTTGTTTGCATGTTTGCATGGCCAGGAAATCATAGCAGTACATATTTTTAACAACATGTGAGTCAAACTGGTTTCAAAAGGACCTCTCCACACCTTGGTCTTTGGCCCGGCACCTTGGTCCTTGCTCGAAAATTCTGCTTTGGACTCTCCATCTGGATACCAGACTAGCTGGCCCCAACATTTAATGTAATGTTTAGAACCCTGTACTGTACTGTATGTATTGTATGATAAAGCTCTTCTAATGCCCTTGTTATCCATCAAACCCAATCACTCACCGTATGAAGGCCTACTTCTTTTACCTCATTTCATCATGTTTATACCTCTTTCTCTTTTCATGCTTTCTATGTTTCTCTTTCTTCTCTTTCCTTCTTTTTTTCTTGTTCTTCAGCTTCTTAGGGCTGCTATCTGACTTGGTTTTCCGCTTTTTCTGTGGAGAATTTTTCAAATCAAACACTGTTGACTCTAATTCATTCCACACACCTGATGATGCACTAGAATGTTCGGAAATTTCTTCAGAATATTTCATTTTTTTCACAGAATTAGCTTTATCATCTCCATGTGACCATTTCCTTTTATCCCTCATGTCATTACTTGCTCTTGCATATTCATGACTGGCTGTTCTTGCATCTCTTTCATTGGCTAGTTTTGCACTGCTGTGATTGGCTGTTTCTTCACGACTGCCACTAGGCATCCTGCCATTTCTTTCCACACTTTTTTCCCGAATTCTGCAAAACAAAGCAACAAAAATATGTCTACTGTTACAACTTAAACACAAAAGCAACTTGACAAACACAAATTCATTCCAAGAAAATTTCATTTTTGTGTATGTAAAATCAAAAACTGCTTCAGTAATGCAAGTCTGGTCATTTGTGAGCACATGTTCCCATCCACCAAAGCGTCAGAATAACAAAACATTCCCGCATACTCAACACATAATTCAAAATTTGAGTAAGTTAAACTTGAGAAATTTGTCAAACTCACTATCTTCAACACTGTAAGAAATGTTTTTGCACATAGTTTTGTGCCTATGAATGGAATGCTTTTTGATGTCTCATTTGTGTAAAACACTGAATTTTATTCCGCTGTAAAGAAGCATTGAGAGCTTATTTCCTGCAGTGCTGCATGCCACACTTTATAGATTAACTTCATTGTGGTAGTGTAGTAGGTGTACTGTGCTGCATGAGCATGACAATTAGGGAATGTGCTGCCTAGGCTGAGCTGGGTTTGTGAATATTACACTTTCCCGAATTATATACAGGACAGAATTATTTGCTTCCAATGTAGCAGGCTTGTTCTTCCAAAGTTAAACTATACAGGGGATAAAATTAATTGCAGATGAAAGGGATGAGTAACATTTTTTTTGCAGAATATATTGGCAAACAATAAATACATGACCACACAGTGTAGAATGATACAAGACCATGTCATAGGAAACAAGTAACACCCCACCAAAAATTTGTTAGTACTCTAATTGAGATGAGTTTCTCCCACTCAGTTTCTAACCGATTGGTTTAAGTCTGGCTGGTCTTTGCCTCTTTTCAAGTGGCGTATGACTGGCTTCTTTTCCCATCTCCACTTCTTACAGTATGCTGAGCACTAAGCACAATGACAGTAGATAAATTTTTTAAGTTTTTGGTCAACTAGTCCTGTAGTATACATACACTGTAAAAGAAGGATGGTCTCAGGTTGGACTTATATCTTTCTATGGAATCTCTCTTTACCTGAAAAGGCACCACAAAAACTAAAATATGAAAGGTATGAGCAACAAAGCTGGAAATACTGATTTAGCGTCCAACTTCCCATCTTCACAGAATATTTCTGAACTGAAATGTAAAAGTTTGAAGTTATTTTGCTCATTTGAAACGATACATCAATTTCACAACTTATCTGGAATTTCTTTTCTTGGAATACTGAACACTATGTTACAGATAATATACTTGTACTCATAGCCATGGATAAAAATGGAACCTACCGTCATTGTGCCTGGTGCTCAGCATTAGCAATGGAGTAAAGAATATAAGCCAGTGAGCCACAACTGGAAAAAAGGCTGTTGTTGGCTTGACTTAAACCAGTTGGTTAGAAACTAGGTTGAAAAAACTCCATCTAACCTACAGTAACCTAACCAAGCCATACAGAGAGGACACAAGAGGTATGTTTTTTCCAGTACTGAACAACCCCTGAAAGTTTCAGCTACACTTTTATGCTGAGTGACAGCTACACTTTTATGTGGAGTGCCAGCTACACTGCTATGGACAACCCCTGTAAAGTGCCAGCTACACTTTTATGCTGAGTGACAGCTACACTTTTATGTGGAGTGCCAGCTACACTGCTATGAACAACCCCTGTAAAGTGTCAGCTACAATTTTATGATTGAGTGATAGCTACACTTTTATGTGGAGTACCAGCTACACTGTTATGAACAACCCCTGTAAAGTGCCAGCTACACTTTTATGCTGAGTGACAGCTACACTTTTATGTGGAGTGCCAGCTACCTTGCTATGAACAACCCCTGTAAAGTGTCAGCTACAATTTTATGATGAGTGATAGCTACACTTTTATGTGGAGTACCAGCTACACTGTTATGAACAACCCCTGTAAAGTGCCAGCTACACTTTTATGCTGAGTGACAGCTACACTGCTATGAACAACCCCTGTAAAGTGTCAGCTACACTTTTATGCTGAGTGATAGCTACACTTTTATATGGAGTACCAGCTACACTGCTATGAACAACCCCTGTAAAGTGTCAGCTACACTTTTATGCTGAGTGACAGCTACACTTTTATGTAGAGTGCCAGCTACACTGCTATGAACAACCCCTGTAAAATGTTAGCTACACTTTTATGCTGAGTGACAGCTACACTTTTATGAGGAGTACCAGCTAATCCTTTATGTTGAATACCAGTTACAAGTTTATATAGGGCAATAATCCAGGGAACTGTTGGAATGTTGCTTTGAAATGGCTGGAAATAACTACTCTCTTACAGTACTTCACTAAAACTGCTATAATAAACCAATACAAAATTTTTGATACAAGAGAGCATGACACACCAACATAAATGTGTAATATAGTGTCAGTCAACTCGATAAGAAGTTCGAAGTTAAACTTTATTTTCCAGTATGGATCAAGTTCAAATTTGGTTTCCCTTTAGTCGCCTCTTATGACAGGCGGGAAATACTGTGGGCATTTTCAACAACCCCCTGCCCACAGAGGCCGCCTTGGTAAAAGAACCATGTGTGACCATCTTTAAGGGAGATTCTTACTTTTTTTGTTTTTTCTTCTTCCTCTTCTTCTCCTTGTTGTCTTCATCACTGCTCATTTCATCCATTGATTCTTTATTAAGGAATTCATCAGGATAGAGCTCCATAAAACCACTATGGTTCCACCTATAATAGGGGAAGAAAAAAATAGAATCATTCAGGACCAAATTTATGTTTGTTGTGTTAAAAGGGAACGTGTTAGAAGCATTCTGTGAAAACTTCATCCATTTTCCTTGTTAGGCTCTGGAGACTAGCAATTGAAACTGACACCTATTTTACATAAAGTGAACTTAGAGCAAGCAGGGGTGATGTCATGGATTCACATTGATAGTCAATGTTTTGTTTTACTTTGATTTTCGTTCTTTGGTATGACCTTAGTTTGATTAGAGATGTTTCTAATCATTAGAAAGGAAAAAATATTAAAATTATATTGCTTAAGGTATCAATAAATCAAGTGTTTTGTTGTATAAAATTGGTAATGCAAAACAAAACATTGGCAATCTGCCAATTTCTGCACCATTCTGCACCCAGTACTACAAACTTCACTTCAGTTTTACTGTACAGTCATCAACACAATGGTTTCAACTAGTTTAGAGCAACTTGGAAATAACAGGTAACTTTTTTGTAATATTTGTTGGCATAGAGTGGTACAGTACCCCAACGGAAGGACAAAGAAGCACAGGATTTTTGCTAACACAGGGTTCTAGAGGTTGTGAGGTGATACTAGTTCATGGGGTAAAGAGATGACAGCTTTGAGACCAACAGGGAGGGAGACTATCAGTTCTTTTGTTGTGAGAACATTGCAGGTGGCAGGTGAGCCACCACCACTGAAGCCAAAAAGAAGCATGGTGGCCACCTCACAAGAAGTAGATGTGTGCCAATCGTTAATTTTAATTTTGCTGTTCGCCACTTCCTCGCAGAACAAATTCAAGTATTTCACCACTAAAATAAACCAGACTTAATTTTCAAATGAACAATTTTTAGAATTTAAGTGTGAAAGGGTTTCTATTCCTTTTACCCACATGTATGCAATGTCAAATCAACTGAACAAGAAGCACGAAATATCCCACCATCTTATTTTTTAAAGAATTAGAACAAACTTGCACCCAAAAGGCTACATATCATACACAATACAAACATTCCACACACGGTGTTCAGTCTTTACATAAAATACACAAAACAAAAGCTTCACACAAAGTGTGCAGAATTTACATAGAACACAAATTGAAGCACAAATATTTCACACACAGTGTGCTGGATCTATGCTGAATGTACAGGCACAAATGTTTGAAACACAATGTGCAGATTTGCAGAGGATAAACAACACGAACACCCATGCTCAGGGTGCAGGATTTACACAGAATGCACAACACAAGCACTTTACACAAACTTCGCAAAGCGCTGTAGGATGTGCACGCTAAACACAAGCACAAATGTCCTGAACACAATGTGTAGATTTACACAGAAAACATAGCACAAATACTTCACAAAATACAAATTTTTTATTTACAGTTAACAAAAGTATTTCACACACAGAGTGCCAGGTTTACACAGAAAAAGACACCAAAGATACTTCTTAGAGTACACAAGATCTACACTTAATACAAGAACAAATATTTTACACACAGTGTGCAGCATTTACACAGAATGCACATCAAGCATGTACTGTATTCTTACTTTCCCTCCTCAAGCTTCTGTTTGAAGATGTTTCTATTTAAATCACTAGTGCTCAAACGGATATTATCTGACCTCATCTTGCCATACTTTTTGTGCCTCCCTGGACTCAATCTATTAAAGAAAAGATAGATATTGAACATTTGTCATCATTCATGCTACAATATAAGTGCATCAGTTCATAACAAAAAGAACATTACAAGCTGTTACCTAAAGAAAGGTGAATGAAATTGTCTCCCAGCTGAAGCTGTGCAATGTCTCATCAAGCAGTTTGAAGGCCAAGCTGTATACCAATAAATTTCTATGACCCGCTTAATAATGGCCATGCTGCATGATCATGTGTCTAGTCCAAGTTTGTGAACTGGTATCACTAGTGCTGTTCTTTGTCATAATGAAAATGTATTGTCCAACTCAAAAGGCAAATTTGAAGGCGGTCCAGTTTTCCCAAGTTTCAGTGCTTCCTGTTTTCATATTATTCAAAGGATGGCGAAGGTTATAAGGTTCTTTATTCCCAGGGTTCAATATTCCCAGCAAGTGTTCAATGTTTATCCCCTGGGATCATTGAACCTTGACAACATAGAACCTCCTCTGGAACACTAAACCTTAGGGACATGGCCCCAAATTTGACAAAACTGGATGCACACCTCCAGGGTTGTTACCGCACCACTTTGAGAGCCAGGTAATTGTGATCACCATCCTGGGAAGTGCTCTAGGGGGTAGGGAGTGTCCCTCTCGACTTTAACAAATTATTGTAGATTTGAGAGTGCTTACAAAAAACAAGGAATTATCACTCAATTTTTAAAAAAAATCTAAGAATTTTATAAAGATAGGGTAAAAAATTTGTGGCGGGCGGTGATGCTGGAATTGATGAGGAGTATCAGGCAGAGATTTTCACAGCTGGGTAGCACTGCCCGATGTGGTGACAACCCTGCACGCTTCCAACACTCACACTGTCAAAATTTTCCTACTGTTACCTTACCTGCTTCTATCACCATCACTGCAGCCACTGCTTGGTGCTCTCATGTTTCATCTTCCACATCTTGGCAACATAGAATCTCCTCTACAACACTGAACCTTGGGGACATTGACATGGCCCCAAATTTAACACAACAGGATGCACACCTCAACACTCACATTCCCCAAATTTTCTTCCTGTTACCTAATACCTGATTCCATCACCACCACTGGATTCATTGCTTGATGTTCTCATACTCTTGTTTCATCTTCTACATTGAACCTTGGCAACACAGAACTGCCTCTACAACATTGAACCTTGGGGACATTGACATGGCCCCAAATTTAACAAAACAGGATGCACACCTCCAATACTCACATTCCCCAAATTTTCTTCCTGTTACCTTACCTGCTTCTATCACCACCACTGGATTCATTGCTTGATGTTCTCATACTCTTGTTTCATCTTCTACATTGAACCTTGGCAACACAGAACCTCCTCTACAACATTTAAACTTGGTGTCATTGACATGGCCCCAAAGTTAACAAAACAGGATGCGCACCTCCAAAACACACTGCCAAAATTCTCCTACTGTTACCTTACCTACTTCCATCACCATCACTGGATTCACTGCTTGATGCTCTCATACCCCGTTTCATCTTCCACATTTCCTTCTCCTCCATCAATCTATTGTGTGTGTCAACATGATGCAGTACATTTTGTAAGAGCTGACGATTAAGATACCGTACGGATGTTGCCATTGTGTCTCTCAGCTTTACTTTTCTCCCTAAATTTACTTCCTTCCTTGTTGCAGTATTAATACTGTTGTTGGAAGGAAGTGTGCTGCAAATCCAAAATGTGAATCTTGAAATGTTAATGTAAGTCAAATTATCAATATGAAATAAATTTGGTACTAGACTGCACTATTTGTTGTTTACTCAAATTATCCAGCTTTTGGGTGATGTGGCTTGGAATGAATTTATGATGTATCAGGGAGTTGCTACAGGAGGAGAAACAATGTTCTATAGTCTCTTTGAAACAATGTTCTTTCTGAAGATAATCTTGCTTTCATCAGCCACATTCTTATCTCAATGCTCCAATCAACAAGGATTAGTGATGCATTATTAGAATTCCAATGAATAGACACATGCCTTACACTTTCAGTGTTCTCATTAGGCTCCCAAACCCAAGAGTCCCTGAACCCTCAACTTTTTTTTTCAAGAGTCCCATCATATTTCTGAGGGTCCCATATTTTTTGGAAGAGTCCCAAGTGAAGCATCAACAAAGCATGCAGTGATCAGTGATGCTCCGCAATTTCCATTCAGATTTTCTGTCGTGTACCGACTATTTAATTTAACAATCGACCCGATGCCGATTACCCATTATTAGAAAGAGGGAAGTCACATGTTATGCATATCATACCATATTGTATTACCATAACAAGTTCAGGATGGGAGATACTGGGAAAAGTTCCGTTCGTCTCACGAACGGGATATCGTTTTTGTAGGTGTAATATTTTCGCTTCAAAAGTGGAGATAAAAATCAACAGTTAATACAGTAGAATTGTTTGCAGTCTTCGTCATATGCCCTTTCATAATTTAGTTCTTAGGCCAACATCATGCTCTGTCTAGTTTTCATCCCCCAATCATGTCGGAACATTTGCATTCTTCTACTGTACTGCGTTGTAGTTGCGTTATATACTGTAGCTACTCTCCCGCTTTTATAACAAAAGAGCAATCATGAAAATCTTAGCAGTTCTGGGCAACAAAACAATTGCACCGGATTGACGTATCCTATGGTTCCTTTCGGATATAGATATCACTGTATTTTTTTAGCATTTCTTGCCCAAAACTTACGTCTTGTTTTAAAAGAATATGCAACTGAAATGCACCTAAGTCAGATCCCCGACAAATCCACGCAGGCAGAGATTTGTGATGCCTTTTCTAGGTAAATTTAGAACGGTGCTCGCCCGGCTTCGCTAGATGGCTATATAAGCATGTCAAGTGCGACCGTCGTAACACAAACTCAACGGGGAAACTTGCCTCGAGGGCGAGTACTTTCCCACACTAAATCACATAGGCAAAGGCGCGAATTGTGATTGGCTGACTAGAATCAACGTAAATGCACCAATCGCGATGCAGGGGCTAATTTAAATTTCACAATGGAACCTAACCATATGATGTCACCAAGCAAAACATGATGGGCAAAAACGGACACGCAAGTAAGTTTACTGCATGCATGGGCCAAGAAGTTTGCTGCATGAGACCACGTGCATCACTGTTTTCGTTTACAATGACGTCGTATGACAACATTGCATAAACCCCACTGTATACAACATTACGGACGGAATGCTGGGAATGGCTTAATTTATGCAAGATAATAACCACCCAACTTCACAAGGTTCTGGGTGCTACGTACCTGTACAAAACGTACACAGCTCAGACATGTATGCAAAGCTTGGGGATTTTGAAAAAAATGGCGAAACACTGCAGCTAGATAGTCTGTAGGCTACTATGTGTTTTGTGCAGAACACAGCAACTTACGCGGCCCTTTCTGTGAGACAGCAAGGAATGCACCTTAAATGCCTAAATCAAATTCCAGGTAATACTACCGGGTTATATCGGAAAATATCAAACGATCATTCCCATTGCAGGGGTACAATATATACGTTTGTGATTATCAGTGCATACCGTTTTGGCGGGAAATTAAAGGATTGAGTATTAACGGGAATTTTAACGAAACTAAATGTAAGTTTCAAGTACATTTAGCCAATTTTTCAGTTTTCAAATAATCGATGGTAATGATCGGTTGAATGGCAGAATTTTACCGAAGCAAATTATTTACCGACGCAAATTATTTAGCGACAACGGAATAATCGGCCCGATGTCGATTAATAACAGATGATCGGTCGAACAATCGGTCTAGTTGGAGAGTTTGCCTACATGTTTTCCTACATGGATTTTGTGAAGTAACATCGACAATGAACATTTCAAAGCAACGGGTTCGTGTGAACTTTTCAACACAAATTTTTCTATGCCTTTTTCCCAAAATTTTACAGGCGTTTAGCAAGCAAATCCCGTGCGTCCCTGGGACGCACAGGATTTTTTTCAAGCGTCTCGAGTCGAACTCGCGTGTCAGGGACCCGGGAGCTCGGGTAAGTGAGAACCCTGACTTTATTCATTTCATTGTCATGAAAAATTGTGAAATTTATGTCACTGATGTCTTTTCAAGACATAACGTATCATTTCATTTGAAGACAGCAACAATTTTTCTACAAATTACTTTAAGAATATCTGTTTCTTCATAATGACAAAATTGTTTAAATCTGAGGAAAATGTATAGACATGTACAATGCTTCCATCCAATGAAGAGCAGGGATAAATTGAAGCACATGGTATAAACCTTCGTTTCCAGGCATTCTTTAGAAATTCTTAGCATATAAGCTTCACCACTGGCAGAAACAAACCTCTAAATCAAAGGATATAGAGACAATGCCTTTGTTTAGGGATTAACTGGAAAAGAATAAAAGATATCATCATTTAAAGGACTTAGTCTCAAGGAATTAAACAATAGAAACAAAGGAACCTGTCAATTTAATGGTGGCACATTATCCATTTCAAGTATGTATTGTCTGTAAAAGTTTGTGCATTGTACATACCTCCTTCTTTAGGAGCTCCCTGGATGTATAGAAGGACTTTCTGAGGAAAAGTACAGTAAGGCTGTGGAGTACAAACAACAAACTACAGGTTGAGAAATCATTTTTGATATTTCACACGATGCTAAGCTGTACAATGAGTACATACAAAAAGATGCCAATATCTGCTCAGTTGAAACAATGTAGGCAAGATAAATGGGCTATTTCATTCAAAGGTCAAAATGCTAAATTATTCCCTGTGAGGGTGCAATTCCAGAGCATTATCTGCCCATGTCTGTGTACACTTGCATCTTATTTTGAGAACAACATAACGTGTGTGGTTTGATGGCCCAATAATCTTCTTTTTTTCCAATATGATCTAACTCCACTGATTTGTAGCCTAGTCAGAGCTGTAGTCACATCTTGGAGTCCGAGTCACAGTGACAGTAAATATGAACTGAACTCGAGGCTGTGTTGCAGCGACAGAAGACTTATTGGTTTGAAGATATACCTAGGTAGAGTCGGAGTCGCAGTGGCAGATGCTTTTAAGATATCTTGAAGTGGAGGCGTAGTCGCAGTGACAGTAGGATGTATTTTGAAGTGGAGTCGAAGTTGCGATAACAGAAGCTTTCAAGATATATGTTTTGAAGTGGAGTTGGATTCGCAGTGACAGATGCTCTCAAGATGTATTTGAAAGTGGAGTTGTAGTCACAGTGGTAGTGGAAGGCAGCAACTGTCAAGATACAGTAGGCTATCCTATATTTGAAAGTGGAGTTGGAGTCATTGTGGAAGTTGGCATGCCCCCTAATTCTTTGACCATGCTTGACTGTGACTAATGAACACACCTTCTCGAACTGCCAAGATCCATTTAGAAGTAGAGCTGGAGTGGTGGAAGTTGGCTTGCACCCTCTGATACTTTGAACCAGGGTTCGATTTATAATATTTTTTTCTACATGCACTGGTGCCTATGTTACGTGCACCCATGCATGCATGCACTCTGGTAAATTGAACCCTGCTTTGAAGTTTGAGTTTGAACTACCCCTCGAACAGGGCTGTGTGTTAGTTTCTCTCACAATACAGCCCTTGCCCGGATACAATTCACAACCGTTGTCACTTCACTTGAGTCTATGCAGTATTCAGAATAATAAACACTCTGTAATGTTAGTTGTTACTGAATCAAAGATGGTATTATGAAGACAGCGATTCAGGTGGAGCATCCCGTTTCACCAAGTTTGCCACTCGTTAACTTTTACCTCTACAGAGAACAGTTGTGGAGAGCTTGAAAACATGATGCATTGACTTACTGTTACGGTCACAATTGGCAGTGAAAATTGGGCCATTCTTTGAGGAAACTTTTTGAGCATCTTTTGTGGAAAGGAAAATGCGGTGCCAGAGATCATCTGTGTGAAGTCTGGAGAGAACATTTTGTTACTTGGGGCCACAAGGAGCGACGTTCCGCAGGCGTCCTGGCTAGTGCCTACGGTTGTGAAGTGTATCTGCGCAAGGGCTATGTTGTGAGAGGAATGAGCCTAGGCGAGGCTATGTAACGAACACACAGCTCTGTTCGAGGGTTAGGACCTAGTAAGTTTGAACATGCTTGACTGCAACTCCAACTGAGCAAGTTTGTAAATTGATCTTCTGAAAGGTAGCCTAAGGTATTCTGTAATTGAATGTGAACTCAAAAGCTCTGTCATTTCAAGACTTATGTTATGTTAATGCTGGTGCGGACTCGACTGGCACGCGCACTCGACGGTCACACAATCATTCATAGTACTAATTTGTTATTAGGCCTAGTATTATAGTACTAACTTAGGCTAGTACTTAAGGCTAGGCCCAACGTTCAGCGTTTAAGTTAATGTTAGGCTAGGCTAAGTAAGGCTTGTGAGATATCTTCCCAACTGCACGTCCTCAGAGTCCTAGCTGCCTCAAATAAAACACTTACGTGGTCAAATGGAAAACTTGGTCAGATGTACTGATTTATATGCACTCTGGTACTCTCATTACTTCCTAAGAATGACAATTTAACCATGGAATTTACATTTAGCTCACTCAGTATCGTGTGCCTACAGTATAACAGTATAGGCCTAGTTGGTCGGTTGTTGGCAGGTTGAGTTGTACTAGACTTTGTTGTCTTATGTGTAGCCAGCGGCGAGGACGAAGGGTTTTATTAAACAGCCATCGCTACGCGCACATCTTCAGACGGCAGGCCGAGCAGCAGGCAGCTACGGTGCTGCTACGCAGACTATGTTGCAGGTGTTGGCTGCACTTATATTACAGTAAAAAAATAAATTGCCTTGAATTAATTAAAAATATTTTGATTCAGTAGCATAAAGTCTGCTACACGGAAGCGACAAGGGTAAAAGGGATATGCTCAACATGGAGGACAAGCATCCTTAAGGATTTTGCAACGTACCCAAAGCCAGCCCAAAGGTGCCAACCACTGAGGGTTTGCCCAACAGGGAGTTTCGTAACAGTCGAAGCCACGAAAGAGTCATGGTGCATATATGGGAGCGGGGGAGGAGGGGGAAAGCGGGGGAGGGAGCATGATCCCCCATTTTTTTATGAGATTTGGGGGCATGGCCCCCAATAACTGAATGTCGCAAAATAAATTTTAAGTTGCTTTTATTGGCACGTGTCGGCCGCTAGTCTGGCTCAATTATCACTACTTTTCAGGCTACAAAAGTTGCAAAGCTTCAGGGGCTTCGCCCCCTGGACCCCACATTAACGATAACTTGTAGGAGAGTTTACTTTTCGCGCCCTTCAAACAGTTAAAACAAAAACTTTTGCAAGCTATTTTTCTTTTTCAAATCATCTTTCTTCTCATCAGGGCCTTTTAAACACTGATAGGGTGTCCATTCCTTTTTCGCCGGACAATCAGGCTTTTAAGCACCCTGTCCTCCGTCCGGGCTCACGCGGCGCTGGACGTTGAAATTCCTTCATTTTGAAAATTCTAATGAAAAAAACTTCCCAACAATATGCAGCGCGGACCAGCCTAGAGTCTAGATTACACGCAATGTGTTATTTTATGTGCATCAGTCCCGCCTTTCACATCATCTGCCGAATAAGTAGGCTGTGAAAAGTTATTTGTTGAGAGATGTCTGAGAGCCTTTGAACGCAGGCAGCTTGTCTTGCCTCATAAATGAAACACAAAAATTTGCTCTTTCAACATGACGAAGCGATCAAACTGTTACTCTTCATGTAATACCGTACGTAGTGGAGTGTGATGTAACTGGTAGAATAGTACATCAAGAGGCTACGTGTAAACAATAGAAATACGGATTGCATATACGAGCGTGAATGTAGGAGACTTATACAATCGTAATTCTATCAAGCGAAATTTCCTTGAACCTTTTGGAAGTTTCTCTGAAAAATAATCTTGAGAACCCTCTTTTGAAAATGTCTCGGGAGGGAAGTCATTGATGCACACATTTTCAGAGTTCAACATACATTTTCACGACTGTAATCATGTAGCTTAGAACACCGGGAAGGGCTGTTTCCGGCCATCTGGGGGGTTTGTAAAAGCCAAAAATTTTCTGGTACTTTCCACGCCAAGTTATGGTGGCGCTCCGCTTAGATAGTAGCGAAGGTTTTTCTCCTTTTCTGTCGTGAAGGAATGGACATCCTAATTTTACTGAGCGAGGCCGGGCATGTCCCCCATTTCCCTTATTGGCCACAATGGCACACATTTGCCCCAGTAATTATGTCCCTTTTTTAGGATTATTGATAATACCTATACATGGGACTTTTTGGCTCCCATTAGGTCCACTAACAAGCCTAAAATGTCAGCTTGCAGGGGCCTGTTGCGGGCCGCCCTGCTGGACCCCATGCACATTGCATTGAGAGTTTAGAACTCCCTATTGATTAAATGCCCCAAAACACTACGGATTTCTTGAAAATGCCAAATATATTGTCAATCACATGTTCCATTTTGAGTAGCTTCAACATTTTGGCTTTTTGCCCCCTTAAATTACTGTAGGCTATGTTTCTCCGTTTGACATTTTAGGTCTTTTAGGGGACTTAATGGAAGCAAAAAAGTATCTTTCTATAGATATTACTAATAATCCTGATAGGGACATTATTACTGGCGCAAATGTGTGTCATTGGGCCAATAAGGGGACTGGGGACACTTCCATCGCTCAGTATGTTTAAAAGGCCCTTATTTGAGAAGAAGAAAGATAATTTGAAAAAGAAAGATTAAACCTGCAAAGAGTTTTGTTTTAACTCTTTTAAGGGCGAAAGTAAACTCTCCTCCAGGTTATCGTTAATGTCGGGGTCCAGGGGGTGAAACCCCCTGAAGCTTTGCAACTTTTGCACTCTGAAAAGTAAAAATTGAACCAAAGAGTAGCCAAAATGTAAAAAAAGCAACTTAAAATTTATTTTGCGACATTCAGTTATTAGGGGGGGGGGGGCATGCGCCCCAAATCTCATAAAAATGTTGGAAAAGGAGCCCCCTGCCCCCCCCCCGCTTCCGCCGCCTATGTTTACCCTTGTCTTTCTTATAACTCCTTGTCTGAATACCTTATAATACCAACAAAGCCTTCCCCTAACTTTTTCTCCCTCGCACTGACCACTACCAGTTCCTAAATTTGGTTCCTCTTTATCGATGTCAACCTCCTCCACTGACAAACCGGAAAAAGAACTTGACAGCTTGATATCACCCAAAACTTCTTTCGCAGACCCAAATGATTAACGTCCCTTCCTCAATGTAATTCAATCCTTTTCACTGTCAGAAGCAGCCAACAGAGTCACGAGTTGTTTTAAGCGAGTACACTTCTGATCATGGTGCATGTTCTGACACACACAAAATGAAATCTTCCCTAGAAGCCTCTTCAAAGGTACAAGATCGGCCCACATGCAACAATCCTCACATCAAATATGTTGATCTTGTTTAACTTCAACTTCAAATTCCAAAATCATTTCATTTCTTCGAAGTAAGCCCAGAGCTAAAACCGCCGAATCTTACACAGGGTTGGTTTGGGAATTATGATCATTACTGAGCTACATCAGAGGTCCAGTGACGTGGCCACAACTTGAAGTGACAATTTTCACAATGTCGGGCACAGATGCTCGGGCCTCGGCATAGGCTGAGAACTGACGATGATCGTCATCCGTTTGGTATTTTCCTCCACTTAAAATTGCGGAATTCAGTCAAGTAAGCTATTTTCCAGCCTCGCTTTCCTTTGCTCATTTTCCATGCTGTTTAAGTTGTGCTTCTGCATCTCTTGGGACATATCATGTGAGGACAAGTGGGAACTTCCCTATTCGGATTCATGGTCGTACTAGGGAAGACATTTCATAGGAGCGGAAGGTGTTTTTCATGACAATTTTGCAAGCATATTCCCGGAAAATGCCGCGTTTGTCGTACTGTCCAGTACACCGTCCCTTGCTTTGAAAATATAAGTGACAGTGCCCTGAAGCTTTTCCCTGCCATAGGAGGGCTCCCCCGCCCCCAACCCCCGACAGCTAACTCACGTTTGCATTGGATTGGTGTACATACATTCATGTTTTAGAGCCAGTAAATTGAATTTAGTAGGCAGTAATTATAAGCTAGGCCGCCGATGTGGTGGGTTGTTTTTGGGAAGTGTGTATATTTATAGAAAAAACATGTCGTAAGCCTTCCAAATGAAGTGTTATGTCCCAACTCGGGGACTTCTAACCCTCAGCCCATAAGTCATCATTTTGAGAGGAAAGTCCCAACCAAGCTCGTGAGAAATAGAGAGTGTCACTGCACATGTACGTTTATATGAAGAAATGAGGCATCGATGAAGTTTTCCCGCTTTTATTTACACAAAACACGGTAAAACTACTTGAAAAAAGAAATGAAAAATAATCAGTAACATACATAATAGAAAACATTACACTGAGGCCGGAAAGGGAGAAAAACAAGGTGAATAGAGACATTAAACATACTACACACATACACACACACCCGAACACACGCACGCACACACACACAAACTCAATGAAATACACACACTCAGACTTAAACGAGACAGTGGCGAGCTGGGAGATACTTCATGTAAGACTACCTCAAACTGAGGTGAATAGACCACTGAAGAGAGATGAATAGACTGAATAGCCTAGATTGAAAAGGATTAGTGGGTGTCTATTCAGGCCAGTTTGAGGCTGGCTTACATGAAGTATATACCGGCGAGCTAGGGATTTCGGTCAGAAGGGGCTAAGCCTCAGCACGACTTTTCAGGCTTTCCATTTGATTTTCCGCACCTGGTAGAAGACTACTTTGCCATTGCTCCTCAGCAAGTTTTTTTTTTTTAAATGTTTTAATATTCTATCCATGAGCCTCCACAGGAGAAATTTCGGGGGGGGGGGGGGGGGATTCTTTTAGGGGGAAAAGCTCCGCACCACCAAGGGTTGACACGGACCGCAAGGAAATTTGAGCCAAAAATACCTCTTAGATCGCTGGAAATGGCATTTCTTAAGCCTATTTACCGCATATAAATAGGGAAAACACTGAGTGAACTGTTAAGAAATGTTGATGTTAATTTTTCTTCGTCTTTTACTTTGTGCTTTCTTCGTTTATTAAGGTTTCTATTTTCCAGGGGAGGGCAAGTTCCCCACTTGCCCCTACCTGCGGACGCCCATGTTTCTATCCCTGTCTTTCACATTCTAATATGAAGGCGGTCATTATATTTTGTTGTATCGTCAGGTCTCGATTTAAGATTTCAATTGACTACTTTGTGAAGATAACGATTAAACCTGCTAGATCCAATAGCAAGCAATATTACGGGAGAAAAAGTTTTGAAAATTAATTACCGTTAGGTGTACATTTTTGGTATCTGGAAATCAAGAAGAAACATTAATTGACGCAATTTACATCATGTGACCACTCTGAATTAAAAGCTATTTAGTACATTATTTGCAAGAAATAAGTAAGACAAAAGGTCTGCTTGGCTCTCTAGATACCGAATTCTTACTAAATAAAGTAGCCTAAACCTAGGCTTATTAGGTTCCTTTTTTCTGGCTTTTGAGACCACGAAGGTACAGAAACAGGCATCTTCATGGGATTATCGTACAGTGTAAGAAATGGATATTAATCATGAGAATGGTTGTTTGAAGAAAAACAAAATAGAAACTGCTCATTTAAACTCTTAAACCATGACCACTATGATGACAGTTAAATTTCATTTAAACCTGAATGTTCACTTCAAATGATTTTGAGAAATCTTGTGGAAGTTATTTTGGTATCTTTAAAGCTCTTTTTATTGTCTATGTTGACAATTATCCCCAACAACAAGAGGGCTATTTGCGCTACAATTATTGTTGCACTCTTAGCAACATCTTTTATTGGCCGGGAGGGTGAATTTAATGTCAGTCTGTGTATTTTGAAAGCTTATTTTCAATGCACGCTTGGTCTGGAAGCAATTAACTTAGCAAAGCTACAACATTCATTAGTGCGTATAAAGCACGAAGATACGTTTCGGCAAAACATATCCGTATATTACAGATCGAAGATGACCCTTTTCATCAGAATAAAGTACAGATAGTACAGTTACTCGTGGCTGTTTGAGCATTTTGTTATCTGGGCCTTAAAACAACGCCTTTCAATTATGTCTTTTGCCATGGTGCAAGAGAGGGAGTAAAGTATGTTAAAAACCTAAAAATGGCCCCGACAGGCGATTTTGGTCCGTCGGGGTGGGGGTGGTGCCCCCTGACCATATGGCAGATCCGCCACTGTAAAAGACCCTAAAAGGTGACTACGTGGCTTGAAAGAACATTGAAACCAGAAAGCCAAAGGGCTTAGTGACTCCTTGCCTCTGAAATACCTTTTTTCTTTCAAATTGACAGTGTTTGATAGGTTTGTCTTTACAATTTAGGCACAGAATGGCAAAGATTCCTTTAACAATGATCAAAACACACTTTTAACATGTTGATAACCTACAGATCCCAACAGGCACTGACCCCCAGTGACCCCCGATGACCTTTGACCTCAACCAAAATAAAAAAGGGTTCTTCGATTCTATCACGACCTCTGAATACTGTACCTGAAGCATGGGTGCAAATCCCGGGGGCAAGGGGGGCCTTCGCCCCTCAAGTGAAAAATTGGGGGGCCAAATCGTAATTTGCCCCCCCCCCCCCAAAAAAAAAAAAAATCAGTAGACCTAAAAATATGGTCACCTTTTTTCGGTTTTTTTTTTCGTTCGAAACAGTTTTTCTGAAGCTTCGGAAATGCTAGAACACAAGAGCTTCCGGGGGCTTCGCCCCCTGGACCCCCACGGGGGCTTTTCCCCTTGATCCCACCTGGGGCCCTTTGGGGATTCGCGCTTCGCGCTCGCGGTGCCAGCCACGCGTGCACAGTTTAATACTCATGGGAACATCATAACCATTTTCGCCCCCACTCTCAAACAGAGATTTGTGCCCCTGACCTGAAGTAACCTCTGGTCTGTACTAAAAACAAGAAGGTTCTTATGGTTTTAACCAGCCGTTTGAGAGGTTTTTGTAGTTTAACCTCTGGTGACCTCAAATGACCTTTGACCTGCCTGCACCAAAATCACAAAATCTCAAATCTATATCCCAAATATGAAAAGTGTCGGTCACCCCTATCTTGTTTGCAAGCCATTTTGGACGTTTCCGCAATTTTACCACAGGTGATCTCAAATGACAATAGTGTTCTTCCTCTCAACATCACAAGTCCATACACCAAATATGAAAAGTATCGGTCGCTCTTATCTTGATATATCGCGTTTACAAGCTATTTTGGACGTATTCGCAATTTTACCGCAGATGACCTCAAATGACCTTTGACCTCTACCAAAAACAATAAGCTTCTTCCTGTCAATATAAAAAATCTATATACCAAATTTGTAAAGCGTCGGACATCCCTTACAGTACCTTGAGATATCGTGTTTACAAGCAAGTGCCGCAAACACACACACACACATACACACGCACACTCGCTCACACACACACACACACGACATCACCATCGCATAGATTCCCTGCCTGCCTACTGCAAGGAATAAAAAACCCTCCTTTACAAATCGTTACAGGTGGAACACACACATTGTCTTAACATCGGCTTTCTTCGTTGACTGGGGTTGGCGGCGGTTTAACTGGGGTCACAGAGGTTGAACTGTCAGGGAGAAAATTAAGGGAACGGTGTAAATGGCAGATAATAGCTAAATTAGTAACACACCAAAAGCGGTAGCAGAGTTGTTAAATCGAGTTAACGACTTGCGAATCGAGGTGCGTTTTTTTTTGTCTTGTTACTTGACTTTGACTTGAAAGGAACTTGACTTGAGGAGTTTGAAAAATGAGTGACTATTGACTTGACTTGCAGAGAAATGACTTGTGACTTGACTTGAACGTATTTGACTCTTCGAAATTGGAAATTTTTTGAGCTCATTCATTCTCTCATGTAAGATTTTTCCGCTCTGTACCCTCGAAATAAAAGTTGAAGATTCGCATCCTTCAAAAAACATCGTAGTATTAGGCCTATATCGATAGCGCACATAAACTGTATCATTATGCATCATCATTCATAAATTCATGCAATTTCACATAACACGACTTAAGATTGACTTGGTAAGAAATGACTTGTGACTTGACTTGACTTGAAGAAATTTGACTTGTGACTTGACTTAACTCAGTTTTGCAAGAAAGTGGAGTGACGTGTAACTTCGACTTGACCGAAAAAACTTGTGACTTGACTTCACTTGGCAATGAATGACTTGCGACTTGACTTGACTTGAAGAAAAATGACTCGTCAACAACTCTGTGCGGTAGTCACACCACATTCAGAAGGAATTGGCTTGCATGAATTAACCCACACTGCACTAAGGTGCATACACAACTATGTGTAGTCCGCCTATAATTGGACATGAGAATAAAATACTTACAAAATAGAAACGAAATTTGGTTGTCAGGAGGATGCGAGGCTAGCTTAACGAAAACAGGAACAGAAGTGACTAGCCTATACGAGCCTCGCGAGACCACGCCCAACTAAAACATCTGCGTGCATTCTTTCCACGCTAAAACAAAGGAAAACTGAAACCCGGCCAAGAAATTACGTAACGGATCACGCAGGAATAAAGTAACTCATTGGCAAAGCTATAGAGGGCAGTATGCAACTACAGGAAAGACGTTTCTAAAGCAACCCAAAAAGCTTGTGCTTGGCTTACAATGACATTTCTCCTCTAAATTCTAATTTAGAGTGCATAGAGATCACTAGTGAGTGGAATCTATATTTAGAAGAAGTCTCCATTCTCCTCGTATTAAACGGGTAATGAGCAGGAGATAGAGTCTACATAGACTGAAAGAATTGACAATATTCTAAAATAAAGAAAGTTTTAATCCTCGTTAGAAATGCTACAGCTGCCGTGAGGAACGGTTCCGCGAAACTGATTAAAATGCATCAGATGCTTTCTTGAACTAACTTAGGCATAGGATAACATTCTGTAGGCTAACATAAAATAGCAGGTCAGGGCAAAGTAGTAGTCTGGCTCCATAAGATGCTGTAGATCTAGGCCTACTTTCAGTTGCTTAGCATGCGGCAGCCTAGCTCACACAAATTTTACTAGTAGCCTAGACCTAGGCTAGGCTATAACTTTAACTTGTTAGGCCTAGGCCTATACGTTAGTCGTTACTAGGCCTAGCCTAGCAAGGGCCTAAGTCCGAGCAGCAAATGTTTCTTCAATAATAATTAATTATTAATAATCCATAACGAGAAGAAAAGTTCTGTAAGGGTTCACAACATTTTATTAGGCCTTTTTGTAAACAATCACGAAAACACGGAATAGAATATAGGCTAGGCCTAGCCTATGCTAGGCCTAGCCGGTTACCGGTCGTTTCGCCCCCTTGCCAGTTCGCCCCAGTCGTGTCGCCCCCTTGCCAATTCGCCCCGTAGTGGAAGTTGTTTCGCCCCCAACGAAGAGGTCGTTTCGCTCCCAAATACTTATGAGTATGACATCGAATAAACTGACCTTTAAATGCAGTTTTTTGTAGTTGTCATATCAGAAACTTTAAAAAAGTTACAACAGTTGGCCAGAATGTGACAAAAGCCAAGTCAAGTAAGAATGGGTGACGCACCAACCAGTCACTGTGTTAAGTTGACCTAGTATTCTCTTGCACGGTCCAGAATTAAGTTTCACAGGCAAGTTTAGCATTTTTTTAAATCATTTTCAGTTTTTGCGCCATTTATTGGAAATTTTAAATAGAACTAAACAAAATAACCACAAAATATGATGTGCGAACGTTTACACAATGAAGCAAACGAACGATGTAGCAACGATTACGCAGATAGAAAGCGTACATCAGTACAATCAATCATAATCAACACAATTAACACTCAACAATTGCGCACGAGCGTACGGTAACGTTACGAGTTGGTACAAATGAACAACTTGTTTCACCTTTTAAAATGAACTCGGTCTCATCTGAAAAAGAGAATTAAATGAGAAACATCACTTCGTGGACTTCGTTTGTTCTAAAACATTCACTTGTTTTAAAGGGACCTGCTACAGAAAGATTAGGGGGCGAACTGGTAGGTCTTTGGGGGCGAACTGGCAGGTCTTAGGGGGCGAACTGGTTTATTCTTGGGGGCGAACTGGTATTTAGGGGGAGAACTGGTTGGGGGCGAACTGGCAAGGGGGCGAAACGACTGGCTACCGCCTAGCCTAGGCCTAGGTCTAGGCTAGTTGAATTGTTGGCCTAGGCTATCTGCAATGAATAGAATATAGGCCCTAGTTGAATTGTATCTGCAACGAATAGAATATAGGCCCTAGGGCTATGTTAGTTGAATTGTATCTGTAATGAATAGTATGAGAGAGCCCTAAATGGGCCTAACGTAGGCCTAAGGTGTTGCTGAGTTGACACTGACAGACCAGATCAAAATAGCCTAGCCTACTCATACCCTGTAAATAATGCTATGAGCTAGGCCTAGGCTAGCTCAGAACAACAGATATCAAACAAAACCCCCTAGACAGTGATTAGTCAAAACAGTAAATTTATATGCATACCCTGTAGGCCTAAATCATAATAAAATCCTGTGAATGGCTGGATCAGAAGGAGGTCACACAGTATTTGTACGTGCGGCTGGTCCCATTTCCAGGGCACCATACCACAGTTGGCCAGTGGGGTTAAGATTAACCCCAAATCTTTCCATGCCTATGTTAGGTCTAAGCAGCATGTTAAGGAGGGGGTTAGGCCACTTCATGATGTGAATGGTTCATTAGTTAGTGATCATCAGGATATGGCTAATTTGTTAAAGGATTATTTTGTATCTGTTTTTACCAAGGAGTCATCTGTCATGGGGATTTGTAGGGGTTCTGATATATCTTCTTCAATAAGTGCCATTGTGTTCTCTGAGGAACTGGTTCTGAAAAAATTAAAGAGTAAGGCTCCTGGGCCAGATGGGATCCATCCCGCCATCCTTCATGAATGCTCTGAGGTTTTATCAGTTTCACTATCAATTATTTTCCAGAAATGTCTTGACTCAGATTTTGTTCCTATTGACTGGCAGGTTGCTAATGTCACTCCAATTTTTAAAAAGGGGGATCGGTGTTCACCTTGTAATTACAGGCCAGTCAGTTTAACTAGTGTTGTGTGCAAAGTTATGGAATCCTTAATCAAGGACTGTTTGCTAAAGCATCTTTTAGATAATGGGTTACTCAGCATGGTTTCCTACCCAGTAGATCTTGTGTTACAAATTTGCTAAGCTTTCTTGAGGATGTTTCTTTGTCTCTCGATTCAGGTTCCAGTGTGGATGTCATTTACCTTGACTTCCAAAAAGCTTTTGACAGGAAAGGTTAGGCATCATAGGCAAGTGCGCTCAGTGGATCAATTCGTGGCTCAATGGTAGGTCTCAGAGAGTTGTTGTCAATGGAAATTTTTCTTCCTGGAAAGAAGTCTCAAGTGGTATACCACAAGGTTCTGTTCTTGGCCCACTTCTTTTCTTAATTTTCATAAATGATATTGATAGCTCTATCACTTCCAGTATAAGTAAGTTTGCTGATGATACAAAGCTCTATAGGAAGGTTGGAGGAAAGGACGATTCCTTATTGCTTCAGAATGATCTGGATAGGTTATTTTCATGGTCTCAGACTTGGCAAATGTCTTTTAATGCTGACAAGTGCAAAGTTCTCCACTTTGGTTCTAAGAATCCCCACCATGATTATACTATGAATGGTAGTAATTTGAATAAAGTGACTTCTGAGAAAGACCTTGGTGTAGTTATTACGGGAGATTTAAAGTCATCTAGGCAGTGTGCAGCTACTGCTACGAGGGCAAATAGGGTGCTTGGGTTGATCAGGAGAAATTTTAAGAGTTTTAGTAAAGAAATTATGCTAAATTTGTATAAGCAGCTGGTTAGACCCCATCTTGACTATGCTGCACAGGCCTGGAGTCCCTTCTTTGAAAAGGACAAATTGCTTTTAGAGCAACTTCAGAAGAGAGCTACCCGACTCATACCAGAGGTTAAAAATCTACCTTATTCCCAAAGGCTTAAGCTGCTTGGGCTTACCACTTTGGAGCTGAGAAGGATTAGGGGGGACATGCTCCAGGTATACAAATTTCTATCTGAAGGGAATCCTTTGTTAGCTTGCAGTTATTTAAAGGTCCAAAGTAATCCTTGGGTCAGAGGCCATTCTAAAAAGCTTGAAGTCTTTTGCTAGACTTGACATTAGGAAGTTCAGTTTCTCTCATAGGGTTGTTAGTGAGTGGAATAGCCTGCCTGAGTGGGTTGTTAACTCCACATCAGTGCACCGTTTTAAGGTTAATATTGACAAGTTTTTCCATGACTGTGGTAGAATCTAATCTTTCTGGGCTCTTTAGGTGTTGGTGGTTTGCTTTGTTTTGGGGGTTTTTTTGGATTACAGGGCATCTTATGTTGATAGGGGATTCCATTATAAGGTATTCAGACAGGGAGTTTGTACTGTAAGAAAGACAAGAGAAAAAGGGTTAGAGTTTGCTTACCAGGTGCTCAAATTGAGGATATTTCAGCTAGGGTCAATCAAATTGTGGGGAACGAGAAAGTCCTTGCAGTTCAGGTTTTTACCAACAATCTCTGTAGGGATAGTCAATTTTTACTCAGGTCAAAATGTAGGGAACTGGTCAGTATTTTAAGTCGACACGCAGTAAGGGGGTTATTTTTGGTATTCTCCCTAGGTTTAATGGAAAGGTTTCTTTGGGTAAAACTGCGAGTTTGAATAAGTGGTTGCAAAACGAGTGTTCTCTTGGGGGTTTCAAGTTTGTTGACCTATAAGCCAAATTTCATAACAGACGGGATCTATTTTCTAGAGATGGCCTGCATTTGTCAGGCGTTGTGGCCAATGAATTGGGAAAGTCAGTTACTAGGGCTGGGGAATCCCAGTTGTCAAACTAGTTTCAGGGGCGAGGGATTATGGTGCTAGGAGTATCTCTGATGTCAGTTGTGTTGAGGGTCCTGTCCTGTCCTGTCCTGTACGGAGCATTCTTAGCAAATTGGATGAGTTTCTTGCACAGATTTCCTTTGACAGTCCAGACATAGTTGGGGTTATGGAAACATGGCTCCAAGTGAAGTCAGCAACTCTGAAATTCAGGTTCCTGGGTACAAAATTTTCAGGGAAGATATCACTGATACTGTCTGTGGTAGAGGTGGAGGGGTTTTATTGGTTTTGATGAAAAGAGAAACCTATGCATTCATGATGGCGTGTGTGTGTGTATGTGTGTGTGTTTGTGACACTTTGCTTGTTTACACGATATCTTGAGAAGGGAAAATCTGACAGTTCTCAAACTTGGTACACAGATACCCCATACTGAGAAGAAGAACCCTATTTATTTTGGTTGAGGTCAAAGGTCATCTGGGGTCACAGGGGCTCAAAAACCAAAACCCTTGTTTACACAATATCTCAAGACAGGAAATTTGGATTAATTTCAAACTTGATATGTTGATGCGTTATGATGTAAGGAAGAACCCTATTGATTTTGGTGGAGGTCAAAGGTCATCTGGGGTCACAGGGGCTCAAAAACCAAAATCCTTGTTTACACAATATCTCAAGACAGGAAACTTGGATCAATTTCATACTTGATATGTTGATATGTTATGATGTAAGGAAGAACCCCATTGATTTTGGTGGAGGTCAAAGGTCATTTGGGGTCACATGGGGTCAAACCCTGAAATCCTTGTTTACACGATATCTCATGGTAGAAAACTTGGATTAATTTCAAACTTGATATGTTGATGCGTTATGATGTAAGGAAGAACCCTATTGATTTTGGTGGAGGTCAAAGGTCACTTGGGGTCACATGGGGTCAAACCCTGAAATCCTTGTTTACATGATATCTTATGGTAGAAAACTTGGATCAATTTCATACTTGATATGTTGATGCGTTATGATGTAAGATAGAACCCGATGTATTTTCGTGGAGGTCAAAGGTCACTTGGGATCCCATGGGGTCAAAACCTGAAATCCTTGTTTACGTGATACATTATGGTAGGAAATTGGATTCATTTCAATCTTGATAGGCTGATGCGTTATGATGTAAGAAAGAACCCAATTTATTTTGGTGGAGGTCAAAGGTCACTTGGGATCACATGGGGTCAAAACCTGAAATCCTTGTTTACGTGATACATTATGGTAGGAAATTGGATTCATTTCAATCTTGATAGGCTGATGCGTTATGATGTAAGAAAGAACCCAATTTATTTTGGTGGAGGTCAAAGGTCATTTGGGGTCACATGGGGTCAAACTCCGAACTCCTTGTTTACACTATATCTCAAGGTAGGAAGCTTGGATTGATTTCAGACTTGATATGTTGATGCGTTATGATGGGAGGAAGAACCCTATTGATTTTGGTAGAGGTCAAAGGTCATTTGGGGTCATAGGGGTCAAACGCAGAAAAACTTGTTTAGGATATCTCAAGGTATGAAAGGTGGATGGATTTCAAAATTAGTATGTAAATGAATTATGGTGAGAAGATGGTCTGTATAAGGTTATTTTTTGTGGAGGTGAAAGGACATCTGGGGTCATGATCGGTCAAACTTTGAAAAACTTGTCAAAATGGGATATCTCAAGGTAGGAAACTTGGATGGATTTCCCAATTAGTATGTGGATGTGTTATGGTGAGTTGAAAGTACTGTACCTGTTGTTTTTGGTGGAGGTCAATGGTCATCTGGTATCACCTGGCATCACACTCTGAAAACCTTGTTTGCAGAATATCTTAAGGCACAGTATGAAAGAAAAACCAGTCACTTACAGGTGGAGACAAAGGCTATTTTGGGTCACCAGTTGTTACAAGAAATGTAGCATTTTATTGAAAAGAGCATGTATGTATCATCGAAACCTCAATGCATTTTTGCATTCTGGTTGTTTGTTAAGGATAGCATAAATTGTGTTGAAGTTACCAGCAAGTTTTCCTGTGGGTTCTCTAACTGCTTGTGGTGTGAACTTATCTTTAGCAATGAATATGATACCCCTTTGCTTGTCAGTATTGTTTACTGTTCACCAAATTCTTGGAGGATATTCTTCGAGGATAATCAGAAATTGTTCCAAATTTTTAGGAAAATTTCTACTAAAAGGGCTGTTTTGTTTGGGAATTTTAACTTTCCTGATATTGATTGGCATTCCTGTAATAGTGGGTTGCATGGGAGGGATTTTCTAGAGGTTGTGTCTGATGGTTTCTTTACCCAGCATGATCTGTTTCCCACTTGTGAGGATAATTGCCTTGATTTGGTTTTAAGTACTGATGAGAACATGGTCAGAAATGTAGCCAATGGTGGAAATGTAGGGTCCAGTGACCATGACCTTATTTGCTTTGAGTTACGTTGTTTTGGCAATCAAAATGATAGTGACAAAACAATACTACTGTAGATTTCAGCAAGGCTAACTTTGCTTGTGCTAAGGAGCTTTTAACCATAGATTGGGCTGCCCATTCGACTCAATTAGGCCTGCTGAGGCATGGAGCGTTTTCCGGGATGTTGTTTCTGACGCAACAAAGTTGTGTATTCCACTTAAGAAAGCTGTGGTTAAAAATAGGCCTATTTGGATTTCTATAGAGGTTCTCAGACCAACTGGGAAGAAACATAAGTGTTGGCGTCGCTATAGGGCCAGTAAAAGCCCAGGGAACTTAGCAGCTTACAAGATGCAGGAACTCTTAGTTAAAAATTAGGTAAATGGAACTAAAACTAGGTTTGAAAAGCAGATGGCCAAGGAGGTTAAGATAAACCCCAAATCTTTTCATGCCTATGTTACTGTAGGTCTGAGCAGAAACTTAAGGAGGGTGCTGTGGGGCCTCTTAAAGGTGATGATTATACTTTGGTTAGTGACCATCAGGATATATGGCTAACTTGTTAAATGACTATTTTGTATCATTTTTACTAATGATTATCTTTTTGGGTGACTTGTAGGGGTTCTGATGTCTCTTCTTCAATCTGTTACTGTATGTCATTTTTTCAGAGGAACAGGTTTGTAGTACTAGTAAAAGAGTTTGAAGGCTAGTAAGGCCCCTGGGCCAGATGGGGTCCACCCAGCCATTTTACGTCAATGCCCTTTGTCGTTTCCTCTTTCCATCATTTTTCAGAAGTGTCTTGATTCAAGCTCTGTTCCTTCTGACTGGCGGGTCGAAAATGTTACTCCAATTTTTAAAAAGGGGGATCGAAGCTTGCCTTGTAATTACAGACCTGTCAGTTTAACCAGTGTTGTGTGCAAAGTTATGGAATCTTTAATTAAGGATAGCGGACTTAAGTACTGTATCTTTTCTGTCACAACATGGTTTCCTGCCAAGCAGATCTTGTGTTACTAACTTAATGATCTTTCTTGAAGATGTCTCTTCATCTCTTGATTCTGGGTGTGGCGTTGATGTGATTTACCTTGACTTTTCAAAGGCTTTTGATAAAGTTCTATTAGGTACTGTAGGCTAATGGTTAAACTGCATCGGTTAGGGGTTCAGGGCAATTGTGCTGAATGGATAAATTCTTGGCTTCATGGTAGATCTCAGAGAGTTGCTGTCAATGGTAACTTCTCCTCTTGGAAATAAGTCACAAAAGTGGAGTACCACAAGGTTCTGTCCTTGGCCCACTTTTTTCTTAATTTTCATCAATATTGATAGCTCTCTTACATC
Source organism: Holothuria scabra (assembly GCA_037179385.1). NCBI lineage: Eukaryota > Metazoa > Echinodermata > Holothuroidea > Aspidochirotida > Holothuriidae > Holothuria > Holothuria scabra. Next base: position 10,290,442 of record CM074189.1, read on the forward strand.
TTGTATAAGTAAGTTTACAGATGATACTAAGCTTTATAGGAAGATTGGCATTTTGGATGATGCCTTACTGCTGCAGAAAGATCTGGATAGGTTATTTTCTTGGTCTCAGACCTGGCAACTGTCTTTTAATGCGGATAAGTGTAAAGTCCTTCATTTTGGTCCTACAAGTTTTAGCTATGATCATAACATGAATGGTAGTGTTTTAAGTAACGTCACTTTCAAGAAAGATCTGGGTGATGTAATTACTGGGGATTCAAAGTCATCAAGGCAGTGTGCAGCCACTGCTGCAAAGGCTAATAGAGTGCTTGTATTGATCAAGAGGAATTTCATCAATTTTAGTAAGGATATTGTACTTAATTTGTATAAGCAGTTGGTAAGACCCCATCTAGACTATGCTGCTCAGGCTTGGATCCCCTTCTATGAAAAGGACAAGCTTCTGTTAGAGCAAGTTCAGAGGAGAGCCACTCTCCTTATACCTGAGGTGAGAAATTTACCTTATCATGCTAGGATTAAACATCTTGGGCTTACCACATTGGAGCTGAGAAGGAGGGACATTAGGGGGGACATGCTCCAGGTTTACAAGTTTCTTTCTGAAAGGAATCCCCTTTTGTCTTGTAGTTATTTAAGGGATCAAAGTAATTCTTGTGTTTGTGGGCATTGTAAAAAGCTGGAAAAGCCTTTTGAAAGGCTTGACATTAGGAAGATTAGTTTCTCCCATAGAGTTGTCAAGGAGTGGAATTGTCTGCCAGATTGGGTAGTTAATTCCCTGTCAGTACATTGCTTTAAGGTTAACATTGACAAGTTCTCCCATGACTTGTAGAATCTGATTGTTTGGGAGCTGTTGTCTAGGTTTGGTGGTTTGAATTTTGATTAGGGTTTGGACTTCAGGGGTCTTGGCCCCCCTTTGTCCTTCAACCTGTTATGTTACACAGCCTATAAACACAGTAGATAAGCTACTGAAATGTTCAATGATTGCAGAGTTAAATCTTTTGTTTAGATTATGAACATGAAGTCTTTAATTACCCAAAGAAGGGCTCATATTTCACTGGGAATAAATCAGCCATGTTCACCGAAACCAAATTTATTTGGATTTGGTAACATACCCAATGTATGATTCCAAAACCAGAGTTTGGATCTCTAAGCAGACAAGTGTGTAATTTGGTTTACATGACCAGAACTCATGTCAAGGCTAGGCAATGGTGTTTGGTTTTTTCAGTTCAAGTGGGGGCTATACATACAGTAGGCTATATGCATGTTATGTTATGTTACGTTATGTTAGGGTAGATTAGGGGGTTTTCAACCTACTGTGCAGGGAAATTCCGACTGCCTTGAACATTTCTGAAAATTGTAAATATCTTGAAGAAATCACAGTACCTTAGACTTTTCCAACAAGTAATTTGAACTAATGGCAATTGAAAATCATCCTCCTTTTGACCTGAACTAACCATTTAAAAAAAGCAAAAAGATCTGAACCCTGAGACCAATGCAGATGCAGTTGTTTTAAAATCATGTTTTCTTATGATGGTCAGTAAGCCACATGGCCAAGGTCCGCATGGATTTTTACCCCAAAATTTATTATTAAGTGTTCAGATTTTATGAACTAAATAGAAATAAGTTGGTGGGATGCTGTCACAAACAGAACTTGCCCCAAATTGTCTCTGCTTCCATTTAATGGGGAGGTTGAAAACCCCCCAACACTTTTCCATGTCTAAGGCAATTTTTGACCACCCAGTTTTTAATCTGCATGAAATCATTGAAATGACAGAAATTTGATCAATTTTAATTTAAAGTGGTGGAATTAATGGTCAATTACCAGATGTAAAAGAGTTGGCTTCATTGATGACTTTTATCAGAACATCTGGGAGATTATGAACCTCACAAAATTCATTTAACCACTAATTTGCATGGTTTTCAATTGGGAGGGTTGAAAATAGCCAATTTTCGGCCTCTTTTGTTGTCATTACATATTCCAAAAGGAGTAAACTAATAAAACAAAGGACATGCACAGAATGTAAGTGCAGGCATTAGATTTGTTGACCAAAGACACACTAAGTTGGTGCAATGACTTTTCTTGATTTAATTTTTAAAACCAAAACCCCTTAAGTGGTCCAAAACCCCCAAATTTACCCCATGCTATTGTATTTATATTTTAGTAATTAAGTTTTGCATTGGTTTCAAAATTACCCTACCTATCATCTTCATGCCAAATGGCACATTAAAGGTGTGCACACTCTTTTTCCAAACTACTCTATCCTTTGCCGGAAACCTAGCTTCATCCCAAGATCTCCACACAAACTCCTTTTTTTTCAATTTCTACTGTTCTCTGCCATGCTGTGTTTATACAAAGTGACTAAAATATGGTCCCATGAATAACAATTACAATAAGTTAATTGAATGATGCTACAGTAGTCACATAGTGTATGCATAATAAATTTATTTTAAAAATGCGAAATCTTTTAGTTTCCCAGAAGAATGGGAAATCTGCTGTGAAGTCCTATAGGCCGAATCCTTTTTCTTTCCATTACAGATATTGGGCGAGAATGGCGAATCCCGTTTCCTCTGGGGAAGTTTTAAAACAAGCAGAACACATCTGGAAGATGTTGGATGAGTTAGCAGACACGGATCCAGAAGCGTACAAAAAGTTTGTAGAGAAGAGTATGAAGGAAGGCAAAAAGGATCTGGCGCTACCCAAACCATTCATGTGTATAAGAGGAAGAATTTTGTTGGTAACATAAAAACTTTTTCATTTTAACTAAATGTACTTTCTTACCCAAAAATGTGGCATTTGCACAATAGTATTTGCTGATGGCAATTTCATAGGGACAGCACATTTTATACAGAATTACCCTGCGTGAAGAGAAATTGTTCTCAAGACAAACTCCCCCAGTGGTTCAGTAGCTCCATGCATGAACACAATTTAGCTTTAGTACAGGTACCCTTTTTGCAAGTGGGTGGCAGAGGCAATAAGCTAGTTCGGTGATTTGTTTCCGTATAGAATTGTGGGGCCAGCATGGGATACACAAACTGAGCTCAGCACATAGTTTACAGCATTCCCTTGTTTTTATGTCGTAAGTGCATACAATATGAAGCATGAATCTGAATATCCAACCCAAACAAAAATTTATAGTAGATTAAAATGCATACCAAAAAGGCAATTGAGACAAATTCTGCTGCACAGAACCATAATTATGATTCCTCTTTATGTTAAAGTTGAAGTGAAAAATGGAAACTGATGTCACCTGTCACCAAATTTCCATGTTAACTCAAAGTTTGGAAAATGTGTTGTAAGGCCAATAGAGTGGAAACCACACATAGGGAAAAAGTCTGATCACTGAAAATAGGCCAAATAAAAATTGTGTTTAACTGTAGTCCCACACAGTAAAGGCACAGATTTCCCCAGAAAAACAAGAATGGTTGGAGGATATTTATAACTGCTAGACCACAAGTCCAGATTGATGGTGTCCTAGGTTAATATTTCAGTTGGGTTCATGGGAAGAAAGCTTGCTTCAAGGCCCTGGTAAGGTACAATTTGGATGGTTTCAAATGCCATAGATTTATGTAAGTTCAAACATTGTTGCAAAATTGTTGTCTTTTTAAGTAAGAAACAAAGATATCAACAATTTTGTAATTTTAATAAAACTGAAATGGGGGGATTGTACCCACCTTCTCCTGGAATGGGGGAACATATCCCCCTTTCCTCCCTCTGTTGGAAATACTGAGAAAGCCATAGGCCACATTTTCACACCTGACCCTTGGTCTATTGAGTATAGACATAGCAAGTGTTTGAGTTAGTGGTAGAGGGTACAGTATGTCTTTCACCTGGGAGGTCAGGGTTCAATTCAAAGACTGAGTTATACCAAAGTCTTTCAAAGTCAACCTGTCACAGTTTTCGGAGATGCTCCTTTGATATAAACAATGGAGTAGGAAAAGGGAATGCAGTGACCCACAATTGTAGAAGGGCTTTGGGTGCTGGTATTTAACTCCATCAAACTAGACCAGATTTAGAGGCTTTCAAAGTCTGACATGTTACCATTAGTTTTATATTTTGCTGGTATTGGGTTGGAGCAGAAGGGGTTGTAAGTTAGGACAACTGTAGGGTGTGAGAGTATTTGAAATCAAGGAGTTGCATAGTTTGATAATTCATTTTTACCATAGTTGTAGTGAGATGATCAATGATTATCTGATGAGGTAGTACAAACTGACCAGGGGCCTGATATTTTTGGACCTTGTCAATTGAAAGGTAACTTGCAAATTGCAACATTACCATTTGTTATTTCCCTTTGGTGTAGACCCCGCAAGGGCTTGAATGTGTCCCTCTGGTCAATTTATTGCCTTCAAGAGAAGAGGTTAAAAAAGACATTTTTGGCCTAAGGACTCCCTCATGTATAAGTGGTCAAACAGCTAAAATCATGCAGAATTTGCTACTACAACTGCTTCAAAGGACCCCCCATGAATATGTTATCCTTGGCCCCATAACTTTGAAATCTTGGCAGAGATTTAAATTAACGTTCCTTTCTTCTCTTCATTTTCTGAAGGATACCACAAAAGATGATAACCTGTTTGTCAATATTTGTAGTTGGACCAAAGTGCCGGGCCCTAAGGGCCCAACTGATGCTGTACCTGTCTCTGGAGGACCTTTAGAAAAAGTGGAATATAACTCTGGTAAATTCTTGTCATTTCTTAACATCTATAGAACATAGTTACTCTAGTTCACCCAGTCCTGAAATTTTTGTGCACTGAAGAGGATAATTTGGAATAAGGCAATAAATTGGGGTAGTTGTTCTTTATGTCAGTTCTTCATTTGGACTGCTAATTTACCAACTTAATTCATGTTTTAAAAAGTAAGATTATTCAAAATGTGCCCTGCATAATGCCCATCTCTTCAAGAAATGACTTTTTTGAACCATGAAAATCAATTACATTTTGCTCATGAATAATTTGTTCACCCAAGTTTCAAAATTTCAAATGGTGCATCTTCTATAAGTTCTCTTGATGTACATTATGTTTTGAGGAGATGAAGCTATTACTCGTTGAGACTGACTGGCTTATGATTGAAGCCTGATTGTTCATTTGCCATCTTTTTGCATTTTAAACACAATATTGTCCTTTAAAGTGAAGTGATGACTGTACCTGGTCATTAATTCAGTCAATAGCTTTATTTCAATTTGAAAACGATGATTCATTTAGCAGGGAAGTGTTGAATAGTGTATGCTAGGGGAATTTACAAGTGGGTACAAAGGCTAGTGTGCACACTCTGCATAATGTAGTCCTTAACATGCACAGTAGTTACAGGAGTCAGTTACAGTAGATATGGTTTAATAATACAGCAACATGAAATGTTCGTGTTAGCTAGTTCCTTTGGTCCCACCTAACGACAGACAGAAAATACATCAAGCATGTTCTACGCTACCAAATGGGGGGGGAATTTCACAAGTAGAATGGAAAGCAATTTATTGCTGTGTTGTCTTCAAGATAAAGTAGTTTTTTGTTCTCATTGGATTAGACTCGAGAAGTGAACTTTCTAGAAGTGAGATTTTTTTTTTTGGGGGGGGGGAGGGGGGTCCGGGAGAAAATAGGAAAGTAGTAGACCCTGTGCTTTGAGAGTCAGCCACTGGGTACAAAACGTGTGATAGACATGCTTATTGCCTTTGCCCTTACTTTTATTCCCTGTTTCATGCCACCCTGCGTAAATATATGAGTTGCGCTGCAGACCTGTGAAAATTAAATGTATGCTAATTATTTTGTGACATCACATTGACAGACAGATTTTTTCAGACAATGCACTCAAATAAAAAATGTATATCCAGGTAAAGTCGTGAAAAAATCAGAAAGCACTTCATTCTCACAGACATCAGATGCAAGTCATAACTTAACACTGGTTGACAGATTTTTTGCTCTTTTAGGTCAGAGATGGAGAAGATTTGAACAAAATCTCCTAAAAGTTGGATTGAAATTTAATCCGAATTCACTGTAATGTGACTACAGCTTGAAACTGTTTGTTTTTCTAGATCTTTGCAGGGTGACTCGAGTAGCAATCAACCCTGAGGTGCTAAAGGAATGTTCTGAGAGGAAAGAAGAGATGCGGCTCCTGATACAACTGGTCTTTCAGTTTCTTGAGAACCAACATTCGATTAAAATATCAAAAGACTATACTGTCATAAAGAAGACCTACATGGGTAATACTGCTGAACTGGAAAACTTTTTCAGTAAGAAACAAAAGCCTGTAGAGGAATCTGCCATGGATGAACTTAAGAGTTTAAGTCCAGAAGATCTACTGGCACAGCTGGGGAGATTGAAAACTGAGCAGGGGGAGAGTGAGATACCCTCCATGCCAAGTCTTGCTTCGGAGAAACCAGGGAAGGGGAACTTAATAGAGGAAATTTCTAGTAAGGTGGTTGTTTTACCAAGACCAGAATATGAGCTGACTACCAGAGATAAAGATGAGAAAAAAGGGAGAAGAATAGTTTTAAAAGTTTCACTGCCAGGCATGCAGGCTGTTTCAGAGTGTGACCTTCAAATAGAAAAAGTAAGTTGGTATGAAATGTGGAAAAATGCAGTTGCTTTAAACTTTGAACTTAAGGGCAATTTCTTGCACTTTCTACTCAGGATTTGCCATATTTTGTGGTAATTCATGAACCTTTATTTTCACAGATGTATATATCTAGTTGGAGGGGGGGGGGGGGGGGACTGGAGCAGCTTCGAATGTCGACTTAACCCATTTATGTGGCAGACTTTTGGCAAATATTAGGCAATGTTTATGGCAGGCAAACACTCTTTGAATCTTGATACTACTTGGACAATAAGTCTCAAAATTGTACTTTGACATTGTATTAAAGGTTCCCGCACAAAAAAAAAAAAAAAATGTTGCTCGTCAGGTGGGTGGAATGGAGAAAATATTGGAAGGGGTGAAGGGTGCCAACTAAACTATTTATGCAGGGTGTCACCATCAGTAGTTGGAAAAGTTTGCTTTACACACCCCTGGATGGCTAGGGACAGCACTTGGTGGGTGTTCTAACTTGCATGACCAATCAAGAATGTGTTAAGCACCCTGTTCAAAATTATCCCTGAGATTCCCATTTTTTGGAGTACTTTGGAAAAATTGGAAAAGCTCAGCTTTTCATTGGTGACTGAAACCTGAACCTCCTTCAGCTCCCCCAGTTCTGCTGTTTATGTTTCCTGTGATGGTATAAAGTCAAAGTCAGATTTATTTACCTCACCCCAAGAATTATTACCCTTGCTGCATGTTTGTTATGTGCAGTTTAAGCCTGTTAGTCTGAGGTGCTCTGGTTTAGATGGAAGACATGCTGGGTCAAGCCCATTGTGACAGACGAAGGACAGTTGCTCTTCAAATAACATCAGGCAGACAAGTCCTTTGAAGTTTTCATACCATGATTTATCAGGCCCAACAAGCCACAATCCAAACAATGGTCCTCTGTAATCAGTAACATTTTCTCACCAGTGTGCAGGAAGATTACTTGCTTGAAGGTAGCAGAACAATTGTAAATCTTTGTTTATCTGTGTGTAACTACAAGCTGTATTTAAATATTGATCATAATCAAAAGTCCCCACAAAATGCCCCCAAATTGGGGAATATGTGGTAGCAGTTTTAAAGGAACTTTTATCTTCATTAGCAGATCTATCATTCATTCCAATACCATCTACTACTCCTGATTTCCATTCAGGAAAGCAAAATTATTGTGTCTGAGCACGCAAATCAAAGCTGCTTTGTGTTTATCTCAACCATTTTGTAAATTTCTCTATTTCTACATGGATTATGTATGTATGATTGGTTGCTGATCCAAAAAGAACTTTTCTGGACAGGTGTATTGATTTCAGTTCAGAGATAATTGACCTTTAAAACCCAGTGGTCATTTGTCATGTAAGTGCAGAAATGGAACCAACATTTATGCTTGTGTTGTGTTCTTATTTCATTGGCAAATATGAGTTTCTGCATTCCTTGTTGTGATGTGATTTTAGAGACAAAATCCATGTGAGTTCAAGTTTGGCCATTTTCACCACTTATCATTGGCCAGGAGAAATTCAACGACTTGATTGTAATCATAATGCATGAAATTTGTCTTTAAGGAAATTACCTGAGTGATGTCTTAAAGGGCAAAATCAGTGAAAACCAAATTTATTGCAAAACAACAGCTGTATTCCACAGATTTCTTACTTCTTTTTCAAGTATCTTTCATCATTTTCAGGACTTCAACAGTGCATAAGTATAAATAATCAAGTCTCTCTCTTAAAGAGGCTCATTGAGTTGATATTGGTAAGTTAATGAGAGTCTCAAAGGGTGACTACCACATACAAATGCTTAAAGTTAGCAAAACAAGTCAAGTTTCAAGTCCAAAAGTCACAGAAAATGATCACTTTTTGAATTTTCTAGTGTCCTGACTTGTAACGGTTTTGTACATAATTTGAAAAAGTGTCTGGTCATGAATTTTTGAAATTCTTGAACTGTTAATTACTCACTCATAAAAGAGTTATTTGTATGTAGGATATGGGAATTGTCTAAGTTTGACCATTTGTCATTGGTTTGTGAAGAAATTTAATAGATTTGGAAAAATTTGTTGAATTTCATGAACCAACTCAATGAGCTGCTTTAAAGTTCAAAATTTAGTGAGAAAAATATTATCCTATGAATCTAAAGAGTCAATCATGAAATGCAAGGGACTGCTGTTATAATACAAATTCAAATTGTTGTGACTGCCTTCTAGAGAGGAAAAGTAATATAAAAACTTCCACTATCTTTTCAGCAAAGGATCATTTTACACGTTGATGAGAAATACAATCTAGATTTGGACATACCAGAAGTCTTCCAAGAATCATCAGTGACTGCTAAATTTATCAAAAAGACATCATCCCTAACAATCACCTTACCTTTGATAGAGGATTTTTGACATCCAGAGATAAGTGGCACCATGCATGGAACTTGGGAGAAGAGCTAAAAGAGACATTAGTAATACAACATTCTGCATCATCTGCTCTGTAGTACCACTGACAGGTTCCAAATAACCAGGTAGTTATACCACTGACAGGGACCATGTAATGTGGTAGTGATACCACTGACAGTTGCAACGAAGGTGGTAGTACCATTGACATGTACCATGTTGTAATCATACCTGCACCAATGTACCATGTGGCCAGGTAGTAATAGTACTATGTGGTCTGGTAGTAATGTCACTGAGAGGTACCATACAACCAGGTGTAAATACCACTGACAGGTACCATGGAGCCAGGTAGTAATACCTATGGTGCGCAAAAAGGGCCACCAAATATGATGATAATGCTATAGTCTGATATACTAAACATACATGTCACTATACTAAATTTACATGTCATCATAGCTAAAATACACGTCATTATACCAAAATGATATGATGTAGTACTGAAATTACATGGCACTATACCAAAATGACATGTTGGTATACCTAAAACATACGATACTATACTAAACATACATGTCATTGTACCTAAAACTTATGTCACTATACTAAACTATACTATACTATGAACAGAAGTGATGATATATCTCCAAGGACCGTATCTAGGGTAGTCATACGCAAATGAGCTGGCGGAGTAGGTGTGTATGGGCGTGACTTAAACATTACTCGTGAGCGCATGCCTTCATTCATGTGTTTCCATTTCTAGTGATTATGCGCCTTACTTTTTATTGTAGGTCAGATAAGAAGACAATGGATTTGAACTATTCGCACTGCAGAAAAAAATCGTTATCCGCAGGCATTGCCGTACACTATTGAGAAGAAGTGGCCGACCTTTACCACCAAAAAAGGAGGACTCGCTGTTTGTACTATTCTGCCGGAGACAAATCTATAGAGATTCAGGCCTGTCACATTACTCAATGGATGAAGGGCTTCTATATGATGATTGTCTTCATGTGAAAGCTGTATTATGTTTGAGTATTTTGCAACTACAACAGACAGATAGATTGCACTTGGCAGTGTGGCTAGCGCGGATGGCTGCGAGATCTTTGTATAGGTAGCGCGCGTTCGAGTCCCACTGATCCGCGTGTTGTTGTCTATCCTTTTCCTTTTTCGTGTTAGGTTTATCTTCTTTTTGTCCTTTTTTTTCTTTCTTATCCTTTGTAACAATGCTAAACATTATACCTTCTTTGTGCCGCGACGAGGTGCGTGAAGGATTAATATACAGAAACCCTTTTTTATCTTTTGTTTTGTATGTATAAGTACAGGATGTAAATAACCCACAACCTTAAAATCTAACCCGTAACCCTAACCCGTGACCCAAATCCAAATGAGTCGGTGACAATGTGACCAGTGGCGCATACTCAGGATTTCTCTGAAGGGGGTGCATGCAGTATGCTGAGGGATCGCTGGTCTAGGTGAGGGTGTAAGGGGATGTCCCCTCCCCTTACTTTTGGAAAATTTGGGTGTCCTTACATGTAGTCTGGCACTATGTTGGCCTATGCTAACTTTTGCAGTAAAGTTTGGAGTTTCGCAATATGTGTTTACAGTCTACCTGAATTTTTTCCGAAGTTCAGAGTGGATCTATCGCAAGTGCATGTATCTGTGTCATGGTAGCCGGCTAGCCAGGATTGAATATTAATTATTACCATAGGCCAGCAAGAATATACTTTTTGCTAGGTCAGTGGCGTAGCTACTGGGGGGCAGGGGGCCAAGTTGACCCCTGAAAATAATTGGGGGAAATTTGATGAAAATGGGAAAATTTGATGAATTTCCTTATTCTAACAAAAATTTCTAAAAATTTTTCTTAGAATAAGAACTTGTGAGACATTTTTCATACATAATTCGTATTTTCATGCAACAAATTAACCCAGATTTCGTCAGTGTCGCATGAACCGGCCCTACTCGCGTTCCACAGAAACGTCCTCGCCGCGTAGCAGATTGAATGTTCTCTTGTATACACGCGGGTGTTATGATCAGTGCATTTCAGTGCACAGGAAGCTGTTATTCAGGAATTTAACAACTGATACACTACAACTAACACTGAAAGGCTGTAAACTCGAACCTTTTTTATCCCCTTGTACACAGTCTCTGCGTTGTACACTTTGGGAATTCAGTAAAAGGATGTAAAAACTGACAAGTCACTAACGTAGACCCTCGAGGTTGTATTGTCCTACAAGCTAGTAGCGGGAGGGGCTTAAACTATACCGATTTTACTCTGTGTACATAACGATGGATGGGGCTGAAACAATCCATGGCCAACGATAAACTTTACGTTAGTCAAGAAATTAGAATGAATGGGATCCATGGGCATACTTAGATTTTGTTACTTAGCCTAAGCCTTGGCGGCTTACAACTAGGCTAGGTCGGGAAAATAGCTTTCTGCTCACTTGGGGTGTAACAATAAACGGGTCCATGAGTACCTTGCAGCCTTCTACACTTAACAGACTGCTGTTCTAACAGGATATACTGTGTGATCGAGCCACTATTAGGCCTCCTTTCAGTTGCGTACGAAGGGGGGAACCATTGAGTCATGCCCCACCCCTTCACTGATGCCACTTTTTCTTTGTTCTTAAAAATGCGGAGTCCAACATTTAGTAACACAGATTTTACGTCAAAAGATAGCATTTGTGGCACCAGATTGCATATAAGGACACCTCAAAAATTTTCAAGGGGAAAGGATTGCCTCTGCAAGGCCCCTCAGTGATGGCAATTTTTTTAAATCCTACGAATAGGCAAATTCTGCCAAATTCCAATTTTTACCTAAAAAGGTAGACTCTGTATCCCACAGGTGGAATCGATTAAAATAAAGACTACGTGTTTAGATTCTCTTTACAAGCATGAATACGCTATTTTTGGCCATCTGAGGGGTCTGATTTTTTCGAAATTTTCTTTACGCTCCATGGCGCTTCGCTCAGTCTTGGGCAAAATTACATTAATGGGGTCACATTAGCTCTTAACACTCTGATCACTTTATTGCAAACGACAAAAGAAGATAGCGACTCGTTAGATTCTTCGTATAAGTCTGGAAAATGCTATTTCTGGCCATCTGAGGGGTCTTATTTTTCGAAATTTTCTCTACGCTCCACGCCAACTAATGGTGGCGCTCCGCTTAGATAATCTTTATGATAAAATAACGTTTTGTGGCCAAGAAATACCACAAGTACTATACCGATCAATGCTATTTTATTTTGACTCCTAAAGTGTGCAAATTTAATGACAAGTTTTACTTCATTAGGTAGCATAAATGGCATAGAGAATGCATGTAAAGACACTAACGTTTCAGTTTTATCCTCATGAACCCCCACAATTCAACTTATAACACTGTCCCTGTCAAAGTCAAAAATCTTGCACCATCTTGCATCTAGGCTCCTTGAAAACGTCAAAAAAATTCCGGACACCCCTCCCCTTAGACCATACTGCACCCCCCCCCCCCCGAAGAATCCTGCCTACGCCACTGCGTTAGTACATACAAATAAACCAGATATTGTTGACCAAAATAATATATTTTTTTTATATCCGATTGCTTTATGTTATACTTTAAGATTAAAATGCAGGTAATATTACAAAATGACATGGTAATGTTGTTATACTTGTAAATTTGCATATGAAATACATACACATTGACCCGGAAAAGTTTTGGGGAATTTTCATACCTTTGCCCCCTCTGGAAAAAATCCTAGCTACGCCACTGGTCGTCGGTGGGGAAGGGGGGGGGGTTCTTGGGGCTGGACAATTCAGTGGGGGATGGGGCATGGAGCTCCAATCGCCACCCCCTCCCCGTAGCTACGCCACTGTTTTTATATTTTTTTTCGCAAAAAACATTTTTCCCTTGAAGGAAGATTTTAGGCCTATCTCATTTTCATCTTGTGCACATTTATTTCACTTTTTTCTTTTGAATTTCTTTCGAAGGAAAACTTTTTTTCGCCCTCAATATTTAAACTGTTTGTATCTACATAGGTAGGAGAATTTGTTTTCTTTTTTCCCCGAAAGGAAGAAATTTACATCTTGAACAAACATAAATATATACACGACAAGTTGAATAAATATAATATTTACAAGTATGTACATTATGATTTCTTAATTTCATTTACCCTGTATACCAGTGGTAACATAATTTCATGCTTGCTCTTAAACATTTCATTTGAAATTATAAATACAAGGAAAAAGGAAGAAAAAAAATTAATTCTGTGTAATTCAACCAATTGTTTTTTCCTAAAGAACTAAGGAAAACAATCACCCATCGAGAATACTATTAAAGCTTAAATATGAGACTCTGATAAGAGAATTTTTAATTAATCTGAAAATTTACAGCTCACAAAAAAGCTACTTTAAGAGGCGGAAATCTATCTCGGAACCGTAGGAATCCCAAATGCATGTCAAACCACGACAACAACAGCTTTCTGATGACGTCACGCGGTCGATAATGTATTTATACTTGCAACGTTTTTCACACATTAAGGAAAGGTCTAATGTAAACTCAAATATTTGTGCCTTTGGAAGTGTCTGGTACTTTAGGTTACTCACAGGTATCTTGGCTATCATTTTGCAAATATGTACCTCTTCCCTGAATGGTGGTCGCAAGATTCTAGCATACCTAGCCTAAGCCTACTTTCCTGGCTAGACAGAAAATTTGCCCTACAAGCGAAGGTCTACGACATTAAACTCTCCTGGCCACGTACGTGCTAGTCTTTCCACGATTCTTCTTCATTTAAACTCATTTTCGTAATCTTACTATACCAACCGGGCCGCAACGTTAGGTAGCCTTGTTGTAGCAAGTTACCGTTTTTAAAACTAAACAAGTTACACGCAGTGTTAGCATACGTCGTGTGTATTTACCACGCTCCGGCAGCAATTCGAGAAGCTAACCATGATCCCCGCCTTCGAACATACTGTCACGCCTATCCGTTTGTGATCACGCCTATCTTCGTGACGCCATGCCATTCGTTTGTTCGAGCTGCATTTCCAGTCATAACCTATATATATTGCAATTTTATAGACTATAATGGATTACTCGTAAACTAAGACAGTTTACTCATAACCTATTTATATAGAGTAGTATCTATATAAATTGGATTCATAATATTACACGTTTATATCAATGTCTATAGCATAACCTAAATAGATTGGGACTTTCTATACCATAACCTAAATATATTGGAACAATAATCAATATATTTTGAGTTTATAACATAACAAATATATTTATGTTATAAAATATTGGCAGATACGGCACCTCATACACGGTGAAACCGTGAGAGTTGGTAAGTATGATAACTTCACTCAGTTAAAGTTCTCTAGTAACGTATGCAGTGCAATCAGACGCACCGCGTGACGTGTTGCGTATTGGATATAGTCACGCCTACTCCGACAGCTCATTTGTGTATGATTATTTTAGATACGGTCCTTAGACTGTTGGAGATATATCATCACTTCTGTTCATAGTATCAACGTATGAGTTAAGTATAAGGACGTAAGTTTTAGGTACACTGACATGTATGTTTAGTCAGGGAGCTGGTATAGTATCCTGTTTTAGGTATACCGACGTGTCGTTTTGGTATAGTGACATGTAATTTAGGTACAGCATCATATCATTTTGGTATAATGACGTGTATTTTAGCTATGATGTAAATTTAGTATAGTGACATGTATGTTTAGTATATTAACGTGTCAAATAATATTATCATCATATTCGGTGGCCCAAATTTCCGCGCACCATAGATACCACGGAGAGTTATGATAAAACTAACAATACCACTAACAAGTACCACACAGTCAGGGAGTTATACCACTGACCGATACCATGTATTACCAGGTAGTGATACCCCCTGACCCCTACTGGTACTGTAGGTAGGTGACAATACCACTGGTAAGTACCCCAGAATCATAAAGTAACACCAGTGACAGGAACAATGCAACTAGGTAATAGTAATACTGACTGTTACTACACAGTCAGGTAGTATATGCATATACACCATTGATGCATGCTATGCACCTTTGGATGTAATATTGCAGACAGGTAAAGAACCACACTTGGGTACCTCTGACAGTGTTGATCATGCAACCTAGGGGCAATAGCAGGTTTATTTAATGGAAAACATGACGTCTTACCATCACATCACCTTTGAGAGAGTGTTTTAAAAAAAATTTTCAAATGTATCCGAGGAGAGGAAAGGCGTATTTGAAAAACCAATAATATCAAGGAATGGTGCATAAGAGGTAATTAAGCTACTTCTTTTTCTTGGTTTCGTTAATTCATTGCTTAAATCAGCTTCATGTTTTCAGTCTAATGGAATACTGTAATTATCAATGTATGAGAAAATTGTGATGCCAGACACCAGTTGTTTTTTCTTTGAAATAACCAGGGGATTTTCGTTCATAGACCAAACAGTAAACTGGAAATAAGACATGTCCCTAATCCAAGAGTAACAGCTTACAGACCTTCCTACACCTAATTGTGAAAGATGATGTCAAGCATTACTCATGCACCTAACCTATGCCTTATTTCTTGCCAAACCGTGATTCTGAAACAATTTAAAAATTTTGTGAAAAATTGATTTTCCCCACGCTATGCTACGAAAGAAAAGCATGGAAGGGGAAGTGGGACAAACAGAACTGCAGGAATATAAATCTGTTATGGTATTGCACTCTACACAGTCTTAGGCAGAATTGCTCAAGCCATTAGCAGGAATGACATTTCTTGTGATAAAAAGCTGAAAATCAAGATGGACTGAACATTAGAAGTATACTAGCAAATTTGCCAGTGGTGAGTAAAAAGCTAGGTTATATACAACCTACTTTCAGTCGTTCGCATGATATATGTGGCGAGTATAAAAACCCAGCTCCATCGATCGGCTTCTCTTTTTGCTACCGTAGCAATTATATCCATTTTCAATGGGAATGTTAATTTCTCTTGATTGGGAAGGTGCAGTGTGATATGATTAAAGGTGGTATGTGGAAAGGTGCATTTTGTAAAGCATCGGTAATATTTATGGAAATAGTCAAGTGACTGACACCTAGTTACCAATTTTGTGTTAAACTTGAAAAGTTGGCTCCACATTGTAAATAAAGTTACAAAATTATTGCAAAATACGATCGTGTTGTCAGAGTTCTTAGATTCATGAAACATTGGTGTCTCATTTGACACACTAGCAAACCTATAACTGACCGACATAAACCAAGGGTCAGAAGAATGCAACCAAGGACATTATATTAAAACCAAATTCCCCCTCCGATAGATGTTTCTTTTCTTTGGATTACCACTACCAAGATAAGCTTAAAACTTCTTGATCGTGCTTAAGATTCCATAACAATTGATAGTAGGCACCAATGTGTCTTAGCCATGGGCAGACCATATGGCGGGGGCATTGGACAATTCCCCTCATTTTTTGGAAGCAGAACATCTAAAAAAATTCCCCCTTCAAATTTCCTTCAACTTTTTCAAAAATGATGGAAACTGAAACTGATAAATTAGGTGTTAAAAAAAAATATTGATCACGCGTCTTGACTTCAGAATATTACACGCTGACATTGTCAACTTTACTTTGAGATCAATTAACAATCATTCAAAAAATATTGTACTTGCATGATACCAAGGAGGACCTGACAATCAAATTTTAGTGGCCGCAAAGGATTTATTTATCTAAAGTTCCTGTTGTTTGGCAGATTCGCGTGATATTTTCGTTAATTTTGTTCGCTTTGGTACATGGAACCCCTTCCGGAGTGTAGAGTTGATGCACCTACGTCACTGAATTGTGCGTCTCTCTGTTTTGCCATCCAGGCGTCCATTGTACAACAATTGTTAATTACCAATGTGCTGTTATAGGTGCGTAGCGGTAGCACAGCGACTGCACACCACCAGTTCATCCATTATTCCAAATAAAAACATCACGTGCATGACCTCCAGGCTATAAGAGAGTAACAATAGTTAAAACATAGTTTCAAGCATAGGCCTACGCTTGGGTACAAAAATACAAAGATTTGGTTGCGGTGCAAATTGCAAAAATGAATGGATGGTGGCAGTTCTATGCATCTTTTACGGCTTTGAACTAAATGAATTCATTAATGATGTTTCCTTAACAAACACATTTTGATGTAGCTATTGCAACTGTGTTCTGAACTGCGGTGTATGTTGGCACGTAGGTTAGTTAGTCAGATAGAGTTTTACAGCCCAGTTATCAACAAATTGGTTGAAGTCGAGCCTGCTACGGCCTTATTTCCAGTTGTGGCTCACTGGCTTGTTTTCCCTACTCAATTGCTTATGCGGAGCATCACGCCAAACGGCAGTAGGTTCCAATTTTACAGTCTTTGATGTGACTCGACCTGGGAATCGAAACCGGGCCGTCCGCGTGAGAGTCGGATGCTCATAGGAGAAATAACGTGGTGTTCATCATGTTCCCTTGAATACAGCCAAAATGATAGTTAGTTTGTGATATGTTGTATATTGTTACAATACTTACAAATTTGACGATGCTTAGTTAATGTCGTTTCGAATAATCTTTGATATTGGATTGAGTCATCGCGATGACAACTAGTGTCCCAACTTTTCTGAGTAAAAAGTATAAATAATAAAACAGATTACAGACTGATAATATGTCTCGAAGTTAGCTTTCTTTCTTTAACCTCTTAAGCCTCATAAGAAGCCCTTTTGAATATCAAACGTGAGCGAAAACCACAGTAGGTAGCTATCGATTTTTGGAGTTTGAAAAGATTAAAAATTGTTCTGATGTTTTTCAAAATTTGGAAGTTGAAGTTGATCTACTTTTGAAGTAATAGACCACCTGCCGCTGAGGCATGGAGCCTAATCAAATAATCGGAAAATTTGTCGAAAGGGGGTCTGGACACCCTATACCCCTTTCTCTCCTAGGACCGCGATTTGAAAAATAGTCACCCCCAATTAAAAAATAACCAGTTCTTGGAGATGGATTTATGCCCTTGGCCATGATTGAAAATGGTGACAGCAATAAACCTTCTTTAATTTCAGTAAAACAGGCATGCGGTGACCATTCACTGCAACCAGGGAGTTGCTAGCAACTCCCTGCTGCAACTAGTTCGTTTTGAATTCGCAGAGGTTTCCTTTTTCAAATGCAGTTGAGCTTATTTGCTGCGACTTCGCAGGAAAAAGGCTTCCGTGGGCTATGCAAGACATTCTTTGCCGCGACTCCAAAAAAGCTGCGAAACATCATACTAGCAGTCCGAATAGTCGGAAGGTCGGGAGTTCGAGTCCTGGTCGGGTCACAGTGAAGACTTTAAAATGGAACCTACTGCCATTGTGCTTGGTGTTCAAATAATACATGGAGTCGGGAAAACAAGCCAGTGAGCAACAACTTGAAAAAATTGCCGTGTTCGACTCGACTTGAACCAATTGGTTGGAAACTGGACCGTAAAACTCCAACTAGCTAACACATGGCCGACCGCATGGTCAAGTTGTTAGAGCGTCCGACTTTCAGGTGGATTCCGATCCTCGTTGGGCCATACGGAAGACTTTAAAAATTGAACATAGTGCCTTTGTGCTTGCTGCTCAGCAGAAGCAATGGGGTAGAGAAAACAAGCCAACGAGCCACAATAGATACAACTGTGGCCCGAATTAGAACAATCGTATGGAAACTGGGCCGTTAAACTCCATCTAACAAACTAAATCACCTAATAAAGTTATCTTCTATTTGCTTCAGGGTTATATAAAACAGCGTAATATAGGTTTTGCCCATATTGTGGAAAAGAATAGCTAGTGGAGTCAGGGATTAGCTGCAGAATATGATTTTGCAAAAGTTAAAAGGATTAAGACCTCTTTTACCTCTACCAAAAATTCTGAACATTCTTTTGATATTTGTATTTGCCTAAAAGTGATCTGAAAGTGGTTTCAGACGTAGCATGTGTTGACGGATTCATCTTCCATTGAAGGTGGAGTGGGGAAACAATTTGAGTAGTTAAACTTACCATAAAAATAAGAGTTACCTTATGTCAAGTAAAAAATGTCATCTACACGACTCCAGACCAGTAAAGTATGTTTGATTCGAGTCTGACTGTGGAAAGTCTCAAACTGTCAGGTCCGTAGCCAGACTAATCATTTGTGGGAGGGGGGGGGGGAGTAAATTCGCCAGTTAAGGGTAGGCTGGCCTGGGGAGGGATGTTACATGTGTGCCCTACCCCTTTGAGATTTTTTGAAGGAACCTAGATGTTAAATGGTACGAGATTTTCGATTTGAAGGGATTAATCTGGGAGATTTTATGTGGCAGTTAGTTGGGATAATATTTGTTTTTAAAATATTTGTTGTTCATATTTGAAATGTTTGAAGCTAAGGGCCGGACCTTCTTATTTCAACATTTGGAGCCACCGAGGTGCCCCTGTGGCATACGTGCCTTCTGCCAAATGCCTGTACGCCTCCCTACTGGTGCCGTCGTTGTCCAAAGTTGGATAAATACTTTTCTCAGAATTGGTGTCTCGAAATTTTGCAAACTAAAAAAAAGCCGTACTTGATAAAGCCGCATCCGTTATTTGTTCCAGCCGCATGCACCTCACCAAACTGCTGCAGACAGGGGAAGAAAAATCTTTTCCTGTATGAATAGTCCCATACAAAACCGTTCCGAATGCAATCACATGCCTCCCGAAATGTACGCCCCTCATGAATAATAAAAATAATAATCCCCATGTATTTCATTCTTTTAAAGTTGTACTCCCACACAGGGGCGTCGATTTGATTTTCAAAGTAGGAGGGCGGGGGGGGATGTGGCCTAATTTTTTTTCTCCTGTCCTGGTATGGTGTCCACAGTGGCGTAGCTACACTTTTTGCGGGAAAGGGGGGGGGGGGGGGGTTGGTAATAAACCATATTTTACGATTTTCTAAGTGTGACAATGCGTTGGGGAAGTAGCTTGCGGCGTGCGAAGCGCGCTGAAACGTTTGTCCTTTTTCGAATATTTGAAAATATGGAACTTGTATTGCAGAAAAGTTTTGGGATTCTGAGTTTCCTGAAAGGTAATTTGAAAGTTGGGGGATTACTAAAAAATTTGCATGTCCTGTTGGCAAATCTGAGACTGAGCGGCGACCAAAGATCGTTGTTGCTACAATGTAATCCAATGCCTACGAAATGAGACTCTCCTACGATATTTCTTGAGTCAAGAGCTTATATAGGACAAAATTTGGAATTTTATGAAAGAAAATTTATAAAAATAGCACTGTAGTTACCGTTGTCGCTTGATGATCTTGTGTAACATGTAGAAAATTTCCGATTTTGTCACCTCCAGAGCTCGGAAAAGTTTACCAAATTGATGGTATGGGCGAGCACCTTTCAGTTTGCGGCGCGCGAAGCCGGCGAAAACTTTTCCTTTTTTGAAACAATAGTGACGAATATGGAGCTTTTATTGGAGAGAATTTGGAATTTCTGAATTTCATGACTTGTCAAAACCACACAATGTACTATGTTTTACAAATGGCAAATTTTTGAATTCTTCATTTTTTCAGAGACGCCCGCCACTGGGTATCTGAGAAAATGGGACCCAGATGCAAAATGGTGCTAAATGTTTCAATATTTTGAGTTTCTATGACACTCCAAAGTTTTCAAAACATGGTCTTGAAAGTATGGGTACATTACTTCAACGGACTATATCCCCAACACCTGGAATATACTCCTCCCCCGCACACACACCCACTCTTAAATAGTTGGGTAAAATGCACATCACCCGCTGGTCACCTATGTTACAACACTAAATTTGGGTATTTTACCAAGCACTGGTGAACCCAAGTGGTCCAGGTTACCCAAGAAAGTGATACTCTCCCACATAACACATAATTCAGCTGTAAATTCAACATTTTGGGGGGAAAGTTTTACCCATTTTCATTTTTGTCACATACGTGATCAGTGTTGATGATAATTTTCCCAACTGTTTTGGAGAGCATACCAAAATGCAATAAGTAGGACTAGGCCAGGCCTGGCCTCGCCACTGGCGGCGGAAGCCTGGGGGGGGGGGGGGGGACGGGGACACCCCCCTAAATTTCTTAGTGAGGGGACGTCCCCTCTAAAATTCTTAGTGAGGGGACGTTCCCCCCAAAAATCAGAGAAGAAGTAAAAGAAACTTGGGAGCCTTGAACCAATTCAAAGTTGAGACTAGTTAACCCACCACCGAACAGAGCAGCCGAAATTGACTTAGCCTATGTTCTGCCATTGTTTGGCTGATTCTTGTCACGGTCCCCTGCGATCATGCTCTATGCCTGTGACCTAGTATTTGGCTACAAATCATTACAAGAATCTGGCAACCTCGCCCGGTCCGCAAACGTAAATTAAACCAGGTGTATGCAGTACAGTACATCACTTGTCCAGTGAAACCGAACCTTTACTGTACTAGTATTTTCCCTCCGCGAGAAGTGAAGCATTGCCATCGCCATCACGTGAACGAACAGTTGACCAGTATTCACTCGTCATAGGTGAGTCATTCACTTACAGTAGGCTACAGGTATTTCCACTACATTTGTTCATCCAATGCAATGTTGCGTAATTGATGTCACATGCTTAGGCTTATTTCGTTGCGTTATATCTATAGGAAAATCGCCCAATGGTAGCTCCGTTCGCATGACGTGTGCGTACCTACATGACCGTCCGGGTGGAACTTTGGAAGAGTACGCTACCTCGGTATTATACCGAGGTAGCCTACACATTGTTCAGAAGTTCGGATTCATCCTGATCAGATAGGTCTGCATAGGCAGATTCAGACTGATTCCAAGGTAATATCAATGAATTTACACCAGACTGAGTGTTGACAGGTTGAAATGAATCCTTCTGAAAGTACAAGAATTTCAAGAAATAGACCTTCAATTAAAATACAAAATCAAAACAAACTTACAGGTGCAGTACCAAACCAATGGCGAGTACAGGGGGCAACTGATTTTAGAGTAGTTAGGTAACTGCGCCTCTTTTCCTTTGGATTTGAAAAATGATTTTAACAAAACCAAAATTACAAACATAACAACTCAACTGTTGATGTCCAAGAAATAGCCTATAGGCTATCTGTGAACGCAAATATTTCGCACATTTTTGTTCATTGAATTCACCGTAAAATGTCTCCAAAACGGCTTAGATTGCACGAGAGAGCTTGTAGAATCTCAGAGCTTCCAGGGCCCTAAGGCGGGCCCTGGACCCACGCCAGTGGGAATTCGCGCTCGTGATGTGCGCTACGCGCACATAGGGTTCGTTTCACGAGTCCGACCATTCCATCTTGTTCACTGATTGCCCCCCTAAATTTTTATGCTTCCGCTGCCACTGGGCCTCGCCAGCACAGGCTAGTGAGCTGGTCCTTGGTGCCACGTAGGCTAAGTTGAATAGAAAAGTTCACTCACGCAGGCAACCTTCGTTCCCGAACAGCAGTGAATGTTCAAGAGCTGGTCGTATTCTCCAGGACCTCATTGAAAATTTCAGTTCGAAACAATGCCACAAAGAACTCCAGTATGCAATCAAATTTTGAGAGAACGCTTCAATGATTTCTTAGAAGAAAATTTTCTTCTTATGACACCTTGCCGTTTTTCAAGGTCAACTGACTTGCCGAACCTTGTTTACATTACTCTGTCTTTTATATGAAAGGTTCGCTACGCATCAATAACCCTAGCTAGCTCACAAGGTATAAATCACCGAATAAGAAGACACCGCCTTCAAGATTTTAATAGGCTCATATTTTGTTCCTTCTCAATGGGCTTTTGGTCATACGTCGTACATAATTTTATATTTGGTTCATATCCTTTCTAATAGGTTCGGCATAATATTGTCTTATAAGGAGAAAGCGGGATAGAGAGCTGTACGTACGGTAGTAGCCTGCAAAGTTGCACGAATCCCGAATGTTAACAAAGATTTCGGAGGCTATTTGTACCACTGACTGCCGAAGTTTTATTTTATCACAATCGTTTTCTTGCCTCAGACCATGGATTTGTACTGATATTTCGCTCAACTGGTTTGAATAGGTTTACCGATATAATGGCCCTTGAATGACGACGAACCGGATACCTGAGAAGTATGCGCAAAACATTCGAAAATTCCACTTGTTTCAGAGAGTCTCCACAGAAAAAACTTTCGTTGATTGTATCATTTATGATCAGTGTTTCAAAATGTTCCATCAACTTAGGGAACTTTTTGTTTGCTTATGCTGTATCCTTGGAATATGTTTGATTTTATCGATGGTTTACAAGTGGATTCCCGTAGAGATAATTGTTCAACATGTCGATACAACAGAGAAGTAAGTTAGACTACGTTTGTTATTCAAAGTTCCCTAATACATAGACCTTCTGCTCCTTGAAAAGTTGATGAAGCTAGAATATCAGAAATAACCTGATCCTACATTATGTACTCTCAATGGTCGAAAGAGGACATGCACAGACGTCACTGCGTTGCGCGTCTCTATAGAGGCTTTGTAATTACGTCACGGAACCGCCATGGAGGATATTCATGCCAAATACACCTGGCTTTGTGTCGAACGCACTGCACAGGGTGCCTTGTGATATGCACGTCGTGTACACATTTGACGGGCAGGCGCGCCCAGTGTGGTTTACTACGTAGTTACATGTACTCCAACATGGCCGCCGGAGAGTATTTTGACGTCATGTAAAAAGCCTCTATATTTTACTATCCAGGCGTCCGATTAATTACAGCTGTAACTTTATGGGACTGTTCGCTGCTGTGCGCGAAGTTTCGCCGCACACTTTCTAACCAGTTGTTGCTCACTGGTTATGATTTTTAAAGTCTTCAGTTTGACCCTAAGGGGACTCAAACTCGGAAAACCCACGTCCTAGGTTGCAAACAATCATGAGAGAATTCCGCTCCTTGGACGTTAGACACACTTTGATCTTGATTTCCGAATCCAGCAGCGAAACGACGCCTTTTTGCGGTTCACCTTAACCGATCATTTGTTTTCGACGTATAACGTGACTAGAATAGAATTCAGTGGCTAAATTAGTTTCCAAATGAATCTCGAACCATGAAAACCGGTTCAGATTGTGTAGAGTAATGTACGAAAATAAAATTAAAAGATGCAGGGGTTCTTCATAATCCAAAATTAATGAAAAACGTTTTACTAATTACAAACTAGCATGATTTTTTGATTTTTCAGCAACGAGGTACACCCTTGGCCTTTTTTTTCGGACTTTGAGCACCTGATAGAAATCTCAAGATCAGTTTGTTATTTGCGGAATTCTGTCATTAGAAAATCGGTCAAGTCCGCGCCCAGTTTTAAGAGGACGATACATACGCAGTATGTGTATGTATGGGACGTAGGTCTACCTATCTAAAATGGTGTAATTAGGCCTCGAAAACCTCAAGTGAACATCCTAGGGGTCTTCAATTTATCATGTGCACACATCATCAGTTCATCATGTGTACCCAACTTTGTCATTTTCATGTCACACGACCGACATGAAAGTGACAATGTTGGGTATTTGATTAGAAAATCATTAAAAGCGAAGAAAATTGCGGCAAAAATTTACCATTTTACAGATTTATTTCCGATCTGCGCTAAATCATGCATAACAAGGAGCTCAATATGCAAATCTTGTCATCTGATGTTTAACAGTTTAGGGAGGGACATGCCATCGGCCATAATGCTATCCTTTATTCTTGCAATCTTTATTTCAAGGACAATTGTATCATTAGTATGTCCGGAGGGTTTTATTGAAAATCCTTAAAAATCATCACTATCAATAACCAAACCATAAACTATTTGACGAAGAACTGGGGGATTTGGGGTTAGCATGTGGTTAACCTCCAAAACTGAATACTCGGGAGTATTCATCGATAACCGTTGAACTTTTTCTTGCCATGTGTCAAAATTATTTAGTAGAGTGTATTTTGTAGTATCTTGTTTGTAGTATCCATTGTTTTACCACATTACCATTCTGGTACCACTTTATATTGCAAAAAGACAAAGAAAGAATTATGAAATTTCTTAAGTATACATCAGCTATATTTAATTTAGATTGCAATATGCTTTCACAAAAGGTAAAGGATGCTGCTAGAAATGAGTTCATAAGAATGGCTTAGATAAATAATGACCAAAACCACCCACTGTATAATGCATTGAAAAGCCTTCAGAAAAAATCGGACAGAAAACTAAGACATCCCAACATCTTGCCAAAATACAGAACACAAGCTCTTAAAAATTCCTTTATCTATCGTGCTGCTATATTCATTTAATTCGAAAATTTAGAAAATTTGTAGTTTGTGTTGTATTGTTTTATGTATTAACCTTTCTATGTGTAGATATATTGTTACTGTATATATTATCCTAGCATCTTAATCTTTTTACTTTTTACACTAACTTTTCTTCCTATGAATGTTTCTTATGACTTCTATTTGCAAATTTTACATTTATGCTGGATTGAATAAATGAAAATGAAAATGAAAAAAAGAAATTTCAAACACTGAGCAACACACACATCGTAATTTTAGCATAAGAAACAAGATGCTTCACAAACATTCAAATTTGAAAAAATATATATTGAGAACCATGAAAATAGTGACATAATTCCAAATGATTTTCCCTAGGAATGTTTACCCCTTAACTGAAAAGTAAAATCACTTCGTTTTGCTGACATGTCAGGGACAACTCTCTGGGCATACTACCTTTAAATTCTATTCACTTTTTGACAAAATTTTAGCAAACCTGCGCGCTCGTACCTCAACATTGCATCACGAATTCCGACATTGTCATCAAGCAAACAAATATAGGCCTACACTCTCAAAATTTGGGGTTAAATTTAACCAGGATCGGTGTTATATTTACTCCAACACAATTCTGGCTAAGTTTCCTAGTTAGACTACCTCAAATTCGAGTTATTTTGACAAGAATTTGTGTCAATTTAACCAGGATTTGAATAAAATTTAATCGGGACTGTGTTGGAGTAAACAGAACGTCGATCCTGGTTAAATTTAACCTCTGAGAGTGTAGACTATATGGCCCACTGTTTCTGAAATTCTCTGCACAAAATAGCAAGTTCAAATTGAAGGAATTAAATTGTTGTGTTTTAAAGCAGACTTTTAGTTACATCAGTCTTGATGATTTCATTGACATTTTCCTTTTTCTGCCCACTAAACAGGCCTGACATTCGACAGATTCAACATCGATTTGGAAAGCTTCATTTAAAGTCTGTCAACAAATCAAAGGGTTGCAGACCACATCAGGATATCGTTCTATTAAAAACTCACAAAACAGGGGGTTCAACATTACAAAACATCTTTTACCGCTTCGGAGAAAGAAGAAATCTGACGTTTGCTCTGCCGTCAAAAGAAAACTACTTTGGTTCTCCTGAATTGTTTAGTAGATCATCGGTCATGAAACTGGATAAAGCCAAAAAGTACAATATACTAGCCAATCACGCTCGTTATAACAAGGAAGGTATGTATGTGTACGTGTGCTTGGGTGTGTGTGTGTATGTAGAGAGGGGGAGGGGGTTTAGAGGCAAACTCACTCTGTTATCACTCTCATAAAACTTCAAACGCATTTGCCTTCGTTATGGGACATCTTCTGTTTTATGCTTCAAACCCTTTTCTGAGATGAGGTCATCGAGGTCAACTTCTAACCGTAGGTGTTTCTAACCTTAATGTATGAAGCATGTTTAACTTGGAAAAAAGCAAAAGAAAACAGCCAACTGCCATTAACTAGAAGGATGAGACCATTCTTTGACATAGTTAAACACTTTAGGGGTAGAAAATTACTTTACATGAGGAACTGATCGAGGTGAAATAATTGAACGGCTACAGCTATCTTACCTTGTTCTAAAAGTCCAAGAGGCAAAGCCGAATGGAGAGGCTGTGGCGAGTAATCGGTATCAAATTATGGGGAATCGACACATACCAGTTTAATTCGACATATACCGATTTCAACTGGCATATACCAATTTAAATCGACACATACCAGTTTATCGACAATCGACTACTACCGATTTACCCCATTAACATATTTTATATTCCGATTTTGCAACCGTCGTGAGGCACATGCTCTTTGCAACCCACCAAGGCCTCACCACTCTATATATGACTTCAAAGACTGAGCTTAAAAATGGAATCTGCCATTGTGTTTCGTGCTCAGCATTAGCGATGGAGTAAGGAAAACAAGCCAGTGAGTCAAAATTGGGAAAAGGGCCGAGGTCGGCCCGAGTTAAACCAATTGGTTACTAACTGTTATGTACAACATCACCTATTTTACTAATTAACATATACTAACTACTGCATGCTATGTACTATGAGCTACTCATGATACGGTTTTTTTTTTTTAATTTGATGTCAGTCAAAGGGCTGTGTCAATTGAAAATTGTGGGTTCTTTTTGGTTAAGATTGTAGCAGTGGCGGCGGAAGCATAAAAATTTAGGGAGGGGGACAACCAGTGAACAAGATGGAATGACTGAACTCGTGAAACGAACGCTATGTGCGCGTAGCGCACATCACGAGCGCGAAGCGCGTGGGTCCAGGGCCCGCCTTAGGGCCCTGGAAGCTCTGAGATTCTACAAGCTCTCTCGTGCAATCTAAGCCGTTTTTGGAACATTTTACGGTGAATTCAATGAACAAAAATATGCGAAATATTTGCGTTCACAGATATCCTATACCGCGGCTATTTTTTGGACATCAACAGTTGCGTTGTTATGTTTGTAATTTTGGTTTTGTTAAAATCATTTTTCAAATCCAAAGGAAAAGAGGCGCATTTACCTAACTACTCTTAAGTCAGTTGCCCCCCTGTACTCGCCATTGGTTTGGTACTGCACCTGTAAGTTTGTTTTGATTTTGTATTCTAATTGAAGGTCTGTTTCTTGAAATTCTTGTACTTTCAACATTCAATCTGGTGTAAATTCATTAATATGTACCTTGGAATCAGTCTGAATCTGCCTATGCAGACCTATCTGATCAGGATAAATCCGAACTTCTGAACAATGTGTAGGCTACCTCGGTATAATACCGAGGTAGCTTACTCGGTATAATACCGAGGTAGCTTACTCTTCCAAAGTTCCAACCGGACGGTCATGTACGTACGCACACGTCATGCGAACAGAGCTACCATTCGGCGATTTTTCCTTAGATAATACGTTTCGCTCATTTTTGGCGGAATCCGGATTCCAATCTGTTAAAATAACTAGGTTTGTGGTTGAGGTTCTTGGCAATCACATTTCAAAGTTAGGTCGCAGGTTCCTGTAGGTTTCGACTGTTTGTGACCTTTTATTGCAATAGCATAGTCTAGAATCTAGATCGCTGTTTGTTCCAACGTTTAGGCTGTTTATTATTATTTCTTCAAAATAATACACCTCCAGATCATGGGGGAGGGGTGATTACATAGGCCATTCAAAGTCAAATATCGGGGGATATATCGCATTATCCCCCTCCCCGGCGCGATTTACGCCTATGGGGACGATCACAGTAGAATCTCATAAATGGAAACTGCTGTGATAACCGTCTTATGAATACTGCTTGTGAATGCAGTCCCTCTCTCTTTTGCTAACTGAGCCATAGCCAGTACAATTAAACTAGGCTTATTTAATTATGAGTATGACTTTTTACCACTTTTTTTGGAAATCAGCCTATACTCTCTGAATTAAATGAGACACAGAAATGACAGGATAGATGCAAGTTCAGTACAATGAACAGCTTTTATTTCTCATTTTTCTTGCAGACCAGTACAATGGCAGAACATAGGCTAAGTCAATTTTGGCTCTGTTCGGTGGTGGGTTAACTATAGTCTCAACTTTGGATTAGTTCAAGGCTCCCAAGTT
Organism: Holothuria scabra; assembly: GCA_037179385.1. Taxonomy (NCBI): domain Eukaryota; kingdom Metazoa; phylum Echinodermata; class Holothuroidea; order Aspidochirotida; family Holothuriidae; genus Holothuria; species Holothuria scabra. The sequence continues at coordinate 10,319,113 of CM074189.1, forward strand.
TCTTTTACTTCTTCTCTGATTTTTTTTTTTTTTTTTTTTTGGGGGGGGGGGGGGACGTCCCCTCGCTAAGAATTTTAGGGGGGAAGTCCCCTCGCTAAGAAATTTAGGGGGGGGGGGAGACGTGTCCCCCCCCCCTTGTCCCCCCGCTTCCGCCGCCAGTGGATTGTAGTTTGGGTACGAATCAAAAGAAGCAATGGAGTAGGGAAAACAAGCCAGTGAGCCACAACTGGAAAAAGGCCGTGATCGGCTCGCCTTGAACCAATAGGTTGGAAACTGGGCCGTAAAACTCCATCTAACGCTAACGCTAACGCCTTATCAAAATAACTACCAATTTCCTTTTGATCCCAAAACGGATACGAGCGTGACAGACCTGTACTATCCACATACCCTTATATCCGTATAACGTGTGACTGCATGTTCGTGGCTGGGTATCTTCACATGATCATAGCTTAAGGTTGGACAAAAAATGAGAGTCGGTTTGTTTGCGTATATTATAAGCCTCCATAAAAGATTAAAAACTGGGAAATGTTTTTAGAAAGTGACGTTTAGACGCAAACTTTCGGTGTAAGGGTGGTTGGAGTGTTTGTGGTGTGTCTGGGAGTAGTTAGCTGGTTAGTTAGATGGAGTTTTACTTCCAAGTTTCCAGCTTATTGGTTCAAGTCGATCTGGCTTTTTTCCAGTTGTGGCTAGTTGTCGAATGAAAGGTACAGTAGAGGCTTACAGGGTGTAGCTATCAATGCCCCATAACCCTCCTTACCGGGTTTGCATCCGTTCATACACACACCGTAGTTGAAGTTAAAACACACAGTTGATTCAGATGTGTTTTTAGACCCCTGTCTGAATTATCAAAGGTAAAACATTATGCAAAAACAATAAGTAAAGAGGGAAAATTGATAGTAAGAAAGGAACACGATTAAAGGGCCCGGAATGTGTCACAATTAAAATCTTGGTGAGCTCCAGCATAATTGGATGCCAGAAGGGAAAAACAGAAAAAGTGAATTATTGCCGGCATGGGGTGTTCCATTCCCTGTGGGAAAATTTTCAACTTTCATCCTCAGACGGAATCAGGTCCAATATTTTGCATCCACTGGACTTAATCCTATTTTCCAGGCAAGTAAATCCAAAAATTTTTACGTTTCGAGAGACTGCTGTTTTTAAATTGGTCCCAATTCTAGACGATTATACTTAACAAAGGGGAGTCAACCGTTGCACCTATAACTAAATTATTTAAAAGTTAGCCACTATCCTGGGGAAAATAATCACCCAGTCTTGTAAGGCTTTTGAAATGTAGGAAGTCGTTATTTTGAGTTTTCGTTTGCAATAACACTCTCCGCTCTCCCCGCAAAACTACATCGCTGTCCGAAAAGGCAAAAAATAATGGTCACTGCGCGCCCCCTGCCCCCGGTCCGTAGGCCAATATGCTTCATTTTTTAGATTTCGACTGGGGCGCGCCCGGGCCATACTGGCTACTCCAATGACTAAAGCACGGTGCGTAAAAAGTGTCAATTTCAGGAGCTGGCCCGAAATTTCGTATTACAACTGTATGCCGTTGAACGATTTGAATGTAACTGAGACGGTAATTAAGAATACAAAATAAGGAATTAGAAAAAGCGAGCGAAGCGCACAATAATCAATGAAATGTGGAAAGGTTTTCGTGTTACACTATTCAATACACTTATTTCTCGTTTGAGTGACACCTCACGCCACCCCTTCAACATTATGTTTCTTACAACGTTCTCATTTTTGCACGAAAACCCCATGGTGGTAAACGCATGCGCAGCTTCACCCTCGTGGAGCTGTCCCTGAATTAAACAACCAAAGACGGGGACGATTTCTGCTCAGAAAATATTAGCATTATATGTAAATCCTAGAGAGATAATTGCGTTACTGGGTGATTGATACAATTCACTCCCACGTTATCCTTCTGTAAGGTTTGAATTTACTTAAACTCATTAAAGCATTTCTTAAAACAATTTATTACGTGGAATTTTTAATGGCCCTAAAATTTTGTAAGCCACCAGCGCTAGCCTTACCATTAACTCCTCCAGGGGCGCAAATCTCTGTTTGAGAGTGGGGGCGAAAATGCTTATGATGTGCCCACGAGTATTAAAGTTTGCACGCGTGGCGGGTCCGCGAAGCGCGAAGCCCCAAAGGGCCCCTGGTGTGATCCAGGGGCAAAGCCCCCGGAAGCTGTTGTGTTCTAGCATTTCCGAAGCTTCAGAAAAACTGTTTTGAAGGAGAAAAGGTGACCGTATTTTCAGGTCTACCCCTTTTTTTGGGGGGGGGGGGGCAGGGCAAATTACGATTTGGCTCCCCACTTTTTCACTTGAGAGGGCGAAGGCCCCCTTGCCCCCGGGATTTGCGCCCCTGAACTCCTCATCTGAAATGAGAAAGACGTGTATTTTTACGGCGTTATGCAAGTTCAGCTGTTTTCATTGTCTACGAACCACACGCTAGAGGTAGGCTACGCAATGCAACGAATCAGGATGTGGGAAGGCGACAATATTTTTCCCACGTATAACGTCTGTTGTAGCACTCCTCAATATACAACGTGGCGTTTTGCACAGAACTTACTGCAATTCCACAGTATGCACTGGTCCGGTGGCTCCGTGTAATAATTTGAGCGGGAACTCCTCAGGCGTATGTACAGCGCAGCACTGTGCATATGCAATGCACCCTTTAATACTCGTGGGCACATCATAAGCATTTTCGCCCCCACTCTCAAACAGAGATGCCACGTCGAAGCTCTCTGCTACATACACATTACCGCGCGATGACCACCCGCTTCGTTAACATGTCGAGTCCCTCCTCAGCCCTCTACAAAAATCCTAGAATGGCTCCCGCAAAGAAGGTGCTCCCAGACCTCAGAACTGGCTCTACACCGGCACCCTTTAACTCTACGTCCGGGCCTTGGGCTAAGCCCTTCGGATTGCCGCTGACGCCGAACTCTTACTACTACAAGCCACCCCAAAATTTTGCTCACCTCCTCCTTCCCCAGTCTTCCCAACTAAAAATTCCTGGCGGCGCCAAGAATAGTACAGAAGCCTTTGTCAAAAATTTGTTTCCATGTTTCCTTATATTTGTACACAGGTTTCCAAAAGTTGATGCCAGCCGACACAGTTTACGTAACGTCAGTCCGACATCCCGCGAGTCAGTTCGAAAGTATGTACAAGTACTACAAGCTATCCAATCGTTTCGGCGTCAACATCCGCCAGTTCGCAAAGAGGCCCTTGCAGTATTTTTTAAAAAGTAAGTCAGAGTCTAAAACGCTTCGTCAGAGTAGCGTAAATCCGATGTTATTTGATCTCGGTTTGAAGAAAAAATACTTAAGAGATCCAAATCGAATAAAAAGAAAAATCCGAGAAATCGACAACAAGTTTAAACTCGTGTTGATTATGGAACATTTTGACGAGTCTCTCATATTATTGAAGGATTTGATGTGCTGGGAGTTAATAGACATAGCGTACTTTACAATAAACGCAAGAATTGATGACGAAGTGGAAGAAATATCACAAGAAACAAAAGACAATTTGACTGCATGGAATGAGGGCGATATGCTACTTTACAGTCATTTCAATAAAACTCTTTGGAAACGTATTAAAGCATTTGGTTTCGAAAGGATGAAATCGGAGTTGGAAATATTCCACGAAGTTCTTGATGAATTAAAGAAAATCTGTTTGATTGGAAACAAACAAATTCACGGTGGAAAAACAAAAATCGTGAAATATAAATTAAAAAACATGCCATCTTCTGAGGACAACTACTTCTGCAAGTCTCTAACACGAAAACCTCAGGAATACTTGGAGATCCTTAAACAAAAGATGAAGAGGATGTTCAAAATGTGATGTGCATGTATTCAAATGTGTTTCATTAATTTTAAAGGCACTTCGTTTACTATCTGTTTTGATTATGGAATAAAGTACAAACCTTGAAAAATTTTCAAGTCAAGGCCCTTTTTTAACGAAATAGCCCCTTTGACCAATGGAAAAAAATAACTTGGCATATAGATTGATTACTTGACCATGAGAGACATGTTTTAACAAGTAGCAAAGAATACCACAAGAATGACGTTTACGTCTACCTTCTTACAGTTTAATATTGTCATTTTAAAATATACAAGAAAATGTTATTTTCTGTTTTATTATCATGTGGACGACTGTAAGGCCCAGCAGACCGCACAATCGGCCAGTCAGTGAACTATACAGCCCCCTTGTTGAGGATCTTTAGAATAGCATATGTTACTATCAGTGTCCCGTTCCATATGGTCCGTCATCTCTGCAGCAATGGATCTTAACACATACACCTCCCAAATGAACGTTATGAAATATAAACATGAGCATGTGTAGACATACGACGTGTTTTAGGACCGGGTGTCCGAGAGGTCCGGACGTTGTCTGTCGGCGCCCCTTTAGGTTTTCAACGACCTGTTTTAACGTCAAGCTGCAGGTCATTCTGTCTATCTCTGACCAAATCTCTAGTTCCGCCACTGAATTAAAACCTCCATTTGAGTCTTGTAAAAAATTCTTAAGCTAATGCAATAGAGACTTTAGTAAAGTAGTGCACTTAAAATATAACAGTAAGCCTATTGCAGGAATACACGGCATTTATTTCTCTGATTAACAAGAAAATTGTTAAGCATTTGCTACTGTCCACAATGATGACATATTAGCTGGAATCAGGGCTGGACGCATTTAAAGGTGGAGTGTCGTCATGAAAATAATTCTGAAAACGCAAGCCTTCGGTAATCTTTTCACACATTACGTCACGATTAAGTGACTTTAAAATTAATATCTGAAATAAAAATATTCCAGATATTAATTTTGAAATCACGTGGCCTTGACGTAATCCGTAAAAATTTTACAGACGGTTTGCTGTTCAGAATTTTTTTTCATGACGACACTGCATTTTTAGATTGTGCAACACTTGCATTGAAGCACACTTAAGAGACGATAAAAGGAAAAAACAACAAAAACTGAGAAAAAGTGAGAGCTTATAAACTCGTAAAGTACCGAAAATATAAAGTGAACTAATTGAAGCGGAACAAAAGGGGTACACAATTGTCGTTCACGAAGCCTCAAAGCCCATTCGCCAAAGTCATTTGAAGTCCTGTACAAAGAATTACTTCAAAAATGTAGTAGCAATCTTCGTATTTAGCTTTGTCACATAAGTTTGACTTTGGAAGAGGGTCTTTTGATCGCATGTGGCTTTTGTACTCAACTAAGAAACAATGGGATGATTCTACCACCTTATTATTAAACGAAGTAATGATAAGTAGAAAAAGAGAGACGACACCAAATGATTAACTCAAAATTTGCAAGATTTATTCAATATTTGGAGAGACTGTTTTTGGCGCTGTGTGCAATTCATTTTCACAATTTACCCTGACATTTACTCTTAAACCATGTTAGTAAAGAACTTTTGTTTCAAAGCCCAACAAATAAGGTCCTATAAATGCGCTGAAAGAAGTAGTCCCCGGAATCATTAAACGAACTTGCTATTTTACGGTGATTAGAGTGGTTTTGGATTTGGAATGGTGTTCCGGGAGGCATTAGTCCGATATTAGCCAAATGTTACGGTAGACTCCCAAGTATCTGAAACATATTTGCTGATGACAAACACGTTTCCCTGTTTCAACCGATGTGCATGCAAATCAGGGCATAAGTTTCCCATGACGAAAAATGAGCCTTTAAGGAAATTCGTCATAGCTACCGCAGATTTGATTTAGGGAAACCCCAACTTCATTACTCCATTTAACCTACTTTAATGAGCAGCAGAGCAGTTTTGATTTCCGTTCTAGTACAATATAGCCTAAGCCCAACTACTTTAGGGTTCAAATGACAACTTACAAAAAATTCCGAAGTGAGTGCTGGCAAAAAGTGGATCAAATTACGTATGGCCCATTGAAGGGCTAGATCCCCCTTTAAGTTTATTCTGAGAGTAAACTTCTATCGAATGTTAACCTTCATGGCCATTTTCAAATGCTTAAATGGGCAAATAATTGGTACTAAGAACAATTATTGACGGGGTTGGAAATTGGGTAATTTTTTCCAAATGCTTTGGGTGAACATTTTGACAAATGTTATGCATTTACATTTATTGAAGCTAAATCAGTTCAAATGTTGAGTTTTATTTTGATACTTTGTCGAGATTTCCTTTCCGAATTACACGGATCACACGGTTAATCCGAATTTCAAAGGGGGTGCACTCGTAAAATCCTAAGAACTTTCTTACGTTTTGATGAATTAAAAGTTAAACGATTGACCGTGTATAAGCACAGAATAATGCACGATATAGTTTATTCAACCATACACACAGGAGCAGCCCAAGCGCATTCAGCAATTGCAGAAAACTCCGACAGTAACCCACGACAGTGCATTACTCTGTTCTAATTAATGCACAAGCCGAGAAGTCTTTAACCTTCTTCTTTCAAACACGTATTTTAATATAAGAGACGGAAAGAGAAAGGCAATTCCGATTACGCGATAACTCAAGATGTGTTTTTGCCGGGATAATACACGATCACCTAACTGTAATCGAGCAATTATTATCAGATTGTAGTAGTGAGGATTATTAACAAGTATGAACGAAGTTATTTTTAATTTGCGCGCCCTTTTTCATGGTCTACCCAACTTCTCAAGAAATCTAGGATTTGCAAATTCAATATCAAATCAATACTTGTAATGAAACTGTGTAAAGATCCTTAGTTCTGGACATGTTTAGCGATTAAACAGTAAATGTTTAGCAATTAAACTTGTAAAGGCGAACTACTTAGAAATTGAACAAATGTGCTTAGCTTTTTTTTTTGCAAACTGGGAGCAAAACATTGTCTATTAAAATGGTTAACTCTTGAACACCTTTTGTGTGTTCAAGTGTTTGAAGGATTGTACCGCTTGCTTGTAATTGAAATGTGTAACATGGTCTGGCGAGCACGTGACTTGGTATGTAACTGGGTGCATCAACAGAATAGTCACGTATTAACAAGTTTAAACATCAGATTTAGATTGGTACTAATTTCACTCTTTTAGATTGATTATCAATCTAAGGAATCAGAAGAGCATGGCCACTGAGAATAATTTCAACTCCTTCTCAAAATTTCATAAACGCGGAAAAGTTGATAAGGCCTACGTTCCTCGTTGAAGATCATTGGTCAGTGGCTAATAAGAACCCCTACTCTGTACAAAGCTGGTGGTCTTCTAAATATCGGCATATGCTCTTTAAACCCTCGGTGACGGATCCAAATCGTACGAAATTTCGTTTTCCAAGCAAAGTTCATCCACATTACAAAGGGTCTAACTTCACTTGTTCAAAACCACCTTTCTTTGCTTTTTCTGAAAAAGACATGGGCAAATTGTGTTATCACGAATAAAATATTTCTAACCATTTTTTTAGCAACAAAGAAAAATCTTTACGAGGTTCTTCCTTAGTTTAAATTTGTTTTTCGTCTTCTACCATGCAGCCTGCACGTACACTCGCAACGGACTAACAATAAGGGTCAAAACGTATCGTTTAACAAAATTGTTTCTACTCTTAAATTGTAATTTCCTTCCAAGTAGTCATTGAAGACATAAAAATTGCAAAATTAAATTGCAAATTAATAACAGCTATTTTATGTTGATGTCTTTTTGATTGAATCAGCAGTTTAAAGAAATTTAAATCGAAAGAATGAAATGAAATACCCCTTCCGAACAGTTAAATAAAACTTAAGAAGTTTCATATGATAGTGTGCAGAAGTCAAGCTGTCAAGGATTGATTTCTGCATAGTGCATCTCAAAATATTAACTTCACTATACAAGATTGTAATTGTAAAGGACAGTAAAAATGCCTGTGTCCACTGAAATGTAGCTTGAAAAGGTAGATGCTTGTTTGTGTACAGTCGCAGTCAATGCAATTCTATCGCATATCAAGAAAAAAAATAATGGTGTTCCAGCCATTAATTAGGCAGCAAAATAAATAACTCTCATATTCTTCATCCTCTTCCTGCTTGATCTCTCTTGTCTCTTGTCAAACTTGCTAAGATTAGAAAATTATTTCGTCTGCAAATACGCAATGGTGATCAGAGTTTGATTTTTTTAAAACCACGTTCTTTATGTAGAGGCTTAGTTCAACCTGATGCAACCGTATGTGGTTAGTTACGTAGGCCTAATACCTAAACGAAACGAGAGCTTAACTGCGTCGTGAGAGGAAATGGACGAACCGTTTCATTTTCTTATCAAGTAGAAAAACTGCCTTAGGGTTACTTGATGATTGTATTGGTAACAAACTTGGCATGAAAACAAAGTAAAATCACCAAGAAGTACAATAAGGAAGGCGTACTTACTCTTATGAAGCACTGATCCTATAAGTCCAACTAATAATAAAACTAAGACAATGACAATTACAGCGATTGCAAAAGACGGCCATCCCTTTTCTGTAAAGGAACAAACCAATGTAATTTTTGTTTCGGGGAAAAGTGAAAGAAGAAAAATGAAAGAAAATTATCACTTCTTTGGAAATATCACGCCACATTGCCAATGTTGCCAAATAGACCAATTTGTTCTAAGAGGGACCTGTTTCGGACACGTTTCCCACACAGTAGTAACGTCATTGGATTTTGTCATTCACACCACTTTTTTCACTCAAATCCAGGAGCAGACAGTTAGGTACTACAAAAAGTTGTTTTCTGATCTATATTGCGGCAAATAGCACTAAGCAAGCTAATCGAATGAAAGCAGGAGTCTCGGCCCTACTTTACGGCAGATTAAACCGAAGATTTGGGAGGATGGACGTATTATCATGTGCATAGCCCCTAAATCAAATTATCGAACTCGCTTATTAAAGACCTCATTAAGCTAACTCCTCTGATGCTCCAAAAACCCGGATTTTGAGGCCTTTTTCAGGGTATTTCCACTTCATTAATTGCACGTTAAGATAAAGACTCCCTGGCCTAGTGGACCATGAAATTGCAGATAGGGTGCCAGAAGACTCTTCTCCATAAAGACATAGTGTGACTTCATAAGGAAGCGTTGTGCTGTTATCTCAGTGTAGTCAGTCAATGAGCAGAGTGGTCAGTGGGAGCTGAGAGCATTATGTACACTTCACCTAAGCAACCGTGAAGGTGCTATATGGAGAGCATCGGGCTGGATTTCATCATGTACATTCATCGCTGTTTTGATACGATTCGGTTGCATTTGTTGTCCCATTTTGGGTCCAAGTCACACTTAATGTACCGTTAAATTTGCTAGTACTGCCTTTGTTCAATAAACGTTGTGCACAACGAAAAAAGGCTATATGGAATGTTAAAAGGAAGTGCCAATCACAATTTACATTGCCCAGTAGGATAAGTATTAATCTTACCCGTTGAAATTTGCCCTCAAACCTTAAAATAGACCTTTCCATTGAATTTCTGAGGTAATTAAACTTTGACTAGTGACATACGTTTTCTAGCAAATAATACACAATATATGACTCTTAAGAATTCAAATGTAGGCCCTTTTCACTCACATGAAATCGCTTCACGGTAAAACTTCTTAAAAGGACCTTCATACCATGTTATACAGTTTTTCGTATGTTAGATTTCTTATCACAAAATTAAAATAAACTTACCGTCATCGTTACTAAAATAGTATATTGCAGGTGTGGTTGTACCGGGTTTTCCATTTTCGCTCCAACAAGTTATGTTCGTTACATCATGCGGTAAGTTTTCGTCTACCAATAAAACGTTTGAAACCGATTCTTGTATGATTTTTCCGTCGGCAGTGAATGTGTAATTAGTTGGTTCGGGATTTCCATCACATGCACAAAGAAAATGTGTTCCAAATTGCTCTGTGGCGTCTTTAACATCAAGAGTACAGTTCGGCGGATCTACGAAATGAATAATAACAAGAAACACATCAGCGAATTAAAAAAATAAACCTTGAATTATGTATGCCACAAATTTCACAAGGTCAACGGATTTGAAGACATCTGTTCAAGGACATAACGGGGATCACTAATTAATTCAGTTTCAACAGAATGCATGGCAACGGCTTCCACCTTTCAAAGAATAATCAGTACCTTTAATTTAGCCTCGGTTCCAACATTTTTCTTATGTTAGAAAAACTTACAAAGTTTGAATGCTACATTTCATGTCATGGATACAATGCGATCAAAATTGGTAAAAATCTGACAACGACGAAATTGAAAGTGATTCTACTAAACTGCGCTGTTTCATTTATACCGCGCGGAAGGACATGCATACCGCATTTAGTACCATAGACCCTTTCCATTCACTTGTAAAGACGGTATAAGTTATAGGCTAATAAAGAAACGGGGGGAGGGGGGGGGGGGGGATTTGCTCTTGATAAGAATTTTTTTCCGTATAACACGGATACACAAGTGAGTTATTTTTCGTCGGGTGACGTAAGTGGCAAGAAACAAGCTTATACTTTTATTGCAGGAAGCTTCCTCTGTCAAATATGAATATTAAGGTCTGCAGAGGTTTTCCACCGAAGTCGCTGCGATGTGCTTTTATTCTCTATTTGAAGGCCAGGCATCCACTGCAGGCGCGTAGCCAGGATTGTGTCATGAAATGACGGGAAAAGTCTAAGGACAAAGAGAGAAAAAACGCTATTTTAGGTGGGTTTTTTTTTGCATTTCAAGGTTGGGTCATGGGGCTACGCCACTGATCCACTATAAATGCAATCCGTGCTAAGGTGATGTCATGTTCACGTGATGATAACCCACATACTGCACAAAAAGCCACATACAGGCATATTTGCTTGAAGGAGGGGATGACAAAAATTTAATCCTGTCTGAAAACTATCTACCACATTTAAGATATTAATCCGACTTGAAAGGGCAAACAATTTGTGATCATGCCCTTTGCTTTGTTTAGCTGATATACACTTCACAAAGAACAAATTTGGTGAACAGGGGTAACGGATTTTAATGCAGCCTATTTGATATTGCTTTCCGCAAAACGCACAGGACAGATTCATCTATTTGTACTGTGTTTTCCCTGCAGTATGCTTTCGAAGTTGGAAAAGGTACACTGAAAATTTTGGGAACGCTTTATGTGGGTTTAACTTTTGTTTAAATGGTCGGTTCCGACCAGCAGATCTTTAAGAGACCTGTACCCTGCCGACACGTGAAAAACCTCTCTAGACCTTGTGTACATGATGTCACACAGCAGAAAGTACGCCCTCGCTTGGGGCAAAACAAATCAACAAAGACAAATGCAGACAGCTGATTTGTCAACCAGTCGAATGCGCTCAAAAATTGGGCAAAACGTGCAGGGCGAATTCCTATGCAGGCGGCCACATGTTCCATTGTTTCCCCACGGATGACGTCAGTATTTCGTCGATGCAAAAGCTCTGTAGTAACACATCTCGTTCTGCTCTTCTTTTTAGTTTATTTTTCTTTCGTCAAGTAATAAACTTACTCGCATGGCTAGTCCAAAGTTGGAAATATGCATGCGTGAGGAAAAAGCGAAAAAAAAAAAAAAAAAATCGGACTCTAAAGGTTTTAAAACTTACATGCAACATTCAGGTAAAAGACTCTTTCGTATATTCGATTCTTTTGACCAAAATCAATACATTCAAGTTCCCGATGTGACCTATTAACGATCAAACGTGAAGATGCATATGCGGTAAGAGTGTCATTATTCATGGAACTTTCGTCAAGTACAAGGCGTTTGTCGTCGACTGCAAAGAACACCGAAACTGGGGGATCTGCTCCGGTTGAGTTGCACTCCAAACTGATTTCAGTATTTTCATCCACGTAGATCATTTCTCCATCTTCTATCTTACCGTTTACAGATATTGATAAAGCCGGTGGACCTGCACATAGAAATTGAAGAAGAACTTATTGGACAATTTTCTTTCCCTTTTTTTGTTCTACTGAAACTTTGCAGATTTAGAACGCTGCGCGTCTTAATGAACAAAAAGGCGAAGTAACATATCCCGCAAAACCCAAAGAACATTGGATGAACAGATAATTTTACTGACGTCAAGTACTATAGTAACCTGCATATACGCCGTTTTGTTACTACTTGCTTACGAGTCTTAACTCGAACTCTACTTACATATATATATTGGCCTAAATTGTATTTTGGGGAAAATTTCCATCTATTTACACACTGTCTGACTATCTTCAAACCTTTCTTCTTTCTTTACTCAACCGTTACGGTAATAGTAAGACTGTCAGAATTCAAGAATTGGATATTTAGAGGCCAAATACTTTCTAAAAGCATTTGTTACAATAAAAGAATGTCTGGAAATGGTATGTACTTAAGTTGATGTCCTTAAGTTGACGTCCTTATAAGTTTACTGAGATCGCCGGAATCACCTGGAGCCCGCCCTCCTTTTTGGCATTCACGCGCTTCAACCGCTAAAGAAACATTCCTTGATTTCCTTACAGAGAAGGCGAGGACTGTTCTTATAAACCGATAAAGGCGTTGAGTTTGCGTATTTGTTGCGTTTTGTGGGCGTGTCTTTATTAAAGTCTTGCCGATGTTCTGAGTACTGCAAATTTTACTTAGCGCACTACTGCATTAGACGAACCATCTCCTCTGAAAAATCCAGTTTTTATAATATCAAGGATGAACTTATCCTTTAAAAAAAAACAACCCAATAATCTGGTATCAATACACTCACTCTGAATATGTGGCCAAAAGCTACTTGAGTCCCCTGTCGGATTTTGACACTTGTAAATACTATCGTCTTCCATTTCAGCTCTGTATATAATCAAGCTAGATCTATTTCCTTTAACGGAAACTTCAAAGTTGTAATACTTTGGATCGGAATTAGATATGCTTCCATTGATTGCGATGACTTCTTGAACATCCAGCCAAACGATTTGTCTACCTTTCAAAAAGGGACAATCCAAACGTACATCCATCTCTGTGAAATAATACGTTTCTTGAGTTTCAGTGGATACATTTCCTGCAAGAAATCAAGTTACACTGGCGCGTTCAAGGTTTGACGTAAGAGCATTCATACATTCCCGTACCACTATGAACTCTCTTAATGTGTAGGAGAGAAAACCATTGTTTTAAAAGTTTTAAAAGTTTTAAAACTAGAAAAAATACTGAAATGCCATTCTTCTTGCTATCAAATCTAAAAAGAGTGAAAAATAAATGTCGTTCCACATAGAGTAGTAATAGTAAAGGAACATTTAACTTATCAGCTAAGAGAGAGAAAATGACAGATAGAGTCAAGGCGGGTAGTTGGTTTTCTTTCTCTGTTTGAAATGACTTCAACAAGTGTATACTACGACCTCTATACAGAAGATAACAAACGTGTGTTACAATCAAGAATTACATATTACTTACCTAGTCTGGATGTAAATGACCAAACCACAAGCAGCCAAACGGAAAGCTCAACCCTGAAAAGTCATGGATAAAAATCTCATAGTTTTCCAACAGATCAAAATGTAGAGAACAAGACATTATGTAGCTTTAGTTCAACTCACTGTCGCAATACCATGAAAAATGAAATACAAACGGTATACCTTTCTCTCTCCTTCTTTTCCAAAAGCGATTAGTTCTAAGAAGTTTAGAAAGCCTATATAAATGAGCGCGATCCAGAGGGGACACAAAGGACATAAGTCCCTCCCTCTCCCCCAATTGCAGCATATTTTAATTTTTGTAAGGTCAGAAGTCCGCACCTCTGCATGTGTTTATGTTTTTGATTCTCATAGTTGATAGAAGCCAATAGGTTGTGGTCACTTCAATGTTTTCTTCATATCCCATATCATTTACTGTACTACATATTCCAAAAGATGGAGTTTCATTAACCGCTTTTTTCAAAACTTCTATATTCAGTGACCTAATATGACAACTGAAACTGAATTCCTTTTCAGCGCATTTGCCAATGGGGTTGAATACTACATTGATGTTAATAAATACTTCAAAGGAGATCCTTCTAATGATTATGGATGTCTTTCTATAAGGAAAGGAAAGTTCATAGCTCCAACACAAATGACTTTACTCAAATCGGCTCCGAAGAGTTCTAACGATCCCGTTAGTTATAAACATAATTTTCGTAATGTGCATGACTTTCCCCATAAAATTTTTGACAAGTATGGTTTTACTTAATATCATTACATTTACTCCACATTAAATTGCTTTTTACTTGCTGTATATATATATATATATATGTATATATATATATTGACTATATTCGTTTTATATTTCCAAGCAATATGGTCTACATAGCTAAAACAAGACATATTTAGAAGACTTAACAAAACCTACCTCGACATTATTGAGTCATGCTAAGTACACTACACGGCTGCATGGAAATGGCCTCACTAGCTACTACCATCTATGTGGTGTGTTATTGTATTTTGCCTATGTAAGCTTCAAATGATTCAAAAATGAAACCGAATGATATTAGTGATTGCATTAGAATATAAAAATGTTTACATTTACAATTTGGTAATGCTCGCTTAGGTTTATCACTGCGTGGTAACTGAATGAAAACAAGTTCAGAGTCCAAAGGTCCTTGTCGCATTTACAATGGCGGTTGGTATTTGGTAATGTAGACTTACAGATTTTTACAAGGGAACTGATCTAGCTACCCCAATGACCTATACGTAATTTATGGCTAGGTTAATGAATTCTCTCTTGGCACTCGAAAAAAAGGAATGCCGACAAAAACGTCAAAAAATTAATGTCTAAACAGAAAGTAGCTTACTGGTCTGGTCTGACAGATTGTTCAGTATATGAGTGGCCATGCATGCATGCTATATGCTATTAAATATCATAATCACATAGCCTGCTGGATTCAAACCAAAACGTCACCAAAGTCACCTATTACACCCCTTGCGTTGCCCCAATTGTCTTTAACACAATGTTAATTATGACAAGAATTATATTGGGGGCAAACATTTGTTGCCTCAGCGCGAAGCTGAGCCCAAACCTCAAAAGGGTGAGGGTCCAGGGGGCAACGCTCCCGGAAGCTCTGAGGTTTTAAAGTATCTCTGGATGAAAGATTAAGTCCCATAAGATGTATGCTGTGTATTTTTTTCAGTTATCCAACTCCTGACTTACCAAATTGGTTGGGGGCAAGTGAGGGGAGGTAAGAACGAAATCTGAGGGGGGAATATTCCCCCGGTTTCCCCCTCTCAGTAACTCCGCCACTGCTACAGCGACAAGTGAGTATTTTTTAAACCTATTCATGAAGCACGTATAGCTCACTTATAGATCATAAATTCATAGCCAACCGAATTCTAAAACATATTTTGTAATAGTTCAGAAAGAATGACATCAAATGATGCCAATGATGCAAATGACATTAGCACGAAATTACCAGGTTACATTCTAAGGAGGATAGACAAAAAATACCCTGTGTTGGGGAAACATAGCTCATGAAACATTTTAAGCCAACTTTTTTAATTCATTGGGCAAAATTTATGTAATTAAAGGGCAAAATCGTGATGTTTCGCCCAACGTTTAGCAATTTCCTTAACCCGGCAATGCGGCACGTACTACGTTTGCCCAACTGTGTTTAGAGTATACACCAATGAAGTCCTATAGGGTACATGCGCACATACACATACATACGCACCCACCCGGGAACCTATTTGCTTTCCTGCCCTTCCCGCCTGCGCCTGTCAGCTTACCCGCCGACCTACATAAACTCGCACACATCAGACCTATAGGTAGTACCATATAAAACCCTCGTTAGAACAGTTTTAACATTTTTCTGAAGTGTCTCTAGGTGGTGTGTGTTATAGTGGAGCTGTTCTCTGGCAAGTCTTAACGAAATTGTTCTCGATAAACACTTTGCTGAAGCAAAATGCGTATAAGGCACTTAATTTCTTCGAACGGTTAGAAAATCAAATTGATTTTTAATGTATAACTAAACTAAAGGTAAATGTGAGCAGGTCGGTAATTTAAGAGGAGATCATGATGAATAGATCGTGTTCCTGTAAGACTAAGTTTAGTACGAGCTCTATCTGGAAAACATAACAACAAATACGTATGAAAAATATTACCACGTTAAATTTTGATAGTGTGCGGTTTCAGTGAACAATGCAAAGAGCCTCTTGCAGACAGGTCAAACCTAGTCTATCCGTGAAAAATAATAGTTATTTTAAAGGGGAAGTTAAAACAAAAATTTCATTATCATATGTGAGAGAAGAACTGAATCAACACAATTTGGTGTAACTTTCATTCTAATCGGATATATACTTCAGGCTCGAGATATAAGTAAATGAAATTAAGGGCAGCAGACACTACATCACTTCCTCACATTGACCAGAAATGCTTTGTTTTTTGTCTTTTCAGACTGTTGCTTTGACCTTGAAATTATTGCGGTTGGGTCTCCTAAAGCAAGGTCACATACAGACACTCTTATCTGGGTGGGGCAAAAATAGAACATCACTAATCTGAAATCCGGAGTGCGGGTATAAGAGGAGGGGTGTCCCTCCCCTTTGGCGAAAACTTGATATTGAAGAAGTAGATCTCAAATTGCAAAATAGTTCATCTGATTTCAGTTTGAAAATAAAGACGTCGAAAAAAGTGGTGATGAATGATGTATTAAGGGGAAATTATGAAATACTGTTACCCATGCATGTTTTAGTTTTAAAGTTAGTTATCTCTTGTTTCATACAGGTAGTGGGATGTAAACCTTCATTTTATCACGAACTTTGTCGATAAAAGACTGCACAGATTTACCGGAGGGGAAAAACAATTGCTAGTTAGCATGGCTTTTCGCTTTAGCGGAAAACGTAGTGAAGAACCCCAACACTGAGGCCAATTTATGCTCCTGTTAGAATAAGGGTTAGGTAGAGGTTTCTCTGCTATAATATTCAATTCTGACCTGTAGGCTATTTAGGCGTAGCGCCACCACCCGTTGGAGCGGAGCTTATAAGAAAATTCAAGAAATGTGCACTGTTTAACCACAAATTTCCTAACTGGCTAACGATAGCCCTAATCTCCAACCTAATCCCTCACACTAACAAAAAATACAATCGATACAATACGATGGCAACAACCAATCAAGAAACACCTTGTTGAACAGTGCACATCTACCAAAAACACATGGTTCAGATAGCTGGAATTGAGGTATCCCACACATGTAAGCGAGGCCCTACAAGAACATTGTGAGCTGGGGGAGGTAGAGAGTCAAACATTAAAGTTCTAGGGCCTGGAGGAGGATGTAGAACCCCTTCCTTTGGTGAAGAAAAACAATTACAGAGGGACGTAGATCTCAAATTGTAAAATACTTCATTACCTATTGCAGTGGACTAGAAAGTGCAACTAGTGATACAAAAGTTGTCAGTTTACGGCGTAACTCTTTCTGATATATTAGTAAACCATTACATTGATAATATATTAATCTAATTATATCGTCTGCAGTTATGTTGACAAAATTCTCCAATTCCAATATCTTCGGAAGGACGTGTAAGTCAGCAGTGGAATCATAAACAGTAATGCTTATTTTATACGGGAAGCTTTAAACAAAATTGTCGTATTGTTTGAAAACCATATAATTATGAAAGTTACATGGTAATCTCGACCTACTGGCACGGAGATTACCAGAGTTCCAGGTGTCCTTTCTTTTGCATTATGTTGGGAGGATATAAAGATAAAATGCAATATGCATTGCGAGAATTTTTTCTGAAAGGAAAAAGCCTCGCAAGCGCAAAGAATACCTTTAGGTGAATGTATTTCCGAAGAGGGAAATCGTGTGGATAGCGACGTTTATGTAAAATCATGTCGATTGTGGTTTTATCTCAAGGTGTGCTGAAATAATCCATTTCAAGGAAATGTCTGAAGCCCAAAGAAGTACGCATTAATTTATGATTGGTTAACATCTGATGAAATTGACCCTTAACACGACTTTTAATCTGATGTAAGCCAAGGCAAGGTTTGCAAGAATTTGGCAGTATTGTAACCATCGTTCCTTCGATTGTACTCCTTATTGCTGATATTAAAGACAATTTTCCGTACAGACCGTGTGCATTGACGACACATTGACGTCATCCTTCGGGAAGAACAATGGAACACATTGTCACACGCATAAGATTTCGCCCTGCATGTGCAGCAGATATGAGCGTATTCGACTGGTTGACAATTCATTTGTTTTCATTTGTCGGTCTTGGTTTGTTTTACCCCCGAAGGAGGGCATACTTTCCTCTCTGTGACATCACATGCACAAGGACCATTAAAACGATGTGTTCCCTTTTCCTCATTACACCTAGTTTGCATAATGTTAATGTTGAGGATGAGTTTCATATAGTACAGCAAAGGAACCTTACCAGTTTAAAGTAAAATTCTGGTTCACCTTATTTATAATGTTCCTCTAAAATTAATTTATCATTTCGCAAAATATGCATCTTACCGAGATATTTTTTTCAACGTTAAGTCTACTGACACCAAACATAGGCCTATAGAGTATTGACTCGGCACTGAGTTGAAAATATTGGCAAATGATTTAATGCCCCTATCGTTTTGAGTACTAATTGAATAGAAAGACTAATGAATCTAAAGAAACTGTTTTCTGTTTACCATATCTTTATTCTCCATGAACACAGTTACACAAACAGTGAAGTAAAAAGTTTAATCACTGCCTTGAATTATTTAGTTAGTTACTTAGATCGAGTTATACCGCTCATTTTCTTAACAGTTGGTAACCTTGCGTCGGGTGGTAAAGCTCTTTTTCCAGTTGTGGCTCTGGCTGGTTTTCCCTACTTCATCGATCTTGTTGCGCACCAAGTGCAATGACAGTAGGTTTCATTTTTAAGGTCTGTATGGCCCGGTCATGTGACGAACTCCAGATCTTCAGGCTGCGTGTCGGATGTTCTAACCACTGCTTTGAAATCCGTATCTTCAAATAACATTTTACATACACTTACATACCTTTCAGAGGTCTGTTATTAATAATGAAAGCAGTAAATTATTAGAATATTATTACAATATTTATTTAAAATTTAAGTGGTAGGTAAATTGTTTGTGTTTGGTGATGAAGTGATAACGCATTTTGGCTCTAGAATCTTCATTTGAAGGGAACCAGAAAACAACAGATGAAAATGGTGAAAGATGGTCGAATGACTTTATTGCAGGTTCCATCGCAGTTTTTATAGCTGTTATAAATTCACGGTGGTAGATTTTGCATATTCTCGTTTTCGATGGTTTCCTGTCAACAAATAGTATTAAATGCAAATAGCGTAAAATATCCGTATATGTAAAGGTTATCATCCCAATTAGGGGGCAAACCATGTTTGTATGATATAAGACCAATATAGTAACTGTCAAAGAATTCACGAAATGACTGCTCCTGTCCTGGATCTGTCCTGCTTTTTAAGCTGTAGCCTCGTAAGCAACAAGTGTTCGTTGCTCTTAACCCTTTACCGTTGTTTGGGTCCTTTTGGACCCATCCGGAGAGCGCGGCTGTCACCCATCTTTACTGTTTCACGCGGAGCTCAAACCTGCGAGTAGCTACCCGAAAATTCGGCCACAACAACGAGAGAGACAAAAGTTTAAGGTCACGGGGTCAGTAGCCTACGGAAGCTGATGCGGGGCGTGCTACGTCCGCTTTTCCGCCCACTCCCGAGGCGCGCAAATATGTTCCGATTGGAGCACAACGGTAAAGGGTTAAAATGTTTGTGGTTTTTCCCAACGTGGCATATAGGCCTAGAAGAAAAAGATTCTACATGTTCTACATGTAGTCATGGACATTCGCAGGCGTGGGTAAGGGGGGCACTTGCCCCCTCCTGGAAAATCAAAAATTTGAAGAAACGTATAAAAATGAAAGAAAGAAGCCGAACAAAACTTGAATTTCAAGAAAAATAGGCTGTAGAAATGCCATTTCCAGCAATCTGGGCGGCATTTCGGGCCGAAATTTTGGCACGCTTCGTGTCAATTCATGGTGACTCGGAGGTTCCCCCCCCTAGTAATTTTGCCCTCCCTGATTTTTTTCTTCGGAGGCGCATAAATGTAGTCATCATGACCATGGGCGTCCGCAAAGGGAGCAAGGGGACAGTTCCCCCCCCCTCTGAAAAATCAAACCTGTGAAAAAATTAATAAAAAATTAAAATAATAAAAATGTAAAATAAATCATCAAAATCTTCACTCATAGCGTCAGTTTCTAGTCGTGAAACAGTAATTAAATCCTCCGAGGATCGTTTCCGAACTTGTCAAAGTATAAGACATTGATGGGTGTATACCCATCGACGCTATGTACGTCATAGGTGTACCCTATTATGTATCATGAGAAATATGCGGACATTTGACAAGGAATAGCAAAAGACAAGATGGTGTGCTGAATAGTGAAATTGTAATTTGGGGACCATCATTCGTGACATCTATTGGAAATTTGTAATGTAAAAGTTATACCAAAATTGTACTATTTGTCAGGTGAGTAGTGTGCATGTGGCATCCGACTAATGATGAATGCGTTGGTCTTGGTTTGGTCCCCCGCGGATCTCAAGTGACAATGCGCGGATGTAACTGGGAAATACAAGGTGAATATGGGGGGGGGGGGGGTATGATTCATACTTGGGTAACGGATATAGGCCTATATAAGCTGTTTGACAGTTGTAAGATTTATCGTGCGTAGGCGTGCGAGGCCGTGACCGACTCGGAGAGGCCAATTTTCCTTCAACATTTTTTTACATTGAAAATTCTAAAAATCTAAAAATTACAGACATTAAATTCCTGTTTTAAGGCTGGGTACATGCAGCTTATAACACTCGCCAAGTGTCGTTTCCGGCCATCTGGAGAGTTTTGTAAGGCCCAAAATTTTCTTGCACGCTCCGCGCCAGCTGACGGTGGCGCTCCGCTTAGAAAGTGTACCCAATTCAATCATCCATGACTGACCTTGCCCCCCTTGTAAAATTCCTGTGGACGCCCATGATCATGACTGTATACTATTAGGGTGTTTGAAAAGAGCGTTTGAAAGCAGCTTTTGAAAACACGTCAGTTTACAATATATTGACCAATTATTTTCATTCAAGTCAGTGCTAATATGCAGATATTTCTCTCTTTTCTGATAGAACTCGTTTCAGTTTCTGCAAATTCTTCTTCAAACTAATTGCGGTTTTAAGAAAAAGGCTCAAATATATTTTGTAACGAACGGAACATTGTCTTACTCTCTTAAATCAATAGATTTAAAATTAGTCTAATAGAGTAAAAATAAATCTAAAAGAATGGAATTAATGACCAATCGAACGTCCGATTGGTCACTAATTCCACTCTTTTAGATTTAAACTGCAATATATTAAATCTTACGATTTAAGAGAGTAATGGCAATTTGCTGAATCGGTAGTAAATTGGGTGAAGAACACAATTTTCCGCACGGCAAAAATGAGTTTGAATTGAAATTCCATCAGTACATCTAGTAAACATTAATACGATACACTATCAACCATTAAACGTAAGTAATAGGTTTAGTAAGTGTAGTTAGATAGGTTTTAACGACAAACCAACACAAATGTAATACATAGTGTCACAAAGTAAGAAAAAGTTACACTGTTGAGGTATAATTACCTAAAAATGGTAAAACGGGGGGGGGGGGGGGCAATGTCCCCCAAAACGATAGCAAAGCGGGGGTTGTGTCAAAATTTTCTATTAAGTTTACTTTCCTTTGGAAAACCAAGAATAAGAGATGAGTCTGTTGAAACAAAGTTTTTAGATCGGGAATGGTGTAGTATTTCTGGCGAACATGGGAGTATTCATAACAGTCAACGAGAATGTGACTGGCGGTGAAAGCATAGACACAGGGTATACAGTCTAGTTTTCCATTCCCGTGAAGTAAATAGGCATGGGTAAGGCAAGTGTGACCGATGTGGCCCGAGTCAGAACCAAATCATCCCTCCGTTTGTTGAGGACTCCATTTCCCACAGTTCCTGCCGTAGGTTTTACTTGGTACAGTGTGTTTTGGGGAAAGGAATCCCATCGTTCAATTTTGATTTTATATACCGTAACCATTGGTCTTATGACGGTAATCGATTGAGGAAAAAGCTGCTTAATTTCAGATTTTTTTTCTAAATGAACGAATTTTACAAAATTGACTACAAAATATGTCTTTCATTTGTGTGTTCCTTTTGGAGTATTCATTACGAAACAACAGTGGGAAAGACTTACGATATCGCAATGCAATAATAGCCAAGACAATGCTGTAAAAAACCGTTAGCACAACTCCAACAGTTGCCTGTACCGGTGTGCGCGATTCTGAAATGCGAAGGGGAAGTTAATAATGTAGTGCTATAAATATGATGAAGGTCAATTTAATTTATCCGTGTTCTGTAAAGATAACTACAGAAGCATGTTACATTCAATAAGTTTCTTTGATATGGAAGTTTGTAAGTTTACAAAAATGTTATAGACAAAATTATCACAAAATGTTACCTACATAGAATATACTACAGCTGAAAGAATGGTCGATACCAACGTCACACCTAACTTGTATTAGGAAGAAAATATTCAGAGAAATGGTACAAATTAACACGATTGAAAGATGTGGCAATGCTTTTTAATCACTTTTATTCTAGCCTGCCTTCATGATTACCAACTTTAAACTGGTAGAAAACGGAAATGGAGTTTGTAAAAAAGGAGTTTCACATTGAGAATGGATAGGTCAACCCCTTTTTGTTTAAACGTGTAAATTTTTCTTCCATAAACAATCTCAATTAAATAACTGCAAAAGTTAACATAAGAGGTTTCCGAAATATTAAATGTTCTTTTTATAAATAAGAGAGTATTTATTTGTTGAATTGATGTACCTGGTAAAATGCGATCCGTGCACGGACTTCCTATATGCATGCACAGAGCAAACCGATTCGGGAGATAACCGCTTTCGCTGGAAATTAACTATCACCCGATCGGGGGACTATTTTGCCATGGGTGGTGCCGTTTGAAATATTTCCCATGACGCATTGCTATCCTAAAAAGCAAATTTAACGGAGATAAAGTTTAAAAAACATTTTATTTTTTCGATTTTAGGGAAAAGAAACTCAGGCATTTTTCAAATCTCTGTTGAAGCTTCGTCGTGTTTGGTTGTTCCCCTTGCCGATTTTGAGATATCGAGCAACTTTGCTACGTCCTTTGCCCTAAGCTAGCTTTATAGACTCGACACAGCCGCGTGTTTTTTGCTTTTTTCGCATAGGTGTGCAAGAAGATCGTGCCGGTCTTTTATTTGTGAATAAGTTGTTGAACGCTCCTTGTTGCTTCGCCATTTGTGTCTTAACTTTGACCTCATCCTTGAATATTCAGTCATGATGACAACATTTATTAAACAAGTCGACGACTGTAAAGAAGTAGACAATCAGTGCCCATAAATAGTGGTACCGCACTGCGACAGTCAATTGCCTTTCACCAATCTGAGGAAAACTCATTTTCACCCGAGAGCGTTTATCTTCCGAAAGAGCATACTTCATACGTAGATGTCTTTACCTTACGTGTCAGTATAACGTAGCAAGGGGGCTGACTGCTATGGTTTTGCGTGTAAAAGTTTGGACTTGCTAAAGTTGTTCAAATCAACAAATTTTCAAGAAAGTTTAAATGTTTACGAAATAATGCAAGGTGAGGTCCAAATCACGTTCCTTCTTGTACGAATCGGCCTACGATATTGATTCCATTCGAGTTTTTACTTTTGTTTAAAGTTTTACAGAGTCACCGTGAAATCATACAAAATATAGCTTCACGGCGGCCATCTTGATGCGCCTTTTTTGCTCCAGGCAGTAACGACAATCTACGCACAGGACGTGCACATAACATGCTCTATACATGTAAGCCGACATAGGAAGTCCGTGGGGTAATACTGCGGTAAGTTGTGTGTTTCAATATTGCTCATACAACTTTAAACCTTATATGAAGGACGATAAGCAAAGACTAACTTTGATTTGAAGGTATAATTAATAGTGCTGGTATTTCCTCTGCATGAATAACATTTTGTGCCGAACAAGTGATGTTGGTTGCTCCTGGATAAATTCGGTCCGTTGATATTCGCTTTCCAGTTGAATTGTAAATGACTTTATCGTTCGCAGCGAACCAGTATACCCTTACTGAGGGGTTGGCCTGACAGTTACAACTAAGGTAGCGATCGTTTTTCTTGCCATTTATTATACTGATCGTGCATTTGGGTGGATCTATACGAAAAAAGGCTACTGTATTAACAAAAGGTAAAATTTTTCATAAACATATACGACACTTGATGAATATACGTTTTCAAGTTAGATTATTGAACTAAATCCGACATCAATATAAACTATAAGCATGCCACTAATATCTTCAAGGCGAGGAGGACTATGAATATACTTGAATTCTTCTCGAAGAAAAACTTTGTGGTCAACATTAAATATTTTATGACTGTTTCTTATTTTTGAAGATGAATTTATGTTGATTGCGATTTTTTTTCATTATTTTACTCCAAATCGAAATAACTTCAAATACTGATTGAAGACGTTTCCATTTGTCATGAGAATGTTACTGATATAGGAATTTCATCTTTCAATAAAATATTATTAATATTGACACAATTAAATGTCAGTAAACAAGATAAGAGGCAATTGAACGCATTAACTTGGCAACAGTCCATCACCTTTTGAGAGAATTCTGGCTGACTAAGTATATATCTACAGACTTCCCGTGTATTTTTGTCAGAAGGTCAGTCGGAGATGGTTTCTACACTGAACGGTCTTTCAGCAAATGAAAACTTATTCTCTCTTATCTCAGAGCTACCATGGAACAGGCGAGACTCACTGCTTGAGCACCGAGTCTCAACACCGAGGGTGCTCACCACCCTTGAGCACCCCTCAACACCGAGTCTGAGAAACCAATACATTTTGATGATGATATTGTAGTAGACATGTTCGCAGAAGCTTAACATGGAAACTGAACCTGTAATCAGCTGCTGTAATAGCTTATTGTCATTCTGCCAACACTCTTAAATACTATGGTCAACTGTGCACCGACCCAAACAATGTTCAAAAGGTTGACCCAAACTGGGGTCAAAATTTAACATTTTGGGGCCAAATTTGACGGCAAATTGGTCATATTTGTCCATAGTTTAGGTCGGTGCTTAGCTGACCAAATAAGTGGTCATATTGACCATAGTCCTTTTAGAGTGAATTGTTGTAAATAGTATAAAACTGTTGCAGGTTCAGATAAGATCTACAGTACATTGACGATAATACAACAAACCTGCATATCCTTAAAATACAATTATGAAACCTTGGTGTTTGATAGAAAGGTGCGATGAACTCAACTCAGGATTCAAAAGGTTTTATTCACCTTGTTTCTTGTTGCTTATGAATGAAAAGCAACAAATGCCCTGTGCACTTTTGCATTTTGTATTTTGTGTACAGTATTAGATCCACATAATTCAGGAAAATCAAAACAGTGTGCCTTGGCTTAAAACATGAAAAATGCAATCATTGAAGTCTCTTGGGTCAAGTGGTTAGAGCATCCGACTTGGAGTCGGGAGGTTGGAAGTTCTAGTCCTGACGGGTCATACCGAAGAATTTATAAACGAAACCTACTGCCATTGGGCTTGGGGCTCAGCATGGGCAATGGAGTAAGAAAAGACAAGCCAGTGAGTCACAAGTGGAAAAAAGGGCTTGGCCCTTGGGTCAGACTTTGACATTTGGTCTAGAAGATCTTGAGTTGAATAAGTATTCATAAAGTTACCCCTTCAGAAGTGGGGGTAGGGGGTTTAATTTCATATCTTTGCCCCGGGTGTCACAAACGGTAGCTACGCCACTAAAAGTAAGATATCACAATCTTAAGATGCCAGCAAATTTCGAGTTAAGATATCACGAGTATAGCCATTCACTTTTCATTAATTAACGAAACCGTACAAAAACCCCACTGCTGGTTACCTCAGCTAAGGTATCGGCACATGTAGAAAGCTATTCTACAGCGTTACACATGAAACTAGCAAGATCCTTGCATTTACCGTATTGCATTTAAAGCCAAATCATTATTTGCATTACCTTCCATGTTCCATCTGGAGGGTGCGCGTTTACCCTTGGCAAACGGAGAGACAACATATATTTTGATATCTTATCGGTGTAACGACAATTTTATGAACATATGAATTGGTGCAGATATCATTAAGATAGGTTAACAATGTAATCATAGTAATTTTATTGCATGACTTGAGAACGACGATTGCAAGCGGGAAGAAAAGTTATACAAAATATTGAGAAAAAATACTTACACATAACATTCAGTCTAACAGTGGTTGTAAGGCTTTTGTTACTTTTCTCCATTTGTGAGCATTGTAACTTTTTGTTATTTCTTAATACATTTTTCTTCTCCGCAAATACATGCGTGTTATCAGTCGCATTGTTGGATTCGATATTGGAGATAATTAGTTTTTCATCGTCAACCTTAAGTGATAGTTCCATAGATGGGTCAAGAGCTAGCTTAGTAGTACATTCCACTTTGATATCAGCATGTTCAATTACATCGAAGCTGTCCACGGTTTCAATTCCATTAACAATAATGGATGGAGAAATATTGTCTGGAAATAAAAAGCGGGATAAACTTTGGTTTCATAAGCACTGGAAAAAGGGGAAAACCATCGAATGTAAAGATAAGACCGAATCGAGTCAACGGCTTTGCAGTCCGTAAAAATTACATCTGTAAATTACGATTAATATAAATGATGATGTTTTGTACAGGCCAATATAAGTCTATGTTATTATTTTAAGTGCTCTCTGATTATGCATCCTTAATCTATTAAAACACATGAGTTTATTGACAACAGTTGAAGGTTTATGTAGGAGTATTAGTTTCACGTGTTCAATTTAATTCGAAACTAGGGTGATAACAATGTGCTTTAGCTTATAAATCAGCTGTGGACGATATGTTTAGCTATCAAATGGTCTCTCATAACTTTTCATTACCTTTATTAGACTCCGATATCTTCAGAAATGATAAAAGGATTAACAATGTAATGTTTGTGAAGCTGAAATAAAAGAACAAAAGAAAAGTACAAATGGCCTGGGCGTGTTTTAAAAAAAGAAGATAAAATTGCTAAAACAATATAAAGTATTTCGAAAGCCATTAATCGATATTATATGTAATGAGGTAATGCTTCCAGGGAAGAAATTTTTATAACATATAATAAGCATTGTTTGACCCATATAAATCCTTTCGTAATTTTCTAACCTAGCTCCATTAAAAAGGTAAACCAACATTGGGGAACACTCAAACCTACCTAGAACGAAAAAAAAATCCGTTTAAACCATCAAGACCTATATCCACTAATAAAAATAATCAAAAGTACTTTAGGTCTCGAAAGTAATCTAACATTGTTTAAAATCTCCTATCAAAAACAAGCAACTTCAACATAAATCAAAAAAGAATCTTTTACTTTATCTTTTGGCTGTAGCTATGGTTATAGGAAGTAATGATAACTCAAGAAGTGACATTCTTACTGATTCCATGATGTGAACATTATCAGGTTTGTGCCTTTTCTCTGTTTCCGTGGGTTCAACAATTCAAGTTTTATATACAAAAACGTGCTACTGAATTGTAGTTTCAACATAATAAGATGAATACCAACTGAAATAGTATTTTCCCCCAAAAGCCACTATAAATAATTATAGCCGTAAACCCTAGAAACAATGCGCTTATGATCCTCGTGGTTATACAAACTGACATACACTGCATTCATGAAGCTTTAAAAAAAAAAAAAAACTCGTTATATTTTTAAGACAATGATATACCCAGAACCCCCCCCCCCCCCCCAAAAAAAAGGTTGACTGGAAGAGGCTGCAGGTGTTTACGATGAACAAAGTAAGATTATTCAATAAAGTGAATATTGTGTACTGTTATCAAGACATTTATGCAGTAATAATCAACGTCATTCACGCCCAGCGTGACGGGATTAAAACGATTAACCATCGAAACAATCTTTCAGCAAGACTGTTTGTTTTGTCTCATTGAAAAACTGGATGACAGGTTTACTGCTCAAGGCGTTTATTTGTATTATTTTCATAAAAATCAAATTCGATTGAAACAAAGAAAAATAATTGTTATTGGGGTTTTCCTCCTGCGATTTACTGATTGTCTCTTCTGAAAACTGAGCGAAAATTTCTTCTTCTGAAGCTAAACAAACGGAAAGGGGAAATGCAGTCATCCCGGCTTAAATTAGTGTAGACTGTCCTGTTTTGCGATTGGCTCTTGATGGTGAAGACAACAGTTTTTTCCTCAATTGTGTAATAAATTTAGGAGAAACTGCTTGGATTACCTTTAATATTCAATGTTGCAGTCCTAAGATCTTATGGAAAATTCATTAAAGGAAAGTAAGAAAATTTTGAGATGTAGCTGTTTCTTCAAAAAAAGGTTTGAGCGACTGGTCTTGCCCTTTAAGACGAAAAGACAGTGCAGGTCAAATAGATAGAGTGTCTTTGATTGATTACCCGCATTCCATAGAATGTTGCGAACCTCTTCATGAAAAAAGTCGCCAGTAACAAAGTAAATACCATACCTTGTTCTTCCAATTATTCTTATTAACTTTAATGCGTGGACGTATACGTAGGTTATCATGTTCATTGACTGTAAGACTTTTTCTTGAATTATATTGACTTATAAAAATATGGAAGGGAACATAGCGTTGAACACAAACATCTTGTCTCACCGCTACGGGAGTGTAACTATTAAGGTTCAAAGCGTTGAACCTTTATGCATAATTTACTAGGGTTGTCTTTTTGGTTTGACACTGCAAGAGGTATTTCTTCCTCTGCCAAGGACATAAGTAAATAATTCTGTTTTGCACTCTTAAATCAAAAGAGTGAATTTAGTCACTGTTTGATAGAGTGAAAAGTGTGAATTCACTCCATAATTCACTCCAAGAAGAGTGAAATTCACTCCAAGAGAGTAAAATTCCTTCCAAACGAGCAAAGTTGAACTCTTGATGGAGTGCCTACAGGGATTACTTTAAACAAAGACGACTCACTGAAGGCACTCGTGGAAGAGTAAATTTTCCCTCTTCCTGTAGTGAATTTCACTCTTGTTGGAGTGGATATCCTTCTTCTGGGAGTAAATTAACAATCTAATGGAGTGAATTCACACTTTTCACTCTATTAGAGAGTAATGAAGTTCACTCATTTGATTTAACCCTTTACCGTTGTTGGGTCCTTTTGGACCCATGCGGAGAGCTCGGCTGTCACCCATCTTTACTGTTTCACGCGGAGCTCGAAAACTGCGAGTAGCTACCCGAAAATTCGGCCACAACAACGAGAGAGACAATAGTTTAAGGTCACGGGGTCAATGGCCTACGGAAGCCGATGCGGGGCGGGCTACGTCCGCTTTTCCGCCCACCCGCGAGGCGCGCAAATATGCCCCGATCGGAGCACAGCGGTAAAGGTTTAAGAGTGTACAACGGAGAAAACGTATGCAAAATAGCCATACAGCTTTTGCTGATGTATGATAAGGAAACATTAGAAAAAAAGAACATGTTATATCACTTACCTTCCCATCGTGATTGAATCGTAAACTTTAGTTATGTTTAGCACCCGTGGTTGTTTTTTTTTTCAGCGGACCGAGTGCACGTGTCGACCCTCATCAATAACTGTACCTTCGAGACTCGTTGTACTACAGATTACCCAACACTTTAGTTCTTGTAGCGTTCAAAGGTGATAACAAACCCTTGAAAAGCATTGTAAGAATTATGCATGAATTATTCATCACAAGTAAAATAATACTCTTTTCATATCTTTATATGCGCTAAAGGTCTTCTTTATTGCTCCATTCAAAAATTGCCATCTCATCATAATACTAAAATATGAAGCCTGTTAGATCTAAAGTGTACCATGAATGCATCTCTGAACCTATCACATATTTGCTGTGCTGTGAACAGCACCGGTTTTGCAAACTGCTTGTCTTAAAATTTAGTTCTGTAGCTTGGAATTTGTCCTCTTGGTGTACTCGTAGTACTATCCCTGTACCTTTATTTGTCGCTCCCATCATACCTTGAAGCATCTACAAATTGTTGCAAGAACAGCAAGTAGGCCTTTACGCATGTGCCCTTCCCGTGTGTGACCACAATATACAGACGGGCCCACAGCTGTGGAGTACTAGTGTAAAGAGTGCACTTCTGTTATGCGTTGTTGTTGCGTTGATTGATTGCATGTGTGTTCGATGTCACATTAGACCAACTTGAAACATCGTGTGAAAAATTAACCCCTGTAATTGGGCAACATGCCTGCGCAGGAATATAATATATTTTGCAATGCCATAAAAAAAAACCCGTTTGACTTCATGTAGTACCATGAAAAATATTTTAAAAGCTTACCTTTGTCTTTGTTACTGATTGTTTACATAACCCATTTGTTTAATTTTATGGTGTTAGTGATTTTTTTGGAGGGGGGGATAAAGTTCCCTGGACCCCCGTAGATTCGCCCCTGCCTGGGTCCCATCATCGGAAGCATCTCAAAAATTTCTTGTAAAGTTTTCTTTTTGTTTAATAGACCACAATTTATCAGCACTTATATAAAGGTGTCGGTTCCTACGATTTCTTCTAGGGCAGACGTTCGATATTGGAAAACATTTTCATCGTGATTATTAAATGGAGTGCAGGGAATATTGCAAGGGTCATTTGCGTCGGCAGTTTCATTAATAGCATCCCATTGAATGTTTTCCATAGGAATGGGCGCTCAAAAAATCGGCAAGTGATCTTTTATATCTCTGATTTGGCATATAGACGTCAGGCCTGTAAGTGGTGTTGCAAGTAATATTTGTAAGAATATTACCCATTAGAGAAACACTTTGCTGAGTTACACGAGTAGACCGAGTAATAGTGAATGAAGCTGTAATGTGAAGAATTTAGAAGAACTGAAGTTAGAATTCAAAAATTTTTTATTGACCTGTGACACAGTCAACGCCAATTTTGTTGCTGGATGATTTAAGTGGCCATTACGACTCTGATATAAAACAGCGTCACGCTGTTGTTTAATATAAGAGTCGAAATGGCTACTACTACCGATCCAGCAACTTAAAGGAACTTCTTTTGAACATTTCAACAAGTTGGGAGGATAACAGAAGAAACGTTTTTAAAAAAGAAGACAAGACGTAGAGCCCATCAAAATTTAAGGGTTTTTCGAACATTGTAACATTGTTCAGCTTAGACGTTAACTTCCCATGAGAACCCTCTGGAAATTTTATTGGCGTAGCGTGTTTTCTAACAATTTTGGTTCAAAGCATTGAGTAAAGAACAACTGGCTCACGACTTAATCTAGCACAAAACATGCTATTCACCCAAATTGTTAGCATTTTTTTTTGTTTTGAAAAGTATGAACACCACTGTATTAAAGTTACGTTTTGAAATATTTGAATATATGGTGCTTGTATTTTAGAAAAGTATAGAATATAACTTTCCTGTAAAGAAAATTAAAAGTTTAAGGATTATTGAGGATGTGGATCCTGTTAGAAATCGGAGATTTCAAAGCCACTGAATATGCTTTGGTCGCAGTCAGGGTCAAAATTTATTGATCGGGTTTGGTATTGATCGTTTTCAAATGCTTTTAATTTCTTAACGAACGTGTTGTTAAAATATGTTTTGTGAAATTATGCATCAATCCACATCTTCATATTAATTAAATCCAATGATAATACATAGTTCATGATCTGAACTGTTGTTTTTTCATCATTAAGGCCAATTAAAATCTCGTCCAAACTTTTATTGAATCAGTAATAGCTGCATACAACTCTTAGCAAGCTACCAAGCGGACTGCTAGTAGTAAGGTCATGGATCTATTACGTAATAGCTTCATGGTAGGACTCACTCTTTATTGCAAGTAATTAGATTAATTAACCATGTAATTGTACAGTAGACGCATTGACCTTGCCAAATTGTACTATCTGCATTGCACTTTGCGTGTCCCAATGTGCAAAATGTTACTTCTATTTTGAATTTACTAGCTTGATATTTCAGAAGCAGTTTGTGTAGAACAGCATTCCATGGAGCTAATATTACAAACTCACTTAGGTTTCCCCTCCGTCTGGTAAAAAAACATGGGATACAGGTGGAAAATGGGAGGGAAGTTTTGCAAATAATGAGTTGCCCCCCCCCCCCATATCTAATCTTGTCCTAACATTATCTATTGATCAAGGCATGTTGTCTAAACACTTAATATTGCCAGTGCTAAATACCAAACCACCCTGCAAATATGTAATTGTGTATATCTGTGCCTCAAATAACTTGACTTCAAGTAGGGTAGATATTAGAAATTTTTGAAACTCGCATCTCTTAGCTTTGGTGCTGAGCTGAGATCCGCAGTAGTTCTGTCGTCCTTCATCAACTGAAGCACATTTTCCCCTAGAGTAGATTGCAGGGAAGATTTTAATCTTTTGGCTTTAACAGTGTATGTCTTGTGTTACGAGACGACATCAACCAGATTGAATCCACGGACGAGCAAGCGAAAAGTTCTAGAAAGTGCTAGCTTCGGCGTTTTCTCTCGAGCATATTCAACGGGTAACCCCAGAGAACATTCGCACAGTTACGAGAATGCACGATCACCTACTGGAAACTACTGTATGATGTAAGCCCAGAACGTTCGCTGTTTTGTTTTGTATGAGATCAAACTAGACGTTTCCATAAGAGTGAGTTCCAGACTTTTCTGGAAGAACTACCAGATATATAAAAGGTCATGCAAGCAGTGTGACAGGGAGAGAAGAGAACAGAAGATACACAGATAATACAGAGACCAGACGCCTGCCTCGCCGCTTAACGTTGTGATTGTGTCGCCATTTACCGATTACTATAGTCTTCATCCTGCCTTCGCAGAACCGAGTCCTACGCTGAGCTGCTGTACAATCGACGCTAACAACACTACCCCTTGGACAAAGAGTGATACCTTAAGCTGTAAAAGATTGTAAGTAGATTTAAGATTAACTGTTGTAAATTTAAGGAAGTAAGAGGTGAATAATAATTAAGTTGTTGATTTTAATCTCGCTCTTCTGTGGTCTTTCGCTGTTGTTGGTTTGAATTGCGACCAAGCCGTAACAGAATTGGTGGCCTAACATCCGGGAAAGAATTATACTACCAGGTGGAAAATTCGAGAAATTTCGTTGTAATTTGCAACCGTATTGCCCAGACTTCTTAGTTGTTTGTGAGTGTGACACAACCTCAAAATGCCATTCGATTTAGATACCTGTGGCTAGCCCCTCAATTGAGGAGCTTAACTCACTAAAAAAGTCTGAGATTGTAAAAGTCGCAAAACACTATGGCGTTGAGTTTCAGCCATTAATGCGGAAGGACGAGATTAAGAGATACATTGTAGAGTATCTGGTAGATGAAAGTATTCTGCCAATTACAGTGCTTGAGACAATCATGACCGTGCCAACTGACAATGCATTTGAATTGAAAAAACTTGAATTGGAAAGAGAAGTTAGATTGAAAGAATTAGAAATGCAAAGGGGAAAAGAAGAAAGAGAAATGCAAAGGGAAAAAGAGGCTAGAGAGCATGAATTTAGGTTGAAACAACTGGAGTTAGGGGTCATAAAAGGCCTAGAACCTAAAATAGGCATGGATACTAAGCTGTTTGATGTCTCTAAGCACGTAAAATTTGTGCCCAAATTTCAGGAGGATAATGTGGAGAAATTTTTCAACCACTTTGAAAAACTGGGTGAACAATTAAAGTGGCCCAGAGATAAATGGTCAATACTCATTCAGAGTAATGTTACTGGCAAGGCCCAGGAAGTGTATTCCGCTCTGTCAATAGAGGACAGCATGGATTACGATAAAGTAAAAAAGGCCATATTACAAGCCTATGAATTAGTACCCGAGGCGTATCGCCAAAAATTTAGAAAATATCGTAAGGCGGATACACAAACATATGTAGAATTTGCCTATCAAAAGGAAAGGCATTTTGATAGATGGTGTGATTCTAAAAAGGTCTCCACATTTGAAGCCTTACGACAACTGATGCTGGTCGAGGAATTTAAACGGTGTGTGAGTGATGACATAAAGACTCACCTTGAAGAACAAAAGGCAGACAAATTGAAAGAAGTGGCAAATTTGGCTGATCAGTATGCACTTACCCATAAATTTGGTAAAGTAGGTCAGACTCAAAGCAAGAGTCAGTTTAATAGGCCAAATAAAAAATATGGCAATGGCAGTAGTGGTGACACAGCAGGTAAAATTAGTGGATCTCAGTCTGGTTCCCTCTCTCCAACAAATTCTGGTAAAAAATAACCAGATTCTAGTCGTCAAAAGAACGACCAGGTCAGCTCAAATAAAGCTGCCTCTAAAGACATAGTTTGTGGTTTCTGTCACAAAAAGGGCCACCTAATGGCAAATTGCTTTCAATTGGCAAAATTAAAGGAGACTGAAACAGCTCCAAATGCCTTAGCCAATGCAGAAAATTCTCCAGAGGTAGTCGTGACTTTACGGCCTAATTCTAACGACCAAATTAAGGAAGAATACCTTCCATTCGTGTCTGAGGGTTTTATTTCCCTAGATGGGGATTCAGCTCATCCACCCGTCAAAATTAAAATTTTGCGTGACACAGGCGCAACTCAGTCGTTGCTTCTTGATGGAATTTTGCCATTAACGGACTCTACTTCCACAGGTGCAAATGTACTAATTCAGGGGGTTGAGTGTGGATTTATTTCTATCCCTCTTCACAAAATTAATTTGAAGTCAGATTTAGTTTCTGGGTCGGTCATAGTAGGGGTCAGACCTACTCTACCTGTAAAGGGGGTATCTCTGTTGCTAGGCAATGACCTAGCTGGTGGAAAGGTAGTCGCCAATGCAATTTTGACAGATAAACCATGTGACTATAACAACAAAGAGCAATTAGAAAAGGAATTTCCAGATTTATTCCCAGCCTGTGCTGTCACGAGAGCTATGTCACAAAAGCTTGCTATGGATGATAATATTAAACATCCAGCCTCCAAAAGTGAGGATCCAGTTTCCAAAAGTGAAACAAGTAGGGAATCATGTAAGGATGATAATCTTGAACATCCACTCTCTAAAAGTGAGGGTATGATTTCTGAAAAGAAGGATGGTAAATTTAAGCCTCCGCCCTCTAAAATTGAGGAACTAGTTCCTAAAAATGGAACAACACTCCCAAAAGTGGAGTCAGAGTCCAGAGAGGACTCTAATAAGAATATTGATGAAAGTGAAGATTCCTGGGTTGATCTCAGCCAAACTTTTATGGCCAATCTTCAGGATTGTGAGTCTCCTGTCCCCACACATGGTGAGGGGATAGAACAGGAAAGAAACATGTCTGACACACTCCATAAAGACCAGTTGTCAGTCCAACAACAACATGATGAAGAGCTTCAGCCACTAATTGCTGGTGCCCTCACTGAGGATGAGTCAAAAGACGTCCCAGTGTGTTATTACCTTAAGAACGGTGTTTTGATGCGTAAATGGTGACCACCTGATGCACCCTTAGATGAAGAGTGGCGCATTTACCATCAAATTGTGGTACCTAGGGTGTATCGAAAGGATATACTGAGTATTGCTCATGAAATGCCATTTGCGGGGCACCTAGGGGTCAATAAGACTTACCACAAAATTCTAAATCACTTTTATTGGCCTAAGCTTAAGAGTGATGTGGCCAAATTTTGTAAGACTTGTCATTCATGTCAAATGGTTGGGAAGCCGAATCAGAATATTCCGGCTGCACCCTTAAAGCCAATTCCTGCGTTTGAAGAGCCATTTAGTAGAGTCATTATTGATTGTGTAGGTCCTCTACCTAAGAGTAGGGCAGGACATCAGTATATATTAACCATAATGTGTGCTTCGACAAGGTTTCCAGAGGCATTACCTCTAAGGAATATTAAGGCTCGGACAGTCTTACAAGCTTTACTTAAATTTTTCACATTGTTTGGGTTACCTAAGGAGATCCAATCAGATCAAGGGTCTAATTTCATGTCAACTGTATTCCAACAAATGTTGTATGAATTAGGCATAGACCAAATTAAGTCTTCGGCTTATCATCCCGAAAGCCAAGGAGCTTTAGAAAGGTTTCACCAAACATTGAAAAATATGTTAAAGACATATTGTCATGACAATGAGAAAGATTGGGATGAAGGCATTCCATTTGTAATGTTTGCTGTCAGGGAGTCTGTGCAGGAGTCACTTGGGTTCAGTCCATTTGAACTCATCTTCGGACACATAGTTCGTGGACCATTGAAATTATTAAAGGAGAAGTGGTTATCAGATCCAGGTGAAAACATAAATCTGCTTGATTATGTATCCCGCTTTAAGGAGCGTTTTCACAGAGCATGTGAACTGGCTCAAGAAAATCTGAGGAATTCTCAGAAGAAAATGAAGGCGTGGTATGATAAGACCACTGTGGAAAGAGAGTTTAAGCCTGGTGAGAAGGTGTTGGTGTTTTTGCCTGTGTCTGGTCAGCCACTTCAAGCTCGCTTTCAAGGACCTTATGTCATTGAGAGAAAGGTCAATGACACAGACTATGTCATCTTGACACCTGACAAGCGTAAATCGAAGAGAGTTTGTCACATTAATATGATGAAAAAATATTATGAAAGAGAGGATTGTGACATTTCTAAGGATGAAAGTGTACATGATGTGAATGTCAATGTTAATAATGCATGTGATCAAGTGTGTATCATCAGTGTTGATCAAGAATTCAATGATAATGATGAGATCAATGCTGATAATGTTCCTGACATGTGTATTAAGTTAAAAAACTCTGATGTGTTGACTAATCTTGATCAGAAGTTAAATCATCTAGATGACAAAGAAAGATCAGAAATGAAATCACTAATCAATGAATATGTATGCTTGTTCTCAGATGATCCTACTAGGACAGATTTGATTGAACATGATGTTGATGTGGGAGATGCTGCACCAATCAAGCAGCACCCTTATCGAGTTAACCCTCGGAAACGACAACATCTCAGGGATGAGGTTCGTTACATGTTAGACCATGATATTATAGAACCTAGTAACAGTGAATGGTCTTCCCCATGTATATTGGTCCCAAAGCCAGACGGTGGGTACAGATTTTGTACTGATTACCGGAAGGTGAATGCGGTAACAAGAACGGATTCCTATCCCATACCCCGTATCGATGATTGTATTGATAGGATTGGGAATGCTACTTACGTATCAAAGTTTGACTTGTTAAAGGGGTACTGGGAGATACCACTCACTGAGAGGGCTCGAAAAATCTCGGCATTCGTGACGCCAGATGGCTTATTTCAGTATAAGGTTATGCCGTTTGGTATGAAAAATTCACCGATGACCTTTCAACGTTTAGTAAATGACCTTACGTCAGATTTAGAGAATTGTGAAGTGTATGTTGATGACCTTATTGTGTACAGTAACTCATGGAATGAACATGTGCAACATGTTAAGGCATTATTTGACAAGCTTGCCAAAGCTAATTTGACTGTCAATTTAGTCAAGAGTGAAATTGCTTGTGCCCATGTTATATTCTTAGGGCATGTAGTTGGTCAGGGTAGAGTTAAACCAATTAAGGCTAAGGTTGAGGGCATCGACAAATTCCCTGCCCCAGCTGACAAAAAGCAGCTCATGCGCTTCCTAGGCAAGGCTGGTTACTACAGACGTTTTTGTCCAAATTTTTCTGACATTGCTGCACCATTGACAAGATTATTAAGGAAAAATGAAAAGTTTGTTTGGACAGAAAATTGTCAGGCAGCATTTGAATCATTGAAAAGAACACTAATGAGTTCGCCAGTGTTGATTGCTCCAGATTTTGAAAAACAGTTTAAGCTGGCAGTTGATGCCAGTGACAATGGTATAGGAGCAGTTTTGCTTCAAGCTGATGAGCATGGTGTTGATCACCCTGTGTGTTATTATTCAAAGAAATTTGACAGACATCAGAAAAATTATTCTACAATTGAGAAAGAAACATTAGCTTTGATACTTGGTCTTCAGCACTTTGATGTTTATTTGGGGACTACTAGTTTCCCTGTTATTGTATATACTGATCATAATCCTCTGACATTTCTGTCTAAGATGAAGAACAAGAATCAGAGATTGAGATGGAGTTTATTTCTACAATCATATAATGTAGATATTAGGCACATTAAAGGGAAAGACAATGTTGTGCCTGATGCTTTGTCAAGAACTTAATCTGATTGCGTAAATTAAAAGTCGTACTGTAATTTTGAAATTTTGATGTTGCCTGCAGCACAGTATGTGTTAATGATGTTACTACTCATGTATTATCTTATTGTAAGACAAGTTGTATGTTATGAAAGCACCTTCCACTTGATATTGGAATGCATACTGTAATACTATAGTTATTACTATAAGGTAATTTTTAGATATTGTTACCTAAGTTTTGTCCTAAACGTCCAAAACTCTTTCAAGGGGGGGGGGGGAGTGTTACGAGACGACATCAACCAGATTGAATCCACGGACGAGCAAGCGAAAAGTTCTAGAAAGTGCTAGCTTCGGCGTTTTCTCTCGAGCAAATTCAACGGGTAACCCCAGAGAACATTCGCACAGTTACGAGAATGCACGATCACCTACTGGAAACTACTGTATGATGTAAGCCCAGAACGTTCGCTGTTTTGTTTTGTATGAGATCAAACTAGACGTTTCCATAAGAGTGAATTCCAGACTTTTCTGGAAGAACTACCAGATATATAAAAGGTCATGCAAGCAGTGTGACAGGGAGAGAAGAGAACAGAAGATACACAGATAATACAGAGACCAGACGCCTGCCTCGCCGCTTAACGTTGTGATTGTGTCGCCATTTACCGATTACTATAGTCTTCATCCTGCCTTCGCAGAACCGAGTCCTACGCTGAGCTGCTGTACAATCAACGCTAACAACACTACCCCTTGGACAAAGAGTGATACCTTAAGCTGTAAAAGATTGTAAGTAGATTTAAGATTAATTGTTGTAAATTTAAGGAAGTAAGAGGTGAATAATAATTAAGTTGTTGATTTTAATCTCGCTCTTCTGTGGTCTTTCGCTGTTATTGGTTTGAATTGCGACCAAGCCGTAACACTTGTAATTATTGGTGAAATGGAAATGGAAATATGTCCGAAGAAAGGTTTTTCTCCAACATGGAAGTGGTACATTTTATATTTTTCCAAATCAATTTGCAATTTGATGATTTTAATGTCCTGTACGTTCCTTGCCATGTTATGGTAGTACTTCGTTTAATCGGCGTTTTGGGTGGAATAACACATTTTGGCATCCAGACAAAATGTCTGTATGTGGTTTTGCACTAACCATGTAACATGGGTTGTTTTGATCATTGGAATCAATGATGAATGAACTAATTTTACTTTGGCTGTGATTTATTAAGATTTTGCAAGTACTGCACTACCCGTACCTTTCAATTTTTTTCGCGTTTTTAAATCGAGGCTGCTTTTTCATATTTTACGCATCCACCCAGTATGGGTGACTTGTTAAGATAGATTCAATGAACAGGAGTCGAGAAAACGAAAACCTGTCTGGATGATTTTAAAGCCTTAAGTATAGACTGCAACTGAAGCTCGAATGCAAAATTTATGTCCTTGAACACGTTGTTCAAATATCAGAATCATAGCCTGTTTTTACAATATTATACCGAATATCCGATTAAGCAGCGCTATCCGGCCGAATAGTACAAATATTGTTACTTCTTAGTGAAGCGTTAGTAAAAGAACCTACAAGAATATTCAAATAATGTACATGTTGAAAATATCTGGTTAAAACTAGATAATGAGTCTTTTTTAAGGGAGGGTGAGTGTGCCATTTTCAAAAGAGATTTTCCAACTTTATCTGGAGAGCTACCTTTGCATAACGTATGAGGTGGGTGCTCTTACCGTTAGACCAAACACGCGGGAAGTAGTGTGTAACACCGTTAACTGACGCTGACTCATTGGAACACCCCGAACGGTAGTGACGTTCATAGGTATTAAAAATTGTGTGATTATTCAGAAACGAGTTCAGTAAATTAAATATTTGCCTTTCCAAGACTTTTGCGAGCAAGACAGATGAGAAAAAGAACGGTAATTACAACCAAAAATCCGAAAGGCTAAGTGGTTATTTGCCGAAAGGAAGAGTTTTACTTTTTGACCTCCGCATAGTTATTTCAGATGATAATCTTGTAAAATACTACCTTTTGATAGCTGACGACACTAGATGACTTATTCTGACCTTCCCAAAACAATCAGGGTTCTTTTGTTAACAGTGCTGCATCTACATACCAATTATGTAATTTTGTATGCTTTCCTGCTTGAAGGTATCTTATTAAAAACTTTAACCCCATGTGACCTCATAAACCATGTAAAATTCCTGAACTTTCCACCCACCCTAGGTCACACCATGTAGATATAGGAAACACTCATTTTCTCTGCAAGCTTTTGGTGTCAGTTTCTTGACCTTGCGTTTGACCTCTTGTGACCTGATAATTGACTTCTAGCGTACCTGGCATTTGACCTCTTTGACCTTGTATTTGAACTCTTTAACCTGGCATTTGATCTGGTATTTGACCCCCAGTGACTTGCATCTGACCTCTGGTGATTCGCCATTTGACCTCTGGTGACCTGGTCAATGACCTCTGGTGACTTGGCAAATGCCATATAAAAACCTGGCAATTGATCTCTGTTGACCTGATATATGGTGAAAAAGCATTGGACATCTAGTGATCTGACATATTACCTGTGGTGACCTGATTTATGTCCTCTGGTTACCTAGAATTGATCCCTGTTGACCTGACATCTAATGAGGTACCTTTGATCTCTTCTGATCTCCACTAGAACAAAGTTCTTCCTCTCATTGTAATTTTCAGGTATTTCCCAATTTTTCTTCTTGTGATATCAAATGACCTTTGACCTCTACCAATACATAAAGCTGCTTTCCCTCAACACGACAAATCTTCATAACAGATAAAGTGTCCATCATTGCTATCTTTAGATATTTTGTCTACAAGCCATTTGGAATCTTTTCGCACATGTAGGTCCGATGACCTCAGATGGCATTTGACTTCTACGAAAAACTACAAGGTTCTTCTTCCCAACATAACAAATCTATATACAAATTTTGAAAAGTGTGCAGCACTCCTGTCTTGGGATATCGTGTTCCAAACCATCTCGAGGTTTTCACACTTTTACCTCCGTGGACCTGAAATGACCTTTGGCCTCCACCCAAAAAATAGCAATCTTCTTCTCGCAATGAATGAAACATCCATAACATAAGCAAGATGTGAAAAGTTTCGGTGATTGCTAGTTTGAGATATCTTGTTTTCGAGGTTTGGGGTTGGACCCCTAGTGACCTCAAATGACCTTTGACCCTCCACTTAAACAATAAAGTTTATCTTCTCACAATGGCAAATCCATACAGTGAGCATAAAAATATGATATGTCGTGTTCACAAGCTACTTAAGAGATTTCACAGTTTTACCTACCGTGACCTCAAATGACCTCTGACCTCCACCAAAAATTTTGGGTTCCTTCTAACAGCATTACAAACATATATGGCAACTATGATAAGTGCCTATCGTTCATGCCTTGAGATATCGTGATTACAAGGTTATCGCTTATTGACCCCTGGTGACCTTAAATGATCTTTGACCTCTACTAACATCTATAGGTTTGTTTTTCTTAACATGAAAAACATATATACTATATATATGTGAGTGTCCTTTATTTCTTTCTTGGGATATCGTGCTTACAAGCAAAAGTGTCACCAACATACATGACGTCACCATGCATAAGAGGCTTACTTCGTAACATGGCAACCTTATCTTTCTTCAATGCTATTCCAATTAACAATTTTAGACCACCTTCTCGTAGGTTAATGGGACGAGAAAGGGATGAGGAATGCGTACTCCACATAAGACAAACTAATGAAACGTGTCGAATTTTTGCAACCAGAGATGGTCCAAGACTCTTTTCAGACATTAAACCGAGTTGGTGTAGCGTAATAAGGACGAATATTTTCTCTTATTTTAGTTTTGAAGAATAATTTATGTTGGAACCTATACATCATTGAAAAGAGAAAATATGTAGAATTGGAAAGATAGTTTTATAAGGAAAATTATGCTTATGATATATGCAAATTACCTGCTTATATCAATTTTTTACATTTCCATAGATTAACCATAACAGTCACAATTGAATTACATTTTATGTTAAAGGAGAATGTTTGACAACCGATACTAACATTTTGAAAATCCGGATTAGGCTGAGTATGGTGTGATCATTTACATCCTTTTCAATTTTTAAAACATTCAGTTCCCTTTGCCACTGCACAAACTGTGTGCTTGTAAAAGTTGTGAAGTTCTAAGTGACTTGGATTATTCAATAGGGCGTATGACATCTTGGCGTGAGATACTGTTTCTATGGTAGCTCAAATAAGACATATTTGGCGAATGAAGTAGTATGAGGGGTGGTTGCGGTCTCTAATTTTTGCTATTGTGGGGTAAAAGGCAGGTTTCTGAATGAAATTGACCTTTTTGAGACATTTATATCTCGCCGTCACCTTGCCGTCTCTTCATATCTGTTGGTGATATTAGTTATGAATGCTCAAGTGTTAGAAACATTTTGGTGTATAAATGAACGAAATTGGACTTGGTTTGCACACGGCTGCAAACCTGGTAAACTCTTTTTTGAACTAG
Organism: Holothuria scabra; assembly: GCA_037179385.1. Lineage (NCBI taxonomy): Eukaryota > Metazoa > Echinodermata > Holothuroidea > Aspidochirotida > Holothuriidae > Holothuria > Holothuria scabra. The sequence goes on from CM074189.1 coordinate 10,361,594, forward strand.
ATTCTTGGAAAAATCATTCTCTTTGACATTTGGAGTGTTCCAAATAGTCCAATATAAGCAATAGATTTAGACTAATATTGGCCAAAAATGTCAATGTAACAACCCTCTTACCTGAAAAATAAGATGTCATTGAAAGGAAAGTTTTGTTTATCTATCTTTACTTTATGTTAATAAACTTAGAGGAGTGTATCCTAGCAAAGTGTTGATTTATAAAAAAAAATGTGTGTAATATTCATTTCTACACATGGCGACCCGAATAGATGAAAATGATAAACGAAATATTCATCAAATGTATACCACTGTTACCCAAACTTGTAATATTACAACCAACTTTTACGGATGCATCATGCAGACACAACTGTCTCCCACCAGCAATTGTGTTCCTCAGCAAATGGAATAACTCTTTCAGTTTGTTTCAAAATTTGTCATAATAGCATCAATTTACAACAGTTGTGGTTCTCAAATATAGACTAAATTTTATTTTTTCTGAGCCTTCACCGATTTTAAAATACCATACGTGATCCATGCAGCTGTATATTGCTTTCTCTTGTTTTTGTAAGGAATCACACAACAGATGAATGCGGCAATAATGTTCTTAAATGGTTTACTAGATATCAAAAGCTTCATCAGCATTACCTTGTCGAGAACATGAATAAGTTGACTCTTTTTCGGTAGATACAATATACTTACAGGACTGGACATTGTACAGACATGGAATCTTGTTATATCGCCATTCCTATGCACGGAATATCTATCATTACATCCATGCGTCGATGTTGCAATTTCCTCCTTTCAACATTTCCCACGCATAAGATATTTTACTGCATTAGATAAAGGTAAGAGTTGAATGGCACGAATTTTCTCGACATCACTAGTCACATTTATATTCCAGTACGTAAAAGATGTAGCTTTTGTTTTTCAGTGGAGACTAATTAGTTTCACCCATTGTGAAGAAAATATAAAATTTCATTTGATTGTGGACTCACTTTGTCGTGTGCACTTTTCCTTCTATCATTTTAGCTCCAATCGCTAGGGCAAACACCCTTGGTCCTAGTTCCGCATTTGTCTATGAGTAAAGTGACGCAATATGAAGGAAAAAAGGGAACTAATAGTCACAAATGTAACCTGAGTCACAAAACAGGATGTAACCAACAACATTCAGTAATTTGGAACACTATATATCAACTGATAGATGGATGTAAACCTATACCCTATAAACCTGGTAACTTTTTTTAAGGTTTGTTCATATCATTACAAACCTAGCACGTCATAAACAAGTTTTTAAAACGTCCAAAACATGTTGAAAACGTTCTGAAAGCGTTTTAACACGTACGCGGTTCCTGTTCTCTCTTTTTATGAATATATAGGAATGGAGATAATAGGATTGTCACATTAAAACTCCAGTACCAGAAGTACTTTGAAAATAATTCCAGGGTGAACCCAGTACCTCTTTTGAGATTCGGGAATTTCAAAACTATTCTCTTAACAACGGTTCTTGTAAGACATCAGTTTCTTCCTGTTTCCTTTGGAGAATTTTGATAGAGATGCATGACAAGCCTATGAATAAACCGCCAACAATTGAATTCCAAGTTATTGGAAGATTCAACGTCACATGCTGTGCGGCAAACGTGAATACAACTTCAGAAGTCATCACACATGTTATAATAAATGGTTTTTCAATAGTTACTGCAAACGCGAAAAAGCTAAGTCCAGCAAAATTAGCCACACCACAGGATAAAATCGTAATTATTTCTTCTGAGAAACGTGTAGAGGTTAAAACATCAAAATAAATACACAAAAGAAAGCATTCCACAACTATTTGTCCAGATGTCGTTAGCATTATGTACAAGATGTGTATGTTCCATTGCCCCAACCTTTTCACAATTAAGACATGCGATCCATGACATAATGCAGACATCAAAGCAAGAAAACCTCCTAGTATTTTCATTGTTTCATCCGCTAAATTTTCACCGAAAAGAAAAGACGGTTTGACGATTTACAAGACACCTGCAATGGAGATGAAAGCAAACACAACCATTAGCACTTTTGGTTTTTCTCTTTTTAAAATAAATTTCAGTACCAAAATATACAAAGGCATCGTGAAGTAAAGAGAAACTGCGTTCCCTGGATTTATGATCATCACTGAAAACAGAAGACAAAGTGACCCAGAACCGCAAAAGAAGCCACTCAAAATGAGGTAAAATATTGGCCGTAAATCTCGTGAAATTTTTGGTCTAGCGGCTATTAAAACGACGGTGTTCAACATCAGCATGACTGTAAAATTCAGTAACAAAGCTTTAGCTGGATGCATTCTTTGTCCAATATCGTAAATTAATATATCAACAAAGCTAAACGATAAGGCACTAAGCAATGATATTACAACTCCCAAATACGTTGCCAAAGTATAGTAAATACCCTGACCAAGTAGCGTGAGCTCGTGAATAAATTGAAATACTCTACTCTTGCCAATTTGACAGGTACGTGAATCTTCTTGATTTAATATCTCCAGTTTTTTAATTTTCTCCATTTTTGCGGCTAATCTTCATTAATCTTCAGAATTATAGACACCGTCTATGTTCCAGATGATGAACCTCTCTTTTTTGTCTCTATTGGGTTTGAGGATTAGGAAATCCTATCACTAAATACCGATTTGAACGAGCTGTATTTTAACCGTCCTGACATTCAGTCCAAGCGCAAATGTACCTTTTATGTTCTCCAACCAAAATTCATGACCGCTACTATTTTGTGCGAATTGTTCTGTTCTATTCAACCAGTGTGTTTGAAATTTAGTGTGCATGACATTTCCTTTGAATGTATGTAAAACTCTTTTTTCCCTGTACTATTTACCAGCATATTCTACCTAATTAAAGGTTACCTGAAGCATTATCTCAGCGTTTGTTTGGGATGCAGACGATACAAAGGAAATCACTGATTAATAATTTAGACAGATTAATGAAAAGGGTTTCATACCTTTTACTTTTCCAGACTGCAAAAAACTAGGCCGAATACGTAAGTGCAATAGGGGCAATAGGGACGGCAATTAGAAAACCTGCTTCAATTTTTTTTTATTAATAGTTCAAATTTTGTGCCAATTTGATCTATACACCAGTTCAAACAAAACTTAAGTCTCTTAACTCGTATCTTTAATTTATAGGATTCGATGAATTGTTAAAGGAAAAAATATTCTGAGAACCTACTCACTCAACATAGGAGGTTTACTGTTCACTCAGCCTATACCTTAATACACAAACTAAGTTTAGTCATTAAAGGTTTTTTAAGACAAACAGTACATACGTGCCGATGTTGCTCAATGTACTTCAAATTTTAATTTAAAGAGATTTGATTTTTTTTATTTTGTTGAGAAGTGGGTTGGGTTTGCTGGTACGTTCCTTTCAATGTTTGCATAAATAAATTTTCCTTTTTGTAATGATTGGTATGCCGTAGATAGATCTGCTGATGAGCAAAATTATAATTACAGATAATCAGAGCGTACATATATATGAATATTTAAAGATTTAACTACTATGTGAGAAAAGAAAGTCAAATGGATGCCTGCACACTGTAAACCAGTGGCAATACCCTCTGGTTTTGTCACATGGAATTTTTTTGTTTTGTTTTGACTCAATTGCTCTTAGTGAGTACATTGCAGTGGATGTTCTCTAGGGCTAACTTGTTACCAACAGGTAATAATTGCAAACTGAATTTTAAGGAAAGGTGTCTCCTCTTAGATGGGCATTTGTAGGAACGGTAGAAAGGTGTGTTCATTTCTGTAAACGTAGAGCGATATCAATTTAAAGGCAGTCATTCGTCACCCTAAACTAAAGTTTCAGTATACATATATCAAAACTCTCAATTGGTACAGCTACTTGATTGGCATCACATTCAAACAATGCATCATAGCTAAATTACACAGCATGGGCACTGAGAGTGTCTTGATTACACATTATGGACTTGGGACAAGCCATGAAGCAATAAACAAGGATTGTGTCTGGATAAAGATGAGTTTTAGATAAATATGGGAGGGGCTAGAAGTAAGTAGGTTGGGAGAATTGGAACTGTTTGGGATGATGAAAATATGCCTTTAAATATGATTTTGTTTTCCCAAATAGTTTTTTCTCAGTAGCTTAGGTGTGCCACTATCAGACTCAAATGCATGTTGATCACTTTTACTGTCAAGTTATAGCTCAAAGTCTTCTTGCAAATCACAAACTTGTTGTTGAGTCATAATCCTACATATTACATGTATTATGATGATGAATTTACGCACGTGCCGCTATTGGTCAATTTACTTGAATTCTTTACTTTCAACACCAGTTGGTTCTTTTTTGTTTCGGTATTTTTTGGGGGGTGGGTTGGGATATTTTGGAAAGAGGGATTAGTTTCTTGCTACTTTCTTTTCTGATTTTATTTTCGCAATTCCTATGCTTTTTTACACAATTTTAACACAATTATAATGACAGAGAGTATATACGTGACTATCATTATACTAGAAGATTTGAAAATAACTGGTATTTGATAGATGAAATAAATTGAATATCTGCACTCAGTGTTTTTGAGAAGCAGTACCATCTAGTTTTGTCGGAAATGAAGTATTCCCGCTTTAAATAAGTCGAGTAGTGTATTCTATTTCATGGATGGCTCTTTTGAAACATCTGAAAATACTTTTCCATTCTGAGTTGAAACATTTATGAGGAATGGTTCAGTATTTTTCTTTGGATGTGTAGCATTAAAATTCATAAGTACAACCGCGGTGATTTATTTTGAACCCCGGGAAATGAGACGTCGTCGGAAGCGCAGCGGGAGCGCTAAGTATCCCCATCTCCCGGAATTCGTCTATGCCTATATAAGATAAAATTTATTTTTAAAGAGTAATATGAAATTAGTGACAAATAGCTTTTGGCTTAAAATAAATTTGGAGCTACCTCTTACCCTTTAACCAAGTTAAAAACCTTAGCAGTTCAATGAATGTCTTTGAAATCAGGTATCAGGACTCCTGGTGGGATTCGAAGCATTAAAGTTAGGAAACAACACAATTCAGAAAACTTGTCTCCGCTTTCTTTAACCAATTTAAAAAAACGTTTGTAAAACAAGCTTGTGTTACCGTGCTATTACTGTTTTGAATTCTCTACCAGACGCTTTTATTTCAATATTTAGCTTACATACTTTGTTACAACCTTCCTTACCTCATTATAAATCAATACATCTAGTGTGTTTTAAGAGGTGTGTTGAGTGTAAGAGTAGGGGGTAGTAAAAGCCAGTGAACTTTTAAAAGGAGTAAAAGTGCGAGGGCGGGTGGGTGGGAAAGTAGGTTGCTGGGGTCGGTGTATCAGTCGTGGGGTTTCTTATAGCTTAAAGAAAACTAAACTTTGACCGTGTATTTTACTCAGTGGCTGTTATGACATGACACAAAAGTTTCAAATAGGCGCCATCGGCATGGGCGTCCGCAGAAAAAAGTCAGGCGGGGGGGGGGGCAAAATTTCTAGTGAGGGGCAAAATCTCCAAGTGACCATGAATTGACACAAAGCATACGAAAATTTCAGCCCAAAATGCCTCCCAGATCGCCAGAAATGGCATTTCTATAGCCTATTTTTCTCATAGCAACTTGGAAAACACGTTTGTTCCGGTTTTTGCTTTGATTTTTATACGTTTTTTCAAATTTTTGATTTTCCGGGGGGGGGGGGGGCAACCCCTTGCCTATACCTGCGGACGCCCATGGCCATCGGTAAAAAGAATATTTGAAAATGTGACATGTTGTTACAGTATCTAAAACAAAAAATGAGTAGTTTTTTGTAGTGTACGTGTGTCATTTTTTATTCTTTTTCAATTACCAACTTCAGTGTTGTTAATTTGGTTCGACTATAGTCATAGTTAGGAAGATACAATACATCATGTGCCGACAGTTGCCATGAAAATTCTTTTGATACAAAGTTGTATTTCTCTGTGTCTTTCTGAATGAAAATGATCCTACCAACAATCTCAAATCATTAAATACAATGTCTTTTATATGAATGAGCTAACAATCTTACTGGCACAATATTAATTGTGATGACGATGTCAAGAGTGTCTATCATGGGGGCAGTGAGCCCACGAATGAAAACACTGGGGGTTAACATATCGTTCTGCCCTCAATGATTCGGGCAGATTAAAAAATCAGGCGTAATAAACTAAATGTAGATTGTGGTATAAAGGTGATTTGGTTGAATTTTAAAGTATAATACTGTTTTTTTTTGTCTTTCGTATAGGCGTGATTATGTAAGAGTACATGCATGTTTCTTTGTGTGGGCGTAGGTGAACGCTGGCGTTCATGTGGTGGATTGCTTATAAATGAGTCCGGTCACGGAAACGATCTGAGTTTCTGACAGTTAGAAAATTTTTTGCCACCCGCAAACCATAAACCAGATCTGTACACTTAGAAGGTATTACTTAAAACCCAGTCATTGGTTCTAAACTTGCACCTTTTTCTGATACAAGGTGAACTGATTTTTTTTTTTAAGTTCTTTCGTAGTTTACAAAGACGTTTGCAAACGTTGTTCCTTTGCTAAACAACAGTTTGGTAAGTACGTTCAATAAGTTGTTTATCTAGTCTTCCAGCAAAGAAACGAGTAAGTAAGTAGATGAGCATATAGTTAATGAACGCACATCTTTAAACGCAAATAATATTTGTCTTTCCTAAACCCAAAGATAACAAGGTTTCAATCGTCGCTCACAGAGCACAACGCATGTGTACTTTGACCTATCCGTTCAGCTAAAATGGCTTTTAGTTGAGTTGCTCAACTTTACAGAAATAAGGTACACAACAGCGTAGAATACAAATCAAAACTTAATCAACTGTGGGGTTTTGGAAAGTTTAAGGCACATAGCACTTTGGTTTAGCGAAGGTTTCGTAGTTTACTCATGGGTAGGTGACTTTTTATTGACTTCTTTTTCTGCAACGAAATCATTTGGCACGAGATCTCAGTTATGATAGTGAAACGTTAACGTTAAGCAGAAAAACATTGGAATCTATTTCGCTTCCTTTACAGAGCTCACAAGAACACTTTGGGTGTTTCAATGTCTTTTCCTTATCCAAGGTAGGTAGTCAATTTAATGTTTTATTGGTAAATACAAATTTCCCAGAATAATGTTATGAGAGATGGTATTCAATATTCTCATTTGCAGTAGCGCATTTCCAGAATTTTCGAACCAACACTGTTAAACTGGAATCGTCGTTCAACTTTTCCCTACATTAAACACTAGTGTTTGGGAAAAGGGTGTATTTCTGGAGGGAACGTCGTTCGCACCCTGCTCTCCAAAACAGTATTTAAATGTACTTCAAGTCAAAACAATTTAAAATATTTATTAAAGACCATGAAAAATCTCTATCAGCCCACCTTCCATCTTCATAGGGTATTTCTGAGTCTGACCTGAGATTTAAAATGTTGAAGTTAATTTACTCAACTGAAAATGGTATATTATGTAATAATTTGTGATATCATTTTTGTACTACTCAAATTACAATCTTTGTATTTCTTTGTTTTTCTTAAAGTTACTGCACCTTCTAACAAGGTGTGATAGGCCTCATAGTCTTATTGGGTGATGTAATTAATTGAGTCCACTCTGTGCAACATGCTATGCAAGCAGACAGAAAGAGACTCGAATTCATAAAATCATTTTTGATTTTAAAAGGAAACAAAGCAGGTAATGTGAGTTGTACAACAAGAAATTCACAAATTATTGCGCAATGGACCAATTTGTTTGAAAGGGATAAACTTCAACATTTTATATCTCAGCTAAGAAATGTGTTTTGAAGATGGGATTCGGACTGTTGGAATTATTTTGCATGTTCTTTACACATGTATTTTAAATTTTTTTGTACTTGGATACACTTTAAGAAATCCTCGAGGACACTAGTGATCTAGCCATAGCCTGGTGTGGTGACATAAGGTGCCTGAGGGTAGAATAATACCCGGAACCTTGTTATCAATAAATCAGATGGTCTTAACATAATTTTAATTCGTTATTCTCCAATTAACTTCTGTACGGAACTGAATGACCTACCATACTTTACCTGTACATTTATTGTCAAAATTGATTTATGTCTTTTACCAGGTGCATCTCTGGAAACGGAATCCACGCAACATTTGAAAGCAGGTTCTAATGTTCTCTTATCCTGTACACAAGTCGGTGAAAACTGCATGTGGATCAAGGAAGGTGAAGAATCAAATACAACAATTTACAGAAATGGAAAGAGACTAAGTCCAGATCCAACATATAAAAGATTTCACTTTGAGAACTGTATTTTAGGAATAAATAATACAAAACTCGAAGACTCCGGTACCTATATTTGTAAAACTGATCAAGTGAGTAAAACGTATACAATCAAAGTCGAAGGTAAGTACTGTAGCAATTACGGCTAACTTTTTATTCTTTTGCAACACACAACCAGTCACTGATAGGAATAAAATTCTTGGCAAAATTATTCAGAATTTCCACCCCTTTGAGCAATTACTGTACCAGAAAACTATTCAAATCATCACAATCTCCGATATTGTAAACTGAAATAGGTTTATGATTTCTGCAATAACAGTAAATAAAACATATTGAATGTGTGTATATGCGTTTCATCATGTTTTACACATTTCCTGTTTGAAATGAGTCGTCAAGTTCCTTAAAGTCAACTTAAGATATTGATTGTGCAGGAGTTTAAGGTCCCATTTATATCTATATAATACCATAGTCTACATTACACTTCACAACCTTTTAACGTGGTGCAGAGGATGAAGAGGAAATATGCTAATCGGAAGTTTCAAGGCGGGACAAACAACTGTACGGAAGAAATTATATGCACGTGTTGCCTTGATTGGTTTCACTTCATATTTGGAGAGGGTGGAAGGGAGGCTAAAATATATTCCGAAATGTGCTTAAAATAAGTATTTGTTTAATTTCCTCCTCACTCCGCACTGCTATTTTCAGGCCCTTGAAAATTCTAAAAAAAAAGTATGAGAAAGACTACATATTCCACATCAGGAACCAACGTGCTAAAATGCGGTACCAATTATTATGTTTGTGAGCCTCACCCAAGCAATAAAAGATTTCACCCATAGAAAAAGATTATTTCAAGTCAGAAGCAGCGTACTTTATTGTGCAACCCATCAGTTGGTTCTGTACATTGAACTGTTGTTCTCCTATGATTTGTGTTTATTTTCTTCTTCTTCTTTCTTCAGTGCCACAACTAATTATTTACGTCAATGACCAGATCTTTATAAACGAAAACATATGGCATGTCTACGTGAAACTAGGTGACGAGCTTAAGGTCACTTGTGTGGCTAATACATCTGATGCCAATATTTTGACCTGTTTAGAATTTGCAAGTAGTCATTCGAGCCACGAGGATCACGTTATGTGTAAAAGTAACGGCACGAGACTTAGCACTACAGATACGATACAAGTCACCCATAAAGATGGATCAATTACCTGCACTGCCTGGGAGAATGGCATTCTACTTAACACTCACAAACTTGCAATGCATGTTCAATGTGAGTAGCTTACTTCCAATTGTCTTTCAAAGGTCATGCATGCAATGTATTCTTAACTCTGTGTAAATTTACATTTTAGAAAAATAAATGATAACGTGCCCGAGGGGGTATTTAAAAGTTCAAAGTATGTTCATTATATGTAATAATGAGTGCTGAAATTGGGATTACACAAAGGTCAGAAAATAAGATATAGCCTAGATGATATGGAGTCAAATTTGTCTTTGTTTGCCACCTTTGGTTTAAATTTTTTTTATTTTGATAAAGATGTACCAGAGTGTCAAGTGCATCTTTTCGAAGATGTCATCGACTGTGTCTGCGATGGAAATCCACCGACACAATATTACGTCATCAACGTTAATGGAGAAGTAAAGAGTAATGGGACATCCTATGTATTACCAAGGATATCAACCGCTGCTAGTATTTCTTGTACTGCCGTTAATAGTATTGGTGTGAATTATCAGCAAGAAATATTGTATAAACCAAATGGTGAGATAATTTTCCACTTATCATAGTCATTCTGGATGAATATGTCACGGGTTACCTCTCAACAGAGTGAAGATAATACCATTCGAAATAAATTCTTTGTCTCAGGTGAACTGGAAATTATTTTATTAAGGTACGTCTTATATTCTTCGGTGGTATACCGAGCGAACCAATTAAGTCAGCTTTGTGCAATGTTTCGCTAGTATATGCAGGCTGGGAATGTACTTAACAGTTTTGTAGGGTGTTCAACAAGACAATGTTGAAGCAGGTTTCCGTTAAGTTTCAGAAAATGGGAACGCTAGAAGAAGGGTATAAGGGGAGGAGAGGATTGGAATGAAAATGGTGATTTACAGGCTTATGACACATGTTGAAAAATATTCTATTGCGATGTTACGGCCAGTTTAATTGCTAGATGTATTTCATTTTAGTATTTCTAGGTTTGCGATTATTGACATCAGTTTTCGCTTACCTAAGCTGCCCATTGCTGGAAAGGTAGGTGTTCGAAAGATTTAAGGTTCTTTTCCTTACCACTTTGAAAATCTTGGAATGGTATATACTTGTTCGCCACAGAATTTGAAGACCCATATGCCACCGTTTTCTGGATAATAACATGTATCATCGTTATTTCCGTGACTGTTGTTTTATTGACCCAAGCTGTGGTGATGTGTCGGAAAGAACGTAACAAATACACAGGTAATTACTACCTACCGGACTTTACATTGGCATCTTCGTTCATTTTCTCATTTTTAAAAATATATTCAAGCAGGTAATTTGTTATTCGTATCATAGATTTAAAACCCGAACACCAAAGTAGGACTCATTTTAGAATTGCACTCATATGTTTGGTTTTTCTTTTGAAACAAATTGGAAATTTTAACTCCGTTTGTTTTACAAGACCGGAAGATTTTTATTTCCGTGTGGTTTCAAATTAAAGAATTTCAGCTAAATTGTTATACACATCACCTAAATTAAGTACATGTAAAGCTATTGTCACAAAAATGAAAACTTGAATCAATCGGATGAAAAATTACTATAATTTGGTATTTTCTAGACGATGAACTAAGAAGAAATACTGAGTTCAACCGAAAGCCGCATCTTAACCAGTAAGTATTAAGCATACTCAATTTTGAAGAGTTCAGTTTTTCAGTTTAAAAATCGAGCGAAATGTCTATTCGTAGCTAATGAGAGTTGCTTCATTAATGAAAGTGAGACCATGGTAGCTTCAAAGGGCAAAAATATTGGGAAGCTCCACGAAGAAAATATCCTGAGGTGTCAAATTAACGGTTCTTTGCAAAGAATTATTTTTTAACCATATTTTTTCAGAAAAAGCACTAAATGAGCAATTAATATAGCTACTGACAGAGGAATATCACGATTCGTCGCAGTATGTTCATTGGCAACGCTGGAATGTCAAAGTCGGGGTGGGGGAAAACTAAAGGCAAAAGATAATGTTGGGGGCAAAAACTTTCCCGCGCAGAGGGGACCCGAGTCCTTAGCATCCGTTCCTGGGTATGAGAGTGCAGGGACAAAGCCCCGTAATCTCTGAAGTTTAGGCATATCTCTGTTTGTTGTTAACCTTTTTAATTAAACGAATTCCTTACTAACCGAACTTTTTTGGGGGAGGGGGTTAGTAGGGGGAGCCAAGGTCAAAACCTGAAGGGCAAATTCACACTCTCCCCCCCCCCCCCACAGCACCACACCTGAGTATGCTTTTTGTTACTTCTCTTCCTGATTTAGTGATGATAGCCAAAGGGTACTGCTGACAGACAGTTTGGAGGAACGGGTGTAAATCTCTTTTAGTGCCTATAGAAAGAACTGGTAAGGTTTTTCAAAGGATTGGAACATCACAGTCGGTACACAGTAAAGGGCAGGACTTAGTAAAGCTAAGAAATGTTAATGCAGTATTAATGCTCAATGTCAACAACTGCCCAATCTTCATGTTGATATAATTTGTAGGCAGTACAATAGAAACGGACTTCGATCGGTCACGGAGAATTGGATGTTTGTATATTTGTGTATTAGGTATATTTTGCTATGCTTATACTTTAATTTAAAATTTGTACTGGCGTGGACGTTGGGATACTGTTGCGATTTTATTGTTTTGAAAGGCCTTTATAAAATGTAAATTGACTTGGAATAAATGAAAGAGGCGGCCGATGTTTATCCAATTCCTGCCGATACTGAATCTTACAGCTATACTTGCTAAGATGGTGCCGCAAAACAGACCCTCTTCAAAGTTGGCAATATATTGTGAAAGTCTTACGAGGAACTGGGAACTTTGCCATTCCCTGTAAGTGTTACGTCATTTTATGGACTTCTCGAGTCTATAACGGGAGTACAATCGTACCGGAGCGTCTCAAGAAATAAGCACATATAGCAACAGAGCATTGAAACTGATGATTCTAAGGACCCTTTATACCATTGATGCTGAAGAGTTTTCGCATATTCAAACCTCCAGACCGTTATGTAAATAAAAGATGAACAGGAAGAAAATGACGCCAGTAACCTCACACCTGTTACAATAAGATTTATGACAACAAACGTTTAGTAGTACTTGGCTTTCATTGCACTGTATGACAGTGAGCCCATTTTCTCATGTGAAAAGAAGTGTTTATTCCTAGATATCCAATAGACAAACCCATTGAACTGTTCATTTACACTGGTAGGTGTAGTCAGTGGTATAGCTTCTGTGGGGGGGGGGGGGGAATTAATCCCCTCCCCAGCTCTGAAAAGTGAAATTTCCAAGATTTGGCATCTGAGACACTAGTAATCTACAGTTCAGTTTCCTCAACTTAATAAAATGTAAAATTTCGAATTCCTTCCAATACAAGCTCCATATTTGGAATACTTTGTTTAAAAATGCAAAAATTTTCCACCTGTTGCAATTTCTAATGCAGTGAACGCTCCCTCATAAATCAGTCTTGTAAACATTTTTGAGCCGCTTCAGTGCTGTTTCCCTAAATTTCCTTCAGTAAACGCTCTTAATTTTGAAACATTTTGTCTTAAAAAGGCAAAGAAGTTTTTGGAATTTTTAAATGTCACCGGGAAGCCTCAATCAACAGTCTTAAGATAACATTATGTAACAACAACCATCTTAAGTCGTCGTGCCACGTCAGATATATGCTAATAATCCACTCAATTTTCAAATGTCCTTACAGGAAACCCAGAATATAGAATTTTCTGCAGTACTGGCTCCATATTTACAGAAAATTGTTTAAAATAACCTAAATTTTCTTCTCGCTCCGAGCCCCTCAAATTTCGCTCGTAATACAGTATTGTTCACACTTTCAAAAAAAAAAAAAATCGGAAAATGTGGGCCCTTGTCCCCTTGGAAAAAAGTCTTGTTCAGCCACTGAGTGTAGAACACGGACTTCCTGTACATGGACAGAACATACTGCACTGTAGATTGTCACTAACGTGCGTGAGAGAAAAAGCGCGCCGAGATGGCCGTCTGCTTTGGTTTTGTGTATATGTTTGGACTTTCTCAAGTATATCACCACACTTTGCAAGAAAGTTGATATATTTTCGAAGTATGACAAACTAAGGTCAAAATCACTTCACAAATTGCAAAAATATTTTATTATTTCACATTCAAGTTAAACTTTTGTTTTAAATATTACAGAGTCGTTGTCAAATCAAACGATTTATAGCTTCACGGGGGCCATCTTGGTGCGCCTTTTTTCCCAGTCGGTGGCGACCATCTCCGCATAGGACGTACGTGTTACATGCTCTGTCCATGTTTACAAGTCCGTGGTGTAGAAGTAGTAATGCCAACTATATTTCTATTTAAACTGGAATAATTACCTTTTTTTTCTCCCTCGTCGTCTGGGATTTTTTAAGTGCTTTCCTTCATAATATCTTAACACCATGTAATGTTCTATCTCTATTTTTGAAAATTGCATAAACTTCTATCATATATTGTGGACAAAATGAATGAAATAAAATGATGACGATAATCCCAAGAGAAGATTTCAAAAGCTTTTCTTAACAATTGAAGACGCGAGTTACGAAATTCAATAGATTTCATAATTTTAGATTAGAATGTTTAAATATGGTACACTCTTAACCAGGTGTTGAGGAATGAAACGTTTTTCTAAAGGTTTTTGTCCCTACCTTATAAACACGTTTACATACAAAATACACTTGTCTTATTTCATAATTCATAAACATTTTGTCTTTTATTGCTAAAAATGTTTAGAGTTCAAACATGTTTAAAAGTGGGGGCAAAACAGGTTTTTACTCGCTGATCACGTTTTAGAGTTCATGTGCAGGTTCATTGACACTGTCTCTATAGAGATTATGCAGGTAACGTCTGAGCCCGTTTCAGTGGATGGAAATGATCAAAGGCAGTAGTTGTGTTACCGGAACGGGCGCACAACCGCACCCTAGTAACAATTGTTGTGAAATGGACGCCTGGATGGAAAAACAGAGAGATGCGCAACGCAGTGATGTAGGTACACAAGCCCTATGGTTTCATTTATGAATAATTTCCACATTGTGACCAAGATTTCTGGAATGGTAAGGGCATTCATCCCAAACTTATTTTAAAACAGTAGCTAAGTCTCACAAATGCTATCGCATTTCTTTTCCATCTTTTCAACTTTCATGATAGTTTGAAACAGTACAATATTTAAGGGTATCCAATAAGTAAATCCTTAAAAAATGAAATTCAATAATGAAAATTTAGCTCACGAGTATCAAGAGCAGTTCATGAAATAACATATTCAACAAAACTAATCCAAATACGTGTAGATTTTACCTTTAAATAAGATGTTTATGAGCAAAAGCAAACAGTCTTTAAAAAAAATGTCCGTAGCATGATAAAAGTTTTGTACAATAACAGAAGAAAAATTCAGTAATACAAAAAGGGAAAAGATAAAAAGTGTTGTCAATGAGATGAAAACACTTTATATGTATTGGTTTATTTTTCTGTAGTTCATTTTCTGTAAATGAACTGTCAATTATTAAAATGCAAGGCAAAACGTGTTCATGGTCAAGGTTAGAATGCTGTCACTTTTATCTATCTTATTGTTTTACAATGCCGTAATAAAAACAACAAAAAGACAAATTTATGCCCAATCGTTTGTTTGTTGGTGAAGGGGTTTTACAATCTTCAAAACAGTTGACTGAATAGTTGTACTTCAATTTTCCTTCCACCGATATGATGTCAAACGATTGGGTGACGAAAATTTTTCAATCATTGTTGACAACCCAGGCTTTCGTTTTTCTTATTTGTGTGTGTGTGTGTTTTTATAAAACATTTTGCTTGTTGCTTCTTCACTTTTACGATTCAACTGAACATTTTAGCAAAGTTACTCACTTTTCAACTGGAATGGAGAAAGTGTCAGTGACAGATTATGGTACAAGACTATTTACAACAAAGACATGCTTTCGGTTATACATTAAAATAAGCGTTTCCTCAGTGATCTAATTATGTAAGACAACGTGGACCTCCAATACACATGTATGTTTTGATTACAAAGTATGCAGTTTTAAAAATGTATTCTTTTTATCGTTACAACCATCCAAAAAAAAAAAAAAAAAATGGCGATGCAAACTTGAAATCATTCTATGTGCAGTTATTTGTTGTTGTACGGCAATGCTTTTCAAAAGTTGTGAGCTTGACACATTGCAAACACTTTTCGAAAGTTTAGAATGTAGTAAGGATACTAGCAGTATTGATAAAAGAATCGAAAAGTACAAATAATGTGTTTGCAAAGGTCAAATATTTAAAGCCATTCTGACAGATTTGTAAAACATTGCGGTTTCGATGCTCTTATGTTATGTAGTAGAAAACAATTTTTCAAATAGTAATTGCAAAGAATTGTGGGACAGATCTTTGGTACGGGTCGTTTTTGTCAATGTCATTCTACCTAGGCAAGAGACAATGCATACCAGAGTTCTGTCCAACAAATTTTGCAATTGCTATTTAGGAAAAAGTCTTTTTGTATCACTTATCAATACTAGTCAAGTGATTTCAGGTCCTTGCGAATTCCGCTTGGGCCTGTCACGTATAGTTACACTGGGTATTTCTGCGTTTCCCTCTGTTAGTTTTCATGGGCACCTTGCGAATAGGGAAAGGATAAGGGGAGAGAATATATTGTGCAGATATTTCCACAATGTTTTTAAATGCGGCAACCAAAATTGAGTTTGGGCATGGTTTCTGACTGGTTTCTGACACTGGTTCAGAAATAGGTTTATCTAAAGAAACGTGCACACCTTTTGCGCCTTTAAAGATGCAATGAAGAGTACCAGTGATATATGGAGGAACCTATGGTAAGCAGTAACTTAAAGGTGTCATCGAAAACTGATATGTGGTTCTCAAAACATCAGCGTTGTCACATTTTTAAAACAAAGTAAACTTGAAGCATGCCATTTGACATCAAATTTCCACATTATATGAAAAGTTTAAAAATTGAATATGAAATGGTTTTTGTTTCATTTTGTTTCATTTAGTCTCGTGAAAACAAAAGGTCTGATTAGAGGCAGAATGAATGCTTAAAGGAAAGGAAGAGTAACGATTGGTGGAAGAATAGGGTATTATTTAATAAATCGCGAAAGGCAAAAATCCACCACCCTAAAATTTCCAATCCTCTTAGACTTTTTACTTTTAACATATTTGGCAGCTGTTTAGTCGTTAAAAGTCATCCTAGTGCTGGTCTTTTGTTACAGACAATACCCTGTGAGCATAGGAAGCACTAATGTGTAATCAAAACACTCTCATACCCCGCTGTGAAATAAGGGGTTCTGGACATTCTTATCATTGGATATCAATCACAGAGGTGTACCAATTAAGAAGTTTGGCAAACACAGTGCAAAATTGTAGCTTGGGGTGACGAGTGACTACGTCCAATCTATCTTCTTCTTGGAAACCTGGCCGGCAAACCCATTCCTTTAAATAAACAACAAACTTTATGCTCGGACACACAATGTCTCATTTCTGGCTGAGACGAAGCGTAGTTTTTGAACTTTGTACACAAGGCATTAATTGCCCAAATAAAATTGAAGTTTACGACAAATATGCACGCTAATTCCATAGTTGTTTCAAGCATCTAGGCACCCCCTGCGAGTTTCCCCCTGCTCTCTGATTATGTTCTGTCTTTTTCTGCAAAAAATGTTCTCTGAAAATCTAGTTTACTTGACACTAACTTCTCTTTTCCTGTGTTGTGGCTCCTAAAAATTCTTCCGTGGGCACTGCACTACTTCTTCTAGGGAGCAGCTGGACGAAAAAAGTGGTTAGCACGAGCTTGGCTTACTTATTTCCGAGAATTCCCAGAGCCAACACTTAGTAGCCCTACAGACACTTTCATTCTTTTACATCTCTCTCTTGAGCCACAGTACCAAAGCGTAATTGTTCTTCACACCTTTTATTTTTGTTGGGTTGCAACCCCTATTCTGAGGAGGCACTGAAATGGGTAGAATCTAATAGAGGCGACCTTAGCTGCACATTACAAAGCTTTTACATCCTGTATCATTTCTCTTAGGTCTTCAATGTAAAGTGCAGATTCTTTGGATGTCGTAGGATGGAACTTATGCAAACCTTTTTTCTAACGAATAATACCCTTAAGATTTCCTTTGCTTTACGTGCAAGCAGCATTCCCTAATAAAAGTAAAGGACCAGTTTTACAGTCATATTAGGGGCAGGAGGTAGTCTCTTCAGCAGGCAGTAGTATTCGCTCATTAACTTGTCTGGTAAATTTTTCCTTTCCAAGAATTGGAAATAAAAAATCTGAAATTTGCTGAAAGCCACATCATATCATGTGCATTATGATAAGATGGCAATTTTTGAAATGAAGCAATAAAATATGAAGATATGAAAAGAGTATTGTTTTATCTGTCATGAACAATCCATGCACAATTCGAACAAGTATCTTCAAGGGTCTATTCTACATTAGGGCCAGTCTAGCCAGTTGAAACCTCATCCAAGTGTGGTAATGTAGTATTAAGTTAGTACTGGGTAATAATCAAGCAACAAGTAAGACTGCGAGTAAAGGACACACCCTTTAGTATACGTAACTAAATGATTAATTTAACATGTGATTGTACAGTAGCCACATAGACTTTCATCAACTCTACCATTTACATGGCACTTTGTATGTCATAGTGTCAATGCCGTTCCTTCTATTTTGATCTTCTTCGCCTAACGTTTTTTCGAAACAGTGTGCACAGAAGAGCAACCCATGTAGCTAATAGTACCAACTCATGAAAGCATTTAATTTCTCCTGCTTTTGGTAAACAAACATGGGTGTCGGGTGGTGTACATTCCGGGCAGAGATGATCATCATTTATAGGGGGAGAGAAAATGTTGCAAAAAATACCCCCCCCCCCACCACATCATCAGCACCGGATTTAACCTTCTGATAGTTCCTAGCATTGCCTCCTGGTATAGTTATATTGTCCAAACAAAGTATTTTGCCAGTGTTAGTCATTTTCCCCTTGGTAGACTTCAGGGAAAAATTTAAATGTAAAAGTAAACAACTTCTCTCTTTGACAAATAGTCTTATATTTATCGGTTTAATGGCAATATGTTCCAAACAATAATACATTGTGGTGCCACCCGTGAGTTGTTTAGGTTATTAGAATCCATGATAAATAATTTAATTTTACTTTGGTTTTGATTTGTTTAGATTTTGCAAAAAAACTGCGCTACCCGTACTTTTTAAATTTCTTTCGATCGCTTAAGTTTAGAAAGTCATTGTTCTTGGTACTCAGCATAAGCAATGAAGTAAGGAAAACAAGCAAGTGAGCCACAACTGGAAAAAGCCTCAGCCGGTTCGACATTAACCAGTTGGTTGAAAACTGGACCGTAAAATTTATCAAACTATCTAGCTAAGTAACTGAGAGGAAGAGTACCTGGTGACCTACTTCTTAGACGTAGTAAACGAACTGAGAATTCACAAAAAGATATTTGTTTTGGCATTTTCTTGGCATCTACTAAATAGTCCGAAATGAGCAATATATTCAAAAGAAGGTTAATCTAAAGTATCAATGTGACCCTCCAAACAAAAATGAGTTGTTATTAAGAGGAACGTTTTGATATATTTAAATTTACTTTTGAGGTAAATAAACGTCGAAGGATTTTTTCTAGCGAATTTATGATTTTTGATGATGTTTGAACGTTCGCTCCATGCCGACCCGAATTGCTAAAAATGATTAACGAAGCATTTATCGGATTCATTACCAATGTAACTCAAACATCTTATATTGTAACAAACTTTTACGAGCGCATAAGGCAGAGAAAATTGTTCTCATCAACAATTGTGATCTCTAGCAACTGGAATCGCTTTTTTCAGCTTGTTTCAAAATTGGTCATAATAGCATGATTATTTCAGTTCTCTTTGCAAGTAATGACCCAACTATAATATTTATTTGCCCTTTACAGGTTTTTAAATATCATTCGTGATCCATGAACCCATATTTTGCTTTCTTGTGTTATTGTCAGGTATCATTTAAGGAATACAAGCGACATACTCTTTCTTATAAAGATATTATAAAACATAAGAAGCACCATTAGCATTACCTTGTGGAGAAAATAAATTATTTTATTCGTGGATGAAGTGCTCACAGGATTGGACATTGTACAAACATGAAATCTTTTGAGTAACAGTTCTAATGCATGGCATATTTATCATTTCACTTTTGCAGTCGATGTTGACAGTTTTCTTCTTTCAATATTTTCCTCGCATTAGATATTCTCACTGCATTATATATTCCCACTGCATTAGATATTCCCACTGCATTAGATGTGTGCCACAAAGTTTCTCCCACCAGTACTGATCAAGTTCATATCCCAGTGTGTAGGAGACGTAATATTTGTTTTTCATTGGAGAATAATAAATTACCCATTGCAAACTCAAGCAACAAGCCCAGTTGGACCCCGAATGAGCTCTAGATTGGCCCCTTGTTGGGACCAAGCTTGCACCCATTCAAGTTTTTCTGCCGTTCCCAAGCGGGATACAACTTGCCTGGCCTTTCCCAGCTAAAGCCCAGCCGGTAAAGGCTAGCCTAGGTGGTCCGGAACACCTAATAAACACGAATGTTTGCAGCTTGGGACCAGCTGAGGTCCAGATGAAACCAATTTGGGGCCAAAATGGCTAGTAAAAAAGTGAATTTTTTCTTCGATTATCTGATTTTCGTTTCACTTGCTTTTGCGCTTTTTATTCCGTGTTTCCATTTTATTTTACGTTACTGAGTTAAGTGACGCAGTATATAGGTGAAATCGAAAAGACTAATCACAACTATAAGCTGAGTCAAATGAGACGATTTATTTAATGATATTCAGTAATTTGGAACACTGTATTCCACTGAATGATGGATATAAATGTATATCCCAAACACCTGCACATATCTATAATATTTGGTCATATCCTTACAAACATAGTTCTTCCAATACACGTTTTCAAAAAGTTCTTTCTTCCCGTTATAATTCCCTAAACTTCTTTTCAAATACGATTTCTACAAGTTTTGTTTTTGTATTGAATTATAGGAATTGAGATGATATAGGATTGTCACATTCCAACTCCAGTAGGCCTACCAGAAGCATCTTTAAGGTAATTTCATGGTTATCCAAGTCACTATTTTGATATCAAAGAAAACTATTCCTCCAACAATGGTTCTTCTAAGCCATCTGTTTCTTCCTGTTTTGTTTGGAGAACTTTGATAGAAACGCATGACGAGCCTATTAGTAAACCGCCAACAATTGATTGCCAAGTTACTGGAACATTCAACGTCACATATTGTGCGGCAAACGTGAATACAACTTCAGAAGTCATCACACTTGTTACAATAAATGGCTTTTCTATAGTTACTGCAAACGCAAGAAAGGTAAGCCCCCCAAAATTAGCCACTCCACAAGGTAATATCGTCATTATTACTTCTGAGAAACGTGAAGAGGTTAAAACATCAAAATAAATACACAAAAGCAAGCATTCCACAAGTATTTCACCAGACGTCGCTAGCATTATGTAAAAGATGTGTGTGTTCCATTGACCCAACCTTTCCACAATTAAGACATGCGATCCATGGCATAATGCAGACATCAAAGCCAGAGAAACACCAAGAATGTTAGTTGCTTTATTTACTGAATTTTTACGGAAAGCAATAGACGGTTTGATGATTAACATGGCACCTGTGATGGAGATGAAGGCAAACACAACCGTCCAGATTTTGGGTTTTTCTCTTTTGAAAATAAATTTCAGCACCAAAACGAACAAAGGCATCGTGAAGTAAAGAGAAATTGCGTTGCCCGGATCTGTTATCATCACTGAAAATAGAAGGCAAAGTGACCCAGAACCACAAAGAAAGCCACTCAAAATGAGATAGAGAAATTGCAGTGAATCTCGTAAAATTTTCGGTCTGGCAGCAATTAAAACCCCTGTGTTCAAAACCAGCATGATAATGGAATTCAGTAACAATGTTCTGGCTGGATGAATTCTTTGGCCGACGTCGTAAATTAAAATGTCAACACAGGTAAACGATAGTGCACCTAGCAATGATATTAAGACTCCCAAATACCGTTTAAACGTATTGTAAATACTCTGACACAGTAGCGTGAGCTCGTTGACGGAATGAGGTACTCTCCTCCTGTTAGTGCGACAGTTATGTGAATCTTCTTGGTTTAATATCTCTTGGTTTTTAGATTTCTCCATCTTTGTCAACCAGCTGCGGTAATTGATGATACAAACAAAAGGTGTTAGTGATTCTCGCTCCCTCCTGAATTGCGTACGTCTTTGCTTAAAATGATGGAATCCTTTTTTATGTTTCATCTGGATTTGACAATCAGGGAATGAAATCCAATCAAAATGATTTGAACAAGATGTATTTAAAAAAGATTTGAAAAAGATGTATCTTAAATGCCATGAAATTCCTGTTCATGCAAAAATGAGCTTTTATGAGCACCAGGCCAAAATTCATGTCTACTTTTTTTTTAATGAATTCTTCTGACTTATGCAACCAAATGAGATGAGTGCGTGTGTGAAATTTATGATTTCTGATTGATTGGATGTAAAATTTATCTCTACACTAGCCCACACTATATACCAGCATATTCTTCCTTATTAATAGTCAGCTTCTGCATCGTTTCAGTGTTTGTGTCGGATGTAGAAGATAGAAAGGAAAACACAGATAAATAAATAAAACAGGAAAATTAATGAACAGTACCAGTCTGAGAGTAAAACTGATAACACTTTACAGTGGTTCGAAAATATTTCGTTCTTACATATGCAGTTTTAATATGAGACACTTTTCATGTAACCTTGTTTTGGATCAGCTGTTGGTGACAAGGAATTATCGTTGCTGAACATCCAACTACTGTGTTTACTACAAGCTGGGAGATATTACAAAACAAAAGAATTCCATATGAAAAAGCATACGTTACTTCCGATGACGCAACGTGTCTTCTTACTCTTTGTTACGTCCTCTTCTTCTGCTTGACCACTTCCTATTGCTTCAGGGAGGTAATGAAGCTCACTACACGCACACTTGACATAGTCACGTTTCACACCTGATTATTTAATTGACAGTAACAGATATATTAAAAATACACAAAAAGTTACGTAACATTTGGGGTTAGCTAACAAGCCAGCCAAGTATGTATTCATTGCTTTTCACGCAGGGTGAACACAATGAAAGCATAGCTTATACCAGGGTACAGATTATTTAATGAACTCAGATACTCGTTACTCCAAACACCGCCTTTGATTTACTGAGGTGTCCGTGTTGCTCTAAAGAAGAAACATCTAAGCATGGTTCGTTAAAAGTGGTCAGATATCCATTTGAATTTCCTCTGCCAAATACTAGTTATCTCTTAATGTTTTCATACATGTAAGCGTTGACTATGGTATCTGTAATTGCGATTCTGCTAACGAGACGTATCTCAGTTTATTATCATGATTAGCACAAGTTTATATCTAATTATTTGGTTCAATCGCCAGTGGCGTAGCGAGGCCTAAATTAAAATTTCAGTCCTGCTTTACATATTCCTTACAACCCCGATGAAACAAATGCAAATCCTGGTTGACGCACGTTCTGGTGAAAGTATCGAGGATTTGTTTTTGATTTAATAAAACAACAATCCTGAACTGCATACTACTTGTAGCTTCCGGGCACTCTTTAACCAGGGATTTTCTAGAGACTAGCAGACTCTGGCAACTCCCTGATTTAACAAGAAGTTTCTTGCTTGCTTTTGTCATTGCGCTCTATCGATTATCGATTAGCGCCATCCCCCTTAAGTAGCAATATTTCTGTTGTTTAACAGTGTGAATTAACCGACTCCTTTTTGTTGTAGAGGGTCAGATGCGGATCCAGACATTTCGAAAAGAGAGGATGATGATTAAAGCTCCCTTAAATATTCTTGAAGGTAAAATTATATACTTTTTTGTGACAAAGCTAGAAATGAGCGTTGGTTCATTTCAATTGGACCTTTCTAAATGATTACAAGAGACGATACATTTACATCAATTTGTGAATGCAAAGCTCAATAGACCGCCGCTTTATTTTTGAACCTCCGGAAGCTAAGTTTAACAGCCGTTGATGCAATGCAAATTTTAGCATATTCCGAAAAAAAAAAAACTACGAGAGAGATTTTAAATAATGGGTTACGGATTTCTATTGGCCTTTCTTCCTGGTTTCACGGACCCAAATCTGCAACATTTAGTGACGACACATATTGATCGTTTCCACCTACCTAGTTACTCTTTTATTGCAGCCGTTCAAATCTGAAGCAAGAGGCTTTTGCAAAAAGTTACAGCTTGCGTGTTTCCTAACTAACTGACAGAGAAGTAAACGAAATAATGTTTCTCAAACCAAATCAAACGGACATCAGGCCTTGCCCGAACAGGAAAACTGTTCACTCCAATTTTCTATCCACCCTCACGTCCGTTCGTCCATCGAATACTTCCATTCATTTAAATAATTGTTTTCCAGAGACAACTACTCACGATTTGATGTTGGCAATCGCTGGTGTTGCTGATCATAACTTAACAATCTACATTACACCTCGAGGGTGAAGTCCTTAAAAGGAGGCCTTACATTCAGTCCAGGTTACTTCAAGTTTTGATATAGTACTTATTCTTAGCATGTTGGTGAAATTTGCATTGAAATCCGATGAGGGTTTCTCAGGATATAAGCAGGTACAGTTGTCACATTTTCAACAAAAAGTGAACTTGAAACAAGCACATATGGCAGCATATCCTTACAAAAAAGTATTTTGTTTTTCAGTAAGCCTTTCCCTGCCAATTTTCTCAACAATCCCATATTATCCCGCTTTCCAAGGGAGGGGGGGGGGGGTCTTTCAGTTGTTGTGTCATATCCTTCATCTATCTCTTACCTAGAATATTGATATTGTTGTAGCCTGGACGAGGAACAGGTAATTTTGTATTACTGAGTCGACTGTGCTTAAAGTTGGTCAATTTATCAAACTCTCTCCCCAGTTGTCTGTGCCTGCAAAATTCAACTTTTATGTCTCAACGAACAAGTTTTGTCAACAATATCACATGCTTCAATTTTAACATAGAGCATGGTGGACTATAGCGACTAAGGC
Organism: Holothuria scabra; assembly: GCA_037179385.1. NCBI lineage: Eukaryota > Metazoa > Echinodermata > Holothuroidea > Aspidochirotida > Holothuriidae > Holothuria > Holothuria scabra. The sequence continues at coordinate 10,386,131 of CM074189.1, forward strand.
ATAGGTCTAGAGGTCCAGTCGTGCCAGTTCGAATCCTGCCTGGTTTAATACGTTCAGTCCTAGGACAGCGTACTTCATCTGAACTTGCTGCTCCCCACTCACGTGTGATATAGCTTATCATGAATTCAACGAGTTTTATAACTGCCATAGGCGTAGATCCCGGAGGGATATGGGATATATTTGACCAGAGGATGGTCAATGTCATCACCCCCCTCCCGATGTTCAGTCTATAAATTTGCTGGCAATTATACTGGCAAGTAAGCTACAATTATACTCCCCTCATGGTTAACATGACTCAGGTTGTTCACCTACGTGTCTTATATAAGTCTGTCTAGGTACTCTGCATCAGAAAGTTTCCATACTTTTGACATCATTTACAATGTTTCGAGCCATGAAAGTCACATACTTAAATTAATGGGAGTGTGAACGCATTTTTTTCAGGACTAAGATGTCTGAAAACGTGGTTAAGGAACACAATGACGCAGACAAAACGAAACTCATGTGCAATTTACATCATCCACAAGTCAATACTACATACCATCGACGTGATTCAGCTTGCAAAAGAGATCATGGTGTCTAGGTCAGAGACAAGAAAAAAACATGGATGGTGACTTCACTGAAGTGGAAACCAATATGGTTATGAGTCTGACTTAGAGCATTTTCGGTGATTTCTGACCAATAAGTGAAACGTGGTATCGTCAAAATCAGGCGCTTTTGGCAATTTGAAGGAATCACGTTTTCTCTTTCAGAAATTCCTACCGAAACTCATGAAAACCTTGAGGGTATGGTTTCTTTTCCAAAGTAAGCCGAAAAAAACTCTTATTCTGAGGAAAAGTTTCTTTAAGTTTTGCGACCTCCTCAATACTGTACCTTAGCCGGCATGGAGAGTAAGTATTTTCCTCCTCGAAGCATTATGTTTCATTTCTTGCGACTCTCTCTCGCTCCTTAACCATTATGTCTTCCACCATCAATTAATTTTTGACCGCTACATGGCTTTATAACAGTAAATAGCTATTTTTTGTTGAGCCTCATGATCACAAAGGGTAGGCCGAGTGAATTTGGTCGTCCTTAAGACTGTTATTCGCATAAAGTAAGTTAGTTTCCTGAACATTGATAGGGTCATTTTTGTAAGGAATTCTTCAATCTCCGTTTAATCTCTATGTTTTCCTATGGTTGCTAGTATTTAAAATCGATTTCAAGATGTTTGAGGTCCTGAGAATAATATAGGATAAATCCATATTACAACAGAGTTCTAACGTTTCACTATTCAATCTGTCACAATCCTTTTTATAAACTCAATTTATTCACCGATAATTGATGATTTTTTTTCAAGGGTATCGCTGATAATTTGAAAGCTATATCATTTTTTTTTGTAGGTTGTACAAAAATTCCATCTTAAGGTTTGTGTATTCGTTTGTACGTTCTTTGCATTATTTTCCTAAATAAAGTTGCAAATAATCTGTTAACCTCCAGCCAACTTGCAGGTCATGTAATGGTCTTCGAATTCAAAATTTAGTTACCGGGGATAACTTTTTAAACTTAACAGTACATGGTTGTTCTAGACTTGTTCAACCAGTGCAACTTGTTAAAGAGTTTTGTGCCCAAAAGAACCTTTCCTAAGCGTATAAATATGTCAATACCCAAGAAAATTTCCTCTTTACTTTACCAGTTAAAGAAATCTTCCTGAGCCTTTTGGGGCCTTAAAATCCAGTAGCTTCCGGAGGCTTGGTCCTCTGGACCCCTACGGGGGCTTCGCCCCTGGACCGCACCAATGGCACTAAGGCACACCCCTGAACCCCACTCACTATGAGCTTTGCCCTTCGCGCCTCACAATGAGGTTCGCACTTCGCGGAAGTGTGCATGGCGGGTGCACATTTTCAGGTTTGTCATGAATAAAAGCCATTCCCTAAGTGTGAAAAAATATCTACACCCTTGATTAATTCTTCACTTCCTGGGGGATTTTCTCTGGGACAAGATTGTTATGGAGGGGTACGGTAATACTTGTAAATTAATGAGAGACTTATCGTTGGTGTAATGTGCTATAAAACAAGCGCATTATTATAGCAGTAAAATAACTACTGTTGCCTTCGCATCCACAAATAACAGTCACGTCCGTTGTCATATCTTACTCTGAATTAACACATATGACGTAGGAAACGTTTATAGAGTTGGTGTTACCATATGATTGGCCCGTCGTGTCAACCTAGATGTAAATAGATAAACTGCCCAATTTTTAGATCTTTGTACAAATAGAAACTGAAACAAGTTGGCAGGTTAGTAAACAGCAAGTCTTTTCTTCGGGTAAGATTTCATCGCATCGTTAAAAGAATGTCATTCTCTTCGAGAAAAGGTAAGTCAGGCCATCATATGAATCAAGAATGCTTGTAATTGCATGTTAATGGTGTTAATAAATGGAAAGAACATCAAGTCCATAGAAGTAAATAATAAAGATTATTTCAGAAGGGGTATACCAAACAAGTCGTTTTTACGGAAATATTTCGTCCATTTCCTGATCAAAAATTAATTTAAAAGACAAAAAATTCAATAAGCTACGTGTGTTGTGTAAGGTCTCCTCCCTACATATTCCTTGCTCTTTGTATCAGAAATGGAGTGCAAGCAATACACAGCAGGCAGAGAGTGCTTGACTTTAGGATTTTGTATCTCTGCCATGAAAAAATTTGCAGTCAAGGTATGCACATGTAGACAGATTCAGTATATCAACAAAAACTGCCTGTAACCGAAAAAACGCCATTTGTTGATAGTTTTGAACTCTTTATGGTTTTATTTCTCTTGGAGTAGTTTTCAGAAGTTATTGAAAATAACTCCACGGTGCTAACATAGACCATGAAACACGGCAGATGACATGAATCACCAAAGTTTACCGTTGAACCCTTGGTTAACGATGAAGAACATGGTTCGTTCCTCAAAGGGGGGGGGGGGGTAAACGCCCCTCCAACGCACAAGCCCGCTCAGATTGAAGACGTGTAATATCACAAATTGATATTACAAAATAAATTATTTTTTAAAGCTAAATAAATATTTCACAATGTTGACCTTGTAGACGGTGTTTTAAAGAACTCCATTACCATTCGCTTAAAGTAATCTTCCTGAATTAACGAAGAGAAGGCTCCTGCGATATCCATAAAACGAAATATACAGTTTTGCGTATTCTTGGTACAGATGCCTATAAATCACCTTGTTGGGTATATGTGGTTTCCTAGATTTTACCAAAAAATGAACTTCAATTGCAAACCTTGAACCTGATAGCTCGAAAGCATTTGATTCCAAATTCGGCTATATGCAGGACTGATGGGATATAATCATGGAGTAAAAAAGGTTTCTGACACGTATTACAAAGTTCATATTTTTTACCGTCGTTTGTTCATTACTCCGGTAATTGAATACGAATTGAAAGATTTCTCCTATTTCTTATTTACTTTTGAAGTAGGTTGTACATGGGAAATAAATGGAAACATCTGAAGGTTTCTCAGTTTCTCAAAAAAGCAAATCGTTTGGGTCATGATTTAATACAGTACGTACTTGCCCCAAAGAACACTTTGGATTGACAATGTTACAATTTTAACTATTTATATCTCGAGGAAAATGAGGTGAATAGACAAGTGGTTCCGAAGAATATGTAGGTTGTGTGTATTGTTGTGAATTCACAGTATTTATCCGAAGCGGCTACAATTATTCAACCGTTTTCAAGTATATATCATCAGCAAAATTTGCTCGTTGTATCGCATTCCCAAACAACTCCCTGGGAATAGGTCTAAAACTGTCCTCATATGTCTTTCAAGTTGTCAAGGCCTGCTGCAGGTTGCCTGTAAAGACCCAATATATGTCCAATGCTCGATAACAGCCCAACGAAGGACGGCTCGATAAATTGTTGTAGAGCAATCACCTTGACTGAATTACAAATAAAAAACAATACAAATCTCTGAAAAGGATATTTATAAAAATACCAAAACGCTCAAAAGATTAGTAACTCTTGTCTTGACACTTTCTGGATATCGGATTTCTTATAAAAATGCTGAAAATCTTGTCAGCAGAAAAGGACAGGTACTCTGAGTTATGTATATCCCACATATTCACATCATATATGAGATTTTCAGGAATTAAACGTTTTCCTAAAAACTTTTGCCTCAAACGTTTTTAACACGTTTAGATGCCTCACACACGTGTAACTCCCAAGTCTTTTGCTTTTAAATTAAACATTTAGTGCCTGATAATACAACATGTTTGGAATTCAAAGTTTACGTGTTAACTTAGTGTGAGCTTAAGAACTGTTTCATTGCCAAACACGTTTCTTAGAATATGAACAATGATGTACTCAAAAATAAATCTATATTTGAACATAAATGAAAAAGGATACAAATTACACAGTCTTGTCCTGATAATCCCTTTAGTAGATAATTTGCAAGATATCTCAATTATGATCCTTGTTTTTGTATTACCCAAGTCATCACAATGAGGGTGTTTCAACTCATCTTCTTCATTTTTGCACCGCGTCTCATCGTTGGAGAGTTTCAATGGAGAGATGACGGAAGGTGCGGTGCTTCATATCAACTTTCCAACGACAAACCGGCCCAGTGTGATCCTGATTCTGATAACTATTGTTGTTCTTCTTTCGGGAGATGCGGAAGCGGGCCTGAATTCTGTGAATGCACCGGTTGTGTTAACTACAAAGGTAAAGATGCTAGATTCATAGTTAGTATTCTTTTGTTATCTTTTAATATAGACTCAATCACGCATACCTCACTAGTTGACAATGGTTGGCATAGATGATGAGCATGAACATATTCGTCCATGTTAGGTTTTGTTGTTGCGGTATCGCAATTGAACGAAGAGTAGAGACAAATGAGAATCAACATTTCTTTGTGACGATATTGTTAGCTCAACTCATCAACTCAGTTTTTAAACCACCGTGACATCATCTGTTTGTTAGCATGAATCTTGTTCATTTACTTGTTGTTCATTGATTGTTTTGATAAAACAAATAAATGAAATGAATGAATCCATAGAGTGTCCAATAATGAGAGAGCATTTGACAGGAGCTCAAACCTTGTCTTTTGTCGTGATTACTTTCAAGATAGTGAACATGTAAGGCAGAAAAAAGAGCTCCAAGATGGTTTACTTAGCCTGCTCTCTGACATCATTTGTATTCTTTTGTTTATATTTATAAAAACTTTAACATGAATTCTTTATAAGAACATTAGCGGACGGGGACCTATTCTTGTGGAAACCCCCGAAAGTTAAAAAATCCCAAATAGAAATTGCGCTACCCTCAAAACAATTCTCACAATGCGTAAAACGCGACTGTATTTATTTCGTGTAAAAACCATGTTGACTTGGAAATTAAATGAAAGGGTTCATTTCACCAATATTATCCCAGCTCGACAAGTAGTAAATGACGCTCATTTTCTGTATATACGGCACAACTGAAGCCTATATAGACTAAGTTTAAAGATATGGAGGAACGTTTTTGAAGAATTGTGTCAGAAGGCTGAAAGTAACAAAAAAAAAAAAAAAAAAAAACGCAAACAATTATTTTGTCCCTGTATCTCTCTTTCAAAGTAATGATGCTGCCCAAATTTTCCAAACTCCATCGATGTGGGGAGGGGGGTTGTCCGGGAAGAACCCAAATCACACTATGAAAACGCTCCTGACAGAGGGACCAGTTGCTTGGAAAGGACACTCAGATAAAATTTAAAGTTTGAATTACGCTTACTGTGCTGCAAATAACTTAAAATGTATATCTTGTTAAAAACAATGAGCCTGTTGCCCAAGGTTACTTAAAATTCCAAGCGAAGCTGATTTTAATCTCCTAAAGTTTTTGTTGTGTGTTCCATTTTAACGTTTCCCTGTCAACACCTAGTTTATCAAGAAGTTGACATCCTCATTCAGAAATTTGGGAATCTTTATGCAGCCAAGAACTTCGAAGGGCTGAGCCAACTTTACACAGATGACTTCATATTGATGACACCAGAATATCAGATACTAAGAGGCAAAGAAAGTAAATTTCATACCTTCTGGTCGATCCTCCCTTCCTGACCAGTTTTCAATGTCATATATATATATATATATATATACAAAAACAGTATATTCAAATTTTCGGCCGCCTAGCTGTTGAAACGAACGGATGGCTGGCTATTAAAATAACGGTAGTTATACGTGTAGACGTTATTGCGAATTCTTTTTCTTATGTATTTTATTATTTGTTCGTCCTGTATATATATATACATATATATATTATATATATATACATATATATATATATATAAATATGTGGAGAAACTGTAAAGCAGCGATGCTACAGAATTGAAAGGCTGGATCTCCGAGGAGATACAAATAGCGGAAGGCTAGAATTTAGATTAATAAAACAGCCAAAAGGTTTGAAGTAGAACTTTCGGGGAATACTACCTCTTTGTCAATACTTGGTCAGAGAATGACAAGGCGTGAGAAATTTTGGAAGCTTTTAAAGTTGTTGACAATGGTCTCACCTCTATTGTGACAGGATAATCCTTCTTAAGGCAGTTAAGCAGGTTGATTGACCGGGAGGTCTGATCGGATTACTCGGGTGTAACCCATCAACACTAGGAAAATCCTCTTCAAAGCAATTAGAGAAATTGTTAGGCCGGAATGGCCTGATCGGATTATTTAGGTTTGTATCATCAGCAAGCTGGTAAGTCGCTCCTGATGTTCAAGCCGAAAGGCGATGTGGTTTTGAGATTGAGTTCCCAGAAATTTTCTTTAGCTTTTCTAGCTTTGTCGGTCCATGTATCGTTTTGGTCGATAGCAATGACCCGTAAGTTTTTGATAGAATGATGAGGCAAATGGAAATGGTTTGCAAGAGGTTGTTCAACCTTTTTGGTTTTAATTGCTGACCTGTGCTGTGTCATTCTCATTCGAAGAGTATTTTTAGATTCCCCGACATACTGCACACCACATAAATTGCAGTATATGAGATAAATGACATTTTTGGAAAGACAATTAATTTCTTGTCTGATTTGGGGGGGGGGGGGGTGCGTGCACTTTGATTGCTCTGGAAGCCTTTAGTGGAATAAACCAGGGCGCACAACTTGCAGTTGGAAGAGAGAGGTGAACAACCAAAATTTTCGTTGTTTTCCTCGACTGAGGCTTTGCCCTGGAATTTTGCCCGAAACAAAATGTCCCGTTAATTTGAGGGCCGCTTGAAGGCAACAACGGGGGTTTGGGGAAAGATAGACTTTAGGCGATCGGTGCTCTGAAGTGTGGGCAAATGCTTTTTGAAGAATTTGGCTAGTGGTGGTAGACCGGGATGGTACTCAGTTACCAACGGCACTCTGTCGGAATTGCGCCGACGAGTTTTGTACGTCAGAGTTTGCGAGCGAGGGGTTACTTTTGCCTTTTTGATGGCATTTTCAATTGAACCCCGAAAATACTGCCGGTTGCAGGGGTAACCAGATAGTTCCTTTGCCCGAGTGTCAAAATCTGTTACAGAGGAACAGATGCGTTTTATGCGGAGTGCTTGACTGTACGGAATGTTTTTGGTGCAGTGCGGAGGATGGCAACTGCTGGGAAGAAGGTAGTTGTGCTTGTCCGTTGGTTTTTTGAACAAGTCTGTTTTGAGTGAACCATTTTTCATGGTTACCGTGGTGTCCAGGAAGTGGACACTGGGCCTGGAATGGTCGGCCGTAAATTTGATGGTGGGATGGAACGAACTGATGTTCTCAATAAAAAATTTTAGATCATGAAGATGTCGTCTTTGAAGCGTAACCAAATTTGTGGTTTCAAATTTTGTCGAGATAGAAATTCTTGCTCAAAGTTGCCCATAAACAATATAGCAAATGAGGGATCCGTTTTGGTTTCCATGGCTGTACCATGAATTTGGAGGTAGTAGTGACCAGACGGGACAGTTTTTCATCATTACGTTATGATGAAAAACTGTCCCGTCTGGTATTTGAATTAAATTGACCAGTTCTTCAGACAAGAGGTCCGATAGCTCAGTCGGTAAAGTATACTGCACGTTGAGCAGTAAGTCGTTGGTTCAAACCCAGCTGGGAACTCAGTTTTTCATCATTTAGTGATATCGTCTTTCTTACTAAGGCAAAGGTTGCCAATGTTAGACGAATATTACAGAAAAAAAATTACGCGACTGTGTCCGCATCCCACCATTTCTTCAGTTTCGATATATATATTTATATACATATATATATATATATATATACATATATATATATATATATATATATATATATATATATATGTATATATACATATATATATGTATGTATATATATACATATATATATATATGTCGAATAGAGGTTACCGTAGTAAAAGTGCTTAAAAGTTTGCGGAAAACTTCACGACGTTTCGGGTATAAAAGCCTTCATCAGGTGGCAAAAACCAAACTGAACAATCAACAGTTACAATTGGACACGACAAACATCAAATCTGAAGCGATCGCTGTAAAAACAGAACCGGACGAAAGTGACTGTCACAAAACATGAGTGCGAAGGATGAAACACAAATCAAAAAAAAGAAAAAAGACCGTCCTTGATGAAAAGTGTACGTACAAATCGAACATGTTCGAGAAAAAAGGGAAAAAGGTAGACAAAAACCAGGTCCGGAAAAGAAATAAGACCTACGCAGTAAAAAATGAGCACGAACGGGTAAGTGCAAAAGGAATGAAAACTGGCTCAAAAAAGGGGTGAATTTTACAAAAGGTCAGAACAGCGTTAAGGCCGTGTGGAGCGAGAGTACCTAGCCTCATGATCAGTCGGTTTTCAGCACTAAGGCGGTCACGATTGGAGCCTCTTCACATTACAGCCGCCGTAACGGTTAAATGCTGTATAGAACAAGGTGAAGGGGAATTAAAATGTACATCCACCGGGTATCCATGGAGATTCTGTTTGATGGACCTAAGGTGCTCGGTGACTCGATCCGCGAGGCGGCGCTTGGTCTCTCCCACATACAAAGAGTTACATCTCCCACAAGCTAAAATATAAACTACATAAGAGGAAATGCAGGAGAATCTTTGTTTGACAATGAAGCTATTGCCGCTGGGGCCTGAAATGTTGACGAGGTCGTGTTTACCAACGTAGCTACCTTCCTCGCACGCAGTACAACATAAAAGGTATACCACATTAAGAGTATCACAGTCAAGGGAAGGCGGTCGGATAGATCTGTTATAATGAACTGACATACTTGACATCTTGGCTTATCGCATTTCTTATTACCGGTGCTTAAATACTGAACTAACTTAGATGATGTCAGAAGAGTCTTTAAGTTAGGAGGCTGTCTCCTGGCTTTTAGAGGAGGATCCCGTAACAAATCAGATATAGAACTGTCGTTTAGAAGTACATCAAAATCGTGACGAATTATATTGTGTAAGTTCTCGGTTTTCAGGGAATAATCGAGAACAAGGGGGGATACGAGAACTGCTGGCTTTTGATTTATACAAGAGTAGATGGGATCTGGAATACCTCGATGCTCTTACAATACTCTCCTTAATTAGTTTGAACGGATAGTCATTTTCAAGGAAGTAGCCCGATAGATAACCAACATGTCTGTCGTACTCGAACTGAGAGGAACAGATACGTTTAATACGAAAACATTGTGAAAATACTATGGTTTTTTATGATGAGAACTATTAAAGTTGAGATAAGTATGTATATCCGTCGGTTTGCAATATAAGGTTGTAGCAATAACATTATGTCTAAGTTGAACCAGAACATCGAGAAAGGGAATTTCAACATTAGAATAACTATGGGTGAATTTGAAAGACGTATGAAAGTCATTACAAGATCTCAAAAAGCCTTTAAGATTATCGAGGCCATGCGGCCAAATGAAAAATATATCATCAATATACCGAGGGTAATGTAAAGGTATCATAGCATAACTAGGGGCCATTCTACTGCCCATTGCAGTACCACAGATTTGGAGGTAGTGACTACCATTAACTTCAAAATTGTTGTGTTTAAGAATAAAGTCAATTAAACACAAATATTCTTTGATAAAAGAAATCTAGAAACCATTAGCGGAGGGCAAAGATTTACATGCGGAAATACCTTCATCATGAGGGATATTAGTGTACAGGGCACTGGCATTCAAAGTGACCAACAAAGAACCAGGAGGGATGATGTCGATCTCTTCCAAAATTCTAAGGAATTGCGTAGTGTCCTGCACGTAACTACTTGTAGTAGGTGATAATGGATTAAGAACACTATCGATTTTACCTGCGAGATGTTCAGTAAGGGATCCGATAAATGACACAATAGGTCTACCTGGGAGTAAAAAGCTAAGGGACTTAGCTAAATCAAACAACTTAACTGTCTCAATTTCATCGTTAGAAGTATCTATACCATAACAAGTGAGGGACTCACTAGTGGAAATTAACTTCTGATCAACTAGTTTCTCGACTTTATGCAACTTAGGAATGGTTTAAAAAGTCCCCGTGCGAGGTGAACTAGGAATAAGGTACTTTACCTTATTAGCTACATCGGAAGAAAAGTTACTACGATGCTGACAAGTTCCTTTTGAAATTCAAAGCAAGGATTAGATGAAAGCTTAGAGTAGAACTTAGAATTATTAAGCTGGGATGTTGCTTCTTGGATATAATCAGACGTGTTTAATACCGTAACCGTACCACCCTTGTCGGCTTGTCCTATGACTGTTTCGGCATTACGTCTAAGTGACTAAACAGCAGCGGCTTCGAGGTATTAGCTGTTTTCTTTGTTACTGTTTATTCATATATATATATATATATATATATATATATATATATATATATATATATATATATATATATATATATATATATATATATATATATATATATATATATATATATATATATATATATATATATATATATATATATATATATATATATATATATAATTCCCACCTTTGGGGGAAATCGTTATATATGCTTTTAAATAGAGCGAAAAAACATAAGAAAAATAGTTCGCCCTAACGTCGAAACATATAAACAACGTTATTTCAATGGCTTGCGGTCCGTTCGTGTTAACAGTTAGGTGTCCGTAAATTTGGCAACATTGAAGTAAATGCATCTACTTTTAAATCTAGGATGGCGCCCTTGTCCGTTAACGTATTCCTATAGAAAATGTGTGTAGAAACGTAAAGGCGAAACTTTTATTTCGCCCCCAAAAATTGTTTCCCACAATGGTAGACTTTTCAATAACAACTTTTTCCCTAAGTGCCGAATTAGTGATATATATATATATATATTTATATATATATATAAATATATATATATATATATATATATATATATATATATATATATATATATATATATATATATATATATATATATATATATATATATATATATATATATATATATATATATATGAAAAGCAACATTGCTACAAAATTAAAACAGATACAATAGCTGAAGGCTAGAAATTTGGTGAATAAAACAACCAATAAATGGAAATGGAGATTTCGAGGAATACTAACTCTTCGTCAGATAATCAATCCGAATCTCGCTGTGGTTTTGAGATTGAGTTCCCTAAAATTCTATTTGGCTTTTCTGGTTTTGTCGGACGATGCCTCGGTTTGATCGATAGCAATGACACGTAAATTGATTTTCTTTAAATCTCAATATCTCATAGCGTTTTAAGATTCCAGAGATAACGTAGTATAAAATCTTTTGAATGACACCAATAGCTAACTTAATTATTATCAAATAGCTCACAGAATTGAGTACAACTTTCAAGCAATTCCAAGTTGACATACTTTGCGTTGTGTGGATTGCACTGTTTTGCTTACATTCCCACATAACCTCAATAGTGTGTAATTAAATACCACGTTAAATGCACAACAGTGATTAAGCAAAGTCTATTTTGAACAGGTCCAGTTAAAGTTCTAGTCACATGTCACGCGCTAGGTACCAACGTCATTCCATGCACAAACTAGGCTTTCATAATGTCCATAGGCTGGTAACAGCTTGAAAAGCTTCTCTTTTACTTCGCCTTATCTAAGAAACAAATAGACCCCTTGCTCTTGGCGACCAAAAATTTTGGATAAGACATTTTCAAATTTAAAACATCTGTTGAAACGCGGTCGGTTTTCCTGACAAGTCATTTGTGTCTTTTCATTCAATCAAATGAAATGCACGCGACCTCAAAATTGCTTAAATATTCATTTTTTCTCCCGCTCTACTCGCTAGCTAGTTTCATTGGTGCCTATATTATCAACAGCAAATCAAGCATATTCACATAAGCCATTGGCCTCATTAGGTTGATCGCTTGGACCCATAGGCTAATGGGTTTCGTTTTGGAGAAGCACAGCGTTAAAGAATGCAACGAATCATTTCGTTTTTTAAATCATCTTATATTAAAAATTTTAAGTTTTATTAGATGCTCAGGCAGCATATTTTCTTTAATCTCTACACGCAGAGTCCGTCATGGAGGTAAATGATTTTAAATATGTAATTTTGGCGCTCATATGATAGCACACTTCAATTTGCATCACTTCTAAATATGTGTATATATATATATATATATACTTGTCTGTATGTACGTAGACTTGTGTGTTCTTCCGTTTTAATGCTTGTAGTGTTCGCTTTTTGTTTAAGTGTTGTACGAGTTGTGTTCAAGGGTACTGTGCTGCCCGAAAATTAAACTGAATCCTCGTGTGTTGGGTTTTTGTTTTACTTTATCTGAAGTGCCTGATATGATTCGTCTTTTTGGACTATATATATATATATATATATATATATATATATATATATATATATATATATATATATATATATATATATATATATATATATATATATATATATATATATATATATATATATATATATATATATATATATATATATATATATATATATGTTATTTGAACAATGGCCAAACCAACTTGGCTTCACGGCTCAGTGTTTAGAGCGTCCGCACTGGAAAGCGGGAGGTCCCGAGTTCGAATCCCGGTGGAGTCAACATCGTATTTTCACCTCAGCCAGATTTTCCAGCTTTACTAATTTGATTTATATTTTCCACGCAGTTGTCGTCAGCGTTTATTTTCACTTCATCTCTGCTTTCACAGGTTTCTGTATCTCTTCGGAGATCCACTATATCCACGATTGTGTTAAACTGGATAGCATCAACTTTGATCTCTGGTTGGGCTTGCGTCAAAAGAGAATTAGTGCTGTTCCAAAACTAGGCGCCTGCTCAGGAGGTGAACTGCGAGTTGCTTCATCTATTGTTTGAACAACGGCCAAACTTGGCTTCATGGCTCAGTGGTTAGAGCGTCCGCACTAGAAAGCGGGAGGTCCGGAGTTCGAATCCCGGTGGAGTCACCATCGTTTTTTCACCTCAGCCAGATTTTCCAGCTTTACCAATTTAATATATATATATATAGATATATATACATATATATATATATATATATATATATATATATATATATATATATATATATATATATATATATATATATATATATATATATATATATATACGGTAAACGATTCCTGCCAAACGAAGCCACTGAAAATGGTATGAAACGAAACGAAAAAAGCAAATATTTTGTCACTTGATTCCAAGCCTCGATCGAGTAAATATTAAGCACTGTACAAAAATGAGCAAACGGCCTACCATACTCACATTCACAGAGAAAATTTTCTGCCTCCAACACAAGTTCACAGTTATGTGAGGAACGTACCTTTCACGAGGCAACAGATGGGCTGTAAAATGTTTCTGCTTCAGATTCGGTATTTGCACGTGCGCAGATTAAGCTGAGACGTGCCAACGGACTTTAAGCGGTTGACAAGCGTGTTAAACAAGCGGGAATTTTCGATGTTGTGGTTGTGAAGTAAGAACTAGCGCTAGTCTGCGCTTCGGCGTTCAAGTCTGGGACTATTTTATGAGTGATCAAATCAAGTATAAAGAGAAAGTTAATAGAACTGTGCATCAACTTATCGACCTTCAAAAAGAAGACTTCCTACATGTCTCAAATGGGCTGATTTTTCTGTTGGAACACCGTCAAGTTGGTGAAATCGGGGAAATAGTCCAAATTTCTACACTTCATGAAAAAGTCAAAATAACTGCGTGGCAGATGAAATGCTGTATAGCGTTAGTATTGTTCGTGTGAACATAGAGTAGCATCACAGTGAAGATATTCATACGCCGAGCCAAGAAAGAAGGCACGAGTTCACTTGAAAAACTGAGCAAATGCAAGAATCGAAGCTGTAGGCTTCGATTAATAAGCCTGCATGACACGACTACAGCTGTCATGCTAAAGTCACTGAAAAAAGACGGGGTTTTTAAATGAACGTGACAATAATGTAACGATCAGCTTACTCGTTTCTAACACGTTTCTAGCACGTTTCTAATCGCTCTTTGTGATAAATTGTGACGTCTACAAGTAGTTTGGTTTGTTTCATGCGTTTCCTCTTTGTGTCCGGTATTTATGTGTTATAAACGTAGGGAGAGATCACACGGTAACGTTTTTTTGCACCTTTCCTACGGACGTTCAAAAACAAAACCAGTGACGTTTGCAAAGTTTCGAACTATTGAAAACGGTTTTTATTTTAATGGTTTCTCGCCCACTTTCAACAATCGAACAATTGTCTTTTGAATAAACCCCTGACTTTATACATTTTCAGTGCCCTGATCGAAGATTTGGTGTTGACAATATAAGTGTGTGAGTCGTTTACGTGTGTGTGTTAACCGAAGTTAAGGAGGTTGGCTTCGTTCATTAGCAAAGCTTTGGAATGTTGGCCTAACCCTTGAGCCAACCGATAACAAGCCCTTCTTTTACGGCAGTGTGTTTCATGCAGGGAGCTGCCTCAGCCTAGTGAGAGTGCCATTGGCTGTATATCACAAGTATACGCAGGGCGGCGACTTTTTTCTCGAATTTCTATAAGGGGTAAGAAATCATACGTGTAAAGTATATAGTAATGATGTTGAAATCTTGATTTTTTTTTTTTTTTGAAAATTACACATAATATTGACATTCCGGTGACACAATGTTTGTAAGTGTTTTACATAAATTGCACTTGGAGCGGCTAGGTGGGACGTTACGACGTTTCAAAACGGGGCCGAGGGAGTCGCACTCAGACAGTGTAAGAAACTGTTTTGAAAAAATTCTATTTACTTACAGTTTGAGTTATATCACTTTTTACTGGTATCGCCTTATGGATTTTTTCTAAAGGCTGTACTGTTGCAACCCTGTAATGCAGTTCAAGGTCTACAAAAACCATGTATAGTCCACAATTTCTCGAAATGATATATCGAAGTAAATTGAAATATCAAACAATAAGTATGTGTGAAATAAATTTTTATGTCTATCTCAAATCTCATTTACGATTGCGATAAATTTAATGGATACATTTAATTATTTTATATGAAGCTCCATCCATTCTAACTATTCTTTTAATCTGAAATAGAATAAATATTCATGTGAAAATGTTACAATTCATAAAAAGATTCAAACAACTGTATTAAGCCGAACCTCACCTAAATTACCAGAAACTGTGCGTCACTTTTTCTTCAAAAGGTCTCAAAGAGGCATCAAATGACTTGTGGGAACAAGGAACAACAAAATTTGAATTAAAAAATGAAGAGGCGGCAGACTTTGTAGGCTGTAATATGACCTTTTCCGTCGGTCACGTTACTCGATGTTTTGGCAACGGCACAGTTGCTTATAATGGAAAGTAAGTAAAACATTCTTAAAAGAAAACTTTTCACTTAAGTTGTTAATTAATTTAGAATAAAAAATATTTAGCCCCTTAATGTTAAGTACTGACCATGGGATAGCCTAAACCCTACGCAATTTAAGTGTCCCGAAATGTGTTATGATGTGTTAAATGATGTGGAACAAGATTGGTTTGCATATTACCATATGAAAAAGGTTCAAACCTTCGATTTCAAGTCGTTTCCTTTTATAACTAGGCTTATGACTAAGCTGAGTTTGGGAAATACTAACAATTAGGCTGTTGCCATTTTAGGTTTGATATTAAATTTTTAAGCAGCCGAGAAGGTCAGTGCGAAACGGATCAGCTTATACACATTTAAAAAGTAGGGGCAAAATGTTAATAGACAACCTAAGATTGTTTTACAGGCGGGTCAAAGGTGAAGTTGTACCGACATTTTCGTCTCACGTTGTTCACTTATACGAGGTTTCGAATTTGAACACTGTTATAACCAATTCGGGAGTTACGCGCATGGGCAAACAAGCTAAATCTTTATCACGGTACTTTCATTTGACCTTTGGAATCAGCCGGAAGTGCCGAATTTATCAACTAATTGTCTAGTGGACTATGATGTGTCGGGTGCTCACTTTGTTAAGACTTTGCAATATCGCTTTCGCCAGAAAATAACTGCCACCCAGTTTTTGAGAAAAGGAAATTTTATATTCTTCATTCATTCCCACAGGTATTTGAGACTTTTTAAGAGACAAGATGGCGAATTGCATGTGTTCATCAGCATTTATAATTCCATGGAGTAGTCTTACAACTATACTCTTGTTATACTTCGAATGGTGAAAGGGAAAATCATGGTTATTCCAATCGAGTTACCGAAACATTTGTCTTTCCTACTGACTTAATATCTTTCAATAGTCAATTGCCGCAACAATTTGACCAACGGTTGGATTTCTTAAAGAGCCCATAAAATAAATCAATAACTACGATTTGTGGTCATTCTCTGACACTATCAATCGATAAAAATAGCCTTTTTTTAAACAAATTTGCCCCAGAAAGAGAAATACTCAAGTGAAATGGTGCCTCTTCCAGTACAACAGTTCAAAAAAGTAAAAGTGTATTGAAGCAAGAATGACATCTTCACAGGAACCCGACTTCACAGTCTGTGTATTTTTAAGCTATGATTAGAAGTAACATGATGCTCACAGATTGAAATAGTATTAGACCGGTACTGGCCAAATAATTTCTGAATTGACCTAACGAATGTCCCAGTAGTATAAAGCCAAAAAATATATCTATCAAAATTTTGAAATTCTTACCCACAATTCTTCAAAAGAGGATTTTTGTCATTACTCACTCAAGCTGTCCCATTCCGTTGCAATCGGGTGCGATTGTCTCTCAAGTTTTTACGAATCAGTAATGAAATTGGATGTCACCGTAGAAGCTCAAGTAAGGGCAGCAGATGCATGTCGGACGTTTTGTTCCGGCCTTTGTCAGAAAGGTTCATGCCCTTCAATTTGAGTGTGTGGTCCCGGCAATCTAATCGCTCTATGACTAGACGTCAATTCTTTGCCGCACGGTAAAAACAAAATATTTCAGCTCATATGAAATCGGATTGTTGAATAAGAAGACTGATATCTCACCCAGATTCTTTACAAAGACTTTCCTCCCAAGAAAATCTGTTACAAACTTAAATTTGGAAATCCTACAATGGATCTTGTGCTGGACTTCAACATGCTTGTCTTGAAGTTCAGGTAGTAATTTCATGCCAACTTTTGATAAAAATGCAGAACACCTCCTTAATCGAATAACCAAAATCTAAGCCTCCTTTTCCAAGGAACATAATGCCATTTTTTTTGGTGCTTAGCAAAAGCAACGAAATAGGGAAACAAGCCAGTTAGCCCTAACTGAAAAAAAATGCCTTGGCCGAATTGACTGGAACCAATTGGTTGGGCACAGCGCCGTAAAATTCCATCTGACCGAACCTAGCCCACTAAAATTTGATTTTCCTTTTCTTTGAAACAAGTTAAATTGCACCATTAGCACCTTGATCAATTACAACATACACCTAACTTATTGGCAGTATGGCCGTGAAATTGTAGGCCACTACGCAGAATGAAATAGAGTTTTGTATATGGGCCTGTGTATTGATGGACCTCAGTGCATTGTATACGGTAAAGAAAGAAGCGCTTCTTCCTCCACCAATTAAAATATTAGTTGCATAACACTGGAGCAGAAATGAATGCAATTGCATACCCCAGGAGCATGGGATATTTTCTGTGTGCAAAACCTCTTACCAGGAAAATTTAAGAACACTTGTATCATGTATGCCAAACAATACTCCCTAAAAGGTGGCACAAGGAAGATTAACAAGTCACAATTAACCCCATCTGATAAACGGGGCATTCCTAGTAATTGAAATCCCTCCTTTTCAGTCGTCTTGTGAAGCAAAAAATGATTTAGGTTTTGTAGATACAAATTGCTGATTGTATCAATCATTTTATGTCATCTATAGATGCAAGATTTTGTATCACCAACAGTGAAGGGTATACGCCAAGTGCGTTATAATACACACACTGTGAAGTTTAGTTCCACACCTGTGATGTCATTCTTGAGTGAATGCACTTTTACATATTTGCGCTGTTGTGCTGGAAAGACACTATTTCACTTGAGCATTTCTCTTTCATGGGGTGGATTTTTAAAGGGGGTTATTTTTGTTGATAGATAGTGTCAGAGAATGACCCCAAATTCATTTCATGGGCTCTTTAAAATATGCCCGTAGACCTTGTACATATGATTCCAAGGATCAAAAAGGATGCTATGAATACGCTCATAGTCTGCTTCACGTGCAGTGCGAATTCTAATGGATGCTGTCACTTTTTTAATTTTTCTGTCCTCAAGAAAGACGTCAGTAAATGTCGTAGTTAGCGTCGTGAATGCAAAGGATCTCTTGCATGAAAGGTGAAGGGAATGAAGTTTATTAATTGGGTATCAATTTTCAATCCAAGGCATGATTTTACTATAATTTTGAACAGGGAAAAACATACGGGAGTAATTAAGAAGTGTAAGAAAAGTTAAAGGTCTTTGACTTGATTGAAACATTTCCATTGATGATAAATCCAGTTTCATGGTTGGTTTTATTGGATATAGCTATAGTTGTTCCACATTGTTATATGGTTGTCTTGATTAACATCGTAGCCCATTTTTTAGAAACAATGACACATATTACATATTAAACCCAGGGAGCTGTAAGGAATGGAGAAATATCCGACCAATATGTTAAACAATATGACTTGACAATATGACACCCCAACTTGAGGGAGGTCCATTGTTCCAGATAACATGAATGATTTTTTTCTCAAAAAATGGTGTACCGTGTGGAAATCCTGGGGAAAAAGGCCTTCTGTTGTGAAATGCTCCACATTGCAGATCTGCAGATATCAAACTTTTCCGAGGAAACATGCCCGCCTCCGTATTTGGGAAAAGGTCCACATTTTGGGAAAAAGACCCATCCCTCCATATGGGCTGGCTACGTGCCTGCTTTTGTCTTATTGTTTAACTTTTTCTGTGTTTCCTTCTTCAAAACCGTCTCCTTTCATAGTGTAATATTCCTGCAAAAATATCCATGTTCGTCAAGCTGCTTCTTTGCATGTGTTTATTCGATACATGTGAAACATGACACATGTGATACATGCTCAACTAGTTTTGATCAAAACAGCTGTTTGGCATTAGCACTTTTCAATTGTCATTCTTATAATGTAGATTTTGAAGGAAATGTACCAGTTTTAAAACCAAAGAGAGTCTAAATTTATAGATGAAATATGAAAAAAATTCGATTTGTTCTTGATATAACGAAACAAAATTATCCCCGCCTGAATTGTATAAAAAAACACACTATCTTTCTCTTTTGGAAACGTAGTACCTGTTGACGCAAGTTGAGATAAGTTTTACTCTCTGTCAGTATAATGATACAAAAATACCGCAGCATTTCCGACGGATAGACCGTTTTGAAAAATCAATAAATGAAGTTCTATTTTATTTGAATCAGTTTATAGGTAATGTAGATGTGGATGTAGATGTTTCTCATAATCTGTTCTGGCGTAATTAGAATAACATTGGACATTCAAAGTGAAGAAATGACATCACACCTGTTTTGCGTCACGTAGACGTTTGGAAAGAAATGATGAATATGAATGTAAATATTTAGAAAAACAACCAAACGGGACCTGGGGTTGTGGGGCGAGGGGGTGTCTCATCTCCCTCTGCCATACTCTTCAGACCAACGACAGTTGGAAATCTGAAAATTCCAGTTGGAATTTTGGGGTAAGACTTTTCCGACTTCGCCTATTTCGAATTTTCCAAAGAGCTCAAGGGCATCGACTCTCCTCACTAAAATTAGCAAAATAGAGCCTCTTTATCGCAAATCCTTCATAATTTGCCTAAATGTTCGCGTGCTCCACGCGCTTCAGTTTCGTCGATTCATTAATTATCAGTTGAATCTCAAAAATACGTATATTATGCGTCAGGCCGATGATGCTTGATTGTTCGTGGGCAAAGCCTCCAACCTCCCCGATTTTCCATTTTCCACCAAAGATGTTTCAGCTCTACTTCTTTGGCGTATTTTGGGGTCGGAGGGGTTTTTCAACGAAGTATTAATTTTGAACATGTTCTGTCACAAATGGTTATCAAATTAAGGAAACTTTCGCACGCTCCGCCTCCTTCAGATAATCAGAGGAAGTTCTAAATTTCAATTTCTAATCAATTGGTTTAAAGGAATAATCCAGTGTCAATTTTATAGGGTCTCAGATAAAATCAAATTGTTTTTAATTGGTCGCCCTTCAAATCCCACACATATAGCTTGTTCATAACTCAAGACATTACTGCTGAAAGGTTTTCTTTGTCAAAAATAAACTCCCAGTTGCTCCAAGGTTGCAAAATGTTATTGAATATCGATTACTACCAAATTCTTTTGTTGTTCCTTTAAATTGTAGAAATTAATTTTACGTTGAATTTCCACAACAATGAAACACTGAATAATTTTTGTTTGAGGTTGAGTTCAAAATTTTGTAAGCACAAGGTTTGATTCTTTACAAGTGTCTGCATATTTTTTGCATGTGTGAAAATTATGCAAAAATACAATAGATGCGCAATTAATCTGCTGGTGTGACATTACAAATTTTTCCACCACAGAATGTGTGCATACAGTTTAATATTTTCTTCAAAATGTCATGACTTCTGAACGCAACATGTTACTGAGATGGAATTTTCAGCAATGGAGATGAAAGAAGTCTCTTAATCTTTTAAAGCTATTGAAATTTAACACCGGAAGGTCCCCAGTTTAATTCTTGCAGGCAACAGCCCTTTTTTCGCGTGCTTCCGCCCTTACTTAATGTTCACCGCTCACACGAGCTGACGAAGTATGTAACGAACTGTGCAGAAAATAAAATTAAACATAAAGTCTTATCGAACTGCTTGAATAGCGCTTGTCCTTTATTTTACAACACGATAAATTTAAAGATATCGGAAAATGGTTCATAAACATTGAGGGAATAGTTAAAGACAACTGTATGTGGCCTGGAGAATAGATACTTTTCCAAATAGCAATTGCAAAAGTTTGTGGTATAGAATTTGTTATGTTTTTTGTCAACGGCATTTAACTATGACAAAAAGCCTCACACACATACATTGTATCCCACAATAAGCTGTAAAAGCTATTTGAAATAAAGTCTATGCCCGGTATGTCGTACAGTTACTGATCACTTTCAAACAGAGGATGTCCTTACCATGATCCAAAAAATATGTTATGCATTCACATGACAAAGTAAGCAAACACAACATTTGAAGTTGATGATTTTACCACAAATGACAATTTATGTGTCAGTTTTTGTTTTTAATAGGAACTAAAAACTCCCTATGTTTACACATTATGAAAAGCTTTGAACTTATGTGCCGCTTTCTAATATGAAGGGAAGTAAACATTACAATTTTGAAATGATTTTCCTCCATTACAATGTAACAGAAAGGTGAACTGTATTTAATTGTGGCCTAGCCTGTAGAAGTCGGTAGTTCTTTATTCCTGGAGACAAAAAACCTTATTTGGAGAAATAATTGTTGCAATATCTGAGAAAATTTTCTGAATTGAGCTTCAAATCATTCAACATGCTTGGATGCATTGACCCTTGAAAAAAATGCTCATAGGGTATTTGGGACAAAGATGCAGGAATGTGTTGAATCTAGATCTTAACTTTGATGATGTTTAATCAGAGCAATATGATCCCGGAATTTATGACAGACGTTTTTTTTTTTTTTTTGTTTTGTTTTGTTTTTTTTTCATTTAGGCCAACACCCAAAGTGATATTTTAGATCTAACCCCGCTTTCATCCTTTGGTAATCGGTTTTAGTCTCTACCTTGAATCTAAGAAAAAATATTTGCGATATGTAGCGGGCTAATAGATCTCATATGCATCGACTCGTAGTAAATGCTAGGGATGTATCCGAGTGGTGGACAAATAGGCTATCTTTTCATTTCTTAGTGCAACTTGGCAGCATATATTGCTTTCTGACATCATATGCATACAGTCTTTTGTTCACAAAAGGCAATTAGTTCTGCCTCTACCTGTCAATGAGCTTATTTAATTAAATGGATATGATTAGGTGAAAGATACTCATATTTTCTAAGATGAATTTGTATGTACAGGAACACTTGCTTTACTGGTACCAAGTATCGCCGACCTTTCGGTCCTATTAACAAACAAACTGTTAAAAGGAATAACAATTATGTAAATAGACATACCGGCAAAAAGATCTGCAGACAGGGCTTATTAATATTATCATCGGCAGCTTCCACCAATTTTCATAGCACGACAGCTTGACTGTGCAAGATCTTGCCGGTAGGAGATCGAATGAAAAGTTACAATCGGTAACAATCTGTTAATTATATCAAAAGGGCTTTTGCAAATCTAAACATTTCGTTATTACACTTTGTAGGACAGGTTCGGTAAGTTGCAATACCAAATTACCCTCACTGCCAGAACAGGCTACTCAACTTTTCAACAAACTACTCAAATCCTCAAAAATTACTTAACATCACTTTCTAATAGTTAGCTTAACATTTCTTGTTTTATTTTCAGTGAATTTCGAAAACCATTGCAAATAACGGTCAAAAGATTTTTACAATTTCCATGGCAATATTTTATTTAAACAAAACTTATTGTGTATTTTGGTTCGCAATTTGTTCTTTACCTTCTTAATTTCAATAGTATGCTACCAATTCCATAACATGTACTGCAAGTTATTATCTTTACCACAAAATTCACAGTAAAAAAGGCCATGAAGTGTATTTAGTAGTATTTACCATTAGAGAAATAGCCTAACATGAAAAAGCAATACAAAATCCCAACAAAGTCTGCTTATTGTGAAATAATCCAGGACAAAGTAACCATTATACTTTTTCTTCTAAGTTCTTTTGAAGTTCCATAGTCACATCATGTCTTTCTTTTGAGAATTAAATGTTTTTCTGACTCAATGCGGGCAGCAGGTAGTATTAATTTCTGTGCAATTATCATCCCCGGTCCGATCTGAATGCAGTGCTAGGTCTGCCTAGGTCACACCAATCGAAGGAGATGGTCCTTTTTTCAGATGCTTAAAAGTTGTTAGAAAGATGTAAGATTTCCATACTGTCGATTCTCTTTTCTTCTATTTTTTCCTAATAAATAGTCACCAAAAGAGCATCCCCGCACCTTTTACATATATTGCACAAAGTATCAGTGGCGCAAGCATGATTTCTCTGAAGGGAGAGGGCCCAGGGACCGCTGGCCTGTGGGCGGTGTCCTAAAACACCCCTCACCTTAGGAAAGGTTTGAGTAATTGGGTGTGCTTATATTTACATGCTATCTGGTGCTATGACTGCTACCATTTAAAGTAAAGTTTGCTTTCCTAAATTACTTATATTTAGGATTTGGAAAACGACATCCGTAGGAGGGTAAAGGGCGCCTGTCCCAATGCACATCCGGCTTACGTTACTGCACTGTGTAGGTGTGCAAGATTCGTAGTCCAGAACCTAAACTGATACATTCTGCATCCGTCACAGATGAACTAATTGAACTTGCAATATATTGCACAAAATCTCACTCTACGTTTTGTTGAGCCTGCTTTTCCGTGCTGAGTGTATTACATAGTCAATCTGGAAACATGCCGAGGCAATAAACTACTTACGTTGGTTTTTGGTTTACATATCATTTTGACTTATTTTTCATAACGTTGTAATAATTTTGGTTTTGTATGCATACTTCAAGTTAATGTTCGAGAAACGTTTCAAAACCGGTTTCGTTTGATGATTACATTAAACAATAGTCTTGCAAATCACAGCTGTGCCTCATACTTTGTATACAACTCAGGTAGTTTGGTCAAACCGTGTTGTCCGTTAATGGAACAATCATTGTTTACTAAGAAAACGAAACGTTCAATATGATCCTTTTAAAATCAATATAATGATGTTTTGTGTGTCAAGGATATTCTTCACTGTTAGCAACTGATAGCGTACACTTAAACTTAAAGCCAACATAAAACAAAGAAAAATCATCCGCTAAAGAAACGATGAGCGTTAAGGCGCGTTATATTATGATTTAATAAGAGCGCAATTCAAGGGTTTAATGAAAAAGGAACACTTGGGGACTAGTTCCTAATGTACTTTATGGTTGTTCCATGATAGGCATCATCTTATACGCAGTTTGCACTGCCCATTTATCTTAATTGCCTAAACGTTCTAAAGCTCGTGCAGTTTTTTTCCTTTTATTTTCTCTGAGATTTAGTGTCCTTTGCCAGTTACTCAAACTGAAGAACATGCTCGGAATATAGTAAATTTCGTTTCTTAAGATCTTAACCACAATTGTTTGTAAAAGGATATCAATGAACACATGAGGACACACAAACGATTTTTCTTTGCATCGCTATCGCCTGAAAACTGCCGCATTTCCATATTCAGGGTCTTCATCCACTGCGTCATACTCCTATGAGGAAATTACCAAACAAAGATATTATTCTTCGGAACTCTTGAGCTTTCTTTTTCAATTAGTTTCAATCCATAACTCTCACAGCACAGTAGAGTACTTTTCCTGGTTTAACAGTTTCTTAAAGTACACGGGGCGATTAAAAAAATACAAAAGCCTTTTGCCGTGGCGTAGCTGCCATGATTTTTGACGAGGTGATGTAGTACGCAGTGTGCTGGTTCATACGATTATCTATATAAGTCATGTGCCACCATCGGTTAGATTGAAGCGTACAGTTTGAAAAAATGTGACCACTCAGAGATCCGGAAATGGCATTTCCCAGGCTTGTGTAGGCGAAATGAGGTTTTACTCGGGAACTTGTGGATTGTGACTAAAGCGTAAATTTCGTGATCTAAAAACAAGGAACGGTTCCTCATACGTCTTGCATCTACAGGTGTCCACCCCTATTTAAAAGTTTGAAAAATTAAGTGTCCTTATTAAGTAAACTTGTTCCATGTGAGCTACCTTTGAGTTTAAATACACGTTCAAATAGATTGTTTTGTAGAAGCTAAAAACAAAACATTGAATCTGTGAGGGCCATTGCTCAATGTCCTTGGCTATGATAGCATTTAACACGAGATATGTTACACTTCACCGAAAACAAACCTTAAAGGATGACGCTAGGTTGTTGGATTGTTACATGCACATTAATTATGTCGGTCTGCCTTCTACTCTCCGAATATAAAGAAAAGTAGGGGTGTGACAAAGCAGTGTAGCATATGGTTGGTGCAACTTTAAATGTACTTGTAAAAAGACTAACTGTTGCAAGTAAACCCTTACTTACGTCGCAATATTCTAATGTTTTCTCAAGTTCCAATCGCAAGTCATGAAAGTCGGGTCTATCTGCGGCGTTCATTGTCCAACATTTCATCATCGTTGCATACCTACAAATATAAAAATACAATAAAAGTTACCCAAGAGAATAACATTGAAGTTCTTCACTAGGTATCACAGTCGTACCGCTGAATGATTCTAATAAAAATAAAAGAACCTAGGAATTTATCGAAAAGTGAGAAGGACATGGTGGAGGAGTTCTTATAGGGTATTGTGGAGCGAACACATCGGAGACTCTTCGTGTTGTCATAGGCAGATCTGTAGGTGATATCCTTGCCTGTCCAGTAAAGATTACATACCAATGGCCTATGTATGAACATTCCACGGGATCAAAGTTTTGTCACTCTTTCGCAAGGGTTATTTAAGTTATGCACCTTTTTGCTAAAAGCAGGTAACTTCCAATGTGGCTGAATTGCATTGCATCACAGCAGTCAGACTTAAGGGAAGGGTAAAGTAGCAAATGATCTCAAAAGAGTCCTTTCTCTAATTTCTTCAATATGAAAGAGTAAAATTATTGGCTTTTACTGAGGAAAAAAGGGTTATTTACACCTATTCATTCTAACCGGTGAACGTTTCTCGTTTTGAGAACCCTTCGCGGAATTTTGAAATATTTATCCTCTCATGCTTTCTACATATGTTAATTGACACTTAATTCCTGTATTTGTGCTAGTATGAGTGCCACTTCGTCTCCTTATTAAGTGCTTTTGCATGAATATTTGTATTAAATGTATACGTTTTGAGAGGTAAGTCTTATATTTGATGAAAGATGCTTGGTAACAGCCAACATTTATTTCCGGTTTATTTCCTGTTCCATAAGATAAAATAATTTAAGAAACTCACATATCAAAGCCATTTTTTTGTGGTCGAGGTAGTTTACAGCCGGCTGTAACAAACTCTAAAACTTCCTTGTTGTCCATGCCCTCATAGGGTGTTAAACCTTAAGCATTTCAAAAAGAAACATTCACTTTTAAGGGAATTATTTTGCAGAAGTAAATTATAAAGTTGTTGCAGTATTAGCATATATCATCTGAAATGTAAGTTTTAAGTTATAAATTTAATATTTTTGACCAATGCATAGTCCCCTCTCAAAACAGCAGCAGCATAAGATTGTGGGATACAATTTTGGTAACAAAAGAACGACATACGGGAAAATCCGTCCCGAAATAATTTGAAAATCACTCATGCACATCACTATTTTTTGCTGTGATTCAAAGGAAACAAGGGGAGCTGAAGCTGATTAGGAATTCGGTACGGAGTCGAAAAGTTTACTTTACCCTTTAAATGCTAGAACTGCTCAAAATATCAATTTAAAAAATGCCCAGAAGCAGACGGTTGGCTGAATCAAAGTGAATGTTGTGTGTTTTTAAAAACATTTGTCTTGTAACTTATAATAAGTAAGAAAATTTTGTAAAACGCCTTAAATATTCAGGAAATGCTTCGAATTACTACTTTGATCACCTTTACATTATGTGCTGCTGCAGTGGAAACCAGGGCATTATAGTGCGTTAGATTTTACATTTGACTCGTTTCAACGGGGATGGTGTAGGAATCACAGAAAAGCATTACCTGACGTCATGATCTCCCACAACACCACACCAAATGACCAAACGTTGCTTTTAGTTGTTAAAATGTTGAACCTGATTGTTTCCGGTGGCATCCATTTTGCAGAGGGACGGTTCTAAACAAACATTATAAGAAAAAAACCTTTGCACTATGCTGCGGATGCCAGCTGGTAAAATATTTACAAATAAGTTAACAACTTACAATGTTCATTTGAAATTATTGCCTGTAGCTTTCAGGTTAATTTTGATTTGTCAGAGCCTGTATGATATATAGAAATACCAAAGAAACTGAAACATTGCTGACCTTCAAATCAATATATCACGAAAAAATTGTTTTCCGCTTATATCAATTTCGAAATATGCCTTACTGAAAAAATCAAGTTAAAGTGACGTAAGTACTCCCAAATGATCCGTACCGAGCATTGTAGGCCATAATTTAACATTGCAACGCTTCTGACAGAGAACTATATACACAGATATGCGAACAACAGTGCTAGTGAACTTACCGATATGAAGAAAGAAAGAGTTTTATTTAGGAGTACAAAAACTTTAATACCTCCGAAAGAGTGATGTAAATATTCGAAGCTGAAGTATAATCCATGGGGCGAAAGTCGTATATTTTGCAAACAGTATCATGACTGAGAACTATTTTGCTTGCCTTGAGATTCATGTGAACACACTGTATAAGACAAGAGGATAAACGTCGAAAACAAAATGGAAGTTAAAGTCTATTCGTGCAAGTAATAAGTGCGACTAAATTTCCATTACTACGATAGTGCATGTTGTTATTAGCTAGAAATGTCACTGAAAATGTATATTCTTTCTTTCATGTTTTGATATGATGCGCGTCTCTTGCAATGAAGGGTTATTGTTGTGTAAAACTTACGTTTTTGGAGGAGATGAAATCTAATCCCATCACAACTTGAAGAGCAAACGTTATCAAATCTGAATCGAGAAGCCGTTGATTCGAACTCCAACTAATGCTCTGCAAGTATTCCTTTAAATTTCCTCCTGTTGGGTACTCCAATAATAAGAACATTTTATCTATGGGTGGAACAACCAAAATCCTGTTGTAATAACTTACATATGAAACCGTTGTAATGTCAATATTTATATTTTCACACAGGTACTAAATACCAACCTGTAAACAAAAAAAAAAAAATTTCTTTCTTTCAGTTTTTGAAACAAATTTATGTTTATTGATGCTATTCCGAAATAAATCATTCTACCAGCTCCTTCTATCAAACAGAAGCCTATCAATATACTTTATGTACGACATTTTCACTCTATCTAAAAGCTCTAGACTGTGGTTATATCATTTAGAAAATTGATACGAAACTACCAAGTAGCCTTTTTATACTGGATGTAATCGAAAAATGCTATGCATTTGTAACATTGTAACAAGTTACAAGTTCCAGGAAGACCTATTTTTTCCCGATTTACCTAATTCAAAACTGTACGTGTAGAAAGACACAATATGTGGATGAAGCTCCAAAGAAGCATAGGCTTCCACCATCGAACGGAACTGTTTTTTGTCATCCTCGGTAGAGTTTTCTGCAAAATGATTCAAGTGTAAAATGTGTTGCATAAAGGTTTGATGTTTTAAGTCTCACCAAAGGAAGAACTTTTAGGATCAAAAATATTTATGAACATGCATTTCAATATGTTACTTTATGACGAATATTATTGTTTCATTTGCAAGCATCAACCATCGCATGTAGCTAGGACCCAACAATAAGTTAAAGCATGGTAGTTACGAGCACACGTGCATTAGAGGTGTGTGTCCATCTTGTCACGGTCAAATGTCAAGAAAAAACGAGATCTATCCAAAAGTCTACTCTTTAATCATTTATATTTGCTTTTGGAAATTGTTTTTAACAAGGCAAAGATACACTGTCTTAAAACAACATTCCAAGAAAATGCAGATGGTATCGTTGCCAGCTTATTTGAGTATATCTGCTCAACTGTTGAATATAGAGCTCACGAGTTGTATTATTTTTCCTCCACTTGAAAGGACTTATCCTAAGTTCAAAATACCTGCAAGAGATACCATCAGAACAGCAGTTTCTTGTTCTTGTTGAAACAGACCAACAGCAGTAGCCTTGTATATCGGCCCAAACATGCCCGTATCAATCCGTTTCAAAATATCAAGTTCGTTGAGTGCAAAACCGTCAGCACATTGCAACATCGGGATGTTGTAGTAAGACATCGGAAAATCTTCATTTGATTCAAAATTAGTTTGAAGGGACCGATGAGGCTGGTTAAAAAAAGGAGATTAAAGACAACACAAATTTAGAACTGGAAGATGCTTCCTCGTTGTGATGGTTATCTTATTTTCTTATAACTTTATCTTTTCAGTAGGGAGGTCCATGGTCATCAAGAGTTGCATTTTGAATGTAGGGTGTAAGCAGAGGTTTAGATTCCATTTTAAAACAAGACCCAACTCTTCACATTTTGGTGAAGCTTTTATTCTAACGGAACACTTTTACCCCAAGTTTTCAGCAAATAAGAGTTTCTATATTTGTAGAGCATGGTGATCTAACGGTTCCTATATTTACTAGAACTGATACTTAAAGTTGGATGAGGTGTGACATATCTGCATGAGGGTCCTAAATAGCAACATTTTGAAAAAGATGGGATTTTTCTCAGACAAAAATTTTTAATCTAGTGTTTAACGTGAATATTGCCCGTAGTATTTGCAGACTAATTAACAAAAAATAATCATTTTAAGATGAGCACAGACTCTATACCATCCATTTCTAAAAGCATCTTCTGGTGGCCTTTTACTAAGCTGTCTAAAGAAAACAGAAAATATTACATTACTTTTAAACCCTGTAAAAATTCCCTATTTCTAACGAAAGATATCTATCTTCATATATTGACTTGCTCTGTTCAAAAGTATCTTCAGTTTTCAACAAAGCCACATGAATTTGTTTAATGTTGCCACATTGCTTCGGATTCATTTCGGTTTTCTTAATAATTGAATATTCTGTTTGTTCCTGAAATTTGCTCATATTAAAATGTTGGATATTTTTACAGATTTCCAATGATGCACTATATTTATCTCTAGAAAAATGCTTTAGGCTTTAAGTAGAATAGCTTCCAAACTCTTGCCATTGAGATGCAGTTTTAACTTCCTGAGAGAAATGATTTTCTTAACTTGAAGTCAATGGATTCTACTTACTGTAAATCCCTTTGATAATAAAGCTTGTACGTGGATCATTTGGTGTGTTGGTGAATATACTGAATGGTTTAAAGGACCAATCCTATCACCCCCAAACTACACTTCTTGCAGACCAAACTAGACTTCTTGTAGGGGGTAACAGAACTCTCAATTAGCTAAGCTGTTTGGTTGACTTCTAAGTCAAATAATGCAGAGTTCCAAAGCCTATATTACACAGCATAAACTGTACCGAGAGTGTTTTGATTATAAACACTGAGGTTCTCTATACTCACCCGAAAGCAATATAAATTGAGATTGTGTCTGGAAGAGGGTAAATTTCAGACAATTGGAGGAGGGGCTTAAGTAAGAAGGTCAGGACACTTGGGACTGTTTTAGGTGAGAGAATTGGGCCTCCAAAGTTTGCACAGATGTGTACTACACAACATGAATGAAAGTTTTCAATCAGTTAAGGCCTCACCTTTAAAACGGTCTTTAATTTATACGTAAAGATGCATGCACTGGCGATGACTATCAACAGGATGAGTATACAGATGGCAGCAATAAGAGGTAAGTCAGCCTTGCTATCTTCTTGTGTCAGAGCTTTAGAACATAAAGACAAAATGAGTTGCTGCAAATGAAGATTATTACAACTTTCACTGTTACATTAAAAATTAATTGAAGTATAACTCGCTTTAATTTAAGTGGGTTTAATAGCTAGGTTTTGTGAGATAAACTTCGGCTGAAAAGGAAATGAAATTGATTACGTCTTACCAATCTTGATATATGTTGTGTCATATATCTCTTCGTACAAAGTCGTAAATATAATGACATGTCACTAGGCTTAAAAGCTCGAAAACGTCAGGGGCTTCGGTATGAAAGGACCGAGGAGAATGGCCCCACCAATGAAAATATGGGGCGGGGGGGGGGGGCGGGGACAAAGACATCATTTTGCCCTCTCCAAATAGTTCGGAAAGGTTTAAAAACAGATAAAATACACAAAATGTTACATAATAGTGTCCAGATGTCAGGAGTATTCAAGAAAACGTCAATATTTGAGCTTACTTTTCAAGCATTGATAACTTACCGCCTTTAGTGCAAAATTGATATATGTGTTGTGTTTATGCGTGTCAATGTGTGTGTGTGTGTGTATGCGGATTTGTTCGTGTATGTATAGCGGCGTGTGCTCCCTCCTATGTGGACGGTTTGCAAGTTATACAACAATCCGTTCACCGACACGTTCTGAGGTTTGGGATGTTGCAAACCTTTTGTCCCCATTGCGCAAACCATATTTAATTATGAAATGTGCAGCCACCGGGTATCCATGGAGATTCTGTTTGATGGACCTAAGGTGCTCGGTGACTCGATCCGCGAGGCGGCGTTTTGTCTCTCCCACGTACAACGAGTTACATCTCCAACAAGCTAAAATATAAACTACATTAAAGGAAATGCAGGAGAATCTTTGTTTGACAATGAAGCTATTGCCGTTGGGGCCTGAAATGTTGAAGAGGTCGTGTTTGCCAACAACTGGGCATAATTCCTATTTTTGCATAATTCCTAATGCCTAATTCGGCACATAGGGGGAAAGTTGTTGTTGAAAAGTCGGAGGAAAAAATTTGGGGCGAAATAAAAGTTTCGATATAACGTTTCTACACACTTTTTTCTACGTAAACGTAATACGTAATACGTAAACGGAAAAGAACGCCCTTCTGGATTTACAAGGTACATACAATATTTTCAAAGTTGTCAAATTTACGGACACCTGCTGTTAATACAAACATAGTTAGACCATTGAAATAACGTTATTTATATGTTTAAACGTTAGGGTGAATTATCTTTCTTATGTATTGAATTGTCATTTTTTGCCCTTTGCACAGGCAGATACAACTGCCACCAATAAACACATAAATAAATAAATAAATAAATAAATAAATAAATAAATAAATATATATATATATATATATATATAAACATGACGGAGAAACTGTAAAACAACGGTGCTACAGAATTGAAAGGCTGGATCTCCGAGGAGATACATTATATATATATTTATATATATATATATATATATATATAACGCTGGATCGACCGGTAGGGGGAAATCGTTAAACCGTCAGAACGTTAAGGCGAAAAGCAAACAATAAAATACATAAGAATATATTTCCCCTTTGCGTTTTGAGATATGCATACACATTATTTCAATGGCCCCTCATACATTTGTGTAAACGGATACGTGTACGTAAGTTGGTATACATTTAAGTAATTACATGTACTACGTATGGTATGTGGGTATTTACCATACTGTTACGTATTCCCATTGAAAATGTGTGTCAAAACGTTAAGGGGAAACGGTTTTTTTGCCCTATGGGTAAATTCGCCCTATGGGTCGTTTTTTCAGACGATATATATATATATATATATATCATATACTGCAATTTATGTGGTGTGCAGTTTGTCGGAGAATCTAAAAATACCCTTCAAATGAGAATGACACAGCACAGGTCAGCAATTAAAACCAAAAAGGTTGAACAACCTGTTGCAAACCATTTCAATTTGCCTCATCACTCTATCAAAAACTCACGGGTCATTGCCATCGACCAAAACGATACATGGACCGACAAAGCTAGAAAAGCTAAAGAAAATTTCTGGGAACTCAATCTCGAAACCACATCGCCTTTCGGCTTGAAAATCAGGAGCGATTTACCAGTTTGCTGATTATACTAACCAAAATAATCCGATCAGGCCATTCCGGCCTAACAATTTCTCTAATTACTTTGAAGAGGATTTTCCTACTGTTGATGAGTTACACCCGAGTAATCCGATCAGACCCTCCCGGTCAATTAACCTGGTCAATTGCCTTAAGAAGGATTATCCTGTCACAATAGAGATGAGACCATTGTCAACACCTTTAACCCTTTACCGTTGTTTGGGTCCTTTTGGACCCATGCGGAGAGCTCGGCTGTCACACATCTTTACTGTTTCACGCGGAGCTCGAAACTGCGAGTAGCTACCCGAAAATTCGGCCACAAAAGCGAGAGAGACAATAGTTTAAGGTCACGGGGTCAATGGCCTACGGAAGCCGATGCGAGGCGGGCTACGTCCGCTTTTCAGCAAAATCCCGAGGCGCGCAAATATTCCCCGATCTCAGCACAACGGTAAAGGGTTAAAAGCTTCCAAAATTTCTCACTCCTTGTCATTCTCTGACCAAGTATTGACAAAGAGGTAGTATTCCTCGAAAGCTCTACTTCAAAACTTTTGGCTGTTTAATTTATCTTAATTCCCTCTAATGAAATTTACACATGAATCATCACCTACGATATTACCTTTTTTAGATGTTCTTGTGAAGATCGAAGGGGGGAGACTAACTACTACTGTATATCACAAACCTACAGACCGCCATGATTTCCTCCATTTTAGGAGTTGTCACCCTCAGCATATGAAAGAATCCGTTGTATATAGCCAAATCTTACGTTACCAACGTATATGTTCTGATTCAGAAGATTATCAGGAACAACTTAAACACCTTTTGCAGCATTTCCTCAATAAAGCGTATCCTTGGAGAATTATCTAAAAACAAGTTGAAAAGGCGGCGTTTGTTGATAGGAAGAATCTTCTGTCTTATAATACAAAATGTTCTATGGATAAAATACCGATAGTCCCGGTATATCACCCAGCTGTAGTCCCTACTAATGAAAAGATCAAGAGAGAGTGGAAAGCCATCTCGAGGATACACCCCAATGATCCAATATTTGCCAAACCCCTTCTCCCCGCTTTCCGTCAGTCCAAGACCCTCAAAAGGCATTTAGTTCACAGTGCAATTCCGAAACCTCATCAGCGCACTGGAAATCGCAAGTGCGATAATCCTAGATGCAAAGTTTGTGATAATATTAACTGATGAAGAGATTATACTTAACCGCCCGGGAGGACCAGTGACCCTTCATCCGGGCAACTACACCTCTGATTCCTCCAACATCATATACATATTGAAATGTCCCACCTGTGATAACAGACTTTATGTTGGAGAGACCTCTACTAAATTTCGCCTAAGAATAAATAACCACAAACAGAGCATTAGAGACGGAACTCAATGCCTGCCAGTAGGTAAGCATTTTAGCGAGGCTAATCACTCGAGGGATGGCTTAAACAAAGATCGGGGTTTCCTATCATTTTACCCCCACATCATTTTTTAATCATCTCTAAGCGTGTCTTTATCACAGTTGCGTCACAATATTGTAGCAATGCGTCGTAATTTCTTTATTTTGATCCTTGCAAACGCGTCATTTATTACTAACTCATGATGCGCGCATCAATGTATTAACTTTGAACAATAACTTAAAATCGTTTACAGTTATCATTTACATTTTCATTTGTAATCGCTGTACATTCTCCATCTAATCCGCTGAGGAAAATCCCAGGTGGGATTGAAATATATTCGGATATTTATCAATCTTGTTGGTCATCAGTATTATTAATTTCTCAATCTTGTCTATATATATATATATATATATATATATATATATATGTATACATATATATATATATATTTACCTAAATTGTGCATTTGGGAGACAATAGTCGTTATAATCGGTATATTTGGGACACATATTCAGTCTTAGGAGACATATCGATGTCTCCTAAGTTCCTCACCTTTTTTTAAGCTTCTTTTCTACATTGTACCTAACCGTTTCCTATCTCTATGGTAGCGTTTTGGCTTCCTCTTTACTCAGCCACTATGTAGTCTGCAAGTATACACCAGTGGCGATGTTATTTACCATTGAAATACAGGTGTCTTGTACGGTGTGTTGTATGTATGTGCATACTTGGCGGACTCACATATACTTAACTGTATTGAATTTTTTTGTTTGTTTTATTACAACTTGTGTGATTAAGATATAGCAAAATATACACTATCAGAGGTTAAAGGGCATCCTCAATAGTTACTGGTATTTTTGGTAAATTTTTTATATGCCCATATATGGAAATATAGTAAATAAACTAGATATACCTTTTTGTCTCCCTAATGGTAGGATTATCCGCATTTTCCCCCAAGTGGAAAATAAAGTGTTTTATATATATATATATATATATATATTAAAACAGAAAAGTTCCACGTATACTCCGAGAAATAATAAAGTACAAAAAATATGCAATAAAGGGCATGACTGGTTGATTTTAGGAGTATGAAAAATTACAAATATATTTGTAATTTTTCATACTCCTAAAATCAACCAGTCATGCCCTTTATTGCATATTTTTTGTACTTTATATATATATATATATATATATATATATATATATATATATATATATATATATATATGTATATATATATATATATACTGCTTAATGCGGGCTAAGGTGGACATGCTCTAAAAGGGGTACTTTGGTGGACATATTATTATGGTACTATGGTAGATGTATTATGCACCATTCAGGAATGTAAGAGTTATAGCCTACTGCATGGGGTTTAGTACCACAATGGCATGTCTCCAGTACTCTAGCGAGGCTGCTTTTAAGTCCCATGTTGTATTTGAGATATAATGTTGGCTTCACATAAAATCGTGTCCACTTAGGGAGTGTCACCTTTACTTGAAGTCCACAGATTGACCCAATTTGAAACAGGCAACATATATATCATGCTGATTTCAACCACTGGTGTCCTCTGAGGGAGTGATTGAATCGGGTTCGTCTGTCTGTCTGTCTGTCTGTCTATATATATATATATATATATATATATATATATATATATATATATATATATATATATATATAAATCAAATTGGTAAAGCTGGAAAATTTGGCTGAGGTGAAAAAACGATGTTGACTCCACCGGGATTCGACCTCGGGACCTCCCGCTTTCTATCGCGGACTCTCTAACCACTGAGCCATGAAGCCAAGTTGGTTTGGCCTTTGTTCAAATGACAGATGAAGCAACTCGCAATTCACCTCCTGAGCAGGCTCCTAATTTTTTTGAACAGCACTAGTTCTCGTTTGGCGCAAGCCCAACCAAAGATCCAAGTTGATGCTATCCAGCTGAACACAATTGTTTATTCGCCAGCGGATCTCCGAAGAGATACAGAAACCTGTGAAAGCAGATATGAAGTGAAAATAAATGCTGGCGACAACTGCGTGGAATATGTAAATCATATTGGTAAAGCTGGAAAATTTGACTGAGGTGAAAAAACGATGTTGACTCCACCGGGATTCGAACTCGGGACCTCCCGCTTTCTAGTGCGGAATCTCTAACCACTGAGCCATGAAGCCAAGTTGGTTTGGCCTTTGTTCAAATGACAGATGAAGCAACTCGCAATTCACCTCCTGAGCAGGCGCCTAATTTTTTGGAACAGCACTAGTTCTTGTTTGACGCAAGCCCAACCAAAGATCAAAAGATCAATATATCAGTATATATATATATATATATATATATATATATATATATATATATATATATATATATATATATATATATATATATATATATATATATATATATATATATATATATATATATATATATATATATATATATATATATATATATATATATATATATAACGCTTATTCCCACCTTAGGGGAAAATTGTTATATCCGCGCGTACAAAGGGCGAAAAAATAACAAAGAAATACATAAGAAAAAGTATTCGCCCTAACGTCTAAAAATATAAACAGCGTTATTTCAATGGCCAGCCATCCGTTCGTGTTAACAGCTAGGTGTACGTAAATTTGACAACTTTGAAGTAATTGTATCAAATTTGTAAATCCAGGAGGGCGTTTTTGTCCGTTTACGTATTCCTCTAGATAAGGTGTGTAGAAACGTTACGGCGAAACTTATATTTCGCCCCCCAAAAAATTTTTCCCCTTAAAGCGCAGAAGTATTCCCCCCAAAAGAATATGCTGCCACCACTTAAAAGTTGTTGAAGCTCCTCCCAATTTTGGTTGAGGAAACCCACTTGGTAAACTGAGCTCACTACACAGATCACGACAGCTGTAAAAGCCGAGGATCGTGTGTCCTTTGCTCGCCATTACAGTCGGCTTTGCTTGTCCTTGCTTGCCCATATCTCAACTGTGCAACACGCGTCTGGTCAGGAAGTTTTCATTCGTGTTATTTGAAACCCAAATCAAAACATCTGCGTCTGCCTAATAACCTTCTCTTCAGCAGTGGTCAGCGCTGGCTACTGTGAAATCCATGCTTTGTTATGAGAAACCAATGTAAATGTATTGCGTGCTTGTTTATACCAAAGAGCCGTATGTAAACTGTGTAAAGCTGTTATATTCGTTTTTATAACTTGTCACCATATAAAGTACTGAGAAGGGATGGTAACTATCTGTTTAGATTTAGAAGAGGGACTGGTAATACGACGGGCTACATGCAGAGAGGCAATACAGCCTTATCTCCTCACTTCTCCCACGCTTTCACTCCTTCCACTGGTAAAGCAGCCAGCATTATTCTGTTTTATCCAAAGGATAACTTTCCCCGGGGTAGTCGGTCAATTCACTGAAAGATCGGCAATGCGAAAGAAATTATACCAGTAAACTATATATTTGGGGGCTAGTCTGCGCGAAAACAGTTGCTGCAAGCTCATACCTAAGGCTTCGGACTCGGAAGGAAAAATTATCTCCCCGAAAATTTCACTGACAAAATACCAAAAATGTTTTCATAGGCTCTAGCTATTGGATTTGAAAACTGTTGTTTAGATGGTGTGTTTTTTGCGGGGCTTCAAAATGAGGACAGAAGAAAACAAACAAAACCATCTACGGGACACCAGTGGATCAAGGGACAAGCTCCAGTGAAATGAAATTATGGTGGGGTCCAGAGGCAAACTTCCCTCTCCCAGGCAGAAATTATGCCCTGGTGGGGATCTGGCGTCGAGCAAGAAGTCTCCCCCCCATAGAAAGAGCCCCGTCAGGGTATGGGTGAATCCGGGAAGAAACCAGCGAGAGCTCTGAGCATGAATTAATCGAGGCTAAGAGGCTGATATTGAGACGCGAAAATAAGTCGCCAGATAATATTATTTGGATTTTGGGACTGAGTGTAGGCGAAAGGGAAGGTAAAAGACTAAAAGGGAAACACCTCCAAACCCACCCACCCCTTCAAGTTTATGCTGTTTCTGGGAATTTTTCCTCTCTCCGTTCACCTTATATCTTCGCTGGTGCATCTAGGATTTTAGCAGGGAGCTATGGGAGGTACATCACACCTTTTCTAAGGGGGCACAAAGTCTGAATTTTCTTCCTCTCGAAATATTGAACTACGGTACGAAACTGTACATTCCAAAACTCTCCAATGAGGGCACCTTAGGTCCTGACTTTACCGTGGGGCAGTACCGTTAGCGTAGTTACATTGCGATTGCCCCTCCCCTCCCCCCGCCGGACTCGAAAAAGTAAAAAAATCGGGAAATTGCTATTTGAGACACCGGTCACCTAAGTGAACAGTGCGGTATTCCCAATTTTTCTTCATAAAATTCCGACCAATTTGTTCTAGTACAAGCTACATTTTCGTAATTATTTGGTTTAGAAAAGCAAAAATTTTTTAGCGTGTATCGCTTCGTGCGTACCAAATAGCAATCTCTAATAAAATAAATGTTCGCTCATAAATCAGTCCGGTGGTAAACTTTTTTAAAACTCCCGGCCGCTATAGAACCGTTTCCCTAGATTTCCTTCAATATAGGCTCTTTATGGTGAAATACTTAGCGTAACTCTAAAAAAGGCAGCAAAGTTTCGGAAGCTTTCTGGATGTCGCTGGTAAGCCTCAATCCGCACTCATTATTAGAAAACATAATTTAACAACGACAATCTTCGGGCCACATGCTATTTCGTATATACATATATATGAGGGTGGAGTTGGTTCGGTGGTTTGAGCGTACTGCCTTGCAAACTGGAGGTCCCCGGATCAAATCCCGTTGGAACCACTTGGAAATTTTCAGGGGTGTAAAAATTGGCTTGTTCAGCATAGCTGTTCACAGTGACGCTGAGGGGTTTTAAAAAATTGGTGAATTACAAAATTGGGTATTTGGTTGTCCCTTTCAGGAAGGTGTCCGCTTGCTCAGTGCAGCTGTTGAGCAAGCAAGTAACCTCCACCCCACCCAGCCTTTGGGAAAGTGGCTAAAGACTGGGGATACGCTCACGTCGGTCGGATGGGAACGTTAAATGGCGGTCCCGGGAGCAGGATTTGGAGCGATTAGTACACGCATGCCTCGTTACCTCTGAGCAATAGTCGAAAAGAGAAGGCAAAGTTCGCGGGTGTTCATCCACGCTCACTCTGGCAAAGGGTTCTCGATGAGCCAGATGGCTTCCTGACCCTCAAAAGTTTAAATAAAATTAAATATATTAATAGGAAACGCAGATTATTCAATAGTCCCCAAAATTTTCAAATATCCTCACAGGAAACCCAGTTTCTAAAAGTTTTATGTTCTGCAATACAAGTTCGATATTTACAAATATTTGTTTGAAAGAACACAAATTTTCCGGCGGGCTCTGCTCGATCGACGGAAGTTACTTTTTTAATACAGTTGTGTTCACACTTTAGGAAAAATCGGAAAAGTTTGGTGCTTGCCCCGCTGGAAAAGTCTAACGCCCCTGCCGTGTGGCACGTGTCCCTTTGTGCACCCATCCCCTTAAGATACGGTATTGTATCTATTTAAGTTTGAGTTGCTCGTAAAAGTTATTTGCAATAGCTCTCCGAGGTACGTTGGGCGTGAAAAAATTATAAAAAACCGTTCTTGCACAGACTCTGGTCTTGCCCACGATTTTTCGGAGTTTGGAAACCGAATACACGAATCCTTTAATGCATTTGGAAGGAAAACAAGAAGCATCGTTATGCAAGCACGTTGATTTAAATGAAGAATAAGGCAGTTTTTAAAAATTCTCGAGACATGTGGGCAGATTATTTCTTAAGATTTATGCGCAGCAACTTCGCCCGAAACAGCAGAATCTCGGAAGAATATTTTCCATTGCCAGACGGAAAGGGGACCAAAGTTTTCCCCTACAGATCAAACACATGCCATCGTGTGACTTGTATTTGTGAATGACGATACGCATAGTCACAAGGTGGTTGAGAGTGACGGGATGTTTTGGCAAGTGGTTGGGTTGTTGCAGTTTCAATTTGAAGAATGGATGAAAAGTGCTAAAATAGCTTACAGTGCTGTTGACCCAAATTCGTGCAACGGACCCTTTCATCGGTTTTAATTGACCTCCTTATCCTTGGCAAAAACATTGGACCTTTAATTAGGGTTGCAGCGTCGCATACACAAACATATGTTTCAATTCCGTTGGGTATAGTTTTCTCATGAGACGATACATGACCATTACAGAGTTTGGAGGAATTGAGGATAATAAGCCAGTCCGGCAATTCGTCTTGGTGGCTAAACACATGCGCACAACCTCCAAATCGTCGGGATAAACAAAACCAATCTCACACCTATACAAAATTATTCCGAAATTTGAGTTAACAAGAAAACTTTGCGAAATCAGTCTCGCTCAATCCATCCATAGCATAACGAGGAGTCTCTAGTGTGGTTTTGTGCAGTGGTGTGTGTCTAAATTGTCTTCTTGGTGTAAAAATTTGCATTTTAATCTGCCGTTCACTTGACACTGAGATAGTGTTGTATGCACATACGGACGAAATAAGGTAACGTTGTACGCTATGTGGTGAGCTCGGTTAGTATATCTCACGCTGTTCCCCACAATTCCCTGGGCCAACGAATTTATTACCGAACTCGCCAATTGTGGAACACTTGGTTCACGGATATTATCTTTTTGTGACATCAAGAACTAAAATGAATGAGACAATAGCAGAACAATAAGTAATCACTTTTTTCTTAAAATGGGGAACAACTTTTCACCGAAGGACGACTGATCAGGACATTTTCAGCATAAAGATTGAGCATAAAAAGACACAAAATATTGCACCGTTTAGAATCTTTAAGCCCTAAGAGACAGCTAGCAATTTCAAACGGGGTAGGGAAAACATCCATCCTTATACCCACTCGAAGGGCGATGAAGAATTTTGACATTAGTAGAGTTTGGCCATTGGTCATCTCACTTTGTAAGAAATAGATTAAAATTCAAAAAAAGTATACATCAGCAATGCGATACCAACAGGCAATGAAACAAGCAATCCTAGATGGTCCAAAATGTGGTCAGTATCGTTCTTGACAAATACACTTCGGATAGACTGTGGCCTTGATAAAATTATTTGGGAATATGTTGGGAACGGGTGTAGTAGAAAAAGTGGAAACATGTTCAAGGCGACGTGAGCATTCCTTCAACTTTCCCCCTAGTCTGCCTCCTAGTCAGCCCTGTAATCTAGTCTAGTACTTCATCCAACTTCTTTCACCATGCCATCATATAAGTAGCCCCGTAGTCTAAGGCCCAGGGCAACAAAAGGGTAGTGGACGCATCCCATGATTTTTCAGGGCGTTAATATGCGGAAATATTGGGGGGAAACATATCGCTCCCTCTGGCAAAATAGCCTAGTATGTTGCAAAGTAAAGAGGAAATTCTCAAACGCTAAATTTGTTTGAAAGAAAAAGTAAAATTTGGGAGGTTTTTAGTCGAAGCAGGGAGAATCAATGTGACCACTAGATGCCACTTTATAACTACTACTAAAAACACTAAATGACCAAAAAATAACACGGGCCGAGGACATGACAAAAAGTACTGCGGGTAATATAAGTCAATCGCAAACAACCACCCGATATTACTAACAAAAAGACCTCATCTAGACACCAACAAATTGGGTCAACCATTTTGAAAATTTCTGGAAACAATCCGTTTCCAATGATTAACCGCTGCACATGTAGTCGTTCCAAGCACACTACTCTATTATAACGCATTACATTAACATACACATGGACTGCCTTTGTTCCCCAGAAAATGCACATTTGTTTTACAAAAAATCTATGAGTTGCAATAAATGAGCTAAGTCTTGATGTGTGGTGATTCAGTAACTTGCCCAAGGGGGAGGGGGAGAAGGATACACCATCCCCACCTCTAAAGTATTCACAGCTATCCGCCATTTTGGGAAATCAATCAGAAGCAATGTAACCATCTCCCCATGTAACCATCTCCCCATTCAAGAATGGAGATTTTACATTCTGCCCAGTCCCCAATACCTGCAAAGTTCAAAAAGGGGATTGTACATGTTGATCTCACTTGTTCATCCCATCTCATAAAAAGAAGAAGAAACAGAAGATGCACACTGCATCACAGGAGAAAAGCCCAATTAGACAGGTTCCACTACACCCAGATTTCATCGCAGAGGAGGTGCTGATGGACAAGAACTTCTGTATGCCCAGAATGCTGTTCATGCACAGTAAGTGGGGTAGTATACACACAGGCTTGTGCTTTAACCAAGCCTTCAACTGCTTGTATAGAAGATATGGTTGAACCAAACCACACTGCTACTACTGTAGTTCATCATACAGTTTAGGTAGGATTTGAAATGCACACTGTAAGAATAAACTCCAATAACTGACTGATTTGTATGAAAGTTCTCAATAACAGACTGGCAGAATCTTGATGATCAACGGATTGAGAAATTAATTTGCCCCCTGTGTAGAGTTTAACCCTCCACCATCACATAACAAGGAAAATTCACAATGCACTTTCATTACCACATAATTATGCTTAGATTGTAAGAAAGAAACCAGAAAGAACAAGGGCTCAGTGATTTCTTGCTTAGAGGAAAATTTGGGGAATTCATGCAACGATACCCCTAGAGAGACCTCTTCTTAACCATAGCTTACTGCATGTACATTTTGAATTTAAAATGTATCTAAATTTCCAGTCTAAAGGTATATTGTTAACAAGATTTTTTGACCACTAGTGACCAACAGTTCAATACCCTTTCACCTTTTTTGACTTGACATAACCTCTGATCTTCACTACAAACTATAAACATTTTTCCTTTCATTGCGATAAATAAAACATTTCCATGATTTTCCCCTTTAGCCTCATTTGACCTCAAAAGTAATGACGTTTTGATTCCACCATCCTCTTCTTTACTAGCAAGTCAACATATACCAAATGTGAAAAGTGTCTTTCATTGTTGTCATTTACAGTTACAAGATTGTCAGTTTTACCTCTGCTGAATACAGTTGCATTCTTTCTTTCAATATGAAAATTCTACAGTATACACTAAATAGAACAAGTGTCAGTCATTTGTATCAACAAAAGCACATAAAATAAGGATAAATAATTACCGTTCCAATTAACAGCAAGGCCTGTGTTCATTCATACTATAAACCTGTGGCTGTCATACTATTACTCTTTTTGTCATATATCAGTCTTCATCCTTCTTGTTTATGTAGGAATAACTACTGTAGGAGGTAAAAAAGTTGGTGACTATTGTAAGAGCCCATTGCTTTGAGCTCTTACAGAGACATCCCGAGGAATTGCAAGGTTGCAAGAAAATAAACTGATAGTTCTAATGAACCTGAAGGAAACCAACCAGAATGGTGTCACTGTGGCAACTAGGTAGACATACAGTATGTGCACTTGAGAATGTTTGCTGCTGCCTGAGTTTAAGGCAATGTGTCACGAACCAGTTACGATTTGGGAACCTTATACTGGATCCTAGCTAAGTCTCTAGGCCTGGGCCATCACCTGAAGTGAGAGCTGTAACTCTGCAGTGACAGACTGAACAATAACAATAAAACACGTGCAAGCTACAGGTACTTCATGTTTTGGAAATAATGAAATCCAGGTACTGTAGAAAGAATTATTTTATGGCAAAATTCCCCCTTGTGCTG
Organism: Holothuria scabra; assembly: GCA_037179385.1. Taxonomy (NCBI): domain Eukaryota; kingdom Metazoa; phylum Echinodermata; class Holothuroidea; order Aspidochirotida; family Holothuriidae; genus Holothuria; species Holothuria scabra. The sequence continues at coordinate 10,430,146 of CM074189.1, forward strand.
TTTGGGCAATGCAAAACCGGAATCCTACTCCAGATGGTCATCGTGTACTGGATTCATTCCATCTGTTTTAGCGGTCAGAAGTCGACTTGTTCTTGGTACAGTTTCGCTTGGTGTACTGTATCTGATGCTATTACAGGTGTCAGTCTAATACATTCTGGTACATGATTATAATCCTTTGGCTGCTTTCTAAATATTCGCAAGAAACCTATCCAGAAGAGAAGAAAGAAACACTGCTGAAATTACTCTCCCAACACAATAACCAGAATGCAAAAATACAGCGAGGTTTCTATGATACATAAATTCCATGTTCTTTTAAAAGAATATTACTTTTGTTGTAAAACTTGGTGGCCCAAAGTGATTTGATTTCACCAGTAAGTAACTGGTTTTTCTTTCAACCTTAACAAGTCTACATTCAAAAAAAGCCAAGTTGCAAGCTGTGCCTTAAGATATTCTGCATAGTTTGACCTCTGATGACCCCAAATAATTTTCGACCTCCATCAATAGCTACAGATGCCATCTTTCTACCGTCACACAACCATATTCTAAAGCTCAATGCTACAGTATCTTACTAACCTGCCTTACTGTAAAATACAAAGTAGGAAAGGTTATCAAGGTTTGACCTTGGATAACTCCATTTTAATTTTGACTGTAAAAATTAATAGAGGTCACCCAGCCCACCCTCCAATCATAATTCATCAACAAACCAAGTTTGAAAACAATCCAATCTTCCTCCTTCCTGATATATTATGCAAAAAGGGTTTTCAGAGTTTGAGCCCCCTGTGATCCCAGATGACCTTTGTTCTTTGCTAAAACTAATAGATTCTCCCTCACATTTTAATGCATCAACATACCAAGTTCCCTGCTCCACTGAACTGATTTTTCTCTGTTCACTGTACAGTAGACATATAAAATGACAAAGATTTAAATTTAACTCTATGTAATCTGGAGGTGACAACCTCCGCCCCAAAAGGGTGAAAATTCACTCCAAAAAGAGTGAGATTCACTCCAAAAGAGCAAAGTTTCATTCTCGAATTTTTTTTTTTTCACACTTAAAAATGAGTGGTCCCTAAGTCTACATGGTCAATTCAACTGCTCCAATGAGCTAAACTGTATGCTTACAGGTAGCACTGACTGCATTCACCATGTTCAGAAAGTCACAAAATAAAATGAAACACTAAAAAGCTGGGAGTATACTGTAACATACAACACCAGGAAATCAGAACATCCCAGTAAATCTGGGTCTCCTCATAAAACTGGGAGATAAAACAGCTCTGGTTTTTGTTTGTTTTTACACTTTTGTTGTTGTTGTTGTTGTTTATCAGCTTCATGTTACAAGCATCACACAAAGCGGAGATCTACAGTACGATCAGTTCAGTCAAATTTTTAGGATGTTGCAAGTGTACCCTCAACTGTTTATCAAAAAGGTCCTTTTTGTGGTATTGGGTTTTCTGGTGGAAACCATTGTCACATTTTCCTTTTTCTGTTTGTGCTACAGTATACCCTAGACATACATCAAAGTTGGGGTATGATTACCTGAAGGATGATGTTCTATTGTACCCCAGGAGGTTAATTTAAGTGGAGTCTCTGTAAATGCTGCATCCCCCTCTCGCCCCTCTGCAAACCTAGGAAAAATTAAGAAGAGTGTGCACGTGAAGTGCATTCAAGGTTTCATGGTTCTTCAGAAAATATGGAAGAAACTGTAATAAACCAGACCAAACTACAGTAATTCTTGTTGTGGAATGACTGTAAAAGATTGCGGGATACACTGAGATAGTGGTCCATAACTACCCTGTAGAATACAGACTACAGTTATATCAACACACTGTACTGTGTAGGTCCTTTCAAAGTGAACTGCTGTCATTTTAGTAGGATTTTTCTGAAAGGGAGGCATGCAATGTGGGAATCGTCTCAAATTTGAGACAACTCAGTGCCATGACGTACATGAAAACTTTTTATCAGTGAGGAGGACCAAAATCTGTGGCAGTACAGTACCATACAGTACTGTAACTTTGAAGTTTGATGACTAAGACTTACCACCATACTAAGATGAGCTTGCAGCAATCCTTTTTAAAAAAGCTCAACCTTCCCTTATCTGATTTCAAAACAAATCTCACAGGCATTTACATATTCACAAGGAAAAATTACCTTAAAGCTTTCATTTTCCAAGCACGCAGAAGTACAGTATGCTCAGTTACCACGGTTTATACACAGAGTTATGTGTTGTGTGCCCATACTTGCTGGCGAAGTGCATCTAACAGAGTGGGGATAAGGTTTGGAATCTAAAATTACTTACACATACAGTATTGTTGGTGTAAAGTTCGACCTTCCATGACATGATAGAAAGTGATTGTTATGGTGGAGCCCTGTGATGGCAAAATTTAACGAGCAAACAAGCAATGTGAGCGGTGATGGTAAATACCATAGATACATCACAGTTGTGAAGTCATAATGGGTTTTAAAATCTCCTGCAATGTGTTTTATTGAGAGAAGTTGGCCTGGGAGATCAGGGATCTAAGGGAGGGGTAATCCCCTACAGGCCTTTGTAAATTTTAAAATTGGGTTGGCCTAACAGTAAATGCAATCTGGTGCTATAAAGCTACCTTTTGAAGTAAATTTTGGAGTGTTACAAAATTTCTCTACTTTTTGGACCTAAAAAATTTGGCATCAGTGGGAGACAATGTGTCCTCTTTGAATTTTTTTCAGAAATTAGGTACATGCAATCTGGTGTCACAGAGTATGCTACGCTTTGAAGCAAAATTTGTGTTACTAAGTTACAAACTGTATTTAAGGATCTGAAAAAATACAGTAGCATCCATGGCGGGTGTGCATGTTTAGCAGAGGCAAAGACCATGCTGCTAGAATTAAATGAGACTTTAAATAGCCAACTTTACCCAAGAAAAAGGCAAAGAAGTCCATGTGTACAATGTAACCCATATTTTCAAGGTGTGGCCAATTTCACCCCCTGCGACCATCTCTTTGGTCATTAACATTTAGATCAGCAATGCATACTCGTTTATATCCATTTAATTTGGTGAATCATAACTATCAAGGGCCAAAGCCAAAAATGGTCATCATCACCAAACCTAAAAATTGAGCAATTTCGATTTGGTTCAATTCACCCATGGTAATTTAGACTACAGTCCAAAGTTATAAAATCTGAAGAATAAGTTGTGATTAATCGCATTACCAGTGAGATGCGGTCATTCAAAGATGCAAATTGCAGCAAATTGCTCATTCAAAATGTGGTAGGACGGAATTAGGAAAAAAGGACATAACAACATACCCATTTTGAATTCCCTTCTTTTTCTGTGACAAAGTGCTTTAGTAAACACAATTTATACAATGAGAAAATACTAAAGATACTTTTAATATCTATAGTAAAAATTAAAATGAAAATGTCCAATTCTGCCCCACCTTATTTTTTTACATTCCTTTTTTATTTTCAATGGTACAAAAAATGAAAAAATTACTGAAACTTTCCAAGCTACAGTATCAACTGTGAATGCAAGTGACACTTCTGAGTGCAAAAAAAGTCAATATGATATTTTAGGTAGTCATGGTGATTACTCAACATTTTTTTGGTGGGACGGAAACAAGTGTGGTGGGACGGAGTTTTAGTTTATAGGTAATTTTAAGTAATATGCCCTGATAGATTTACTCATGACTTGACTTTTTTATGGTCAGGGTCATGTTTTTGACAGCTTTTGTAAAAACTATGGCATACTTCTCCACCTTGTATTTAGTTTTGAAGGTACGTCATGCATAGTTCCAAAATTTGTGGGTCCCCAAATATGGTCCCCGATGGTTTTTGTCGAATTTCTTTCTGACTTGCATGTGTATTATGCACCTTCTTTCTCTCACCTACTGTAACCATGAAGGAGATCTAAAACCTACATTAATTTTTGAAATTATTAAGAAAAAAAGCTACATATAAACAGGCACTAATAAAAAAGACTATCAAACTCCGTCCCACCACAATATGGTTATTTTGGCTTTGGCCCTCAACCAATCCGGTGGTTGCAATTAGTACTAGGATTTTCACACAACCCATGTGGCTTGGAAATTTGAGACAAGCTCTCAGCCTGCAAGCTGGTCACTTGTGCAACAGAGTGAACAGACCTCAAGGAGAAGCATGGTAGTCATTATTCAGTCATCTTTGTGTACAAACATAATTAGTTATCCCTCTTTCACCAACTCATTGATCATTTTTTGCAGAACTCAATCAACAAATGAATCATTTTAAATCAATTGGAACTCTCTAAATCATTTTTTCCTGAAGATACACTGAAAGATCCACTACTAAGCCTTTGTTTCTACAATTGGCCCTACTATCTAACACTTGTTTAAACCAACTTTGTGGCTGTATCGAGCAAATAGTCTTTGGAGGGGGCAAATGCCTTTGGCTTTAACTAATATTGATCTCAAGATACCTGAACAAACAGTTTTCTGAAAAATTCTGGATTATTAGTTGCAGGCTTGAGATGGCTAAAAAATTGCTTTTCCCTTAGAACTCGTGTTAAGCAGGTGGGTGTTTTGGGAGGTTGAACCCACCATGACTCAAAATTGAAATGCAAAAAAAAAAAAAAAAAAAAAAAAATACCTACTGTAAAATGGAAGTTTTTCTCCCTCCCCTTGGGCTTCCCCTTATGCTGTGCTGCACAGCCCCCCCCCCCATGACACAATCCTAGCTATTCTACGTAGTACTGTACGTACTATGTAATGATGCATAGTGTAAAGCCTCCAAATTGCTGTGGGCACAGCTGGCCACTGATCTGCAGGCGGTACAGTACACATGCCATTGCAAACACAGTTTTGTCCAATTATTACATTCACAGCAAATATTTGCTATGAAATACTCAAAAGTCAGTGTGCCACTCCACCTTCGCTGGCCATCTCAATGTACAGTAGCTAGTCAACTACTTATGGCATTTCACATGGGTTCGGACTGAAATGCTGCCGGGAAGCTTGACCCGCCCACAACAGGTCTGTCAATTTCGGCCCTAGGTAGTTTCAGCTTGTTATTTTCCGCCCATAAAAATCTTGGGGCCGAAAGTAATGTTGAACTTACATGTGTTAAAAATAACTTTTAACATCAAATTTCAAATCCAAGTACAGGACAAACCTTTGCCGCACCCCTGAATTTTGCAACGCTGGTGGCATGCATCCATACAGTAGGCTACAATCAATGTATATATATGTCCCACCCGTTTTGATGCAGAAAAAGATTCATAAATCTCTGCCTGGAGATACCATTCTCCAGATTTCTTCATGTAAATCTAAATCTATGAGTTTGGTGATTTGGAGTTTGGCAGGGTGAACCATGGGCCTAAGCTACTGGATAACGGAATTTAGTGCATAACTACTTGTAGGCATTTCGCTACAAACGTACCTGAAGGCAGACAAAAAAATTAGTCATTTTTTGTGATTTTGTGCGCCGTGTATTGGCCTACTAGGCTGTAACCAACAAAAGTAAGAGGAGTTACTCGGTCTAGCTTAGACTGAGCTTTATATCACCAAAGTGCTAACTACTAACGTTACTAGTTGGCTACTACTAAGGTAATAGGCTAATCTAGTAGTACTGCTGGCCTAGGCCTGCGATATGTTTGTATGTATAACAACTGAACTCTGACCTAGGCTTATGTTCATATTGTTCTTCGATGGAACCCCCTAAAATATGAAAAGTTTCGACTATAAGCCTGTAATAAGGGACATTCTTACCCTTTGCTGTCAGGTTCTGTGGCCGCAGTTACTTCGATGACAGCAAATTGAAGGAATGCTCGGCTACCGCTGTCTTCCTTCCACGGACGCTACGAACGATTCGAAAAACGCAACTTGGTCAACCTGCACTTCTTATCGGTTGTCTTTTTATGCCTTTTCCGAGCAGATAGTGTCAGTGTACTTAATTCTGTCACTACCAGTTTCACAGCACATGAAAGTTTCTGTCTTGCGATAGCCATGTTATTTTACGTTCTGTTTGTGTGGTTACTTGCTTCCCCGAATGCGTTCAATGAATGCAATGTAAACTGACTGCAGTACTGCAGTGCAGGGTACTGTAATATAACGACGTACCGTTAAGATTGTGTATGAGTATATGTGTGTGTACTGTACATACCACCGTGCGTCTGAACATTTGTAAACAATATCATGTGACCAATATCCACCAATCAGTATAGCCTTCGTTTTGAATTGAGACGGAGACTAACTGTCAATCATGAATGACGTCAAAGACGTGTTCAGTCAGTGGAAAACTCGTATGATCCATTATCGAGCTTCTTTTTAGGGGGAATACTGCTGCCCTTTAAGGTCTACTTTTTAACAACAACTTTCCCTCTAAGTGCTGAATTAGTGAAATATATATAAATATATATATATATATATATATATATATATATATTTCTAATTGCGGATTAGGGCGAAAACTCATCTGAAAAAACGACCCATAGGGCGAATTTACCCATAGGGCGAAAAAACCGTATCCCCTTAACGTTTTGACACACATTTTCAATGGGAATACGTAACAGTATGGTAAATCCCCACATACCATACGTAGTACATGTAATTACTTAAATGTATACCAACTTACGTACACGTATCCGTTAACACAAATGTATGAGGGGCCATTGAAATAATGTGTATGCATAACTCAAAACGTAAAGGGGAAATATATTCTTATGTATTTTATTGTTTTCTTTTCGCCTTAACGTTCTGACGGTATACCGATTTCCCCCTACCATTCGATCCAGCGTTATATATATATATATATATATATATATATATATATATATATATATATATATATATATATATATATATATATATATATATATATATATATATACATATATATATATATATACTAAGAAAAGTATCCACGTGTGCTCCAAAAATTATAAAAGCGATGAAAAATAGTGAGTTACACAAAGATGACATCATAAGAGCACAAATTTCCAATACAGAGAAAACAGTGTATATTTCAGGCACGCCTGTGCCTTTCTTCACCACCAGCAGTGAAGTGAAAATAATATAATGGAGACCTAGTACACTGTACTCAATGGTATTCCTATTGCAAAAGCTCATAGTCACGCTTCACCACGAGTGGCAAACGGAAAATCACTCAAAACACCCAAATCCAAGTTTAAACCATTGATATGGGTTTTAAGCTTCATAATCCACTTACTCTCGGACCTTAGTCTATTGTTGAGAGTGGGGTAATTAGAGCCTAACAGGACAAACTTGAGATTGGAGAGGTTGTGATTACATTGATTGAAATGTTTGGCTACTGGAGAACTGATGGCCTTATCTTTAACTGTCTTTTTGTGGTTGTTGAATCTGAACCTGAACTTTGAACCTGTTTGACCAATGTAATTACCATACACGCACTTATTACAAAAAATCAAATACACGACGTTGGGGGTATCACAGTTGAAAGGACCGGGGCGGATGCGGGCATTGGTACCGGGAGGGGTGAAACAGGGGTCAGTGATAAAAAACTACATACTTGACATCTAGGCTTTCCGCATTTCCGGTTGCCCGTGTCGGACCTACTGGGAAGCCTAGAAGAGGTAATTATGGATTTAAGGTTGGGAGGTTGCCTACGGGACATGAGAGGGGGGTCTTTGAACAGATCGTGAATGGAACTGTCCGATTTGAGAATTTCAAAGTCTTGACGTAGCACTTTGAGTAACTTGTCAGTTCGACTGGAATAATCCACAACTAAAGGAATGCGAGAGTTAGTGGCTTTCGGTTTTTCAAGAAGAAGGTCTTCCCGACATAGAGCAGAAGCTTTTAAAATTCCCCTTTTAATAATGGAAAAGGGGTACCCGTTATGCAAGAAATGACCAACAAGATTTGAAATATGTTTATTGTACTCAGATTCGGAAGAACAGATACGTTTGATTCTGATGCACTGGGAGTACACAATGGCTATCTTAAGGCTGTATGGGTGGGAACTCTCAAAATTGAGATAAGTATGAGTATCAGTGGGCTTGCAGTAAAGCGTGGTGACAAAATTATCGTTACGCAGTTCAACTAGTACGTCTAGGAAGGGGATTTCAGTATCGGAGAACTCCGAGGTGAATTTTATGGTTGGGTGAACATCGTTACAGGCTGTTAAGAAATGACGGAGCGCATCTACTCCGTGAATACTTCTATGTCGGGAAGACCTTCTTCTTGAAAAACCGAAAACCACTAACTCTCGCATTCCTTTAGTTGTGGATTATTCCAGTCGAACTGACAAGTTACTCAAAGTGCTACGTCAAGACTTTGAAATTCTCAAATCGGACAGTTCCATTCACGATCTGTTCAAAGACCCCCCTCTCATGTCCCGTAGGCAACCTCCCAACCTTAAATCCATAATTACCTCTTCTAGGCTTCCCAGTAGGTCCGACACGGGCAACCGGAAATGCGGAAAGCCTAGATGTCAAGTATGTAGTTTTTTTATCACTGACCCCTGTTTCACCCCTCCCGGTACCAATGCTCGCATCCGCCCCGGTCCTTTCAATTGTGATACCCCCAACGTCGTGTATTTGATTTTTTGTAATAAGTGTGTGTATGGTAATTACATTGGTCAAACAGGTTCAAAGTTCAGGTACAGATTCAACAACCACAAAAAGACAGTTAAAGATAAGGCCATCAGTTCTCCAGTAGCCAAACATTTCAATCAATGTAATCACAACCTCTCCAATCTCACGTTTGTCCTGTTAGGCTCTAATTACCCCACTCTCAACAATAGACTGAGGTCCGCGAGTAAGTGGATTATGAAGCTTAAAACCCATATCAATGGTTTAAACTTGGATTTGGGTGTTTTGAGTGATTTTCCGTTTGCCACTCATGGTGAAGCGTGACTATGAGCTTTTGCAATAGGTATACCATTGAGTACAGTGTATTAGGTCTCCATTATATTATTTTCACTTCACTGCTGGTGGTGAAGAAAGGCACAGGCGTGCCTGAAATATACACTGTTTTCTCTGTATTGGAAATTTGTGCTCTATGATGTCATCTTTGTGTAACTCACTATTTTTCATCCTTTATATATATATATATAGATATATATATATATATATATAATAAGGTCGAAATGCTGCGGAGCACTGTTGAAATGTGTAGGTCGAAAAGAGGTAGTAAAAAGTGCTTAAAAGTTTGTGGAAAACTCCACGACGTTTCGGGTATAAACCCTTCATCAGGTGGCAAAAACCAAACTGAACAACCAACAGTAACAATTGGACACGACAAACATCAAATCCGAAGCGATCGCTGTAAAAACATAACCGGACGAAAGTGACTGTCAGAAAACATGAGTGCGAAGGATGAAACACAAATCAAAAAAAGAAAAAGAGCGTCCTGGATGAAAAAATGCACGTAAAAATCGAACATGGTCTTAAAAAAAGGAAAACAGGAGACAAAAACTAGCTCCGGAAAAAAATATTATAAATAAGGCCTACACAGAAAAAAACGAGCACGAACGGGTAAGTGTAAAAGGAGTAAAAACTGGTACAAAAGGGGGGTGAATATTACAAAAGGTCAATTCTAACGTTAAGCCCGTGTGGAGCGAGAGTACCTAGCCTCATGATCAGTCGGTTTTCAGCACTAAGGCGGTCACGATCGGAGCCTCGGCACTTTACAGCTGCCGTAACCGTTAAATGCTGTATTGAACAAGGTGAAGGAGGATTAAAATGTGCAGCCACCGGGTATCCATGGAGATTCTGTTTGATGGACCTAAGGTGCTCGGTGACTCGATCCGCGAGGCGGCGCTTGGTCTCTCCCACATACAACGAGTTACATCTCCCACAAGCTAAAATATAGACTACATTAGAGGAAATGCAGGAGAATCTTTGTTTGACAATGAAGAAGCTTTTGCCGTTGGGGCCTGAAATGTTGACGAGGTCGTGTTTGCCAACAACTGGGCATGTATTACACCTCGGACGTTTACAGGGGGAAGGTACCAGGGGTGTCGTCGAAAGAATTGAGTGGGTGGGAAGCCCGAACTAAATGGTTGGCTAAATTTTTCTCAACTCTAAAAGCAGTGATGGGGGGTTCCGGGAAAACATCACGGGTTGAGGGGTCTTGTCGGAGCGACTCTACACTTTTGTAGATAGCACGTTAAAAAGGACGGACCGAAGGGTGATATGAAATAACCAAAGGAATACGTAGATTTGAACCAGATTTGTTCTTTTTCTCCAAGGCTACCTCTCTGCTGGTTCCTTGAATTCTGCGCAGGGCATTTGAGAGGATTTTGGCAGGGTAATGGCGTTTTTCAAAAAAGGATAAAATTTCTTCAGAGGCAGTGGAAAAATCAGAATCCTCCGAACATATTCGCCTGGCTCGCAGGAGCTGGGAATAAGGGATAGATTTAGTGCAGGATTTGGGATGGTTGGAAGGGTACAATAGGTAGTTATGCGAGTCGGTTGGCTTAAAGTGTAGGTTTGAGGTAATAGAACGGTTGTTAGTGGACAGTTTAAGGTCGAGAAATACAACAGATGAGTCCGAGATACAATGGGTAAATTTCAAAAAAGGGCAAAAGGAATAAACAAAGTCGATAAAGGTTTCTAAATCAGTGCGGGATCCAGTGGCAACTCCTACAATGTCATCAATATACCTTTTGTAAAGTATAGGTCGGGGCCCGGTATACTGAGAAAACAGTTGTTCTTCAAAGTGACCCATGGTCAAACAGGCAACAGAAGGACCCATTTTGGTTCCCATAGCCACTCCTTTAACTTGGCGGAAAAAACGCCCATTAAACTGAAAACAATTTTGTGTGAGAACAAGTTCCGCCAGACGTAGGAAGGTGTCAGTCGGTATTAGTCAGTCGACCTTATATATATATATATATATATATATATATATATATATATATATATATATATATATATATATATATATATATATATATATATATATATATATATATATATATATATATATATATATATATATATATATATATATATATATATATATATATATATATATATATATATATATATATATATATATATATATATATATATATATATATATATATATATATATATATAACATATATATATATAACATATATATATATATAACATATATATATATATATATAACATATATATATATATATATATATATATAAACAGCATACATGACACATGAAAGCCCTTGAGCTGTTATACTATCTTCCACGGGAACAGCATAGGTTATAAACAAAATCGGGTCAACTACAAGGCCCACCCTATTTCTCGTTGATCGCTTCAGTTCTAGCATCCATGATTTTGATTAGTTGCTTTCTGCATGATAAATAAGAAGAAAGCCATGCAGGAGCTGAGTCTCCATTTAGGAGCTGAGTCTACAACGCCAAATATTACTTTTAAACGATCGAAAAAGTTTCCGGAAAAGAGGGTTCTTGACCATGGTTTACAACCCTCTCTTAACCACATAAGTCATTGCACACGTACGCATCTATGGACCTACCTACTTTCTTTCTGCTCTGCCCGCCTGTCATTTGTCAGCTTACCTGCCTACTTACATGAACTCGCGCGTATACACACCTGTATGTAGGACCATATGAAACCCTTGTTAAAACAGTTTTTTACTTATTGTTATTTTTTTTACATTATCAGTCGTTTTTACATTAAAAGTTACTTTTTACAATTTCGGTTGTAACAAGGCTTCTTATCCCCCCCCCCCCCAAAAAAAAAAAAAAAAATCTGCTCCATTATGACATTCAACCCTTGAAGAGTAATCAGAAGAAAAAGGAGATCTCAGTTTAGCCTGAATATAACTTCTAAATGAAAAGATTTCGCCATTACGTAAGAATTTGATTACCAAAAGATCTTACTGAAGTCCATTACAGCAGTACAATAGAAAACGACTGAAGATCCTTTTGAAACCAACGATCCGTTTTCGTAATCTTCTGTTATAATACTTATTTCCAAGGGAGATTGACTTGTAAATGGTAATACACAAGGCTTAGCTTCAAAAAGATATGAAGCAGCTTGATAATTAACATGGTAAAGATAACATTCTTTGCAACTGATTTTTTTATATTTTAAAACGTAATCTTCTTTCACATTGTTTTACCTATGTTATATTTATATTTCAACTTTTGCTCTGTATCAAGATGTAAATAAAGTTTCTTCCTTCAAAAAAGGAAAAAAAAAAAATGAGTTGCTTTACCTTCGCATTCTGGTAGCGTCGGAGGTATCCATTCTCCATACAAACATACCGCACTTGAACTTCCCTTTATGGCATAACCTTTTGCACAGTAGTAATCAACAGATGATCCGTTTTTATATGCTTCTGTTACAATACTGATCTTAATTTCAGTTCCATAAATTAACGGTGCATCACACGGCTTAGCTGTAGGATAGATAAAACAAGGCATTGGACCAATCAGTACTCTGTGAAGACGTAGTATAATTAGTTGGAATATGTGGAGTAATTTATTCCATAAGATAGTCAGGCTACATACGATAAAGAAAAGGATGTTGAAGATGAGAATTAAAATTTTGCAAGTGATCATCTGATTGTCGGGCACCCAATCAAGGTCACAATCAACTGAAGCAATGCGTTACTTTTTTTTCCAATAAATCGAGCCGTAGAATTCTGTAGTCGTTGAAGTTTGGATAATTTTTTGAGCTGGACCAATGAGTAGCTCGTTGTTATATTCAAGCCTAGATGTTACGAATGCGTGAACTAGTTTTTCATTTGTTGGTTTATCAAGATAATTCCACATCTTGCTAGTTTTTTTTATCAAGGCACAGGACATATATTATTGATATGGGACGTCATTTGGAAGCTGACGTCAAAAATGGCGCCAGGATTGCAGGCAGACTGGGCCACCTGAACTTCGGAACAACCTACAGTTAAATGAGTAATCTGAGGGATATTAGAAAACTTAGATTTAATATGGAGAACCTCGATCTTACTGTCATTTAACATAAGGAATTTGGAAACCAACCATGCCTCAAAGAGGCTCATTGAGTTGATAAAGAAAACTTATTAAGAGTCTTAAACGTCACTATCACTTAACGGTGCTTAAAGTTAGTATAACTAGTCAAGTTTCAAGTGCAAAAGTCACAGAAACCGCTAGAGTTCTGATTTTTTTTTTTTTTTTTTTTTGTGTCCTGACTTGTAAAGGTTTTGCACATAATTTGAAATAGTATCTGGTCACGAATTTTTGAAAACAGACTTGAACTGTTACGCACTCACTCATAAAACAGTTACTTGTATGTAGGATATGGGGATCGTCTAAGATTGACCATTTGTCATTGGTGCGTGAAGGAAACTCAATAGGTTTGGAAAATTGTTAAATCTCATGAACCAACTCAATGCGCCTCTTTAAAGTTGCCAATACAATCTTCAATTTCTCTTACCGTAGAGGCTCTGTCTACACCTTTCATAGTGATATAAAATTGAGTGTCGTTAGCATACATAACACAAGAAAGCCCGTGAACTGTGAACTCTAAAACTAGTAAAAAACTACTCAAAAGAGTAAAATTCACTGCAACATGAGTGAATATTTACTCTCTAACGAGTGCCATCAGGGATCACTCTTCTTTAAAAGTGGTCCCTGAAAGCACTATATCAAGTGTGAGACTTTGCTCTTTTGGAATGAATTTTACTTTTCCTGCGCTGAATATCCGATTTTTTTTTTTTTTTTTTTGGAGTGAACTTTTCCACTTTCGCACTCTTCAAATTTTATTTGTAGAATGTAGTAACAAAATAGAAAAGAAGTTTGTCGTCTAATAAGCTGTCGATAGCTCAAATTTTGCAAATTGTTGGCGTCAAGAAAGAGATTAAGACTTGTCTAATATTATCTTGTTTTCTGTCAGATCAGGGAGCTGTCTATGACAACTACCTGGGAATATTTCAAAAAATATCTTTGCATGAACCAGACGAGCCTTTGTCATTACATTGCTAGTCGTCAAATAAAAATATTCTGTTGTTTTACATGAGTTTATATTTTTAAAGGTTTACGACACATTGATTCAACTTATTCAACATTGGTATAGTTTCGCTGTCTTGGGAACAATGCGGAATTTTTCAAAAGTTCTTCTGCAAAAGTGAGACTCAGTTTCTAAAACTGCGGAAAGAAAAGAACTGACCCCAAGTAGTTTAAGAAATTAAAAAACCCAAAGAACTTTATCATTCGAAAGGAACCCCCAATCGTTTAGATCAGGGAGATCTTCTAGCTTCGTGTTTAAATAAAATAATTTATACTTGTCGGGTACTTTCATCACGATTAAGGTATTGTGACTTTGAAGTCTTTTGCTAATTAGGGCAGTATAAAAGGATCATACCCTCATTTCGAAGACTACTTCAAACAAACTTCAAATGGAAACACAGACCTGGCAAAATACCTTCCCACAAAAAGGATTTCAACAATCACAATAGGTATTATGTGATAAAACTGCATTGTATTGGGTGCTTTAACTCCATCCGTGGCTCCATCGTGTGACCAAGAAGTTTTAATATTGGAGACTTGAAGCACAAAATCGTTAGTCAATATTCAGTAGTGGAAATTTTCTGGTTGTTTTTAGACATGGTTATTTCATAAACATGCCTATTTTTTCTTTCTCAGTTGACCGGTTGATGTGATCCACTTAATTATGGTAATCTCCTCCTCTTATAGGCAAGTTATCCTAGTAATCCCAGGGAAAATGCCAATGTTTATAGATGATATCGAAAAATGTTTTTTTTTGTCCAGTCTAAGCAGGTAATTTTAAATTTTCTCTTATTACAGGTACTAAATAAGCTTAAAAATCATAAGAAGAAACACCTTAGTTAGTGCATTGTAAAATGAGATTCCAATATTTTCAATGGAAGCTTTTTTACTTCTTCAATGGGTAATATTTTGAAAAGTGTTTTTTTTACCTTCGCATACGGGTAGCGTCGGAGGTACCCATTTTCCATGCAAACACACAGCTCTTGAAATTCCTCGTATGATGTAACCTTCTGCACAATAGAAATCGACTAAAGATCCGTTTGACACCAATGATCCGTTTTCGTATTCTTGTGTTATAATATTTATTTCCAGGGGAGATTGACTTGTATTTGGTATGGCACAAGTTTTAGCTTTAAAAAGATATGAAGCAACTCAATATTTAGCACTATAGATAACATTATTTGCAACTGAAATATTGTATTTACTTCTGTGTTATATATTTCAAAACGTAATTTTTTTACCTTCGCAAACGGGTAGCGTCGGAGGTATCCATTCTCCATACAAACATACCGCACTTGAACTTCCGTTTATTGCATAACCTTCTGCACAATAGTAATCGATAGATGATCCGTTTTTATATTCTGTTACATTACTGATCTTAATTTCATTTCCATTTATGAACGGTGCATCACACGGCTTAGCTGTAGAAAATATAAAGCAAGGCATCGAAATAATCAGTACCCTGTAAAGACGTAGTATTAATGCCTGCTGACAAAACTAGTTAACTGCGAGTGGGTGATTTAGTAAAATAATAAAAAGTGTGGTAGAATGTCCATTCTACACGGAAATATTTAGTGTAGCGATTTTTTCGTTTAGTAAACATCTTTTGATTAGCATTTGCGGCTTTCTACTTAACTTACTGAACAACGGTGACAGCTTTTAAAGTTAACGTTAAGTGATTCGGTCATAATTTCTACATATGCAGGAGTAACTTTCTGTATTTACTTCTGTGTTATATATTTCAAAACGTAATTTTTTTACCTTCGCAAACGGGTAGCGTCGGAGGTATCCATTCTCCATACAAACATACCGCACTTGAACTTCCGTTTATTGCATAACCTTCTGCACAATAGTAATCGATAGATGATCCGTTTTTATATTCTGTTACATTACTGATCTTAATTTCATTTCCATCTATGAACGGTGCATCACACGGCTTAGCTGTAGAAAATATAAAGCAAGGCATCGAAATAATCAGTACCCTGTAAAGACGTAGTATTAATGCCTGCTGACAAAACTAGTTAACTGCGAGTGGGTGATTTAGTAAAATAATAAAAAGTGTGGTAGAATGTCCATTCTACACGGAAATATTTAGTGTAGCGATTTTTTCGTTTAGTAAACATCTTTTGATTAGCATTTGCGGCTTTCTACTTAACTTACTGAACAACGGTGACAGCTTTTAAAGTTAACGTTAAGTGATTCGGTCATAATTTCTACATATGCAGGAGTAACTTTCTGTACTTATTGCTTTTTAGTGCTTTTGTAGCACAAAAGTTTGGTAAAACAAGTTTCTTATTTATTTGCCAAAGATTAACATGGGATATACCAAAAGTAAATGTTTGAATCTACAATTACCTTCGCACTAAGGTAGGGTCTTTGGAACCCGAAATCCGTAATGACACAAAGCTTTCGAATCTCCATTTATTATAAAACCTTCTGTACAATAGCACTCTACGTGTTGTGCATTTCAGACGTTGTTCTGAAAGCAGGATCTCGAAAACTTGGAACTGTGCATTGCTTTACTTTAGGGAGAGTAAGCATAACTGATTGACACGGTTGCATAACAACACTCTTCCGCAAGAATACATTTGGGTTAGAAAGAAATTAACTGCTGAATTTCAGTTACTCTTGTATTTATGGAAAATTTAAGGTTTAAGTTAAAGTATATTGAGATGTTAATTTTCTTACTTTTTTTCTAACATAACTTTGTGTAGTACCTGTAGTAGGAAAAGCTGAATGAAGAAAGTATTCCAATAACAGTCGAGCTCCGTGGCGGAGCTGCTATATGGTCGGGGGGGGGGGGGAGCGACCGCCCCCTGACGGACCAAAATTGTCTGTCGGCGCCCTTTTTAGGTTTTTAACATACTTTACTCTTGCACCATTATTGGAAAAATACATAATTTTATAGCGTTGTTTTAAAGCCCAGCTAACAAAATGTTCAAACAGCCACTAGTTACTGTACAATCTGCACTTTATTCTGTTGAAAAGGGTCATCTTCTGTAATATAGGGATAGGTTTTACCGAAACATATCATGCTTTATACGCTCTAAATGAATGATGTTGCTGTGCTAAGTTACTTCGACACCAAGCATGATAAAAAGCTTACAAAATACACAGACTGATATTAAATTCACCCTCCCGGCCAATAATAAATGATAAATGATGTTGCAAAGGGCGCAACAATAATTGTAGCGCAAATAGACCTTTTAATAATTGTCAACATCGACAATAAAAAGGTTTATACAGATACCAAAGTAGCTTCCAAAATATTTTTGAAAATAATTTAAAGAGAACATTCAGGTGAAAATAAAATAAAACATAGTGGTAATGATTTAAGAGTTTTAATGAGCAGTTTCCATTTCGCTCTTCTGCAAGTGACCACTCTCATGATAAATGGCTACTTCTGACACTGCACGTTAATCCCATAAAAATGCTTATTTCTGTACTTTCGTGGTCTCAAACGCCAGAAAATTGCTTCTAACAAGCCTAGGCTTAGGCTAATTTTATTTATTATGAATTCGGTATCTAGAGAGCCAAGCAGACCTTTTGTCTTTGCTATTTCTTGCAATGTACTTAATAAAAGGCTATTTCAGAGTGGTGACATGATGTATATTACGTCAATTAATGTTTCTTCGTGTACACATCTTGATTTCCAGATGCCAAAAATGTACACCTAATGGTGATTAATTTCCATTACTTTTCCTTCTTTAAGATTGCTTGCTGTTTGATTCTAGCAGGTTTAATCTTTATCTTCACAAAGTAGCCCATATTTACATTAAAATCTTAAATCGAAACCTGACAATAACACAAAATATAATTACCGCCTTGATACTAGAATTTGAAAGAGAGGGATAGAAACATGGGCATCCACATGTAGGGGCAAGGGGGAATTTGCCCTCCCCTGGAAAATAAAAACCTAAAAAAACGAAGACAACATAAAGAAAAAGACGAAGAAAAAAAAATTTAAATCAACATTTCTACCCAGTTCACTCAGTGTTCTCCCTATTTATGTGCGGTTAATAGGATTAAGAAATGCCATTTCCGGAGATCTGAGAGGCATTTTGGGCCAAAATTTTCTTACGCTCGGCGCCAACTCATGGTGGCGCGGAGCTTTTCCCTCTTAAAGAATTTTGCCACTCCCCCAACTTTCTTCTGCGGAGGCCCATGGATAGAAAATTTAAACATGTTTTAATAGCTCGACTCGAGCTATCAATCTCTTTTATCCATGTAATTTATGTTAATTGCAGTTCTTAATGTTTGTGTATTTCTCAAAAATATGGGTAACCATCTTCAGCTATATTTTGACTTTTAAGTATTGTTTAAAGATTATTAAATCATTAAATCTAGAACAGTTAAAATAGTTACTATTTTATTTTGTGCAGTATACTGAAGACGATATAACTTGTAAAAACAATAGCAAATTACTTTTCTTTTAAGAAATGTTCCAGACTGATAAGCATCATACACTGTCATAGTTACGCATACGAACAATGTAACAAATGTAGCGTTTATTACAGAAACAACTTTGTTAAACTATAGGAAACACTGTCGGGAAGGGGAGGGGGGTTGGTCGCAACTTTGTTATGGGTTTGTGAAAGGTGAATTTGTCGGGGCCTCAGGGGAACTTTTGGAGTATTACTATTGAGTTTAACAGCATAAAGGAGAAGTGAGTGAACAAAATTGCAATACTCTGCCCAAGCCAAAAGAAAGTTGCCAGTACACTTGTATTACCCTAGGTGGCATTGAATAAATTCTTACCACACACTCACTGGTACGTTTGCACACACACACACACCCAGACACAAATGACAGTTAATCACTGAATTTCTTTGTTTGTTTTGCTCTAGACAACTGTTCTCCTTGGTTCAGAGTACACATATTACATTTGTGACTTTAGAAATGAATCACAAGGGTTCTCTCTGACACTATCTCTGAACACAAAAACCCGAACTGAGGCCTAGACATGGTTCAAGAAGTATACTGAGAACTCCCTGGCAACTATGCGAGTGGACCGAACATTTCCTGGCACGGGACCAACAAGTCTTTTTAAGGTGAGAATCTGTAATTTTCTTCTCATCAAATTTCATTTCATAGTGCTGTATTTACTACTTTCAAGTTAATTACTACAAAAATGACGTAATATGTCATTGACATAGGTAGCGGGGGTGACCTCACCCCACTTTTTCACACTACTAAAGGGAAATTAAACTGTGTTCCTCACACCTGAATATGAAGACGGCATTTTGTCACCTAAGAAGGTTGTGGTATCTATATTCCCTTCCAGTGTGCATAGATGTACTGCAGTTAGTATTTTGTGTACCCTGGTTAACCAAAATCAATGATTTCTACTCTTTACAATGGACATTTATTTGTTAACATGGGTTGTGGCATTGAATTGTTCATGTTGATTTCTTTTTAAACGACTCTTCCTGGTACAAAAAAGTTGAAATATTAAACAAAAAAATGTATGAAATGGTCTAGGGGTAGGGTGAAATCCACAGTCCGAAAATCATTCTACCCAGCCCCCCAGTTTCATATTGCTTTCTACGCTTATGTATATTCAATCATGTATATTTATCTAATTTCTATACAGATACGTTATAGATGCCAGCACAAAACCAGAGCTCAACCAACTGCATCCGATAAACATTCTTGTAAAAACACCAACTGTCCTGCCTTTGTTGTTCTGACTGTGAAGAATACTAAGGGCAGGGTCAGAAGGTAAGTAAACCTGCACAAACGGTAGGCAAATCCAGCACTGGTTACAGAGTTGCTGGGATTTGGTACTGGTGAGTCCCCTCCCAGTGCTTCACAAGCTGCCCAATCAGTTAATTTTAATGACCAAGGCATTCTTAAATTCTGACATTTAAAATTCAAAACTTGAAAAATAAACAAGCAAGCATCTGTTTAATCTGATCTTTAACTTGTGAAATCCCCTCCATCCCGTATAATCCCATGGTTTTACAACCATTTGTTTACAGTGTATCAGAGGCTTTGCTACTTTTGGTTTGTACCTGTCTACCGTATTAATGCCTGGGTGCGGTTTTATGTAAAATTGTCAAATGTGATTTTTCTGCAGTAGGCCTATGCCTAGCTGGATTTGCTTCAAGTTAGGTATGGTATTGTAATCAGGTGAACTAATAACCACCTTCATTTTAGACATGCTTAGGGCTTCAAACATTTTTTATGTGGCTGTGAAAAGTGTGAATGGCTGGAGTGAATTATCAAAGGGTGACAGTGAAGCCTCCTAAAAAGTGGTGAAGTGTGAAACATTAATGTAAGAAAAGTATATTTAAAGGGTGTGATCGAGTTAGCATAAAAGGGTTTGGGGCTTTTAGCTACTGCACCATTTGGTTCTCCAGTCTGGAATAACATCCAGGAATTTATTATTCATTTCAGTAAAGAACCACTCCCGTGCAATGCTTAATTGATGTAAATATTTCATTGATTTCTTTCTAGGAAAAACAGGGATCGTTCTATTGAATTTCCGACTACTGTGAGAATTGGATTTCGCCACAACCACAGTATAGAATGTGCAGATGCATTGCTTCATTGTGATGTTCACTCGGGCACTGAAAAAAGGTTCAGAGAATTGAGCACGGGGACAATTACACATACATAGCAGCTGATCGAGCATGCCTGACAGACATTCAGTGGTGTTACAGGTGACAGTTTTGTTTTAAGAAGCACCACTAATTTCTCAATTTAGTATGACTTAAAGCATATGGGAAACTTTGCATTAAAACTGTTTTTCATTCCTTATTCATTTGATTTCCAGTTCCAGAAATTGACAAGGGGGTGGGGGGTGGGGGGTAATTAAAAACTAAATGGTCATCAGAGTGAAACAGCCGCCTTGAACTACACTAGTCTTTGAGGTAAATTCTGAGCACCTTATGTTCAGATTAGAGAAATGCTCTGAATTTTGAAATCTAAAATTCTGGACTGAAACCAAAGTTCATAGGAAAAAATTTCCAAAAGTATTTAAAGTGGCCTGAGTGTTTGGGGGTATTATAGTGTGAGACCATCTAGGCCAGCACCTTTAAAGTGAGTGGTGTAACTTAAAATTTTAACTTTTAAGTATGTAGTCGTGTGTTTGTGATGCTCAATTGCTTTGTAGATACAATATCTCAAGGAGGGGTTGAACAAACTTCATATTTGGTATTTATGTACCACATTGAGGTGAAAGAACCCAATTGTTTTTCATTGAGGTTAAACGTCATGTGGGATCACTGAAGGTTAAAGTAAGAACCATACACCATATTTCAAGAAAGAGACCTTGTGAAATCAAATATGGTATGACTTATAAGTGGGTATTGAAGGGAGTAAAAGAAACACTGAGATTTTTATGTTGGTGGTGGTCTAATGTCATTTCAGGCCAACAAACTTAACAACTTCAGCTTTTTATCATATAATTAAAAGGTCTTCGCTCCTTATTACTCTTCAAGATTGTTTTCTGAGCATTTTCTTTTTCCCCGATTTTTTTTAAAGAAATTGTATTACAAAATCTACCAAGCAGCATATGGGGCAAAGGGTGGTGACCGACCGATAAGCGATTTGCGAGTGTTTTTGCTCATGACACATACCTTTGTTGGTAGAATTTCAGTTGGGTTTCTCATTACCACCAGTGAGTCCAAAGAAACTATCCTTCAGGACCTAGAATTATACAAGTCTATGCTTGGGGATGGAGCATTTCATGGTCGTGGGTCTAAAGGACCACAGATTTTCATGACTGATTATAGTAAAATTATTCAATTCAGCCTCCATAGGTTCAGCTTCTGTAATTGAAGGGACAGTTAAAGAGGTGTTGTGTAGCTCTGGTGCATCAACTAAACAAGCGAACCATGCTTCTTCTAGACACTGCCCAGTAGCAACAAAATGAAGCTTTCTCCTTTCTGCTGGACTGTTGACCGGTAAATAGTTGAATAATGTCATACCGAACTTCTTCAGAACAGCCGCCTGGTGTTTACAAAATGCACCAGTTTGGCCAACAGGACAAGTGCACACAGCTGCTTCCATATTAACAGTGTATTTGACACCATGTGTTTTATCACTTGGTACCTCAAACTGTGTTGCTGTCAATTGAACTGTGTCTAAGAAAGACGGTAATGAGGCATGAATCTTGATGTCTTTGCTATATCAAGCCTATTGTTTGCTACATCCAATACCTTCATCTCATAGTATAATTCCATCCTTGTGATGAGGAAATCTACCAGTTGCAAAACATTGAACGCTTTTGTTCGATTGAAAACGTTGTCCGTCAGAACTTTCATCTGTGTCTCACAATAATTGTTAGTGTTATTGCCACGCACAGGCAATGTTGACCTGTAGAAAAAGGCCCAAGCATGTCTTCTCTCAAAAATACTCTTAATATGGTCAATGAAATTCGGGTACTCCTGAGCTACCAGATCTTCAAGGACTTGCTGAAATCTCTCCTGTAAAACTCTATCATCTTAGAAGTTAACCAGAGGCATCATGCAATGGTCAGCAAGATGATGAAGACCCTGAGAATCTGTCAATCGTCTTTTACTCTTTAAACTTAAAATAACAGAAAAAAAATAGAAAAAATGAAAACTGAAGCTGTCATCATTTATCGCCCAGCAGTGAGAGCATTTTTGAGAAAGTGCCAAAACATTGACAACTGACTCCTCAATCATATCAGCTGAATCATTTTTTGGCAGAAAGGTCAAGTGCAGAAACAAAAGAAGCACAACCGTCTTGCTGGCCTTAAGCGTATTGGGGTACAACCCACAGCTATTGCACGTCGAAAAAAATGCTTCTTGGAGGAAAAAAACCCGACCAAAGGGACATGCCAACCAAGCAGTCACGTTCATTGGGACATGGGTCCTCACGTAGTGTACCAACTCGAGCCATTTTACCAACAACCGTTGCAAGAAGTTGCCGACCAGCACCCCACAAACTTTCACACTGTGTTTCTGCATGCTCATCTGTTGGTAAAACTCACTGAAAAAATCAAGTCCAGCTAATTTGAGCTCGTGAAATGTCTGAGTCTAGAATGGGCAGAGTTCCAAGTCTGAGTCTGTATTTTTGACTGTGTTAATCATTTATCCTCATGCATGCAATCAGTTCAGCAGCCCATATCCCAATTAACATACTGGTGTACAATATGTTTGCCTATTCTTATAGAGTGGAAAATTACTATGGTTTTTGGCACTGTTTGAACCAAGTGGTATGATGTCCAGCTGAATATCAGGCAAAGGGACCCACTACTTGAGTAATAACTCCCCCCCCCCCCACAACTTGTGATGTGTGCCCATGAACAAAGGGTACATGCATTGCATTGTACTGTACAGCAGAGGATGCATAAAAATCTGTTACAGAAAAAGTGTGATTTAACGATGACAGGCTGCTCATTTAGATTGATCATTTAATACATGTTTTATGATGAACTGAGGCAGACCTATAGCCTTCCAGTTAACACTGTCAGAGATCCTGCACTTTTTCTCTACCTCATGGTTCTGATGTAAGTCTGCAGACTTGTCTTGGGAAGGCTGTATGAGAAGAGTCATGATTGAGGCCAGTGTCTCATTATGAAATACTGTAGGTATTGTCCTACTGGCCTACATTGTATTATAGTACACGTCCATTATAAGGTATGAACTATCAACTACGAAGACACTGTATGACACAGTGGCCTCCGCTTCATTAGGGTACAGTAGTACAGTAAATAACGCAGATTAGATTTCGTCATACTGTCAATTGTCTCAGTAGCCTACAGTACATGTTGAGAATGCAGAGAGGAATACCTGTGTCAGTGCCTGTATAATTTTAATTTTAAGTACTCTGGAATGTGTTTCAGTATGTTTGAATGTTGCCACTTTTAACCTGTGTGACTGTGTCTCATCTGACTACCAAACTGGCCTGTCTCAGAGGTGTATTGAGTTATATTGCCACCCTGATCAGTGTATGTGCTATCTGATGTTGCATATATGGAAAACATTGTCACAACATGACCAGTAACTGCCTTGATGAGCACACAGCATACATGCCACTGTATTCTATTTTTGTAGTGCTGTTAATAAATGCAACTTAATGCTTTTTAGACAGCTAGGATCAACTTGCAATTACTTAGCAAGAGTTATAAGAAAAGGATCATGATTTTTTGAAAAGGTGGCAAGAAGAATACCTATTAAAAATTGGTATGGCCTACAAACAGGGTTGGCTAAAAGGTAGTCAAAACTTGTTTTGACCCACATAATGCGGTTTTAACCTGGTTTAAAGTGAGCAAAACTAGTTAGTTGTTAAAAGCTATTGTTAGGCAAAAAGGGTAAGAACATCAAACTGACTGTGGTACTAATGACTTTGGATATTTCAACGGTAAAACTCAAGTTTTGTTTGCTTACTGATTGATATGTTTTTCATTTTATTTGAGTAATTTGAACCCCACTTGTATGCTGTCAATAATTAATGCAGTATTATATTGTGCACAATGGAATGTACACAACGGAAAATATTCTAGGGTAGGGTCTGGTATTGGCAATGAAGACATACCTGTTGGGGTTTTTTATCAGAAAGGCACACCCCTCTCTTTTCTGAGAAGTTATTCTCTAGAGAAATGAATTTCCATGAGAAGCAAGTGGAAGTAACCTGTCAATAAAGAAAATGTCCTTGGATCCTATGGGAATGACTAACCTCAAGGTGGTGGGACCAGCTGGAGACTGGGGAAAGGGCCAGAAACGGCTGACTACCCCACTTTTTACGGTCCCATCGGCAGTTACTGCCAGTGGGCAATGCTGAGTTACTGTTAGGCCAAGACACGCAGTTGCGATGCTACGGCATGGGCAATAACAAAGTTGTATAAGTCTGTGTCGTGGCCATTTCATATTTTAAACAGTTATAATATGCTATAACAATTAAAAGCCTATACTTGTGTCAGTTAAAAGTTTACAAAATTTTGTTGTAACCTTTCCCAATGTGCATACTTAATAAAAATCATGAATGGCCTTTTCTTGATAGAAATGAGTGTAGCTTGCTTATCAGTGCACAACTAAATACAGCAAGAAAGTTTATTCAGTGTGCAACTCGCTTGCAAGTGGCAGTTCCCCATTATATTGTTTATTGTTTATTTTTTCAACTGTACTACATGCAAACTTACATTCATTATCATTATTATTATGATACAATACGTAATAATATTTACAAGAAACGTGAGTATGAAGACAGTAGAAAAGGAACCAGATGAAGCTTGCAAGCTTTTCTAGTCTGGCCCTAATAACTGAGATGTTCATAATTGCTTACACAACTAGAATATATAAATACGAATATGACTCCTATAAAATTTTCATGATTGTATACAAAGAATTGCTGCTAGTTTGATGCTTACTTTTAGCCAGATTTTTAATTATTTATTTATTTGATTATTTATTTATTTATTTTATTTATTTATTTATTTTTTTTGCCAGGTAAAATTAATTATCCACATACAATAACAAGAAGGATTTCTTTAAGTACTTCTTGAATAGATTAAGGTTAGGGGCATTTCTTATGCTAATATCAAGAGAGTTCCAGAGAGATACCCCGCTACTTCTCACGTGAGAGTGCGCAAACATTGTCCTAGTATATGGCTGGAGAAGATTATCTCTTCTTCTTGTTGGATAGTTGTGATGACAACTATTAAGGTTGAAAAAGGAATGGAAATCAGGAGGGAGTTGACCGCTGATGTGCCTATACAAAAGAACGCCTAACTGGTAATTGTAGTGGTCCTTTAGAGTTAGAATATTATAATGGTGTAAAAGTGGAAGAGAATGAGTGTATGGTGAAGCTTTTGATATAGTTCGTACAGCCCTCTTTTGAAGAATAAAAAGCTTGTCTGTATATGTTGGCAATTCATTACCCCATAATAAAATACTATAAGTAAGGTGTGGTAAAATTAATGCATTATAGATAGTTAACAAGGAACAACTAGGAATATAATGTTTTAGTCTATTCATAACACCGACGATTTTAGAAACGGATTTAGTAACGTTATGAATGTGATCCTGCCATGTAAGTTTATTATCAATTGTAACCCCTAAGAATTTTCACTACTTATGATGGTGTTCTTAAAATTTATAGTAAAACGTGCAGTGTCACCTTTCATATTATTAAAAACCAATAATTTAGTTTTACTTATATTTAAAGATAACTTGTTTGACGCTAACTATTCAGAAACATTTTTTAACTCTGAAGAAACAACTTGGAGGGCTCGACTGACATCAGGACTATGATAATGAACAGTTGTGTCATCGGCAAATAATATAAACTTCAGTAATTTTGACGACTTATACATATCATTGATATATAATATAAAAAGAAGAGGTCCCAGTATTGAACCTTGCGGAACGCCGATATTAATATTATTAAGATTAGAGTCCTTCCCTTTAAAACGGACAAATTGTTTACGATTAGAAAGATAACTTTTAAACCAATCAAATGCCACACCCCGTATTCCATATCTGTACAATTTGTTCAATAAAATTTCATGATTTATAGTATCAAAAGCTTTAGATAAATCGATAAATAAGGCCACGGTGCTGACTCTATTATCTAGGTTACACACTATATCATCAACAAACTTTAAAGCAGCCATATATGTGGAGTGATCCTTCCGAAATCCATACTGCCCGGAATATAATAGGTTATTCTTATTTATAAAAGCTGATAATCTATTGTATGTAAGTCTTTCAAAAATTTTAGAAATAGCAGGCAGAACTGAAACAGGGCGGTAATTAGATACAGTTTCAGCTCCACCAGATTTATAAATTGGAATGACCTTTGCAATTTTAAGTTCATTCGGGAAAACACCTTCAGAAAAAGATAAATTCAAAATATGAGTAAGAGGATCAATAATATGGCCATGTATCTGTTTTAAAATATCATTGGTAAGGCCATCATACCCTGGGGATTTCCCACTTTGAAGTTTCAATATAGTACTAACCACTTCCTCATGACTCACTGGGTGTAAAATAAAGGTATCTAAAACACTAATATCATTGAGATAACAATTGTAGTTATAGTACGTTACATCTATTTTAGAAGCTAGATTTTCGCCTACAGATGTGAAGAAATTATTAAAATCATTAGCAAAATTTTGCATGTTATTCGATTCATCATTTGTATGTAAATTCTCAATTCCAGTCGCATTAGTGTTGCCACCCCCTCTGTTCAGTATCCCATTAATACCAGACCAAATCTTCTCACTGTTATTTTTATTTTTACTAAAGTACTCATAGTAATACGATTTCTTGGCATTTCGAATTACCGCAGTTAATCTGTTCTTAAAATTGCGATAATGCAGTAAATTCTGTTCTGTGGGGCTTCGCTTATACGCACAATACAATACATTTTTCTTGCGAATGGACTTTAAAATACCAGAGGTAATCCAAGGTGATTTCTGTAAATTTTTCTTACACTTAATTTGACGCATAGGACAGTTTCTTTGGAAAATATCACAAAGTTTATTATTAAATTTAGTAAAAGCAGACTGAGCGTTATTGTCACACAAAATATCATGCCAATCAGTAGGATCGAATTCCAGTTTCATATTAAGTATTTTAGAAGTACTAGTATCACGCTTAAAAATAGCAGGCCTAGTGAAATTTCTTCTACACGGACTTAAATGTTCATAAATAATAGCAATGGGATAATGGTCAGATAAATCAGTTCTAATGATGGTAGATCTAGTTGCGAAATCAATATTTGTAAATATGTTATCAATAAGTGTTTCCGATACTTCTGTCACCCTAGTGGGTTTATCAATTACAGGATAGAATGAGAATGATAATAATGTATTTTTAAGTAAGTCCGCGTTTTGTCCAGACAGTAGATTAACATTGAAATCCCCTGCAATAAAACAAACACTGCGATCATTATTTAAGGTATTTAAAATACTATTAAATTCAAGAATAAATTCATCAACATCTTCCCTTGGAGGTCGGTAAATAACTCCAGTAATAATTGTTTTACAAACCGCCGTTTTAATTTTCACAAATAATGATTCAAAATGATTCGAATTAGTTATATTATCCATAACGACAAACTCCATATCTGTTCGAACATAAAGAGCTACCCCTCCCTGACGTCTATGTGATCGTCCTTTACACACTAGTGTAAAATTTGGGATGTTGTACAGAGCAGTATAGTCATTTTCATACAACCATGTCTCAGTGATTGCAATTATAGAAAAGGGGTAGTTGTTAATATTGCTTATAAAATTTATAATCGAATCAAAATTTTTGGGTAAAGACCTGGCGTTTATGTGTAGTATAGAAAAATCCACATTACTATTGCTACTAGCAAACACATTGAAATTTTCGAAATCTGAATAACAACAATCAATTGGTACCTGTACAAGATTTGGATCTTCCTCGCGTATCATTTAATCAATAATTGGTAGATAAGTAAATAATAAAAAAAAAAAGACTGAGATGAATACAATACCTAACTTAATACCCAAAGTACTTACTTCAGAGCGTGGAAATCAAAGCTGATTAAGAGTAGGTAATCCATGCAGTGAACATGTGCAGCAAGACAATCCTTAACAGAACAGTAATCATAATGGATACAACAAATTGCAGTAGATATTTCACAGTTTATACAGGATTCAAGTCAAAAGGAGAAATACAACAAATCACAAAAGAATAAAGTAGATAATCCCAAGTTAAAGTAGCAGACTTTCACTCAATCAATAGACGCATTTATAGGTTTAAAAGGACACACTGACACTAACAATTGGAGATCTCTATATTATGCACGAGTGTGCAATCCAAAGGAAGCGTCCAAAATAAAATGGCGTCTGCATGTTGTGGTCAGCCTATAGACATTGGAGTTCATCATCTGTCCTGATTTGTAACTTCTTCTCGTCCCTGGTTATGATATAAATCCGCCCATCTAGAGTCCAGTGCCGTGCGACCTTAGGGTGCTTCCTCACGTTAGCATACAATCGCTGTTTGTTTGCGGTTAAGTCTTCATTAATGAATATGCGGCTCCCCTTCAAACTAGACCTTGCCCGGTATACTTTGTTTCTCTTATTATAAGTTGCAAACTTAACAATGATAGATCTTGGCTTACTATTATCGACATCCCGGTACGGAACTCTGTGCGAACGGTCAATGTCTGAAGGCTTAACGTCTACATTCAATCTTTCTTTGGCTAATTTAATAACAGTTTCGTCGGTTGTTTCGTTCTCAACCTCAGGCAAACCGTAAATTCTCAGGCAATTCCTTCTTGAGTATTGCTCCTCTTCATCTAGTTTACTTTCCATTGAGTTTACTTTCTTACGCAAAGTTTCAATTTCTTTGGTAGCATTATCAATCTGTTCTTGTTTTTTAGCAAGTTCCACCTGGAAAGCTGCTTCTATTTCTCCACAAATTTGTTCTTTAATCGCCACAGTTATAACTGGCAGTAAGACTTTAACAAGGTTTCTGCTGAATTCCTCAGAATTGATGACCAAATTTATCTCGTTGCGTATCATTCCGGCTATGTCCACTTCCGACACTGTGTCATGCGTTGGTACATTAGGCCGATTAGGTGTAGGCTGCGTAGGCGTCGTGGCTTTCCTCCTTGCACCGGTTTGATTTGATGGTGTATTTCTTTTTGGTCGTTCTGACATTATATCTTCAAAATTGTAATTTATGATGCACAGAAATATCTAAACTGTATATATATACGGATTTCCGCTGCTCAAAATTATTTCATACTGTAGTTTCCAGTCAATCACAGTTTGAACTAAAAGCGCTATGAACTTTCTCAAAAATTTCAAGTAAAATATGAATAAGCAGAAGTACTTCTTGAAGGATTGTTAAAACTGGTGTTCTGATTGGCTGAATTAATGCCGTATGGCAATTCTTGTCTGCAGAAAAAAGAAAAAAAAAAAAAAAAACCGCTTACCGAACGTGTGAGAAAAGGCGCACCAAGATGGTTTTGAGTAAAAATTTGGACTTGCGCAAATCAATTTCCAGATTTTGCAGGAAAGTTGAAATATTTTAATATGAAATATGGCAAAGTTAGGTCAAAATTCTTTTACGAATTGCTTGAATATGATATTGTTTACCATTCAAGTTTAACTTTTGTTTAAAATATTGCGTCGTCGTCGTCAAATCAGACGGTTTATAGCTTCACAGCGGCAATCTAAATGCGCCTTTTCTGACCCGTTACATGCTCTACCCATGTATATAAGTCCGTGATTTTAACACACGAAGGTTTGAAAACTTCATCGATTACCTTTACAACTAGGTGTATTCTTAGGCACCCATCCTGCCCGCAAACACATGGCCCTTGAAGGGCCATTCACCGTATATCCTTCGGGGCAAACATAGTTAATGTAAGTTCCATTGTGATACAACTCTATAACAGGGTATACTCGGAGGACACCTCTGTTGATCTCTGGCACTTTGCACGATGAACCTAGTAAAGGTGAAACCAAAAAGATATTTTTTCGGGTAACAAGTTATTGCAGCGTTTTTTTTTTTTTTTTTTTTTTGAAGAGTTGATTATGACTCCAAAATCCAAACAGAAAAAGATACTGCTTCTTCAGCGGATTTATTCATAAGTCACCTTTACAAAAAACCGTCCTCACTATCTCGGCAAATTTTTGTAAAATAAGCGGGCAAAATTTTCAGTAAACCCCCTCGTTTCGCCCATGGCTAATTCAGCATCAGTAGAGAATTCTCACTCAACGCGCAGACATCGGAACAAAGTATTCAGAAACACATCCGTTTCTGTCTTCTCAACTACAACAAGGACGAGCTCACGTCTTGGTTGAGATTGTAGCCTTGTAGCCTTGTCATGATTCTTTACACTAAAATGTACCTTCGAATATTTACCTCAGTCTTCCTTAATATCATTTAATTATTGCTGAGTGAATGTTCTTCTTTTAATCCAATAAAGACCCACTTATGTTTCTATTCTTTACAAGAAAAGCCGTATGTTTCGGGACAGGAAAGTCAAAAGTTGCTTATCAATTTGTTAATTCGGAAATTAAATACTTCTCATATTAAACATTATTTTGGAATGTTGTTCTGGACTGGATTACATTGACAAATGTTTTAGCCGGACCAACTCTGTGCACGGACTTCAGATTTTTTTGGGTGCACTGATCACAATTCCAATTTCTTTCTTCGTTCTGCCTATAGTTCTGCCTCTCTCCTAAACTAAAATATTTTGCAATAAATTTATAGACACTCAGAAAGAGGACATATCACTTACCAAAATCGTCTGCTATTTTTCAAATTTTCATTGTATGCTTTCTTGTGCATAGACAAAACGTTCGATTAAATATACGAAAGAATATGGGCGTGGTGTTAGATGGATGTAAGAATCCATCTGGTTACACAGTTTTTCAGCTTTCCTTGGAGGGGTAACCATAGTTGCAAGTATATGTTACTTACCCTGTTGTATTCATCCAAGTTTGGAAAAAAATTTAACATTCCTGTCCTCACGTTGAGGTCGTTAACATCCAGGGCACTTTCAAGTTGATCATTCACGTCATGAGATATTTACTATTGCAGCTACTGAGTTAAATAACCTGCATTTTGTCTGTATCTTAACATCATTTTTATACATTTACAGCTCTCGTGAATTTCCAATCACTTTTTTATTACTCAACTTCTCACCCCGTGGCAAACAGAAATGTGACTTTGACCTTGGATAAACATTCGCCTACTAAAGATAAGTTTGTGAAGCTTCTGTTTTTCCATAGTCCATATTCTCTTAACTCTTCTTGTACATGGAGAGCTACGCGAACAGCAAAAAATCTCACTATCTCGTTTCCGAATTGCCGCGTGGTATGGCGTTGTGCGCCACTCCTTGCGTAGTGTAGCCTAGGCCTATTCCAAAAATAACCTGCCGTTCCGAGTTCCCGTAACCGGGTTCCGGGATGACCGGGAACAAGTGAAAAATTTAAGTGAAAGTTGCACTCTTCCCCCTAGCCTGGGAAAGCTGGCGTCGACATCTATAATTGACGGTGGCTTGAACAATTTTAGGTTGACTTTTAACACGCTTTACGTTTTGGAAAAGAAACATCTTACAAAAATGGTTTTGTCGATTGTGGTTTGTTCACTTTCACCAGGTCGCGGATCCCATTCATGATTGTATCACAGTTATGTTTTGCTATTTAATGTTCATTTTTTCATATCTAAAACAAGCACGAAACATGCCTTGACTTACAAGTTCCACAAATACCGTATATGCAGCATCTGTCAAATGCATATGCCTGTATGTACTGGAAAAATGGAGGTAAAAGCCTTCTCTAGAAAAACAATCGCTGTAATGTCCATCACCAGATTTAGTTGGAAACTGTCGTCTTTGAATCTTGCAGTTTGACAAAAATCATATAGAGATTTGTATCACCTAACGTTTAAAAGTGTTGATGGACGAACAAGGCCTTTATGTGTTTTTAACCCTTTACCGTTGTGCTCCGATCGGGGCATATTTGCGCGCCTCGGGAATGGGCGGAAAATCGGACGTAGCCCGCCCCGCATCGGCTTCCGTAGGCCATTATCCCCGTGACCTTAAACTATTGTCTCTCTCGCTGTTGTGGCCGAATTTTCGGGTAGCTACTCGCAGTTTCGAGCTCCGCGTGAAACAGTAAAGACGTGTGACAGCCGAGCTCTCCGCATGGGTCCAAAAGGACCCAAACAACGGTAAAGGGTTAATGTTTTAGTAAAATTTTTTTTTTTTGATTTTAAAAGCCCTATAAGTTCACGCCCGGGGTCTAGATTTAAAATGTAAATTTTAATAACAAGGGTATTACTATATTTACCTCGCCTGCAAATTCCTTTTCCTTCTGACCTACAACGTATATCATTCCATTTCCCATTAGCCCTAATCATGACACAGTCTTCATTTTGCGCGTTGTTTGGTTCTTTTTCATCCCAATTAAAAAAGTTGACCTGTGAATAATAAGAACAATATCCCTCAGTGATATATTTTCTTTGAATTGAAATGTAGAAATACGGACCACAAGTATATTTAAAGTACATAAACTTTTGTTAAATCTCGATCGTTTTCGAACGTTCAAAAACTTTTACAAGGTTAATAATCTCTCCCTCATCAGTTGTTATACGTTTGTTAATCTTGGCAATACACTGTTTTCGGTAGTTTGCATTCAAAGCCCTCTTTTTACAAGGAGACAAAATTTTAGACTTAAACCACCTTCGGTTAGCATATTGGTTGTAAGCAAATTATTATCCTGTAGCACCCATTTTTGATAGCTAGTACGTGAAAGAGGTTGTCCATTAGTCTTATTGAGGGCACCCTTAAATTGAGGATTTTTTCTCAAACTGATCGCATTTCGTGCTTTGAACGCCAAAAAAGTATTCCTCTTCTGAACAAAATTTTTAAGGCCAAATTATCCTTGAGCCGCTTGCTAATATCGTCATTTATAATACCTGCATATATACAGATCGTCTAATTACCGTGAAGAGACGTTTGTAAAGTTATTGGGCAAGCTATAAAGTTTTGATAGGGGTAAACTTTGACTGGGACAAATCCACGACATTGTTTTCTAGAAGCAACAAAGTTTCAAAGAGGTAAGCAACTCTTTCATTGCATCTAGTAGTAGGCCTATATGTAGTTAGTTGTCATTCTTTTTCTTTCTTAAAAGTAAAGATTTATTTTGAATGTCCAAACGTTAGGTCGTACATAACGTTTCACACAGTTAATCATTACTTGTACAAAGGACAAGACATTCCAGTTTAATTTGGTGAAATAAAATAGATCATTTGTGCAACTCCAACATAGCCTTGGTCAAGACTTGGTGAATCTTTGCCCTCGCCCCTACTTTCCCCAAAACACAGCATACGCTAGTTGGTGGCGCTAATTCTCTGGGATGCACTTTCTTGATACGTTTTGGTGTACCCTTTGTAGGGGCGGGTAGCTCCAAATAACAACTCCCTGGTAGACGTGTGACATTTTAGACTGTATTGAATACAAAAATTTACTTGTTCATGAAACTTACAATGTCAAACATTAAATCAAAGCACAATTTACATTTCTGCTATTCAGACTTACGATGTGAAAAAAAAATTTTTGATTCAGGTGTTGTGGTTCGTATGGCGACTTTACTACAATAACGTAAGCTAAGACCGCGATACACAATTGTTTATATTTGCCCCATTTTGAGCAAGGAAAAATGGTTACCTACCTGTGTAGAATCACTATACAGCCATTTCCCTTCATGCGATCTGTCAGTAAGTCCTATCAAGTAAGGTTGATCACTGAATTGAAACAGTGCTAAAAAGGGTAAAAGAGATGGTTCTTTTGATTTTAAAATGTTTGAACAGATGTAGGAATTAAGTAATTATCAAAACATTCGTTTCAATAGTTCCAAAACAGGTCCATAGTCTGGGAAAAATTCCAAGAGACAGTTCAAACGTAATTAGAACCGGTACGTAGAGCACCACTATCACTTTAACACGTAATGCATATTTAATTTGAAAATCTCAGTGTCACTTGCTCCTCCTTTCTTCCGCGATATGGCGGGGGAAAATCCAAATACCGCAAATATACACATATTGAAAGAAACCAGGTGGCTGGAGCATCCAACTTGTAGCTGGAGATCTGGAGTTAAACTCGTGACCAGGTCATACCGAAGACTATAATAAACAGAACCTGCTTCCTCTGTGCTTGTAACCAGCTAACTATAGAAACAAACCAGTTTGTTCGTAGAATTTAAAACTTTCAGTTAAAACAAGCCTGCCATAATAACGTGAAATAAACAGTGACACATTTTGTGAAAACAAGATCTTATACCTCTATCTTTTGTCATAGTCTGATGTTGTTAAGGTATACCTGAAAATCACTAGTGAAAAAACCCCACAAATGATATTCGCTATGCTTAGCAGCAAATTGTTCCTACATGCTGTCTTATCACACTGAAGAACAAAAAATACTTCACACTATGGGGACAGAAAAGTGGTACAAACATTTACTTTGATTAATCCTGTCAATTTCAAAACCTCACAAATCCAAAGATAATCATTTTTTGTAATTCAATAGCTACCTACCACTACATGGTATCGAGTGTTTAATTAATCTTGTTTCCACTAATCTATCTTGATGGGCATTTCGACTAAACGTGAATGCCAACGAAATAGGCAAAATTTACTACAACTTGCCCGGTAAACGATACTTAGCTAATGCTTTCATACCAGTAATGAAGCTAATGAAGCTGACACTTGGATCAAGTTCATCGTTACATTATAGACCTTATGCATCGGATGACACAATGCCAAAAACATACCCTGTTTTAGTGGAAGGACAAACCAACATCAACAAATGCAAACAGCTGATCGTTCAACTAATCGGATACGCAAGTAAGTCTTCTGGACACTGGGCGAAATGCACTGTGATCCAAATAATTTTGTCTTACACAAGACCGACCGGGTGGTCAAATGGGTTAAAGCATTCAACTTGCAGTTGGGTGGTTTAGAGTTCCAGTCCTCGCCGGGTCATATCGAAGACTATATGGAACTGATTAGCACCTGTTGTGCTTGGTGCTCAGCGTAAGCAATGAAGTATTTTAAACAACCAGTGGGCCACAACTTGAAAAAGGGCCTTGAAACTGGTTGATTGGTTAATTGGTTAGAAATTTAATTGGTTAGAAACTGGGCCTTAAATCTAACTAATCTACACAAAGATCAGTGGTGCATCCACTTGTGTTATTCCTCCAAAATGACATAAGTGTGTCGGCAATGCATAATTCCCTTTCTATCGTAAGTATACCAACGTGTATCTTAATTGCGATAACGCTTAACCATCTCGGAGTGTAAGCGAGCCTTGCATCCAAAATCTTGTCAAGCCCAGGAGAAAATTTCAGTCTAGCAACAGAAATTGGTAGCTACACAGCCTTTTTCCAACCGCCAATGGTTTACATGCAGTGATCTCCTAGGTTTGATTTGATGTTTTAAAGTGCCCGAATTGTTTTAAGTTGGCAAAAATATAACATCTGTGTGCTACGTGTTAATTAAAATGGGCAGAAATAGTTCGTTCTACCTTACTTTCAACTTTTTCCAAAACTATAATAGATGTTAGTCGACCTTTTTGTTCCCCTAAACGTTCCTACAGCCCAGTGGTTACCTTACCATAAAATTAGTTAAGGTATGCAGACCATACCGAAATTCAGTTCGAAAGAACGTTCTGTGTGAAACGAAATGCCTAGAAAACTAGCCACAGTTTAACATTTATTGCGTTTAATAAAAATGCGATTCATACGATTCATAAAAGTATTAAGCATACTCACACACGATTATATTATTCTCATCGACTGAATGTATACTTGCAAGATGACCACCTTCATTTTCGCAGAACCTCTCTTTCTTGTTGTATGAGTCGCTTAGGTTTGTAGCTTTATAACAGAGTCTAGGAACCGTGGGGTGACCAAACCAACTAGGTGGACAAACAGCTAAATATTTGGTGGAAAATTTTACTTACGTAGAAATCCGACAAAGACGGTAAATCAATATTAATAAATACATAATCCAGTTTGTACTTTTACTTCAAAAATAAATTCATACAATTATATTCTTTGAACATTTTATCTATCCTTTTTAAGAAAATTCTAACATGAATAATTGACATTACAATGAAACGCTAACTTTGTATTTATGTCTGCAAATTCTAAAGATATTCCATTCCAAACATATACAATGCATAACCGTGAAATTATGTCATTAATGAAATTATTTTAATTTTCCCCCTTTTAAGCTTGGTTTTCTTTTGGGGATCATCTTCAGCTGGAAAAAAGTGATTAAATCAATATGGCAATCTGAAAAACACAATCGTCAATATAATCATAATTACAAAATAAAACAAATATAAAAAAATGAACTATCCACGTCCAGATGACACTTTGCTACGATTGATGAAAAGGGTCGGTTTCTCCAGCAAAATACCTCTTTGTGGGTTCAACTTGATGAATTTAGGCCAACCAAAGGCTTGTGTTGATGTTCGCTCTCCCGAAAATATTTTGCACATTTTCCCAAACCTGGTAAACTTGTTATTTTTGAAAATTTGTTAATCTTACGTATTAGTTGTCTCGAACGACATTGTGACAAATGTTGCAACGTAAGTTGATTGCCTCTAAAACAAGAACATTGAACCCATGAACACCACTGTCTTAGAATCCTTTCTTACTTTGGCAAGAAATTCCTCATAAACGCTGCATCTTACCTTGAATTCCAATGAAAGTGATGTACAGATGCAATAACGGGATATACCATGGACCTATACAATCCATTTTCTGGTGCGAGCAAGAGCGTCTTTCATGGATTCATCTTTGGAAGTGCTTTGCCACATTCCATACTAGTCTATACACATGATTTGGTTACAAATGGACTTTTTCCGCAGGTGTAAGGTTTCGATGTAGAAAAACAGTTTAAGACTAAATCAATACTAAACGATTAACTTCTGTTATCACAACTTGCGAAATAATCAGACTGAGCTTAACACCAATATTGTTTTGTTATTTTGTAAAATATTAAGAGAATGTTCGGGTATGTTTTAATTGTACCACAAGTCTAGAACTTTGAAAATATTTATTTTAGAGGTTAAAAAACTTTTCTTATCCATCTAACTGCAATTGTCTTTGTTCGTTCTATCGCTGCGTCATTAAATGTTACAATTTATTCACTTAAAACAAATTAGTCCATTGCGCAATAATTTGTGACTTTCCTGTAGATTGTTCAACTCACTTTTTCTGCTTTGTTTCACTGGCCCTTAAAAGTAAAAATGCTTTTCCGACCTTGAGCATTTCCTGTTTCCTTGCATATCATGTTAAACAGAGCGGGCTTAATTAATTACATCACTCCGTAAGCGTAAGACTGCGATCACACCTTGGTACAAGGTACAGCAACTTTCAGAAAAAAACAAACAGTTATTTCGCCAGGATTGTGTCCGTGGCGGGGTGGAGCACGGCATGAGGGGAAGGTCTAAGGGGGGGGGGGTAGAAAAAATGGCTATTTAAGGTGTTTTATGTAATTATTGTTTTCAAATTTGGGTCATGGGGGTGTCAACCCCCATCACCCAGTGGATACACCACTTATACCACAAATTATTGCGCATTGTACCATTTTAGGTTAAGTGAATATACTTCAATATTTAATATCTCTGCTTAAGAATGTCTTATGAATATGGTAGTTGAACTGTTAGAAATAATTTTTTTTCATATTCGCCAACTTTTTTTAATTTCTTGGCCTGAGGTACACTTCAAGGTTCCTGTCTGTAGTTTATCTTCGCTTTGACTCGAATTTTTCTATTTTAGTCCAGTGATTGCTAACAACTTAAAAATAGAATCATCTGCTATATAAGTTTGATAAGCAAATTTATCATTTGAACTAGCTTACTTTGTTCAACCTCAAATCTGTACTACAATTGAGACTTTTAACCCTTTTTAGCGAAAGACAGTGATGCTTATATCCCACGGGGATCAAGAACTTGACGCAGCTAAAGTGGCAGTATGTAATATCCCTAGAAGGCCTTTGCCAATAAATTGGTATTCAAGTTTCATTAAACCAAAATAACCATGACGAAACTGCTAATTATTTTGTCTGGTATTACCTTGAAATGTACTAAGGCGGATGTTTGATCAGCCATTGTCTCAGACGTTTATGGAAAGGACACCAGCCTCTTCCCATCTTAGGTTATATTTTTAGTGTTTTTTAATATTCACTTTTACAATGCCCCTAGTATTTTGCTATTTATATACTAAAAGGGATGTCAAGGGAATCATTTCCAGCGATCCAAGAGTAACTGGGAGGTTACACAATTTTTCCCTGCCATCCCTCTTATTAACTTGGTGGCGCTGAAATAGTCACCCACAATTATTTTGAGCCCTTTTTCCAAAACCCTGGGTGCGTTGATGCCCCATTTGTGGAAACCCTGTCTTGTTTTAAACAGTTACTCCGTGCTAATATTAAGATATCAATTTTTAGCATATGCATAGTATTTAACATAGATGTTCTTGTTTTTTCTTAGTTCCTTATCAATGGCATGTTATAGACATTAACACTAGTTCAAACATCAACAATGGTTCACCAGTAAGTTTTTAGGTAAGCTACCGGTGACAAGTTGAGTAATCCAATTGCGATTCACGGATGGAGTACCTCTTTAAGTACGTTGGTTCACTTGAAACCTCCTATGACAGCTTACATAATTTGCAAGTGTTATTATAGAACAAGTTCCCAGTTCATCTAAATCCAGTCCCTCGTCTGAACTTAATTAAAAACTGATATCGTAGAGACTGCATAGCTTTTGCTATGACGGTGTTTGAAGTTATTTCCTTGGATATTGTTAAAATTTTAAGTTTTCACATTAGGAATTATCAAATTCTAATTCATACAAAACTGGGAAAATGATCCTTTTTCATGCACGTCTTCCCTAAAAATCTCCATTCCAACCATTCATCAACGAGACGTTTGACACAGTGGGCAGAGTGCCCCGGAATTGTGCAAAATCTGAAATTCGGGAAAGGATGTGCGAAAATTCCGTCGACCATTTGAGTCTTTAAAGGCATGTTCTGGAGACAAAATTCGTTAACTTCAAAATAAACAGAAAAATTTTCTCTTTCAAAAGGTGAAAACTGCATTCCAATAGCTTATAGCATTTGCAAGATACAAATTTTAAAAATATTGCAAATTTTTCTTGGGATTTGATGCATCATGGGAAATCTGTGATATCATTGTGGCACATTAATTTGACGCTGCATTCAATTTATTTATAATTATGATACCGCTGCAGACGATATCAAGGAACATTGTTGGTTGCGCTCTACATATGTTGAAGGGTAATGCTAGATCTACAGGAAAAGATATTCAAACATTCCAACAGTATCAAATTTCAAGGACAAACAGGATGTTCAATTATAAAGAAAAACAAAAATAATTTGAAAGAATGTGCCCACATTACATAAATTTCCGTGGCTTTGTTGAAGAGCAGAGGTATTTTTTAATAGAAATAACCAATCTTTAAAGCGAGATATCCTGAGTTAGGAAAATGGTATTGTGATAGGGTTTGAAGGACATGATGTGGAATATTTTTGTTTTTCTTACAAGACAAAGGCAAAAAGCCACCAGAACATGCCTTTAAAACTCTAGCATGTTTTTAATACACAAAAAATTAAAAATGTATGTGCACCAGGATTTAAAAAATGCCCCACCCCCGCTCCCCAAATGTAATTTTTAAAATTCATGCACAATACAAAACAATCTTCCCTTGACATCACTTCATTTTCTTGTTACGATCCTTGAAATGGTAGGAGGGTAGGAATTTATTTCAAGTCTTTGTACGAAAATTGAATTAAAACAGGTTAAAACTTACGTTAACAGAAGGAGTGCAAAAAAAGAGTTAAAAGAATACAACAGTGTGCAACAAAAAGTGCAGCGTATGAGTAAAGCAATTTTCCCAAGGGCACTTTATGCTCTTAAACAAAACTTTGTCCGAAATATTACTGTTTGGGCTAAAAGTTTTAGAATGCTTTTAATTGTCATGTTGGGCGGACAGACAAGAGTTTGACTGTGCATGTATCCGAAGTGCAGAACATGTTGGTCGGGAAAAATCAGCCAAACGTTTTCTTGTACCAAGGGTGAGAAAAACCTTCAAGTGGATTGCTTCCTTACTTAAGTCCTAAAAAAATTGTTACATTAATATAATTTGCCAGTTGCATGTGGTCCAATTGAAAATTTCGTTTTTTTGGGCTTCTTAATCTACCAGGGACTCAGTCAAGTCTTCAAGACAAACCTATCTCACTGCTCGCTCTTCCAACTCGTCCATCCCATTTACTTCTAACCCATCCCATGGTTGTTTAAGCAGTTTCTTCTTTATTGCTATGCGACACTTAAACACCCTCTGTGCATGTTTTGTATTTTGAGCTACTCTGTATTAAGACGCGGATACGATTGTAAGTTGAGGTCTTCCTCCCCAAAGTGTAATTTGGGGTGACGAGTGAATGTCCTTAATTTTTTTCTTACTATTACACACTAAACATGCTTGATTTCTTCTTGCTAAGTGTTAATGTTGCTCAAACGGTGTGAATCGAGTTGTTGACATGTTCCCCTTTCCATATGAAGAATTTCCATAGTTTCGTTGGCTTGTCCAAAGGAGGGTTAAGAACTTGGGAGGCACCCTGCTATGTCGGCTATCTTGCTAAATGGTGCCCCAGATTGAACCTGTTGGTACTTTTATAATCAAAGGGTTCTCAAAGGGGAGGGGGAATCCCTTCCATCATGTAGTCTGACCCTGCAGTTGACTCTATCCGAAGCAAGAGCCCTGCATACACCAGTGCGTGCTTTTAACTTTGACATGAATGTGCCATGAATTGACTGTTTTAAATAAGTGGGACGTGTTAACTTTTGTTTAAGACTTGAAAGGCAGCATTAGAAAGTTGGATATTTAACTCGGCAATTATTACACTTTTCCAGTGTCAATGGCAAAGTTTTTATGTAAGTCTTCCTGTACGTAAAAGACAGGGAAAACTTTAGAAATTGCCCTTCGGGCTTTTGCATGGGTGTCAATCCTGAGGGACAATAGACACGCCCATAAATTTTGGAAGAACAATCATTCAATATTTTACACGTAGTAAATGTTTTCCGGAAGTGGCAATGTCGTTCATCATTCGAGTGAATATTAACCATACCTTTTTATTGCGCATGTTATTGGCGTCGAGGGTGTGCTTACAAACTCTAACAAACGTATTTTGAAATCGAAAAAAAAAA
Organism: Holothuria scabra; assembly: GCA_037179385.1. NCBI lineage: Eukaryota > Metazoa > Echinodermata > Holothuroidea > Aspidochirotida > Holothuriidae > Holothuria > Holothuria scabra. The sequence continues at coordinate 10,471,780 of CM074189.1, forward strand.
TTGTTCTGACTTTGGAAATCTGTTGCTATACTAAACATACATGTTTTATTCCTTAGCATATGTTTAATATCTTCCCCAGATTAATTTTGTTCTAATTTGATACATAAGTTGCTCTTTTGTCATTACGAAGTTATGTCGAGCTTGTCAATCATGTTTATGGAATGATGTAGGCAGCACTAAATACCTTAACGAGTGTAGAGTGTCAACGTGCCTTCAAGGTGGGGACAAAAAGCGTTTTGAAAGGGTGTACTTCCAGGTCACCGTTTATGCCGAGTAGACTTAGCAAGATGGATGTTATACGTGGGTAAAAGACTACTTCAAACTTTGCGAGACTTTTCTATTGTATAAATGAGACGAAACAAATATATTGAAGGTTTGTAATACAGCCCTTTATTTCTTTTTTTTTTTATTCTTTCTTTTAAAATACAGATTTATCGACTATTTTCTTAAATAAAAATAACGGACGGCCATCTTGCAGCACATGAAATTGCTTAGAAGTTGCCCCGATTTGTTCCTATGATCATCGTTCAATGGGAAGCCAGTGGTGACATCAATACGTCACTCGAAAGAAGTGCCTTAAGAGCTGAAGCAGGTAGATCTATTGAAAATGGAACACCCTTCATATGATGCAAATATATTCGTAAATGTGCTAAGTATAGACATTTCCGACAGATTGCGATGGTCTGATTTTAGTCAGCAATTACTCGGGTCCATCCGCTTTAATCTTTAAATTTCTTTCCTTACCTCTTCCATGGATGGTTGTCTTGATTTTCTCAATTCACTGAATTTGGGGATTTGAAATTCACGTAGACAATAAATGAAGACGATTAAAGGCTTATGGACCACACCAATGGCTGCCTACAGACACTAGAAACAAGCGCTAATCGGATTCGTCTATACTCGTTTCTTTCTAAGGTTGTCTTCAATTGTGTGTGAAAGAGTGGTGAACCGTTGCAACTTCTATTTTCACCATTGTCCTGTTCACATATGGCTACGTACATTTATCCATACTAATAAATATTTTGGCCAATTCATTCAGTAAAAAAACTACCCTTATTTCATGATACTTACAAATTGAAAACAGAATACTTCAAATTAAAAACAGACTTATTCACTGTAAAGTCACTAGTATTGTAAAGTGGATAGAAGAGTCCAGCAGCCTTTTCGCTGACGATATTTCGCACATTAGAGATACTGTACCAATTAAACCTTCTTGAAATAGCGTAAAAATGATAAGAACCTAACTATAATAAGTAGTTACATTGCGCACAAATTTGGTAACTTGAGTGCATCAGGTGTGCCGTTTTGGTAATTTGAACTGTAGTTTCTAACACTACTCAAAAGGCAAAAAAAAAAAAAAAAAAAAATTCAAAACGAAGGATAATGCAACTAGTTCTTGTCTTAAGAAAATGTGATGAACTTTTAAGTTGACAATAAAAGTCTAACAGATGAAAATGAAAGGACAGTCTATCACTTTTAAATGTCCAGATTAGCTTTCTCACATTCTTCGTTACATTCTGACTTGTTACCGTCCACAAATATGTATTCTTATATAATTAAAGAGACACGTCTACTCAAATGGTCTCTCTAAACATCAGGTGATATTTTTTCTTCTTAGATTTTTCCGATAATCCCCTTTGTGCTAGCTGGGTAATGCCCTAAAAGATGGGTTAGCGCCAAGCTCTCCCCTCTCATATTACCACTTTTCTCAAGACAAACCCACACTTAAAAATTCTATAATTTAAGTTTTTCTACATCCTTCAGCAAAGGGAAAAACTCAAATATGTTTTGTTTTTTAATGGATGGAATCTTCTTGACTCATCATGATAATAAAACTTAGGTTAAAAGAAAAGTTGCAAAGCACTGGGAATTTTTTTTGTAAAGCTCTTGTAAAAAAGGGTTGGCGGGTTATAGACTGCTTTAATCACGAAACGAGCAATAATGAATATTCAATTGGTCACACGAGCTATGTTTTGAAATACAGGTATACAGTGTTTGTGTAAGCACATTTCAATTTTCAATTGCGATTTCAAATTTATTTCTCATATGTTTAACAAAGTATGTACAATCCAGTAGTGCAGATTATGAGATATGACTTAGTGTACATTTGAAGGACACTATATAAACAGAGAAGACCGTTATCCAACCTAGTGACCATTAAGAGAAAAAGCACAAAATATACAACAAGAACACAATAGTAACAGCAACGAAGGAATGAAGAAGAAGACGAGAAGAGAAGAAAGTAAAAGTAGAGAGAAGGGGAAGGAAGAAAAGGACCCCTTTTAAGGAGAGAGTAAGGATAATATAGTCTTAGAACATAGTATAGAATCAGGTTATTGATAGTTGTTGAGTTCTTGGGGTAGTACTTTTTCTTTTAAGCGACTTGATAGTCATAGTTACGAAATTTGAAATACTACCTACCCAGGTAGCAATAAACTTCTGATGTGCGGGTTTTCTTTATCATGAATTGGAAATATCTGGTCGTTTAGGCCGGGAGCTCCCTGGTTTAGGTTGACAAAACGCTAGAGACGAATAGAAGTTTTTTGAAATCTCTATGTGACCCCACCTAGTCCAGAATTTATTAGAAAACTTCCAGTTCATGTATTTTCAGATCAACGAGGTTAAAGGAATTTGACCCCTTTAAAGACTGTTTTCTCATAGGGCAAGTTTTTAGCAAAAGGGATAAACTGTGACAATTAAAGAGATAAGCTATTTTCTCGGGTTGTATTGGCTTGTACTATTCAATGTCCTATTCCATTATATGAATAATGACTCACTTAGTCTACACTTGGCGTTTAGTAAAACACGAGAATTTTACTCACTCAATTTTCAAGTAAACGTTTGAAACCTTAGTTCATAGTACTAAAAGTCTCACCTTACTAACGAACCTTACAAATGGTAGCAGCTAATGGAGAACCTTTTAAAAGCAGAACACCGAAGTCTGCACTTACGACACTCCGTAAAAAGACACCCCCAGTTAACATTTCAAAATTGTTGATATCGTTTATTCAGCCCATATTAAAGGTATGGTCATTTAGAATTTGGGTCACCAACGAACGCTGACACTGATGAGTTTGTTTTAGTACAACGCTAAAGTGGCTCATTGAGTTGTTCGTAAAATTCAGCAAATTACTCCAAAGTTGTTCAGTTTTCTTCACATACTAATAAAGAATGGTCAGACTTAGACAATACTTACAGTGTTCATACAAATAACTGTTTTTTAGAGAGTACCTTACGGTTTAATTCGCTTTTTAAAAATTTTTTACCATAAACTTCTTTCAAATTATGCACAAAATCGCTATAATTCGAACTATTTTGGTGATTACTGGGTGTGAAATTTGACTTATAATGATAACTATGAACATTGTCATACGGCAGTGACTTTTTAACATTCTCATTAAGGTATCAATATGAATTCATTTGTCCCTTTGAGAATATCCAAGTAGCGATCGGATGTATTATCGATGGGCAATCTCTTGAGCTTTTAGCATGAGGTTGAAAAGCATTATTCCCATCATCAGCAGAGTGTGTTTCAGTTCAAGCTTTCTTCATTATGTTTTGCCTAAGAACCATTCGAAGAGAATTGCATAAAAGTAAGGGTGGTATGGTGATATTAGATATATATATTAGATATAAATATATGTTCTATTGTTCGTTCCACTTATTATTTTTTTTTTTTTTGTTACTGTGTATATTGAACATCCATATATTATTGTAGCCTTATTGTCTAGGATGATACGGAATAAAGATAGCTTTTTTAGTTTTTTCTTCTTATTATTTTTTATGGAAATGGAAAAAAGAAAACTATTACGTTGGTGATTATGTGTTTGGCAGCTTGTATGAATTACCATAACAAAGACTGTATCAAAGAGTCCTTACAAATACAAGAAAGCGGTCACCATTTTTAGCGCATACGCACAATTCCCCCGTTTTCATACGGCAACAAATAAAAGTTAATCTACAGGAACAAAAACGTTAGTACCCTTGAAAATTTTAGGCAAATCGTCCATTTACCATTCACGACAGATAGAAGTTCACATTCGCACAAAATTACCGGTTGAAAATGGAAGTACGTAACTGTCCCCAATAGAATGATTGTGAGTTTCCGTTTATTGAAAACTCCCCAAAATCGTTACATTCGTTACCCTTACCATAGACTCATTCAGTGACTACAAACAAGTGTCGTCACGACTGTGCGTCAGAAGAGTTGGCGACACGCTAACAGTGTCGTAACAATGAAAGTGGATTTCAATTCGTCTCCTTTCTGCCTGCAATCGCGCAAGTATTAACACGCGCAACACCTATCATACACGCATGTGCTCTTGCGCATCTTTATGTCAACCAATACCAACCAGTTACGTAAGCGTGAACACCTCGAATGGAAGTCGTAAATTACATTTTCCTTTCCAGACCATTATAGTAATATGCATAGGACAGGATTATCACCACATCACTTGACCTATACATCTTATATACAGTACGAAAGAGTATTAAGTTTGCATTAGAAACCGAAATGTTTATCAGGAACATGAGTGATCAAATGAGTAGAATTTTATACAAAATACCAATTAAAAATACTTATCGCAGAAATTTTACGTATAAATTTTAAGCATTTCCTTTCATAACAAATCAACTAAAATGGCAGCAACCCTAGTATTTTTCTCTTTAAGTTGGTGTACCTCTTGTTTTTTAAAGTGTTACTCTGAAGCAATTGGAAAATATATCTCATTTGGTCAGCCTGCCAGTCAGTCATTCAGTCTGTAATTCATTCACTCAGTCAAATACAGTTCAAGTCAAGGTTCAGCAGGAGGGAAATACCATGAACATATTTCTCCCTTTCTAGCCCACTACAGTTCTAATTCGCGTAACCATCATTTCACAGTTATTAGTCAACACTGTGTCCTTTCTATGTATACTTTGGAATGTGTTACAATATCTCCCTTGTATACCGTACACCTCCAGCATTTTGAATCACAACCGTTGGATTCCGATGCCCAGGTTCTTCGAATATTTCGCCGTATTCCTGGGGGTGAACATGAAGCATTAGAAATTATAATTCATTACATTTTACATTTAGTTGTAGATTTATAAAATTAAATGCACGCTGTTTTAAGAAATCTCTGTGGTGACTGGTCATTGCATCCCTGATCAAAAATGAACTTCCTTACTGCAATGATTACAGAAGAACATGTATAAAAACATAAGAACATGTATAAAACAATGAAGTTTGCGACCTAAATAACTACATTTTTCCTTCTTGTAGAATCAGTCAATTTAAAGGTATGAGAAATTAAGAGCAAGAAAATAACACTGGGCTCGATTATTTAATAATTTTACCTCTCAGTCGTTAAAAGTGAGGAGTAAAGAAAGAGAACGGTGGCCAAAACTTGAAATTTTTTAGAGGACTCGCAAAAAAGGGAAATAAAAGAGTGTTCTTATGATGCACAACTGGAATGTTTGCGGTAGTCCGGCATGGGGCAAAACATGCGGAAATAATGACAAAAGGAAAGATTTTGCTGCCAACAGCTACGCTTAGACAAACGTGCAAAAACAAATCAACCGAGCTAAGGACACTCCAGTTCACACAGAGAAAAATGACCTCAGATGCAGAGTAGAGGTCAATATCGATGACGTGATTTTTCAAGTTGATACTGGTAAGGCAGCGGATTCTTTGCCTAAATAATCTGTTCGCAATAGTGCCACTGCAAGAGCAAAAACGACACTCAAAATTTAGAACGCACTCAGGTTGAGGCTAGAGGCAAAGGCAGGCTAAATTTTAAAAATCCTGCCAACATGAAGAAGTATGCAGTTGATTTAAGGAGTAAACTGGATTTGGCTAACAATCGTTGGCTCTGAAGCTGTCTCGACTCAAGATTTGGCCAAATAACAGATGAGGCGAATCTACGATCCAAAATTGTTTAAAATGGGCAGAAAAATTAAAAATAGGCCATTTTTTTTACCAAAATCGACGATGTGATAGTCAGTTGGACACTCAATGATTTCAGCCAATGAGAGATCGGGATTCGTGATGGATTCGTAATCGTAATGTAATATTACGTAACAGAACTGTGACTTCATGTATTTGGCAAATATTCACCACATTCCAGACAACGGATGGGAGATTCAGTCTACCATTTTGCCTCAATGTGTCGTCATCGACATAAGGGAAATTACCAGAAGCCCTCGGTGGACCGAAAGGAGTGATTAGCACATGCTGGTGGTGTAGTAGATTACGGTAAATACACTAAAGACCAAGACGATTGCTTGAAACAAAGAGGGTTCAAGTAAAACAAGGACGATGTTGAATCAGGGAGTTGCTAGAATAGACCAGGGAGATGTCTTATAATACCTTCTTGATTAAACCAAATCACCTTCGTGGTTCACAGACTCACAACCAAAGGATTGTAGTCACTACAAAATCTTACAAAGAAAGAAGAACCGTGCTTGCCTTGGACGATCCAAGGAAAGAACGTGTGTTAGAAAATGGTGGGGCAAATTAATATGACTTGAGCTAAGCAATACAACAAGATGGTAAACCTGTTCCTTTTGCTAGTACATCAGTCACCAATACTAAATGCAAATATGTTTAGAATTAAACTGGTTGATAGCCAGCTACGCAGGCTCAGTCGATGTCAGGGACCACCGTACCCGAAGAAGAGGAAGCTGTAAATTTAAATTTTAAACCAAACGGCTGTTTAAAGGGCCACCAAATCTACCAGAAAGGAAGGCTCCTTTTCTCTTCATACATGCTTGTTGTTTGTGTTTTTTCTTAATCCTAACTATGGCTAAGAGACGTTTTACCCGACCAAAAACCGGTCATATCCGACCAAAACGTTCAAACCATACGAATAACCGCTCACGGTACACCCGCTCTATCCGTAACTAAACCTTTCACCAAAATGACATTAAAACCTGTCTTAAATTTATCAGGAACCTCTTCGACACACAACCTGTCGGACCCAGAAATTTTACTACTGGGAAAAGGTCTGGGATTTATGCCAACACGCACCATGAGAATAAAATATTTCATGCATGATAAATCCTCCAAACCATACCATAAGTTCCGTCTTCCATCTACCTGGCAACCGAGAGTCACCGCATTCACCGCTTTAGAGGACTACCTCTATAACACAAAGGTCTTACTTTCTAAAATTCCGATCCACCCCGCGGAATCAAACATAACCCGACTCGAGCGCTCTGCTATACGGTCACTACGTAATGACAAAACAATTGTCATAAAAAAAAAAATTGACAAAGGCAGATGCATCGCAATTATCAACGAGAGTGACTATAAAAATGAAGCACTCAGGCAATTATCAGGCCCACAGTACCAAAAACTTACATCTGACATCAACATGGAAACCATTTCTATGGTCAAAACTCTCGTCTCCGACCTCTTCCATAACGGAGAAATTACCGAAGACATTTTCGATTACCCCAACCCTTGTAACCATACTATCCGAACACCCTTATTCTACCTACTGCCAAAGGTCCATAAAAAGTTACCACTTTTATCGGTAGACCCATTATCTAAGGCTGTGGCGGACCTACCCAGCAAATTTCGGAATTTTTAGATTTTTTCCTCCTTCATCTGGTGCAACATCAACCAACCTATGTGAAGGATACCAATCAAATTCTCACCCTTATTGAAAATCTAAAATTACCCGACCATATTCTACTGGTTACACTTGATGTAGTCGGAATGTATACCAACATACTTCAAGATGACGCGATTAACGCATGTACAGAGGCATACGCTAAATCCAACAGCGGCCTTTATTCTATACCGAAAATATCGACCGCTTCTATCCGTAAGATTTTAGAGCTCATTATTAAACGAAATTGTTTCAAATTCGATACAAATTACTACCTACAAACAGAAGGGGTTGCAATGGGCTCAGAATCATCACCCGAAATTGCCGATATCACGTTTCATCTGTTTGAGAAAGACATAATACCTCTCTCAAAACATATCGTTAGTTTTTTAAGGTATAGAGATGATATCCTTCTCTTTTTTGACGGTTCTGAATTTGAACTGAAAACCTTTATGGATCACATCAACACCCTGCACACTACCTTGAAATTTACTTATGAGTCATCATACTCAGAAATGAATTACCTTGACAGCAATATTTTTAAAGGAAATTGTTTCGCTGAATGTAATTACCTTGATACCCGCACTTACTCAAAACCTAGCGAAACTTTCCAATACTTATCACGTGACTCCAATCATCCATTAAGCTGTTTCAAGGACTTTATTAAAGGTGAAACCCTACGACACTTACGCCTCTGTAATAACCGCCTTGACTTTAACGAAAAAGTCAAGTCATTTAAAGAGAAATTTATACGGCGGAATTACCCGGAGGAATTTATATCGGATCTTATATCTGAAATTAATTTCCAAAATAGATCCCTTCACCTTACACCTAAACCAAAAGATCCATTCCCACCTTTGGTTTTTAAGTTCTTTTTTCACCCCATATCAAAACCAAGGACTTAAAAAAGAGCCTCACCAAACATTGGCACTCAATTACCGAACACCCGACACTTAAGAAGAATTTGTTTCCAAACCCGCCGCTTATTGCCTACAAAAGTGCCAAAAATCTAAGCGATTCCCTCATACGTGCGGAAATTTAATTCAGAAACAGTTGCACATCACAACCTCGATAAAAGGGACCTTGATTTGATCACACTCATGAGCGATTTATTATCGGAATAACCCGATTTACGATTTGTGACAATTTCGGCAATTACTGCCCACTTTATATCTTGCTACTGATGAGACCCCAAAATTATCTTTGTGGTCGAAACGCGTCTAGCAATAGCACATCACGCTATAGCTTGTTACCAAACAAGGTCACAAACAGAGAAAAAACTTAACCTAAAACCTTTTAGGTTACCTGATATCATATCCCTAGCAAAAATCTACGACTCTGGAGGCAATACCGCCCTCTCTTTGCAACTATATTTGATCGCCAGATTTTATAAAAATTACCGATATACTATCTAAACTATCTTTTCAAGTGAACACGTCACTGGGTTTTTGGAGAGTCGGCCATTTTGTCTTTTATTGGTAGTTCTCAAATTCAGGCTTTAGTTCTCAATTGTTTAGAAAGTTCCCTGGCGTTTTTTAGCTGCCGTGCCTTGATGATCTGGTGTGGTTCTTGTACCTATTTGTAAACTGACCCAAAGTGTAGTTAGCTTAACAAAATATTCAAGGAGAACAGGGTTAAAGTATGTTACGGCTGCATGAGAAATTTACAACAAATCATCAAATCTCACCACACAGACGTCAGTAAAAATTAACCGGGATCTCCGGAAAAAACCATGCAACTTAAAAAGGAATTGCCTTAACAGTGACGTAATTCACAGCCTTTATAGAAAATTCTAACTCATTGTTCATAGGTCTTGCAGACTGACTTACTCAATACAGAACTTACGCATTGCGGCAGCAACAATATTTCAAAGTTCTGACCCTGACTACCTTAGTGGCAAATGTGTCGGCTTATCCTAAGGCTCTGAAACCTTTCGCAACTCCTATATATATTTATATATATATATATATATATATATATATATATATATATATATATATATATATATATATATATATATATATATATATATATATATATATATATATATATATATATATATATATATATATATATATATATATATATATATATATATGTATATTATACATAGATGAATAACAGGCAAAGGTTCTTCTCTAAATAGGTATTTAGAAGAGTGTTGTGATGGCGGAGTCGAATGCTCTTGGTCCATAGGTTTCTAATTGTGAACGCCTGCTTCATGGTGTAGCGGAACATCGGATCAAAAGTTGATTCAACAGTTCTCCAAGATACTAATGTAAATAGATGAATGAGAGGCTTGGATAACAACGATATTCCGGTGTATGCCCAAGATCCAGAGGATCCAGAGGTGTTTTAAATGTGAACAGAAGAAACGTGACCTTAGTTTTTACCAACTTTCTCACGCAAAGTTCTACCTTTCATAGTTGTGCCACTAAGAAAACTTACGCTATTAAGAGTTTTGTTTCCTGTACAAGTGCTTGCGTAATTTATGTAGCAACTTGTTTTAAATGTAATTTGGAATATGTTGGGTCTACCTATACGGAATTGAAAGTAAGGTTTAGAAATCACAAATCCGATCTTCTCAATAATCGGGGTGGATGTGAATTAGCAGTCCATTATAATGCTTCTCCCCATCAGCTGTCGGACATTAAGTTTATAATTATTGAACAGACATACAGTAAGTCTAATAATGATACCGTCCTCACCAAAAGAGAGGGTTATTGGCTTGCCCAATTGAGTACCTTATTTCCATTGGGTCTCAATAAAAGAAAGGAATTTAACTCATCCAAAAGAATCAGCTATCTACGGTAAAGCCCAGATTCAATTTTTCCCGGTTGTTTCCATGTTTAATGTTCTTGCCTAACACTCCTTCCAGGCCTCTTTTATCTACCATCAGTTTTCACATTTTTAGAGGATTCTCACTGCTCCTGTGCAGCAATTTTACAGCTAGTTTTAAGCTTCTTATCATTTTTTTCTCTTTTTACTTTTTGTTGTTCATCCTCCAGTGATTTTAATCTTTATTCTTAACAGGGCTAAGTTTGTGTTGGTTGCTTTTATCTTTTGTTCGTTTTGCTTGTCTTTTAGTAATTTTATTTGAACACATTTTATTTCGAATCATTCGAGCCGAGGAAAGCTGAATAAAATAGCCGGAAGCTTCTCGAATCACGGTGTCTTTTTATCATTGTATGTTCAGTTGCAATTCTAGATTTACCTTTCATTTTTAATTTTATATATGTATATATATATATATATATATATATATATATATATATATATATATATATATATATATATATATATATATAACCGTAATAGTAAAAAATAATAACGTCAACCAGGCAATGGTAAAGTGCTCAAAACTGTGAAGGGAGCTGTAATATTGAAAAGGCGGAGTCGACATTACAAGCGGAAAACCAGCATTTATTACACTAAACGACCACAAACCGAACTTCAACAACAAACCCACATGCAGACTAATCAACCCATCAAAATCAGAACTTGGGAAGATTAGCAAACAAATACTAGAACGAATAAATTTAGAAATCAAAAAATCTACAGGTTACAACCAATGAAAGAACACAAGTGAAGTCATAGACTGGTTTAGTGAAATACACGACAAACACCAACAATCGTTTATTGCTTTTCACATTTGTGAATTTTACCCCTCAATTGCTGCCGACCTCCTTAGCGAGGCTTTAGACTTTGCATCAAACTACACAGAAATACCAGCATTCGAAAGGCATATTATCTTCCACACAAAGAAAACCATGCTGTTCAACGTTGAAACAGTTGAAACACCATGGTGCAAGCGTACCGAATCTTTGTTCGATGTCACCATGGGTTGTTTCGACGGTGCTGAAACTTGTGAACTAATAGGATTGTACCTCCTATCACAACTTCAGCACATTAACATGAATTTTGGCCTATACAGAGACGACGGTTTGGCTGTTTGCAAAGCAACACCAAGGCAAACAGAAAAAATAAAGAAAGAAATATGCAAGATATTATCAAAAAACAAGCTTACAATAGAAATTGAAGCAAACAAAAAAATAGTAAACTTCTTAGACCTTACCCTTGATCTTAGCACAAGCACATACAAGCCATACATGAAACCCAACAACACCCCTCTCTATGTGCACAAACAGAGCGACCACCCCCACTTATCATAAGGAACATCCCAGAAAGCATCAACAGGAGACTATCCAACATTTCTTCCGACGAACACACATTCAACACATCATCGCCCGTATACCAAGAAGCATTACAAAGAAGTGGCTATGGGTACAACCTAAAGTACGAGACCCAATCCCCTAGCACCAGTCATTCCAAGGAAGCCCCGAAACGAAGACGAATTGGAACATAACCTGGTTCAACCCCCCCCCCCCCCCCCCGGTATAGTGACAGTGTCACAACCAACATTAGCAAGAAATTCTTTAACCTCTTGGACAGCTGCTTTCCACCTGGGCACAAACTATATACTTTACTCAACAGAAACACGGTGAAACTGAGTTACAGCTGCATGGCAAACATAGACCAAATTATATCAGCGCACAACAAATACATACTGGCGAAACAGGAAGAACAACAAGCAACGCGAAACAAATGCAAATGCAGAAAGCAATGCGAGTGTCCATTGGAAAGCAACTGCCTCACGAACAACATTGTGTACCAAGCAACGGTAACACGCCACGACAACCACCACGAAGAAACATACATCGGTCTAACAAAGAACACATTCAAGACAAGATACACTGCCCACAAGTCTAGCTTAGAACACAAAGACAAAAGAAACGCAACTGCCCTCAGTGAATACATCTGGAAACTAAAGGATTCAAATGTAGAACACTCCGTAAAATGGAAACTCATGAACAAAACCCGAGCATACTCCACATCCTCTAAAACTCGTTATCTCTGTCTGGAAGAAAGGTTCTGCAGTATACTCAAACCTTCCTTGGCAACTCTAAATAAAAGAAACAAACTATTAAGCTCTTGTAGACACAGGAAAAACATCTACTGTGTAATTATTCTAAAAGGTAATGTATCTTGGCTCGCTGTTGACCGTTCTTGCCTGTTCACAACGAACACGGAACGAACACGTGCTTTAAAACGGATACGTTCAAAAGCAGCGAACACATACGTATTTAACGTTATTGACATCATTCTACTTCAGGCTTCTGAGGAGTGAGGACCTACGTTATTGTCCCTTACGAAACAGTTCTGTAAAGCTATGTTGTAAGAACTTATTGCAACCTTTTCAATATATATATATATATATATATATATATATATATATATATATATATATATATATATATATATATATATATATATATGTGTGTGTGTGTGTGTGTGTAAATATATATGTATGTATATATATGTATATACATGTTCGGAGGATTCTGATTTCTCCACTGCCTCCGAATAAATTTTATCCTTTTTGGAAAAACGCCAGTACCCTGCAAAAATCCTCTCTATTGCCCTGCGCAGAATTCAAGGAACCAGCAGGGAGGTCGTCTTGGAGAAAAAGAACAATTCTGGTTCAAATCTACGTATTCCTTTGGTTATTTCATATCACCCTTCGGTCCGCCCTATTTTACACGTTATCTAAAAAATGTAGATTCGCTCCAACAAGACCCCTCAACCCGTGATGTTTTCCCTGAACCCCCCATTACTGCTTTTAGAGTTGAGAAAAAATTAGCCAACCATTTAGTTCGGGTTTCCCACCCACTCAATTCTTTCAAGGACACCCCTGGTATCTTTCCCTGTAACCATTGTCATTGTGAAACAAAGATTCTCCTGCATTTCCTCTAATGTCGTTTATATTTTAGCTTGTGGGAGATGTAACTCGTTGTATGTGGGAAAGACCAAGCGCCGCCTCGCGGATCGAGTCACCGAGCACCTAAGGTCCATCAAACAGAATCTCCATGGACACCGGTGGCTGCACATTTCAATCCCCATTTACCTTCTTCAATACAGCATTTAACCGTTACGGCAGCTGTAATGTGCCGAGGCTCGGATCGTGACCGCCTTAGTGCTGAAAACCGACTGATCATGACTCTAGGTACTCTCACTCCACACGGCCTTAACGTTAGGATTGACCTTTTGTAATATTCACCTCTTTTTTGAACCAGTCTTTACTCCTTTTACACTTGCCCGTTCGTGCTCGTTTTTTACTGTGTAGGCCTTATTATTTTTTTTTTCCGGACCTGGTTTTTGTCTACTGTTTTCCCTTTTTTCGGACCATGTTCGATTTTTACGTGCACATTTTCATCCAGGACCCTCTTTTTATGTGTTTCATCCTTCGCACTCATGTTTTCTGACAGTCACTTTCGTCCGGTTCTGTTTTTACAGCGACCGCTTCGGATTTGATGTTTGTCGTGTCCAATTGTTACTTTTGGTTGTTCAGTTTGGTTTTTGCCACCTGATGAAGGGCTTATACCCGAAACGTCGTCTAGTTTTCCGCAAACTTTTAAGCACTTTTTACTACCTCTTTTCGACCTACACATTTCAACAGTGCTCCGCAGCATTTCGACCTTATATATATATATATATATATATATATATATATACATATATATATATATATATATTTGCCTAAATCCTACCTTAGGTGGACATGAAGTCGTCTAAGACCGCACCTTAGGTGGACATCATACTTTAGGCAGACATTTTGGAGTCCAGCTAATGTTTCCATCATAATTTGTCCACTTGTGCTCATGCTAGTTCAAAAATTTCGATACCTATGAAATAGCTGTATGGCTCTTGACATTGGGATACCGTGTTGAAACCGTGCACAAAACGCACTGCGTATAGTACACCACTGGAATAATAGTTATATTGTTAAAAATGTCCTGTAGGGGACACGCACGTATTAAATATTCAAGTACATATAACACGTAATATTTTGTTTATTTAATTTAATGTTCTACATAGGCAATTTACTTAAAAGACAATTACTATAGGTTATGACCGTTATGCAAGACTCTTATGGTATTTTAATTATAAATTTCAATGACTCGTATATGCAAATATATGCAATTATGTGATTAAAATATGTGTCCTTCGAAGGTCTCATTTTAACGAATGTCCGCCTAAGGTATGATTTAGTGGTATATATATATATATATATAAATCAAATTGGTAATGCTGGAAAATCTGGCCGAGGTGAAAAAACGATGTTGACTCCACCGGGTTTCGAGCTCGGGACCTCCCGCTTTCTAGTGCGGACGCTCTAACCACTGAGCCATGCTTGGCCTTTGTTCAAAAAACAGATGAAGCAACTCGCATGTATATATGTATATATATATATATATATATATATATATATATATATATATATATATATATATATATATATATAAATAAACATGACGGAGAAACTGTAAAACAACGGTGCTACAGAATTGAAAGGCTGGATCTCCGAGGAGATACTCATAGCGGAAGGCTAGAATTTAGATAAATTAAACAGCCAAACGGTTTGAAGTAGAGCTTTCGAGGAATGCTACCCCTTTGTCAATACTTGGTCAGAGAATGACAAGGAGTGAGAAAATTTGGAAGCTTTTAAAGGTGTTGACAATGGTCTCACCTCTATTGTGACAGGATAATCCTTCTTAAGGCAATTGAGCAGGTTGATTGACCGGGAGGGTCTGATCGGATTACTCGGGTGTAACCCATCAACAACAGGAAAATCCTCTTCAAAGTAATTAGAGAAATTGTTAGGCCGGAATGGCCTGATCGGATTATTTTGGTTAGTATCATCAGCAAGCTGGTAAATCGCTCCTGATGTTCAAGCCGAAAGGCGATGTGGTTTTGAGATTGAGTTCCCAGAAATTTTCTTTAGCTTTTCTAGCTTTGTCGGTCCATGTATCGTTTTGGTCGATAGCAATGACCCGTAAGTTTTTGATAATATGATGAGGCAAATTGAAATGGTTTGCAGCAGGTTGTTCAACCTTTTTGGTTTTAATTGCTAACCTGTGCTGCGTCGGTCTCATTCGAAGAGTATTTTAAGATTCTCCGACATACTGCACACCACATAAATTGCAGTATATCAGATAAATGACATTTTTGGAAAAACAATTAATTTCTTGTCTAATTTGAAAGGTGCGTGCATTTTGATTGCTCTGGAAGCCTTTTCTGGAATCAACCAGGGTGCACGTCTTGCAGTTGGAGGGCAAGGTGAACAACCAAAATTTTCGTTGTTTTCCTGGACTGTGGCTTTGTCCTCGAATTTTGCCCGAACCAAAATGTCCCGTTAATTTGAGGGCCGCTTGAAGGCAACAACGGGGGGTTGGGGAAAGATAGACCTTAGGCGATCGGTGCTCTGAAGTGTGGGCATATGCTTTTTGATGAATTTGGGTAGTGGTGGTAGACCGGGATGGTACTCAGTTACCAACGGCACTCTGTCGGAATTGCGCTGACGAGTTTTGTACGTCAGAGTTTGCGAGCGAGGGGTTTCTTTTGCCTTTTTGATGGCATTTCCAATTGAACCCCGAAAATACTGCCGGTTACGGAGGTAACCGGATAGTTCCTTTGCCCGAGTGTCAAAATCTGTTTCAGAGGAACAGGTGCGTTTTTTGCGGAGTGCTTGACTGTACGGAATGTTTTTGGTGCAGTGCGGAGGATGACAACTGCTGGGTAGAAGGTAGTTGTGCTTGTCCGTTGGTTTGTTGAACAAGTCTGTTTTGAGTGAACCATTTTCTATGGTTACAGTGGTGTCCAGGAAGTGGGCACTGGAC
Organism: Holothuria scabra; assembly: GCA_037179385.1. Taxonomy (NCBI): domain Eukaryota; kingdom Metazoa; phylum Echinodermata; class Holothuroidea; order Aspidochirotida; family Holothuriidae; genus Holothuria; species Holothuria scabra. The sequence continues at coordinate 10,488,113 of CM074189.1, forward strand.
CTGGAATGGTCGGCCGTAAATTTGATGGTGGGATGGAACGAATTGATGTTTTTAATAAAAATTTTTAGACAGTCTTCACCGTGGGGCCAGATCATGAAGATGTCTTTTATGAAGCGTAACCAAATTTGTGGTTTCAAATTTTGTCGAGACAGAAATTTTTGCTCGAAGTTACCCATAAACAAGTTAGCAATCGAGGGAGCCATTTTGGTTCCCATGGCTGTACCATGAATTTGGAGGTAGTGGTGGTAACCAAAAATGATATTGTTGTTGGTCAAAATCAGATGCATGAGTTCGCCTAAGTCTTTCTTGGTGGGAGTTTTCCCCCGAATCGGATTGAAGGCGTTGGTGCAAGCGGAGATGCCTTCCTCATTTGGTATGTTTGTGTACAACGAGGACACGTCAAGAGTGGCCAGAATTGTGTCCGACGGGAGATTTTTGATCTTCTCAATTTTGCAGATGAAGTCCGTAGTGTCCTGAACGTAGGAGGGAAGGGCTGGAACCAGGGGTTGGATAAGCAGGTCAACAAATTTTGAATTTTTTTCTGTGGCAGTCCCGTTGCCGGAAATAATGGGTCTGCCCGGACTACCCGTTTTGTGAATTTTGGGCAGAAAAACAGATATATAAATATATATTTATACATCCCATATCAAACACCCATGTCAAAGAAGGAACGGTTGAAGGAAAACACCAGAGAGAAAAATTGAGTCGCACGAGGGACCAACCCACTCCCCTCCGCTTTCCGGGTAGGGTCTACGACCACTGCGCTATTACAGTTCTTGATTCACAGAAGCAACAACAGACTACAAATACCCCCCGTGAATCAATTTTCTCTCCATGTTACTATAGTAATGCCAAGCGGGATGATCAATACACAAAGCTATTCGAAACTGATTAAGTTAGATAGGTGTCAATGATATTATTTCATATTGCGTTATCTCTGGAATCTGATAATGTGAAAAAATATTGAGATTTAAATGAAATTAAGTAATCAAGCAAAATGTTTCAAAGCACTGCCTGATTGACCTTTACTTCATGGTTAAACTAAGAAGTAGGCCTACTACCTTTTACAACTGAACTTCCGTAGTGTAATACCACGGCGAAGGATATTCTTTCAACTTGATGATCCTATCACGCCTCTGTCGAATATGCCAGTTTGTCTTAGCTGTTTGGGTATCTGATTTATAAGTTTATGAAAGGTTACATAATAATCTAACTCCGTCCGATATCTTTTTTTTTTCTTTTTCCAACTCTTTTATTGACTTTTTTCATATTTTTTTCACGTTCTGATTCATAACCATTTTTTTTCTTCACCGCAGTGTAATCGAATATACAATAGTTAAGGTTATCTACATAATTATACAAGTTACATATAACCAAAGAAAAAAAAAAGTAGAAATAAATGCACAGTGTAGATCAACAAATATAGTAGAATAAAGATTTAGTATTAACATGTAGGTTGCATGCCACGATAGATAACACCACTTCTTAACTACCTATCTGTGATAAATCTAATCGGCTACAATGGAGGGATATAACAGGCGTCTTTTAAAAGGGCAACAGAGAGCAGGACAAAGCAAGCAACGGAGCAAAGCTAATTCATGAGTTGCGGCAATGAATAGGAGAAGCATTTTTTAAGAACGTTAAATCTAGTGCAAAAAGATACGGGGGAATTTCTTTTCAGTGCAATACACTTTTCTACATTAAAAATAAATTTAAACTTGTAAAAGAACTCATTCGCATCGGGTTTTCTGTCATCGAGCTTACAACTAAAGATATAATATTTAATGTGAAAAATGTAGAAATTAAATGGATGAAAACTGGTCGTCAGTTTACCAAAAAAATAATCTTGCCTTGACAACTTAAATTGTGAACCAAAAAAAAGTTGCTCGCAATCTAACAAAAACGAAGAAGTAACATGACATGACCAAAAGAGATGTTCAATTGATTCCGTCTCATTAACACAAAATGTACAAACAGGGGAATCTTTCTTACGCATTAAGTGCAATAACTTATCAGTACCTAATATACGATGGAGAAACCTGAACTGGAAATAATGAACTTTAGCTTCAAGACGAGTACGAGAGGGGCTAGTAAAAATTAGTGCCCACTCATCCTCACTAAAATCAAATGAAACTGCCCATTTCTTACAAGCAATTGGAAAATGAGAAATTTTATTAACAAGGTGAGGGTAGAGTAAACGAGAGACTGAGGTTATCGAAAAAATCGCCTCACTAAAATCTATATCCTCACTTGTTTCCTTGGGATCATTAAATAATTCATTCTTCCAAGACCTAGGAATTGCAGAGCAAATTCCGTAAAATTTTGTAAAAGGGTATCTAACCTTATATTTCTGAATGAAAGTCTCATATGAAATGCGATTACCATTACGCATATACAATTGTCTTACATATGATAAACCTGCTTGGTGAAGCATTTTATGGTATAATATAACATTATCGACTTTAATGAAACTATTATTCCAGATCAACTGATCCCCAAACTTACGAGTAGGTGGCTTAAAAGTGACATGACTCCAAGCAATACAAATTTGTCTTATAAAAGTATTACAGATAGATGACACATCATTCTCCTGAAAGTTACATTTAAATAAAAACTCATTACCAAAAGACGCGAGTGAGCTATCAAAGAAGATCTTCCAGTACCCTGTTTGATTGGGATCACAATACCTCTTAACCCAAGATGTTTTGAGTGCATCGGCAAAAGATGGAATGTGAACAATTTTTAACCCCCCTCTTTGAACTGAATTTATCATTGTTAAGCGTCTAACTTTATCAGGATTGCCGCTCCAAATAAACTCAAAAATAGCACTCTGAACCAGGTTTAGAAATGAAGTAGGAGGGGTTGGCAACACTTGGAAAAGAAAAACCAACTGACTAATTGCAAAAGATTTCACAATTGTGTTCCTGCCAATGGGTGTAAGATCCCTGCTATTCCAGACTTTCAATTGATGTTTAAGTCGTGACAATTTCTTCTCATAATTCAATCGAAAAAGGTCGTCGCCATGATGTGAGAAGGTAATACCCAAGTAGGTTACTGGTTCCCTCGAAATAATCAAATTAAGTTTGTCGATATAACGAGGATAATTTATGACAAAGGGGCCCAGGGGGAAAAGTTTACTCTTATCATAATTAATTTTAAGACCAGATGAACCTTTAAATTTCTTAAGACAGTTAATTAAAGCACACATACTATCCTCGTCTCCATTTAAGAAAAACACTGTATCATCAGCATACTGAAGTAGCTTATATTCATTACCCAAAATATTAATACCTCTTATTTGCCTGTCATATAAAACATATCTAGCAAGAATATCTGCGCAAATTATAAACAAATAAGGACTTAGAGGACATCCCTGTTTCACTCCCCTCTCAATAGGAAAAAAACCAGTGGCAAAACCGTTATTGAGAACACAGGCAGTGCTTCCCCCATAAAGAACGCCGACCCACCGGCGAAAGCTCTCATTAAAATTACAATAAATTAGACTGTTATGAATAAAATCCCAGTTCAGGCTATCAAAAGCCTTTTCATAGTCAATGAAGAAGAGAAAGCCCGGAACCCTATGATGAGATGTAAAATCAATTAAATCAAGTATGAAACGGATATTCTCACCTATAAAACGACCTTTTCTAAATCCAGTCTGGTTGTCTCCAATAATATTTGTAAGCACAGGTTTTAATCTAGAAGCCAGGACCTTTGCAGCAATCTTATAATCAGTATTGAGGAGACTGATAGGCCTGTAATTAGTAAGCAATTTATGATCTTTGTCGGGTTTAGGAATTAGTGTAATGATACTTCTACTTTGCTCAGAAGAAAGAGAGAATCGATTGTAGGCATAATTAAGAGAATCAACTACACATTTTCCAATTAAAGGCCAAAAGTGTTTGTAGAAGTCTATCGTCTATCGTCCGATATCTGCTACAATCTCCTTTGAACTTTTAATTTAAGAGCATATTCACATGCATAGCGTGAAAATGCTTCCTATCGGCCATTTTGGGGTACATGTAACTACGTCTGTTCGTTGAATGTGTAAACAACGCGTATACCACATTAAACACTGTGTTGTGCGTTCAGCATAAGAACAAGTGTGCCTGACTCGATTGTCCTCATACATGCATGGCGGATCTTTAACGTAATTGAGAAGCCTCTTCAATTAAAATTGCACACTGGTAACTATTTCTTTTTGTTGTTGTTGTTTTTTATGGTTGGATTCGTTCGTGATTTCATTAACCATGACAAATAGAACACTTTAAGAAGAGAAAAAGTGGCAAATAAATGAAAACTTTGCAGGCCCTTCTGAAAAAACGCGTTCTGGTTATAGTTATGGAAAGTTAATGTGTCACCAGAACTACTTCCCACTACAGTTGTGTAAGGTTTTTTCTATTTGCAAGGCTGTTTGATTGTAGACACATTTATGATGGAATTCGAAGTCCAGGCGGGGAGGGGGTTACACGTCCAGCTTCAAAATACCATGCATTGTATATTAAACCGTGATCGTTTGGCTCCCAACCAAGGTGTGTAGTATAAATGAAAATTAGATATTAACAGTACCCTGTTGTTTTCCGTAAGAACCCCTATCGAAAAAAGGTCCAATTTTCCTGCTCTTTTAGACATGACTATCTTTTCAATCGAAGACAGATGACCATCGTTCAGCTTTTTAATTACGTACAACATGCACCGACAAATAAATGTTGCCAACTTTAATACATATAAAACATTCGTTCTTCCTGCTGACTGAATATCTATTCATAGTCAATTACCGTAACACTTTGAATAAGTGGGTTGATTTCTTGAAGAGTGCCTGAAATGAATCGATGACTTCGATTTGGGGTTATTTTCTGACACTATCAATCAATAAAAATAGCATTAATTTTAAAAAATCCGCCCCAAAAAAGAGAAATGCTGAAGAGAAATGGTACCTCCTCTAGCACAACGGTTCGAAAATATAAAAGTTGCACACTGTTATAACCAATTCAGGAGTTAGGCGCATAGACAAACAAGCTAAATCTTTATCATGGTACATTTGACAGTTCGACTCAGCCGGAAGTGCCGAATTTATCAACTTGTCCAGTGGACCATGATGTGTCAGGTGGTCCCTTTGTTTAGGCTTCGTAATATCGTTTGCGTCAGAAAATAACTGACACCCAGTTTTTGAGAAAAAGAAATTTTATCATTCATTTCATTATCATTCCCACAGGTATTTGAGACTTTTTAAGAGACGGGGAGGTGTTCATCAGCATTTATAATACCATTGAGTAGATCTAACAACTATACTCTTGCTGGACTTTGAATTGTGAAAGGAGAATCATGGTTATTCCAATCAAGTTACCGAAACATTTGTTCTTCCTGCTGACTGCATATCTGTTCATAGTCAATTACCGTAACACTTTGAATAAGTGGGTTGATTTCTTGAAGAGTGCCTGAAATGAATCAATGACTTCGATTTGGGGTTATTTTCTGACATTATCAATCAATAAAAATAGCCTTTATTTTTAAAATTTCGTCCCAGAAAAGAGAAATGCTGAAGTGAAATGGTGCCTCTTCCAGCACAACGGTTCGAAAATGTAAACGTGTATTGAACGAAGAATGATATCATCACAAGAACTCGACTGCACAGTCTGTGTATTATAAAGCTATGATGAAAAGTAACATATTGCTCAAAGATTGTAATAGCATATGAGACCGGTACTGGCCAAATAATTTCTGAATTATATCTGAAGAATGTCCCAGTATAAAGCCAAAAACATATCTAACAAAATTTGAAATTTTTACCCACCCATTCTTCAAAAGAGGATTTTTGTCATTACTAGCTAAAGCTGTCACGAATTAGTAATGAAATTGGATATCACCGTAGAAGCCCAAGTTGGGGTAGAAAATGGACGCCGGATGTTATTTTCCGGCCTTTGTCATTAGGGTCCATGCCTATCGATTTGAATTTGTCGTCCCGGCATTCTAATCGCTCTATAACTAGACAATTCTTTGCCGCACCGGAAGAAGAAAATACTCATATTAAATCAGATTGTTGAATACAAAGACTGATATCTCACCCAGATGCCTTTGAAGGACTTCCATTGCATGTAAATTTGTAACAAACTTTCATTTGAAAATCCTACAATAGATCTTGTACTAGACTTCATAATACTTGTCTTGAAGTTAGAGATAGTAACGCCATGCAAATGTTTGTAAAAATAAGGAATACTTCCTTGAACAACCAAAATCTCACCCATGTTTCCCACGGAACCTACTGCCACTGTGCTTGGTGCTCAGCGTAAGCGGTGGAGTAGGGAAAGCATGCCAGTGAGCCACAACTGGAAAAAAAGACCTTGGCCTGCTCGACTGGAACCAATTGGTTAGAAACTGTGCCTTAAAACTCATCTGACCGAACCTAACCCACTATAATTGCTGTTCCTTTCCTTTGAAACAAGTTAAATCGGAGCATTTGAAAATGGATCAATTACAACATACACCAAACTTATTGGCAGCATGGCCGTGAAATTGTAAACCACTATTCAAAATGGAATAGAGTTCTGTATATGGACATGTGTATTGATGGACCCCCATGTGTTGTATACATTAGGGAAAGAAGCACTGGTGCCTCCACCAATTAAAATAATAATTGCATAACACTGTAGGAGAACACAAGAGGAAGGGGTATCTTTCTGTGTGCGTAACCTCTTACAAGGAAACTTTCAGATACCTGCTTTATGTATGCCAAACAATATTCCCTGCAACGTTGCTAAAAATTAAGAAGTCATAAGTAACTCCCACTGATAAACAGGGGCATTCCTAGGTATTGACCCCCCCCCCCCCCCTTTCACTATTCTTGTGAAGCAAATGTTGGTTTAAGTTTTGTCGATTCAATTTGCTGATTATGTCAATCATTTAAGGTCATCTATACATACAAGATTCTATAACATCAACAGTAAAGGGTATTCTCCGATTGCATTATAATACCAGGGAGGTGCCCTGATAATACACACACTGTGAAGTTTAGTTACTGTGATAATGTCATTCTTGAGTCAATACACTTTTACATTTTTGAGCTGTTGTGCTGGAAGGGACACCTTTTCACTTTACCATTTGTCTTTTATGGGTGTTTTTCTCTTAAAAAATACTTTTTTTGTTGATAGATAGTGTCAGAGAAAGATCCCAAATTGTTGTTATCAAGTCATTTCATGAGCTCTTTTAAATATGCTGGTTGACCTTGTGTATACGATATCAAGGATCAAAAAGAGCGCTCTCCTTTAGGGCGAATCAAACTAATACAGTCAAAAATAAATAGCTGACTTGTCAACCAGTTGAAAAAGCTCATAGTCTGTTTTTAAGTTTTGCCCCGATATAGTGTGTTAGTTACTTTTGTTTTGTTTTGTTTTTTTTTTTGTTTTTTTTTTTGCTTATTTTTTATTTACACTTGTGAGGGTTGTTTACTGTTCTTAAACAGCTAGTTGCTTTAAACGGATTTTACTTTTTTGGCAGTTTGCCGAAAGAGTAATGTGATATATCAACTCATTTTTCGCCCCTTTGCCTTAATAATGAGCTACGTTAGAATTCTATTGACCGTAATATAGACTGCTGAACCTGCAAAATAGCTGTCACAGATGACGTTTACGTCAAGGTGCTGTTACTCAATAGTTACCTCTTTATATATTGACTCTTATACGGAAAAACTGCAATGTCCTTCCCCACAATTCTGCCAACATTCCTTTCCATAGCCCTTTACATAAATAAAACGATTTCCACGTCCACGCAAGTACAAATCGAAAGGAGGCAAAAAGTCTAAACATTCACGCCATTGGATTTCACGATTGAATGAACAGAAACAGTTGAAACCTAAAATCATGTTTATTATTTATGCAAAGACAATATTGGAAACATTCTGTGCAATTTTCAATAATTTCTCATAATCTGTTCTGGCGTAGTCAGCAAAACATTTGACATTCAAAGTGAAGAAATGACATCACACCTGTTTGGTGTCACGTAGACTTTGGACGAAATGATAACTTTGGCTGTAAATATCTATAGGAACAACCAGGGAGTGACCTGGCGGTTTGGGAGCGACCAGGTGTCTCATCTCCCTCTGCAAAGCTCGTCAGACCGACGATAGTTGGAAAACACGCTTTTCCGACGTTGAGTCTCCTCACTAAAATTAGTACAATAGAGCCACGTGATCGCTTATCTTTCATAAATTGCGAAAATGTTCGCGCGCTCCACGCGCTTTAGTTTCATCGACTCAGTAATTATCAGTTGAATCTCAAACATACCTATATTATGCGTAAGTCCGATGATGCTTGATTGTTCATGTGCAACCCACCTCCCCGATTTTCAATTTTCCACCAAAGGTCTTTAAGCTCTACCTCTGTGGGGTAATGTGGGGTTAGAGGGTTTTTTCAACCAAGAATTAAGTTTGAACATGTTCTCTCACAAATGATTATCAAATAAACAAAACTTTCGCACGCTCAGCTCGGTTCAGATATTTAGAGGACGTTCTATAGTTCGATGTCTTTCCAAATGCTTTTTTAGGAATACTCCGGTGTAAATTTCCTAGGGTCTTAAATAAAATAAAATTGTTTTTTTATTGGTCGCCCTACAAACCCCACACATATAGCTTGTTCATAACTCAAGATATTCCTGTTGAAGACACCAAGTTGCCCCAAGGTACAACATGTGACTGAATATCGGGCGATTACTTCCAAAATCTTTTGCTGTTCTCTAAAATTGACGTAATTGATTTGACCTCGACACTCCACACCAATGAAACATTGAATAATGTTTGTTTCAGGTTGAGCTCAAAATTTTACAAGTCTTTACAAGTGTATGCATATTTTTTGCATGTGTGAACATTATATAAAAATACAAAAGATGCACAATTGTTCTGATGGCATGACATCACAAATTTTCCACCATGCAATGTGCTAATTTAGTCTAATATTTTCTTCAAAATATCATGACTTCTGAACGCAACAAGCTATTGAGATGGAGTTTTAGAAGAGATGAAGAGAACAAAGTGTCTTGATTTTTTAAGGTCTTGAAATTTGTCACTGGAATACCCCTTTAAGTCTTGCCAGCCACGACCATTCTTTGCATGCTCCCGCCCTTACTCAATATTGTCATAGATTTGCAGCTTTTGCTATGACAACTCCACCAGACGCATAGTAGCAAAAAATAAAAGAATTTTACTAATTCGGAATACGGATGGTCTCGTCAGTTCGCTATTTAGAGATGTGCTCTGTTGTGGAATTTAACTGCCTCCATGAAGATTCTGAAACTGGCAACTTTGTGCTATTGGTGCGGTGACCTACTTGGTGGTGAAACGTGCTAAGCATGTTTTAGCAAATTTAGCATCACAACCCTTTCCCAAAAGCTACAAATTTCCAATGTGGAACGGCGTCCAGGGATAGTGTCCCCTGCCCTTGACCTCTCTCCAAGGCAGCGATCTATCAGTCTTTGTGCCCCTGTGTTAAAACTTCATGTATACACTCACGGCAGGGATGGGGAAGGCGGGCAGAATAGATGGATGATCCCTCTATTGGTCGTCTGACAGACATTTAGTCTGTTAAGTAAATCTGTCTAGGTGTTTAGGTAAATGACGCACGTCTGTTAAGAAAAATGCAAAAAAGACTACAATACCGGCTTTTAGGAACAGATGGGAGTCTGCTGTTAATCCATGCTTTATCTTCAAAGCAAGGAAAGGACAGTGGTTAGATTTTTCTACCACAAATTTTGGAAATTCGAAGGCTTCAAGGTGTTCATGCACATTTAAACGAAGGTCCAGCTTGAAACAAGCAAAGGAAAGCTTGTGATGGTGTGGTCGTTGACGGAGCCACTGCGTTTCGAGCGACCTTCCGGCCAGAGACTTTTGAGACTGCTCACACGAGCTAAAGAAGTATGTAACAGACTGTGCAGAAAATTTAATTGAACATACAGGCTTATCGAGCTGCTTCAACTGGGCTTGTCCTTTATTTTACAACACGATACATTTTGAGATATCGGAAAATGGTTCAAAAACATTCAGGGAATAGTAAAAAAAACTGCACGAACCTGGAGAAACGAAGGACCAGCTTGGTACAATCAAAGGAAAGCTTGCGATGGTGTGGTCGTTGACGGAGCCACTGCGTTTCGAGCGGCGTTCCGGCCAAAGACTTTTGAGACTGCTCAGACGAGCTGACAAAGTACGTAACAGGCAAAAAGTAATTAAACATCAAGGCTTATCGAGCTGCTTCAATTGTGCTTGTCCTTTATTTTAAAAAACGATACATTTAAAGATATTGTAGAATGGTTCAAAAACATTCAGGGAATAGTAAAAAAAAACTGCATGTGCCTGGAGAATAGATCCTTTTTAAAACGGCAATTACAAAAGTTTGTGAGATAGAATATTGGTATGTTTTTTGTCAGCGGCATTTAACTATGACAAAAGGCATCACACACATACATTCTATCCCCCAAGCTATTTGGAAAAAAGTCTATGCCCGGTATGTCATATTGATCACTTTCAAACAGAGGACGTCCTTACCATGAGCTACAGAAGAAGTTATACATTTACAGGACAAAGTAAGCAAACCCATCATTTGAAGCTGATGGCTTCACCACAAATGACAATTCATGTGTCAGTTTTTGTTTTTATTAGGAAGGAACAGCTCCGTATGTTTACACATTATGAAAAGCTTTGAACTTTTGTACCGCTATCTAAAGGGAGAGGGGAGCCAATATTAGAATCTTGAAATGGTTTTGCTTTAGTACAATTTAACAGAAAGGTAAACTGTATTTAATTGTGGCTTAGCCTGTAGAAGTCGGTAATTCTTTATTTTTGTCGTTGTTTTTTTTTTTTTTTTCATTTAGGCCAACACCCAAAGTGATATTTTAGATCTAACCTCACTTTCATCCTTTGGTAATCGTTTTTAGTCACTACCTTGGATCTAAGAAAAAATATTTGAGATATGTAGCGGGCTAATAGATCTCATATGCATCGACTCGTAGTAAATGCTAGGGATGTATCCGAGTGGTGGACAAATAGGCTATCTTTTCATTTCTTAGTGCAACTTGGCAGCAAATATTGCTTTCTGCCATCATATACATAAAGTGTTTTGTTCACAAAAGGCAATTAGTTCTGCCTCCGCTTGTCAATGAACTTATTTAATTAAATGGATATGATTAGGTCAAAGATATTCATATTTTCTAAGATGAATTCGTATGTACAGGAACACTTGCTCTACTAGTACCAAGTATCGCCGACCTTTCGGTCCTATTAATAAACAAACAGTTAAAAGGAATAACAATTATGTAAATAGACATACCGGCAAAAAGATCTACAGACATGGTTTATTAGTATTGACATTAGCAGCTTCTACTTATTTTCAAAGCACGACAGCTCGGCTGTGCAAGATCTTGCCGGTAGGAGCTCGAATGAAAAGTTACAATCGGTAACAATCTGTTAGTTATTTCAAAAGGACTTTGGCAAATCTAGACATTTCGTTATTACACTTTGAAGGACAGGTTCGGTAAGTTGCGATTCCAAATTACCCTCACTGCCAGAACAGGCTACTCCACTTTTCAACCAACCACTTAAATCCTCAAAAATTACTTAACATCACTATCCAGTGGCTAACTTTACATTTTTTGTTTTATTTTCATTGAATTTCAAAAACCATTGCAAAAAACGGTTTAAAGATTTTTACAATATCCATGGCAATATTTTATTTAAACAAAGCTTATTGTGTATTTTGGTTCGCAATTTGTTCTTTACCTTCTTAATTTCAATATTATGCTACCAATTCCGTAACATGTACTGTTCTGAACAAGTTATTATCCTTATTACAAAATTCACAGTAACAAAGGCCATGAAGTGTATATAGTAGTGTAAATAGCGTAAGATGAAAAGTCAATACAAAATCCCAACAAAGTCTGCTCATTGTAGAATAATTCAGGAAAAGGTAACCATTATACTTTTTCTTCTAAGTATCTTACGGTTTCGTTCTTTCAGATGCATTATCTAATAGGATGGAGTACTTATTACTTCTGCATTACAAAAAGTATCCCTTGAAGTTCCATAGTCACGTCATGTCCTTCTCTTGGGAATTCAATTTTTTTCCTCAATCTCTGCGACAAGTACAATTAATATCTGCGCAATTATCATCCCCGGTCCGATATGAGTGTTGTGATAGGTCTGTCTAGGTCCCAACAATCGAGGGAGATGCGTCCTTTCTCAGATGTTTAAAAGTTGGTACAAAGATGTAAGTTTTCCATACGGTCGATTCTCCTTTCTTCTACATCTTTCCTATTATTTAGTTACCAAAGGAACACCCCCTTACCTTTAACATATATTTTACAATGTGTCAGTGGTGCAAGCAGGATCTCTCTGAATGGAGAGGGCATGCGATATGCCCAGGGACCGCTGGCCTGGGGCGGTGTTCTGAAACATCCCTCTCCTTATAAAAGTTTTGGAAAACTGGGTGTGCTTATACTTACATTCATTATGGGTGCTATGACTGCTAGCATTTAAAGTAAAGTTTGCTTTCCTAAATTACGTATTTTTAGGATTTAAAAATGACATCCGTAAGGGGCTCATGGCTTAATGCATCCCCGGCTTACCTAATTTCACATCTTAGGTGGGCAAGATTCGTAGTCCAGGACTTAAACTGACATATTCTGTATCCGTTTCAGAAGAATTTATTGAACTTGCATTGAACAAAATTTCACTCTGCCTTTTCTTGAGCCTGCTTTTCTGTGCTGACTGTATACATAATCAATCTGGAAACATTCCGAGGCAATTAACAACTTACGGTTTTGGTTTACATTTCATTTTGACTTTTTACTTATTATAGAGCCCGATTATCGCAAATCCTTCATAATTTGCCAAAATGTTCCCGCGCTCCACGCACTTCAGTTTCATCGACTCATTAATTATCAGTTAAATCTCAAACATACCTGTACCTTGTTCGTCTGCAAAGCCTCCCACCTGTTCGGTTTCCAGTTTCCCACCAAAGATATTTCAGCTCTACTTCTGTGCGGTATTATGGAGTTAGAGGGGGTTTTCAACGAAGAATAAATATTGAACATGTTCCCTCACAAATGGTTATCAAATTAACGAAACTTTCGAAAGCTCCGCCCTTTCAAGATATTTAGAAGACGATCAAAATTTCAATTTCTAATCAATTGTTTAAAGGAACTATCCAGTGTCAGTTTCATAGGGTCTCAAATTATATAAAATTGTTCTTAATGGGTCGCCCATCAAACCCCACACATATAGCTTGTTCATAACTCAAGATATTCCTGCTGAAAGGTTTTCTATGTCAAAAATATACTCCCAGTTGAGTTGCTCCAAGGTTGCAAAATGTTATTGAACATCAGCAGATTACTTCCAAAATCTTTTGTTGTTCCTTAAAATTGAAGTAATAAATGTGACCTCGAAACCTTGAACAATGTTTGTCTGAGGTTGAGCTCAAAATTTTGTGAGTACAAGGTTTTCTTCTTTACAAGTGTCTGCATATTTTTTGCATGTGTGATAATTATATAAAAATACAATGACTGCGTAATTAATCTGCTCGTGTGACATCACAAATGTTCCCACCTCGCAATGTGTTAATGTAGTTTGATATTTTCTTCAAAATGTCATGACTTCTGAACGCAACATACTACTGAGATGGAACTTTCACCAATGAAGATGAGAGAAGTTTCTTGATCTTTTGAAGCTCTTGAAATTTGACACCGGAAGGTCTCCAGTTTAAGTCTTGCAGGCAACGGTCTTTTTTCGGGTGCTTCCGCCCTTACTTAATGTTCACTGCTCACGCGAGCTGACGAAGTATGTAACGAACTGTGCAGAAAATTAATTTAACATAAAGTCTTATCGAACTGCTTGAATAGCGCTTGTCCTTTATGTAACAACACGATAAATTTAAAGATATCGGAAAATGATTCATAAACATTGAAGAAATAGTTTAAGACAACTGTATGTTCCCTGGAGAATAGATACTTTTCCATATAGCAATTGCAAAAGTTTTTGGGATAGAATTTGTTATGTTTTTTGTCAACGGCATTTAACTATGACAAAAAGCCCCACACACATACATTGTATCCCACAATAAGTTGTAAAAGTTATTTGTAAAAGCTATTTGAAAAAAAAGTCTATGCCCGGTATGTCGTACTGATCACTTTTAAACAGAGGATGTCCTTACCATGATACAAAAAATATGTTATGCATTTACATGACAAAGTAAGCAAACCCAATATTTGAAGCTGATGATTTTACCACAAATGACAATTTATGTGTCAGTTTTTTTTTTGTTTTTAATAGAAAGTAAAAACTCCCTATGTTTACACATAATGAAAAGCTTTGAAATTTTGCGCCGCTATCTAAAGGGAAAGGGAAGTAAATATCAGAATTTTGAAATAGTTTTCCTTCAGTACAATGTAACAGAAAGGTAAACTGTATTTAATTGTGGCTTAGCCTGTAGAAGTCGGTAATTCTTTATTCCTGGGGAAAAAAAACCTTATTTGAAGAAGTAATTGTTGCAATATCCGAGAAATATTTCTAAATTGAGCTTCAAATTATTCAACATGCTTGGATGCATTGACCCTTGAACAAAATGTTCATAGGGTATTTAGGACAAAGATGCAGGAATGTGTTGGGTCTAAATCTTAACTTTGATGATGTTTAATCAGAGCATTATGATCCAGGAATTTATGAAAGACGTTTTCTTTTTGTTTGTGATTTAAGCCAACACCAAATGTGATATTTTAGATCTAACCCCACTTTCATCCTTTGGAAATCGTTTTTAGTCTCTACCTTTAATCTAAGAAAAAATATTTGAGATATGTAACAGGCTAATAGATCTCTTATGCATCGACTCGTAGCAAATGCTAGGGCAGTATCCGAGTGGTGGACAAATAAGCTATCTTTTCATTCCTTAGAGCAACTTGGCAGCATATATTGCTTTCTGTCATCATATGCGTAAAGTCTTTTGTTCACAAAAGGCAATTAGTTCTACCTCCGCTTGTCAATGAGCTTATTTAATTAAATGGATATGATTAGGTGAAAGATATTCATATTTTCTGAGATGAATTCGAATGTACAGGAACACTTGCTCTACAAGTACCAAGTATCGCCGACCTTCGGTCCTATTAACAAACAGTTCAAAGGAATAACAATTATGTAAATAGACATACCGGCAAAAAGATCTGCAGACAGGGTTTATTAATATTAACATCGGCAGCTTCCACCAATTTTCATAGCACGACAGCTCGACTGTGCAAGATCTTAGCGGTAGGAGCTCGAATGAAAAGTTACAATCGGTAACATGCTGTTAATTATTTCAAAAGGGCTTATGCAAATCTAAACATTTCCTTATTACACTTTGTAGGACAGGTTCGGTAAGTTGCAATTCCAAATTACCCTCACTGCCAGAACAGGCTACTCCACTTTTCAACCAACTACTCAAATCCTCACAAATTACTTAACATCACTATCTAATGGCTTACTTTACATTTCTTGTTTTATTTTCAGTGAATTTCGAAAACCATTGCAAATAACGGTGTAAAGATTTTTACAATATCCATGGCAATATTTTATTTTAACAAAACTTATTGTGCATTTTGGTTCACAATTTGTTCTTTACCTTCTTAATTTCAATATTATGCTACCAATTCTATAACATGTACTGTTCTAAGAAAGTTATTATCCTACAAATTTCACAGCCACATAGGCCATGAAGTGTATATAGTAGTATTCACCAAGAGAAAAAGCCTAAGATGAAAAGTCAATACAAAATCCCAAAAAAGTCTGCTTATTGTAGAATAATTCAGGAAAAGGTAACCATTATACTTTTTCTTCTAAGTATGTCACGGTTTTTTTTTCTTCAGATGCATTATCTAATAGGATGGAGTACGTATTACTTTTGTATTACAAAAAGTATCTCTTGAAGTCCCATAGTCACGTCATGTCATTCTCTTGGGAATTAAATGTTTTTTTCCTCAATCCAGGCGACAGGTATAATTAATATCTGCGCAATTATCATCCCCGGTCGGATTTGAATGTAGTGATAGGTCTGTCTAGGTCCAAACAATCGAGGGAGATGCGTCCTTTCTCAGATGTTTAAAAGTTGTTAGAAAGATGTAAGTTTTCCGTACGGTCGATTCTCCTTTCTTCTTCATTTTTCCTATTATTTAGTTACCAAAGGAACATCCCCTTACCTTTAACATATATTGTACAATTTATCAGTTGCTCAAGCAGGATTTCTCTGAAGGGAGAGGGCATGCGATATGCTCAGGGACCGCTGGCCTTGAGCGGTGTTCTGAAAAATCCCTCCCCTCATGAAAGTTTTGGGAAATTGAGTGTGCTTATTATTACATGCAATCTGGGTGCTATGACTGCTACCATTTAAAGAAAGTTTGCTTTCCTAAATTACGTATTTTTAGGATTTAAAAATGACATCCGCAAGAGGCTCATGGCTTAATGCATCCCCGGCTTACCTTACCGCACAGTTTAGGTGGGCAAGATTCGTAGTCCAGGACCTAAACTGACATATTCTGTATCCGTTTGAGAAGAATTTATTGAACTTGCAATTGCACAAAATTTCACTCTTCCTTTACGTAATCAATCGGAAACATTCCGAGGCAGTTAACTACTTACGTTGGTTTTTGGTTTACATATGATTTTGCCTTTTGACTTATTTTTCAGAACAATAATTTTGGTTTTGTAAGCATACTTAAAGTTAATGTTCGAGAAACGTTCCAAAATTTGTTTCGTTTGACGATTACACTAAACATTTGTTTTGCAAATCACAGCTGTGCCTCATACTTTATATACAGCTTAGGTAGTTTGGTCAAACCGTGTTGTTCGTTAATGGAACAATCATCGCTAATTAAGAACACTAAACGTTAAATATGATCCATTTGAAATCAATTTTATGATCTTTAGTGCTTTAAGGATATCTTTCACTGTTAGTAACTGATAGCTTACACTTAAACTTAAAGACAACATTAGACAAAGAAATATCACCCGCATAAGAAACGATAAGCGTTATGGCGCGTAATATTGTGGCTTAATTAGAGCGCAGTTAAAGGGTGTAATGCAAAAGGAACAGTAAAGGACTAGTTCCTAATTTCTTTCTGGTTTTTCCATTACAGTCATCATCTGATACGTAGTTTGCGCTGGCAAAAATCTTAATTGCCTAAGCATTCTTGAAGTTCGTGCAGTTTCTTTTCCTTCTATTTTCTCTGAGTTTCATTGTCCTTCGCCAGTCTTTTCAAACTGAAGATCATGCTCGGAATAAAGAAAATTTTGTCAACTTAAGATCATAACCACAATTGTTTGTGAAAGGATATCGATGAACACATGCGGACACCCCTAACGATTTTTCTTTGCATCACTATCGCCTGAAAACTGTCGCATTTCCATATTCAGGATGTTCACCCAATGCGTCATATTCCTATGAGGAAATTACCAAACAAAAATATTATTCTTCGGAACTTTCGGGGCTTTCTTTCTTAATTAGTTTCAATCCATAACTCTCCCGGCACAGTAGAGTACTTTTCCTGGTTTTAACAGTTTATTAAAGTACATGGTGCGATTGAAAAAAGGTACAAAATCCATTTGCTGTGGCGTAGCTGCCATTATTTCTGACGAGGTGATGTAGTAAGTTGTGTGCTGGTTCATACCATTATCTATATAAGTCAAGTGCCACCATCAGTTAGCTTGAAGCGTACAGTTTGAAAAAATGCGACCACTCAGAGAGCCGGAAATGACATTTCCCAGGTTTGTGTAGGCGAAATGGGGTTTTACTCGAGAACTTTTTGATTGTTGCTAAAGCGTAAATGTCGTGATCTAAAGACAAGGGAAGGTTCCTCGTACGCCTTGCATCTAAAGGTGTCCATCCCTATGTAAAAGTTTGAAAAATTAAGTGTCCTTATTAAGCAAACTTGTTCTATGTGAGCTACCTTTGAATTTAAATGCATATCTAAATAGACTGTTCTGTAGAAGCTAAAAACAAAACATTGCATCTGTTAGGGCCATGCCTCAATGTCCCTGGCTATGCTAGCATTTAACGCGAGATACGTTACACTTCACTGAAAACAAACCTTAAAGGATGACGCTAGGTTGTTGGATTGTTACATACACATTAATTATGTCGGTCTGTCTTCTACTCTCCGAACATAACGAAAAGAAGGGATGTGACAAAGCAGTGTAGCATATGGTTGGTTCAACTTTAAAAGTACTTGTAAAAAGACTAACTGTTGCAACCCTTACTTAGCCCTTACTTACGTCGCAATATTCTAATGTTTTCTCAAGTTCCAATCGCAAGTCATGAAAGTCGGGTCTATCTGCGGCGCTCATTGTCCAACATTTCATCATCGTTGCATACCTACAAATATAAAAATACAATAAAAGTTACCCAAGAGAATAACATTGAAGTTCTTCACTAGGTATCACAGTGGTACCGCTGAATGATTCTAATAAAAATAAAAGAACCTAGGAATTTATCGAAAAGTGAGAAGGACATGGTGGAGGAGTTCTTTTAGGGTAATGTGGAAGCGAACACATCGGAGACTCTTCGTGTTGCCATAGGCAGATCTGTAGGTGATATCCTTGCCTGTCCAGTAAAGATTACATACCTATGGCCTATGTATGAACATTCCACGTGATCAAAGTTTTGTCACTCTTTCGCAAGGGTTATTTAAGTAATGCACCTTTTGCTGAAAGCAGGTAACTTCCAATGTGGCTGAATTGCATTGCATCACAGCAGTCAGACTTAAGGGAAGGGTAAAGTAGCAAATGATCTCAAAAGAGTCCCTTCTCTAATTTCTTCAATATAAAAGAGTAAAATTATTGGCTTTTACTGAGGAAAAAAGGGTTATTTACACCTATTCATTCTCACGGGTGAACGTTTCTCGTTTTGATAACCCTTAGAATTTTGAAATATTTATCCTCTCATGCTTTCTACATATGTTAATTGACACTTAATTCCTGTATTTGTGCTAGTATGAGTGCCACTTCGTCTCCTTATTAAGTGCTTTTGCATGAGTATTTGTATTAAATGTATACGTTTTGAGAGGTAAGTCTTATATTTGATGAAAAATGCTTCCTCACAGCCAACATTTATTTCCGGTTTCATATTTCCTGTTCCATAAGATAAAATAATTTAAGAAACTCACATATCAAAGCCATTTTTTGTGGTCGAGGTAGTTTACAGCCGGCTGTAACAAACTCTAAAACTTCCTTGTTTTCCATGCCCTCATACGGTGTTAAACCTAAAGCATTTCAAAAAGAAACATTCACTTTTAAGGGAATTATTTTACAGAAGTAAATTATGAAGTGGTTGCAGTATTAGCATACATCATCTGAAATGTAAGTTTTAAGTTATAAATTTAATATTTTTGACCAATGCATAGTCCCCTCTCAAAACAGCAGCAGCAAAAGATTGTGGGATACAATTTTGGTAACAAAAGAACGAAATACGTGAAAATCCGTCCCGAAATTATTTGAAAATCACTCACGCACATCACTATTTTTTGCTGTGATTCCAAAGGAATCGAGGGGAGCTGAAGCTGATTAGGAATTCGGTACGGAGTCGAAAAGTTCACTTTACCCTCAAGTAATTCCTTTTAAATGCTTGAACTACTCAAAATATCAATTTAAAAAATGCCCACAAGCAGACGGTTGGCTGAGTCAACGATCAACAACAGCATCAAAGTGAATGTTGTGTGATTGTAAAATCATTTGCCTTTGTAACTTATAATAAGTAAGAAAATTTTGTAAAATGCCTTAAATATTCAGGGAATGCTTCGAATTACTACTTCGATCACCATTACATTATGTGCTGCTGCCGTGGAAACCAGGGCATTATAGTGCGTTAGATTTTACATTTGACTCGTTTAAACGGGGATGGTGTAGGTATCACAGAAAAGCAATACCTGACGTCATGATCTCCCACAACACCACACCAAATGACCAAACGTTGCTTTTAGTTGTTAAAATGTTGAACCTGATTGTTTCCGGTGCCATCCATTTTGCAGAGGGACGGTTCTAAACAAACATTATAAGAAAAAAACCTTTGCACTATGCTGCGGATGCCAGCTGGTAAAATATTTACAAATAAGTTAACAACTTACAATGTTCATTTGAAATTATTGCCTGTAGCTTTCAGGTTAATTTTGATTTGTCAGAGCCTGTATGATATATAGAAATACCAAAGAAACTGAAACATTGCTGACCTTCAAATCAATATATCACGAAAAAATTGTTTTCCGCTTATATCAATTTCGAAATATGCCTTACTGAAAAAATCAAGTTAAAGTGACGTAAGTACTCCCAAATGATCCGTACCGAGCATTGTAGGCCATAATTTAACATTGCAACGCTTCTGACAGAGAACTATATACACAGATATGCGAATAACAGTGCTAGTGAACTTACCGATATGAAGAAAGAAAGAGTTTTATTTAGGAGTACAAAAACTTTAATACCTCCGAAAGAGTGATGTAAATATTCGAAGCTGAAGTATAATCCATGGGGCGAAAGTCGTATATTTTGCAAACAGTATCATGACTGAGAACTATTTTGCTTGCCTTGAGATTCATGTGAACACACTGTATAAGACAAGAGGATAAACGTCGAAAACAAAATGGAAGTTAAAGTCTATTCGTGCAAGTAATAAGTGCGACTAAATTTCCATTACTACGATAGTGCATGTTGTTATTAGCTAGAAATCTCACTGAAAATGTATATTCTTTCTTTCATGTTTTGATATGATGCGCGTCTCTTGCAATGAAGGGTTATTGTTGTGTAAAACTTACGTTTTTGGAGGAGATGAAATCTAATCCCATCACAACTTGAAGAGCAAACGTTATCAAATCTGAATCGAGAAGCCGTTGATTCGAACTCCAACTAATGCTCTGCAAGTATTCCTTTAAATTTCCTCCTGTTGGGTACTCCAATAATAAGAACATTTCATCTATGGGTGGAACAACCAAAATCCTGTTGTAATAACTTACATATGAAACCGTTGTAATGTCAATATTTACATTTTCACACAGGTACTAAATACCAACCTGTAAACAAAAAAAAAAAAATTTCTTTCTTTCAGTTTTTGAAACAAATTTATGTTTATTGATGCTATTCCGAAATAAATCATTCTACCAGCTCCTTCTATCAAACAGAAGCCTATCAATATACTTTACGTACGACATTTTCACTCTATCTAAAAGCTCTAGACTGTGGTTATATCATTTAGAAAATTGATACGAAACTACCAAGTAGCCTTTTTATACTGGATGTACTCGAAAAATGCTATGCATTTGTAACATTGTAACAAGTTACAAGTTCCAGGAAGACCTATTTTTTCCCGATTTACCTAATTCAAAACTGTACGTGTAGAAAGACACAATATGTGGATGAAGCTCCAAAGAAGCATAGGCTTCCACCATCGAACGGAACTGTTTTTTGTCATCCTCGGTAGAGTTTTCTGCAAAATGATTCAAGTGTAAAATGTGTTGCATAAAGGTTTGATGTTTTAAGTCTCACCAAAGGAAGAACTTTTAGGATCAAAAATATTTATGAACATGCATTTCAATATGTTACTTTATGACGAATATTATTGTTTCATTTGCAAGCATCAACCATCGCATGTAGCTAGGACCCAACAACAAGTTAAAGCATGGTAGTTACGAGCACACGTGCATTAGAGGTGTGTGTCCATCTTGTCACGGTCAAATGTCAAGAAAAAACGAGATCTATCCAAAAGTCTACTCTTTAATCATTTATATTTGCTTTTGGAAATTGTTTTTAACAAGGCAAAGATACATTGTCTTAAAACAACATTCCAAGAAAATGCAGATGGTATCGTTGCCAGCTTATTTGAGTATATCTGCTCAACTGTTGAATATAGAGCTCACGAGTTGTATTATTTTTCCTCCACTTGAAAGGATTTATCCTAAGTTCAAAATACCTGCAAGAGATACCATCAGAACAGCAGTTTCTTGTTCTTGTTGAAACAGACCAACAGCAGTAGCCTTGTATATCGGCCCAAACATGCCCGTATCAATCCGTTTCAAAATATCAAGTTTGTTGAGTGCAAAACCGTCAGCACATTGCAACATCGGAATGTTGTAGTAAGACATCGGAAAATCTTCATTTGATTCAAAATTAGTTTGAAGGGACCGATGAGGCTGGTTAAAAAAAGAAGATTGAAGACAACACAAATTTAGAACTGGAAGATGCTTCCTCGTTGTGATGGTTATCTTATTTTCTTATAACTTTATCTTTTCAGTAGGGAGGTCCATGGTCATCAAGAGTTGCATTTTGAATGTAGGGTGTAAGCAGAGGTTTAGATTCCATTTTAAAACAAGACCCAACTCTTCACATTTTGGTGAAGCTTTTATTCTAACGGAACACTTTTACCCCAAGTTTTCAGCAAATAAGAGTTTCTATATTTGTAGAGCATGGTGATCTAACGGTTCCTATATTTACTAGAACTGATACTTAAAGTTGGATGAGGTGTGACATATCTGCATGAGGGTCCTAAATAGCAACATTTTGAAAAAGATGGGATTTTTCTCAGACAAAAATTTTTAATCCAGTGTTTAACGTGAATATTGCCCGTAGTATTTGCAGACTAATTAACAAAAAATAATGATTTTAAGATGAGCACAGACTCTATACCATCCATTTTTAAAAGCATCTTCTGGTGGCCTTTTACTAAGCTGTCTAAAGAAAACAGAAAATATTACATTACTTTTAAACCCTGTAAAAATTCCCTATTTCTAACGAAAGATATCTATCTTCATATATTGACTTGCTCTGTTCAAAAGTATCTTCAGTTTTCAACAAAGCCACATGAATTTGTTTAATGTTGCCACTGCTTCGGATTCATTTCGGTTTTCTTAATAATTGAATATTCTGTTTGTTCCTGAAATTTGCTCATATTAAAATGTTGGATATTTTTACAGATTTCCAATGATGCACTATATTTATCTCTAGAAAAATGCTTTAGCTTTAAGTAGATTAGCTTCCAAACTCTTGCCATTGAGATGCAGTTTTAACTTCCTGAGAGAAATGATTTTCTTAACTTGAAGTCAATGGATTCTACTTACTGTAAATCCCTTTGATAATAAAGCTTGTACGTGGATCATTTGGTGTGTTGGTGAATATACTGAATGGTTTAAAGGACCAATCCTATCACCCCCAAACTACACTTCTTGCAGACCAAACTAGACTTCTTGTAGGGGGTAACAGAACTCTCAATTAGCTAAGCTGTTTGGTTGACTTCTAAGTCAAATAATGCAGAGTTCCAAAGCCTATATTACACAGCATAAACTGTACCGAGAGTGTTTTGATTATAAACACTGAGGTTCTCTATACTCACCCGAAAGCAATATAAATTGAGATTGTGTCTGGAAGAGGGTAAATTTCAGACAATTGGAGGAGGGGCTTAAGTAAGAAGGTCCGGACACTTGGGACTGTTTCAGGTGAGAGAATTGGGCCTCCAAAGTTTGCACAGATGTGTACTACACAACATGAATGAAAGTTTTCAATCAGTTAAGGCCTCACCTTTAAAACGGTCTTTAATTTATACGTAAAGATGCATGCACTGAAGATGACTATCAACAGGATGAGAATACAGATGGCAGCGATAAGAGGTAAGTCAGCCTTGCTATCTTCTTGTGTCAGAGCTTTAGAACATAAAGACAAAATGAGTTGCTGCAAATGAAGATTATTACAACTTTCACTGTTACATTAAAAATTAATTGAAGTATAACTCGCTTTAATTTAAGTGGGTTTAATAGCTAGGTTTTGTGAGATAAACTTCGGCTGAAAAGGAAATGAAATTGATTACGTCTTACCAATCTTGATATATGTTGTGTCATATATCTCTTCGTACAAAGTCGTAAATATAATGACATGTCACTAGGCTTAGAAGCTCGAAAACGTCAGGGGCTTCGGTATGAAGGGACCGAGGAGAATGGCCCCACCAATGAAAATATGGGGCGGGGGGGCGAGGACAAAAACATCATTTTGCCCTCTCCAAATAGTTGGGAAAGGTTTAAAAACTGATAAAATACACAAAATGTTACATAATAGTGTCCAGATGTCAGGAGTATTCAAGAAAACGTCAATATTTGAGCTTACTTTTCAAGCATTGATAACTTACCGCCTTTAGTGCAAAATTGATATATGTGTTGTGTTTATGCGTGTCAATGTGTGTGTGTGTGTATGCGGATTTGTTCGTGTATGTATAGCGGCGTGTGCTCCCTCCTATGTGGACGGTTTGCAAGTTATACAACAATCCGTTCACCGACACGTTCTTAGGTTTGGGATGTTGCAAACCTTTTGTCCCCATTGCGCAAACCATATTTAATTATGAAATGTGCAGCCACCGGGTATCCATGGAGATTCTGTTTGATGGACCTAAGGTGCTCGGTGACTCGATCCGCGAGGCGGCGTTTTGTCTCTCCCACGTACAACGAGTTACATCTCCAACAAGCTAAAATATAAACTACATTAAAGGAAATGCAGGAGAATCTTTGTTTGACAATGAAGCTATTGCCGTTGGGGCCTGAAATGTTGAAGAGGTCGTGTTTGCCAACAACTGGGCATAATTCCTATTTTTGCATAATTCTTAATGCCTAATTCGGCACATAGGGGGAAAGTTGTTGTTGAAAAGTCGGAGGAAAAAATTTGGGGCGAAATAAAAGTTTCGATATAACGTTTCTACACACTTTTTTCTACGTAAACGTAATACGTAATACGTAAACGGAAAAGAACGCCCTTCTAGATTTACAAGGTACATACAATATTTTCAAAGTTGTCAAATTTACGGACACCTGCTGTTAATACAAACATAGTTAGACCATTGAAATAACGTTATTTATATGTTTAAACGTTAGGGTGAATTATCTTTCTTATGTATTTAATTGTCATTTTTTGCCCTTTGCACAGGCAGATACAACTGCCACCAATAAACACATAAATAAATAAATAAACAAACAAACAAA